>JARQOD010000001.1:723573092-723691642 GCA_033576555.1 Oophaga sylvatica
GCTTATGCTCAATAGGGTGACGCTTTAAAATTTTTTTTTGGGTATTTACTTGATCGGGGGACCAGGGGGTACAAAATACCATATAAAACTATGGGTTATTAAAAAAGGGAAAGGGGAATTTTGGGTCTAAAAGGAAATAGGCGGTGCATTAACTTTTTCACTTTTGGGATGTATTATATAAAAGGATCCCGGGTGTTTTTTTTTAAAAGGGGGGCATTAAAAGGGTTTATAAAAAAAAAGGGAGGCGGGGGAAACATTAATATGGAAATTTTTGGGGGGTTTCCTTTTTTTCAAAAAGGGGGACTTCCCCCAAAAAAAAGGGGGAAAAAGGGGGGTATTAAACAAACCCCCCAAATTTCTGCTTTTTTAAACGAGTTTTTTGGGGTTTTGGGGGGGGTTTTTTTGGGGTGGGGGCAGGGTGCAGAAGTGAAGTTTTAAAAAAAGGGGGCGGGTTTTTTTTGGGAAAAGGGGGTTTCTGGTGGGGGAGGAGTGGGGTGGACGGAAGGGGGGGTGGAGGGGGGGCGGACCCTTTAAAAGGGACCCCAAAAATTTTTTCCCAGGGGGGGGCCCCAAAAAAATTTCCTAGGGCAGCCCTGGCGCCACCTATTGGAAGTACGATCCTACAAGTCAAACCCACCCTTAACGGGGTTTGCAATATTTTTTAGGATAAAAGCCAAATTTTTATCTCAATTGCAGACACTTTTTGGGGGGCTATTGGCCCTCTCATGCAAAGTATGAGATTTTTTGGGGCTTAAAGGGGCCTGGACTGAGGCTAGGGGAAATTTTCCCCCTGTGGAGGGGCCCTACCACTCGGGCTGTCAAAGTAAGGAGGAAATTCGCAGGGGAAAGGGCCCCCTTTTGGAAAAAAATTTAATATGCAAATTCCCTCTTCAAAAAAAGAATTTGAACTAAAAAGCGCCCCCCCGTTTGGGGGGGTTTTAGTAGTTTGACAGAGGCTCCCCCTGGTGGTTAAAAACGGTGCTAGGAAGATTGTGAGACTGGGAAAAAGTGAAAACGAGGGGTTTTAAAATAAGGGATTTCATTTTCCCCCATCGGGGGTTCCCCGGGGATCAATTGTTTTTGGTCTGAATTTTTATTCCTTTCCTTGTAGCCCCTGTGTCTTTTCGCTCTCCTCTATCAAAAAAAACCCCCTTTTTTTTCTTTTGTTTTGTACTATATTTTTGCATTTTTCCTGCACTTCTGGGGGGGCCCCTTTGGGGTCCCCTCCGGGGGGTCTGCCTCTCTGTTTTTTCAGCCACTGATTTTTTTCTTTTGTTTTTTTTCCCTTTTTTCAGTGGGTTTTGTTTTTTTTTTTTAAAACCAGAAAACAAATTTAGGGGGAAAGGGGGCTGGGGTTTCTAGGTGATTTTAAAATTTTAGTAATTTGGGTTTTTTCCCAGGGTTTTCTGAGATTGCATAATACCCTTTTCCCATCCTTTTTTTTTTTTGATATTTGGGGCCCCAGCGTTTTTCATACTATTTTTTTTCGGGTTCTTTATTTCCTCTTTCAAACCGCCATTAAAAGTTTGGGGTTTAAATTATCTTGGGGGGTTCTCCCTTCCCGGGGAAATAGCTTCCTTTTCTATCTTAGGTGAAATTAGTTCCGGGCGTGACGGGGCACTACCCCCAAACGGGGAAAACGTCCACGGCTGCCTCTGGGTTGTTGGTTAGTGGGTCTGAAACTCATAGATTAAAATTTTTTGGGGTGTATTGCTTTTTTTTTGCCTGCACTCCTCAGCTACCAAAAATAACACCCACCTATTGAAAGCCCCCCCTCAAGTAAAAAAAAACCCCTTTTAACGGTCTTCAATATGATTTAGGATAAAACCCCAAATCTTAAAAATTTTGGGCAGACACGGTGTTTGGGGGCTAGGGCCCCCTCGTCTTTGCAAATATGAAACTGTTGGTAGTGAGTCCTTGGACTGAGGTCAAGGGGGAAGGTTTCTCCTTGGAAGTGACATACTGTTTTGGGCCCTTTTTTTCCTAATCAATTGCAAGACTCGTTAAAAAGGGGGATTGGGGACTTTTAGATCCCCTACTTCCCCAAAAAGGGGCCCTATAGAGTTCCCAAACCCCCTTTTTCTCTGAAGGGGCTTTTGCTACCCAAAGGGGGTTACTTTGTGAAGTCCACATTAGGCGGGGTAATTTTAGGGTTTTTCGAAATGGAAAAGCCTTTTTTTATGGCCCCTTTGTGATATTATCACCAATTTTGGGAACAAAATGGCATTCTCACTGAAGGTCTCGGTTGATGATGATTTTGGTTGCAAGCTCTAAAGTCTTGGGGATTTTTAATATGAAAAAATAACCCTGAGTAGTGATAACCCAGTATTCTCAAATTCTTGGTTTCCCTAGCTGCCGGGGGGGGTTTTCCCCCATATTTTGGAGCTCTGAGTTTTTGTTTTGGGTCAGCGGGCATTCGGGCGCTCAGGAAAAAAATTTTTGCCGAGCCTAAGTGGGGGGGGCCCGACACTCGGGAAGGGGCGCAGGGGGGGCAGCTCACTCTCCTACGCTCTGCACACCCGCTCTGACCCCTGTCGCTTCCGCACGCAGCCCCTTTTAAAACCCCCCCCACCGCCCCCTTTTGGGCACATGGAAGGGTTTGGGGCCGGAGCTGGAAAAATTCCCTCTCGGGGAAAACGGGGAAACTGTGCAGGGGGTTCCGTACACAGAACAGGGGAGGAAACCCCCTTTTGAACCCCTCCTTCTCTCATCTCATTAAAAAGCAGTAAACCCCCCATCAACAATGAAAATAAGTCAAATTTAAAAAGGGGACAAAAAAAATATTTTATGGAGCATAAAAATTTTCTTGCCCTTTTTCTTTTTTCAAAATTTTATAGAATTTACTACTTGCGGTACATGAAATGACAAGGGTTTAAGTCTCTTTTTCTCTTTCAAGTTTGTGATGTTTGGCAAAGGAAAAATTTTTAGTTTTTTAGTGATAATCCCCTAAAAATCAAAAAAAAGGGAAAGTAACTACTTGGCATTTTTTTAAATGGGGGCAAATTATCCTGTTCCTTTTCTTTTTTACTAATTGATATTTTTACTATTTTATATTCAATAATGTTAAAATCACAATTTTTTGGGGGAAAAAGGGAAAAATGGAAAAATTTCCCTTTTTTTTTTTCCGGGAAAGTTCACAAATGGGACTTTTTGGGGAAATTTGCATAATTTCGCATAGCCTATTTTGTGTTTTAAAATACAACCCCCTTTTCCCGACTAAAATGTCAAGATTTTGAAACTTAAAAGCACACAAAAAGGGGCAAGAAAAAACTCAAGTAATAAAGCCCCAAAAAAAAAAACTTTATTTTTAACCCCTTTACCCCAGGGGGGTTTTCATTTTAAAAAGACCGGGGCCTATTTTTACAATTCTACCACTGCCCCTTTTTTGAGGTAAAACTCGGGAAAACCTCCGGGCACGTGTTTTCTATAATGTTTTCTCATACATATTGTACTTCATAAAGTAAAATTTCTTTGATAAAATTTTGCGTTTTTTTAAAAAAAAAGGGAAAATTTGGCAAAATTTCGAAATTTTCCCAACTTTAATTTTTTTAATGCCCTTAAATCACACAAAAATTTCCCACACAAAAACTTAATAATAATTTTTCCCCAATTTTAAACTTTACATCACCAAATTTTTGGAAAAAAAAATTTCTTTTTGTTAGGTTTTTTTAAAAAAGGGGTTAAAATTTATCACAATTTCTTTTTTTACAACCCCAAATTTTTTTAGGGACCCATAAAAATTTAAATTTTTTTTGAGAGGTTATAAAAAAGAAAATACCCAAATGACACCATTCAAAAACCCTTTCCCCCTAAAGTGAAAAAAAAACCACAAGGGGGAAGTTTTTTAAAAACCCTTCAGGTGTTTTCACAGGAATTTTGGAATTTTAAAAAAAATAAAAATTTTAAAAGTTTTTCACAAAAAAATTATTTTAAATCCAATTTTTTTTTATTTTCCCGGGAAAAGGAGAAATTGGCCCCCCAAAATTTTGTCAATTTTTTTAAACCCTTTATACCCATTATGAATAAACCACTGTTTTGGGCATGGCAGACCAAAAGGGAAGATTTCATTTTTCTTTTCAATCCAAAAAATTGCTGCAATTGAGATTGAGTCCAAAATTGAGACCCCCCTGAGGTCAAAAAAAGGGAAACCCCCAAAAATGACACGTTTTTGGGGGAAAAAGTAAAAACCCCCGGGGGAAATTTCTAATGTGTGGTGGCATTTTTAAAAACCCCCCAATACTTCACAAAGTTTATAAAAGCAAAAAAATTAAAAAATAAAAATTTTTTTTTACAAAAAATTTTTTTACCCCCCAAATTTTTTTTTTTTTCCCAAAAGGGTAACAGGAGAAAGGACCCAAAAAATTGTTTGCCAATTGCCAAAAATATCTTATACCCCTTTTGGGGGGAAAAACCCAATTTTGGCGGCATGGCAAGTGGGGAAGGGAAGGAATATTTTAACAGAATTGGGGGGAAATTTAATCAACACCATGTCTTTTTTGGGGCCCCCCATGTGCCTAAAGGGGGGGAAACCCCCCAATTTTAACCCCCAAACCCCAACCCCCAAACCCCATCCCAACCCTTACCCCCAAACCCCAACCCAAAAACCCAAACCCCAAACCAAAACCCCAATACAACCAAACCCCCAATAAAACCCTAACCCTAACCAAACCCTTAAACCCCAAAAACCCCCCCCAAAACTGTAACCCCAATTTTTTCCCCAAAACCCCAACCCTAACTTTACCCCCAACCCTAACCCAAATTTTTCCCCCCAAACCCCAAACCCTAATTTTTGCCCCGACGACTTTGGGGTTCCCCTTTAAAAACAAAGGGGAACCCCGCCACCCAAAGGGGGCTCTGATCCAAAGCTTTTTGCCCCTTGCCGGCTCCGAAGCTGCGACCCATGTTGATCGCATGTTCCGGGGGGTTAAAAAATTCCGGGGGGGGGCCTACTGTTTCCGCCTTAGTCGGGGGGTCTTTTTGAGAATAAAATACACCCTCAGCGATCCCCCCACCCCCCCCCCCTAACCAGGGGGTGATAGTGATGATTTTTAAACCCCCGGGGGGAAAATTTGGCCCCCGGGGACATAAACGGGTATACTCAGATGCAAAAGGGTTTTGTTAACAATAATACGAAAATTTTTTTGGGGTATAACAAAATGATAACAAGGGTGGTCTCCCAAAAAAAAAACCTGCCGCAAAAAATGCAGGGGGTGATAACATTTACATTGTACAGAATAAAATAACCCAAAACTATTTGCACTTTCAATGTGATATTTTTTCCTCCTTTTAGCAGTTTTGGGGAAATTTATATTTTAACCGCTTTGCCCTTTGGGGGTTTTTTTTTTTTTGTTTTTTCCTTTTTTGTTTTTCCCTTTTTTTTCCCCCAAACCATAACTTTTTTTTTTTTTCATCAATAGGGGCCTTAAAGGTTTTTTTTTGCGGATATTTTGATTTTAAAAAAATCACCTTTAATTTTACCATATCATGTACGGGAAAAGGGGGGAAACAAGCCAAAACAGGACCCCCACCCTGTCAGGGAAAAAACCCCCCCCTGAGGTCCCCGCGCAGCGGGGGGATAAAAATTTTTAAAACCCCCGCACCGAGTTTCCCGAGGGAATTTTGGGTTTTCCCAAAGCAAAAAAAAATTTAAAATTTTCCCCTTAAAATTTTTAAAAATTAAGACCGTCCCAGAAGAAAACTATCACAGAAAACTAGCGAATGGCAAAAATTCTCCAATTCACACGAGCTGCTCAACCATCAGACAAATGCTTAGTCCCATTGAAAAAAAATGCTCTTGGGGGCCCCCCGAGAAAAAGAGGAAAAAAATATAAAAAATTTTGACACTCTTTTTTTTTTTTTTTAAATTTTTCTTTTCCTTTTTTTGATACCCTAAATCTAAGCAGGTTTGGGGACGTTATGATTCGGAACCCCGGGGGGGCAAAAAAAACGGGGAGGGAAAAAAAACCCCGAAGGTTGGTAACTTAGGGATTGCGACCGTAAACGACAACCAACTAATTACCCCGGGGGGCCGCCCCTTTATGACCAGACCCCCGAAACACCCCAAAAAGTAAAAAACCCAAAAAAAAGAAAAAGGGGGGCTAACTCCCCCGGGAAAAACCACAAAGGAAAGGTACCCCCAAACAATATTACGGTGAGACTTTTAAGTAAAAAACCCACAGGCAAAAAATAGAATAAGAAAATTTCCCGGGGGCCCCCAAATTTGGGGGAAGAAAGGACAGAAAAGGTACTGTCTCAAACCCGAAAAAACCCCCAAAAAAATTCCAACACGTCTGATATGAAAAAATACGGGGGCCACACGACTTTCCCTAAAAAAAAACAAACTCGGTGGAAACTGACTGCAAAACCCAGATACTGAAATACCGGAGAAGAAATACAAAAGACTGACAGGAGCTGTGGAAAGGGGAAAACAAGCCCCAGCATGGCCCCCCACAAAAACCCAGGCGAACTCAACAGCGGGGGGGGAACAAATCCCACAAAAAAAACAAAACAAATTTTACTGAAAGTTGAAAAAAAGGGGAAAGTGGAAGAAAAATTTCCCAAAAAGGGCCCAAAAAAAAAGACCAAATCCCCGAAAGCCCCCGGGGGGAAGACGCTTTTTTAAAAAACCCCCCATCAGTAACACATCTCCAATCATCCCCCTCGGGTGATTGACTTCTTAGGTGGGCCGCTCCATTACAGCAAAACCCAAACTGGGGGAGCCCAAACTAAAAACCCAAATTTTAAAAGTGTTCACAACTTTTTTAGCCCTTTGGGAAAAAAATTTTTACGTTATTAAAAACAGTTAAAATTGAAGATGCATGATCTCAAAAAGGGGCGAAATTTTTTAAAAGAGACACTTTTCCCCTTTTTTAGTTTAGAAAAAAATATGTGACATGTCTCCATACGTGGCGGGGAAATCACTAGCGTCATTGAGGAATACGCTGGGACACTCGGGGGTTAAAAAAAGCCCCTTTCGGTTTTTTATTTACTAGTCGAAGTATAACTAATGTTTTGACTTTTGGTGCCCTTTTTCCCCTAACGCTTCCCCCCCTTCCTGAAGGCCTCATGTACAGCCCATTTTGGCCCCAAAAGCCCCCCCCATGCCCGGGGGGTACCACTATCTTTGCACTTAAAGGGGAAAACCTCACATTTTCATGGACGGAGGGCTCCCCTTTTTCCCCTTGGACATTTCCTAAAGTCCCCCCCCCACGCCCAGGTGATTGTCCTTTTCATTTTTACGAAACTTCCCTGGCTTCACATTTTAAAAAACCCCCCTCGCCAAATAGGCATTTGAAAGCCTTTTTTCTCGGGGCACTGCCGCTGGAATCTGCGCCCACAATTTTCCTTTTTTCCTTTTTTTAAAAAAAAAAAAAAAAAAAACCATATTTAACATATTTTTAAAATTTTTAAAAGGAAGTTTTTAATTTCCATCTATTTTCAACCCAAACCAAATCCAACCTCCCCTAACTTTGACCCGGGGGGGAAAAAAAAAAGTGGCAAACAAAAAGTTCACATTGGGGGAAAAAAAAATTTCCCTTCCATCCACATACGCAACAACTACCCCCTGGATCAACGCAATATCTGGGAAAAAAAGTGAATTACCCCTGTAATATTATACTTTTTCAAGAAAGGTCCGCCCCTTTTTTAAATTTTTAAAAAAAGGGAATCACTCTTCCCAAACTTTAAAAAACGGCAGAGAGTTCCATAGCCCCACTGCCCCTTACAGAAAAGAATCTGCTTTCTGTGTTAATGGCTAAACCTTTTTTTCCCCCGGGGGGGAATGGGGGGATGCCCCCCCCCCCCCCTTTAAGGCTAAGATTTTAAAAAGTTCTTTAAAAAGGTTTTGGGGGAAATTTAAAAATATTTTTTTTTAAAAAAGTATGTTTTTTTTTAATAAAATAAAAGGTTTTTAATTTTTTGGTTTGGTTTTTTAAAATTGGGTTTTTGACCCGCCCAAATTCACTAGTTTTTTTTAACCCCGGAGACCAAACTGCACACAGTTTTCCCAAATGGGGTCACACCTTTGATTGTAAGAGTAAAATTATTTTCTCCCGGGGCATCTATGCCTCTTTTAATGATCCCATTTTTTTAAATTTGCCTTGGCAGCAGCTCCCTGTTTTTGGGCCCAAAAAAAATGTGAGTTTGTCGTCCCCCCATACCCCGGGGGGTCTTTTTCTGACAGTTTTGCCCATGTTTTACAATTTAAACAATAAAAATTTAAATTTTTTTGTTCTCCCCAAGTGCGAAACCTTTTAAAAAAATTTTTCCCCTTTAAAAACTCATTGCCCCTTTATCAGCCCAAGCTTCTATTTACATAAACCCCCCTGTAATTTAAAATTTTCCTCCCCCTGTAAATTTTTTCCCCCGCAAAATTTAGTGTCATTTTGCAAATATTGAAATCTAAACTGTATCCCCCCACAAAAATCAAAATAAATAAATTAAAAAAACGGCCCCAAACCCGCCCCCCCTTTTTTTCCCCCCTGCTAACTGTGACCCAGCCAGTTGCCCCCTTAATAACCACCTTTTTTTTTCTATCCTTTTACCATTCTTAACCCATTTTCACTTTTTTTCCCCCCTTTCCCCCCTTGCTCTCTTTTTTTGTACAACCCTTTTTTGGGGTTTGGGACTGTACAAAAGTTTTTTAGAAGTCCATTGGGGAAAACCCCCCACCCCACTGCATTCCCTTTTGGTTTCCTTTTCCCGAATTCCCCCCCTTTATAAAACTTAAACAATTATCTGACAAAAGGGGCCCCAAAACCCCCTGCTGTACGTGTCTGAGGTAATTCAGCCTCAGAACCCCAAATTTTAGTACCCCTTAAAAAACCCTAGGTTTTTAAAACCCCCGTAGATTTAAGCTCACTGCCCAAAAATTTTTCCCCCTTCAGTTTTTTTCCCCCCTTTTTTAATTTTGCCCACATTTGCTATAAAGCCATCGGGTACAGACCCCCCTTATTAAAGGAATCTTTAAAGATTAAAAAAAAAGGTTTAAACAGATGTACTTAAAATTTCCCCCCCGTACTCGGGGGAAACCCAAACCGGGGCCCCCGGGGTTTTTTCAACTTTAGTGATTTTTTGACGCCGCCGTACTTCTGCGGGGTAAAAGCAGGTGACATTTAATGGAGAATTTTTTTTTATCACTGATATGTTATCTGTCATGGGATTTTCTTGTGTAAATACAGTTGAAAAAAGTAATTTAGCATATTGGCTTTTCCTCATCCCATCCACCATTTCACCCAGACTATTTTTAAGGGACCAACACTATCATTTTTTAGTTTTTTGCTATTTATGTAGTTAAACAATATTTTGGGATTATTTTTACTTTCTCTGGCAATGAGTCTCTCTGCCTCAATCTTTTGCTGTCTTGATTTGCTTTTTACAAAATTTTATTCAATCTTCTGTATTTATTAATGCCTCATCACTCCCCTACTTGCTTTAATTCCCTAACCGCTTTCTTTTTGTCACTTA
Source organism: Oophaga sylvatica (assembly GCA_033576555.1). Classification (NCBI taxonomy): domain Eukaryota; kingdom Metazoa; phylum Chordata; class Amphibia; order Anura; family Dendrobatidae; genus Oophaga; species Oophaga sylvatica. Next base: position 723,582,558 of record JARQOD010000001.1, read on the forward strand.
TTGGCCCTTTACAGCTCTATTTAGCCATAGTGGTTTCCTCCTATTTCTAGCATGTTTATTCCCATAGGGTATATACTGTGCACAGGTCCTATTCAGGATGCTAATAAACTTGTGTATTTTTATGTCTCAGGATATCGTCCCAGTTATTGCACAAGATCATCTCTCATCCGTTGGAAATTTGCTTTCCTGAAGTTTAGTGTCCTTGTAACCCCTCGACTACACATCTTATTAAAGGATACATGAAAGCTTATTATTTTGTGATCACTATTACCCAAGTGACCCCCAACCCTTATATTTGATATGCGGTCTGGCCTGTTGGTTATATTAGGTCTAGCAGTGCCCCCCCTCTTGTTGGGTCCTGAACTAGTTGTGAAAGGTAATTGTCTCTCATAGTTGCCAAAAACCTATTACCTTTGCTGGAACTACAGGTTTCTGTTCCCCAATGTATTTCAGGGTAGTTGAGTCCCCATAAGTCCTCTTAATGCTTCTCTGAGCACCTCCATGTCTTTCAATATGGCCGTGTACATGGTTTGACATGTTGACAGGTGACCTCTGAGCTCAGAGACTTACTTCTCCAGCTCATCCACTCTGTGCTGAGCCGCTTATCTCAGGACCTTTTCTCGCTCAACATGGTCTCTTACTGTCTCTTAAAGCATCTCCACTTCGTGATCCTGTTCCCTTTGGCTAGCACATGTCGCACCATAAATTCTCTAATTATATTTTCACATGTGGGCAGCTTGCCCACCCATTCTCTGCCGCTTCAGTTCTACCTGTTCCTTCACCAGCAGGTTCAGCTTTCTCTTGGGTCATCCTTCCATTATCTTCGATTGCCTCTAGGGTCTCTTGCTGGCTCTCTGAGGAGTCAATGTTCTCCCCAGCCTTGGGTTCTCTGGAGCTCTCACCACCTACTGTCCTGGTGTCACACGCCTCAGTACAGTTCTCTTCCAGAGTTTTGGCGCAGTTGTCATTTGCCGCCACCTTTGAGGTAAATGAACCACCAGACTGCTCTCCATGACCTTTGTAGGTTTTCACTCCACCTGCCCTCTCTGGATTTCTGCTCCTACAGCGATCTTTGCTGATGGATCTCCACCGTCACAATGTGTCAGTTTATTTTCAGCATGTCATCAACTACCTCTGTGCTAGGGTTTGTCAGTGGCAAAGTGACCTCCTTATCAAGGACATTAACATTGTTGGCACCTGACTCTGTCTCTTCTTTATCCCTCTTCTCAAAGAGTGAAGCCTGTCCTGCCTTTCTGCGGCCGCCATGTCCCCGCAACGACAGAAAGACTTGCCATCTTTACTCGGGTCCTCCTTACCGTGTGTAGCCCTGGTGGTGGGCACACGCAGTACCCTGGGGAGTGTATGGCGAGACAGCGGCTTAAAAGCTCAATATGCATTCATTCTACACACACTAGACACACCCTTGGGGTAGTGAAGTATACTCTAGGGAAGTGGTCAAGGTAGTAGGTGTAGAGTGATTTTGAAAGGAGTCTTGTTCCTGTCTCTGGACAGTGAAGACGTGCGGAGTAGAGCTTAGACTTCTGTGGGAAGACAGTTGGAGGAAGGAGTCTATTCTGCTTTTCACCAGTTCAAATAGTGGAGTCCGGTACAGGTGTAGAAATACACCTTAGTCTGGTCAGAGCTGTATCATCTCTCAGCACATACTGAGAAGGAAGAAGTATCAGCACAGAAAGACTTCAGCATTCCTGTCTAAAGGACAGTATCAGGTACAGAGACGTGCTCCTGCCTGTGATAACTGAGCATCTGTGGCTAGCTTCATTGGAAGGAAAAAGATTGGAAGTGACTGCTCGACCCCTGGCTAGTAAGAGTGTTTATGTTACCAGCGTGGACAAGGCGAAAGGCAAGTGGATTAGAGAATTGGTGCTACAGGATTGCAGAAGTCCAGCGCCTTGTTACGGTCACTGGGGACCGAAGAGTCACTGTTGCTTCAGGCACGGTGACAGGAAAACCAGGAATCTACCGGACCCTAGGTCGCGGCAGACAAGCCCCTTATAGTCGGTACGTAGCTGGGGTCAGGGGAGTGAACACTTTGGAGTTCTGCAGGACAAACATAAGTATTCAGCTCCTTCACAGGAGGATCCCTAACACTAAGCTGACTGGGCAGGTACAGCTAAGATTTGCTGGAATCATAGAGGGAACTACGCTTCAGGCTGGTTGTACTCGTTTATTGGAGTTAAAGGAGGCCCCTAACTTGTCCAGCCGCCGTCTCAAGATACACTCCCCTTGGATCAGCCTCCCTGGGACCTGCCTTATGATTCTGCAAGTAAAGGTATGGAAAGACGCTGACTGTGTGAGACTGTGTTATTTACCGGCACCCGACTTCACCATCTTAACAGACTTTGAGGGAGAGTCCCACCTGTAGGGGACCCGACATCTAGCTGCCTCACCATCCCCTCAGAGATCTACAGCAGCGCTGGTACTAATTACCAGAATACTACAGGTGGCGTCACGAACTGTATATAGTTATCCCCTGTAAATATTCCCAACAACAACATACGCCAGACCGCCCGGGCCACAGACCGAGCCACAGCTACCTGTGACAAGATCCCCATAGACTTCCATGGGCTCGGCTCTGAGTACCCATTGCCCTGGTAACCCACAATTGTGGTGGCGGGTCGACACAACTACTTGGCGTCACGAACAGGATACCAAACTCGCGAAATTGCGAGCCCTGCGTGCCTAAGAACTTGTTTTTGTAAAAAGGACTGTTTGCACTTTTGGCGCCAAAATCGCCATTTTTGTCGCCATATTCGCGCCCTCAGCGCTGGAGAAGAAGGTGGGCGTACCTTCGTGGGCGTCTACCCCCCTGTGGCGCGAAGAAAATGCCTGCCCTCTCAAAGTGCTACTACAACATGCGGTCCTGCCCTACAGCAAAGGAGGCCCGCCTCCTCTTCACCTTCCCTGCGAGGAGGAGGAGACGCAAAACCCACCTCCACGGAAGAGACCGGATGTCTCCGCAGAAAGAAAGAATCTTCTGGAACATGATGGAGGCAGGACGTGCGCAGCCGAGTGGGGCAGCGAGGCAGGCAGGCCCCGTGCCCCCGCCAAGCTGCCATCGGCATCCGAGGCCTATGCGATCCTGCACCTACAACAGGCGTTGTTAGAGGTTCAGGAGGAGAACTCACGCCTAAAGAAGTTGTTCCAACCTGGACTGGAGGAGATTGAGAGGCGCCGGTGTAATCTGCTGAAGTGGCAAATGACGAACACGGCGTCCTCTCCCCTCAACGAACCCCACGATTCAAAGTACCGAAAAGTCTGCTGCCCAAGGCGAAGGAGCAACCGGAGGCTGCCCCCGAAAGTACCGTTCCTGACCCCACCGGTTGAAGCGGTGGAAGCGGAGGAGGTTGAGGAGGTACAGCCAATCCCGGAACGCCCGCCCGGCCAAGAGGCCGCAGCAGATTATCGGTCCCCGGCAGGGAAAACCGGAGGGGTCCTGTCCGTCACTACCAGATGTGGACTGGGACGAGATGGCGCGCCTGGATGACGTCGCCTACACCGCCCAGTGGGAACAAGAATGGCAGAGTCGTGAGGAGACGAAGAGGCGCCAGCAGGAGGAAGCGCGGGAAATCAAGAAGAACCGCCAGCGACAGTTTGCTGAGCTGATTGCTGACAAGGAGACTGTCCGTCGCGACAAGGTACCTTACGGGAACCGCGGCGGCAGGGGTGTGTAACTGAGTTCCAGCTCCGGAAGGGCTGGGGCTTTTTTCCGTGAACCGGGCCTCTACCCAGCGGTCTTCGTCACAGGCGTGACGTGGAATCTCACCTGCAGCAAGGTCACCCCGGGAGGGACTTAGTAAACGGCGACATAGTCACCTATACGCGCATTGGGGAATGAAGGGGTGGTATGCCCTGAACGTCGCCATCGTCCGCGACCCCGTCCCAGACGCCGGTACCGTCACCATTGCCGCAGCGTCCCCGTTTCCAGCTTCAGCAGCATCCGGCCGTGCCCCAGCATCGCCCCCGTCAAAATCATCGCAATATGCGACCAAGAGTTCATCGCAAGTTGAAGCTGCTTCCACATCGCCAAATGCGACCCAGTCTAGATCGCAAACCCTGACGCGGTCTATATCATTGACTGTAATGGAGACGCAATCGGTGTCATGCGAAGAAAGTGTACCCGTTGCGCCCCTAGAGGTTCAAACCAGAACTGTCGCAACCCAAACCCTGATCGCAGCACATGATTTGCTGGTCTTAGGATCAAGGGCTCATTGCATCATTCCAGCCCCCGGCGTGAAAGATGTAGTGGAAAAAGTATTTGCAGAAAATGATAGTAGTAAGGAGTTGGTGAGATCCTTATCGGGTCTACCATCAGTACTATAGCAAAAAGTTTAAAATGTTTTTGAAAAGTTTGCACAGATATTATATATAGTAAATATATATTTCTAATTTAAGAATGCCCGGCTGGGTAATTGGTAATTAATAATTAATAATTGGTAATTGTTAATTGATAATTAATATATGATAAACAGTTGCACTTTTGATAATGTGATTTATTATGTCTTTCTTTATAAATGACTTTTGAGGTTAAGGACTATGCTAACCCGGAACATTCTTGTATATAGTTGCACTCCGGTGCCCTATCTTGGTTTTACATAAGCCATTCATATCTACCTCTGAAAAACAAAACCCGTGTGGTGTGGCACTGAGTGAGGTCTGCACTTGGATGTCCTGCAGCCCACCCAGGACCCACGTTGAAGGTTTGGTGCGGGTCCTTCACAAGTATCTTGTATATCTATTTATTGAAAATGCTATTCGATACTATTCGTATTTTTCTATAAAGTTTGTAACGTTCAAAGTAGTCTTACCTCCCGGACGGGAAGATGTTATTGTTCCAAATGTTATTGCATAAACAAAATTTTTCTGTCTTTTGTATTTCACAGCCCGGGAGTGCTGTCGTTTACCATGGGGGAATGTGTAGCCCTGGTGGTGGGCACACGCAGTACCCTGGGGAGTGTATGGCGAGACAGCGGCTTAAAGCTCAATATGCATTCATTCTACACACACTAGACACACCCTTGGGTAGTGAAGTATACTCTAGGGAGTGGTCAAGGTAGTAGTGTAGAGTGATTTTGAAAGGAGTCTTGTTCCTGTCTCTGGACAGTGAAGACGTGCGGAGTAGAGCTTAGACTTCTGTGGGAAGACAGTTGGAGGAAGGAGTCTATTCTGCTTTTCACCAGTTTCAAATAGTGGAGTCCGGTACAGGTGTTAGAAATACACCTTAGTCTGGTCAGAGCTGTATCATCTCTCAGCACATACTGAAGAAGGAAGAAGTATCAGCACAGAAAGACTTCAGCATTCCTGTCTAAAGGACAGTATCAGGTACAGAGACGTGCTCCTGCCTGTGATAACTGAGCATCTGTGGCTAGCTTCATTGGAAGGAAAAAGATTGGAAGTGACTGCTCGACCCCTGGCTAGTAAGAGTGTTTATGTTACCAGCGTGGACAAGGCGAAAGGCAAGTGGATTAGAGAATTGGTGCTACAGGATTGCAGAAGTCCAGCGCCTTGTTACCGGTCACTGGGGACCGAAGAGTCACTGTTGCTTCAGGCACGGTGACAGGAAAACCAGGAATCTACCGGACCCTAGGTCGCGGCAGACAAGCCCCTTATAGTCGGTACGTAGCTGGGGTCAGGGGGAGTGAACACTTTGGAGTTCTGCAGGACAAACATAAGTATTCAGCTCCTTCACAGGAGGATCCCTAACACTAAGCTGACTGGGCAGGTACAGCTAAGATTTGCTGGAATCATAGAGGGAACTACGCTTCAGGCTGGTTGTACTCGTTTATTGGAGTTAAAGGAGGCCCCTAACTTGTCCAGCCGCCGTCTCAAGATACACTCCCCTTGGATCAGCCTCCCTGGGACCTGCCTTATGATTCTGCAAGTAAAGGTATGGAAAGACGCTGACTGTGTGAGACTGTGTTATTTACCGGCACCCGACTTCACCATCTTAACAGACTTTGAGGAAGAGTCCCACCTGTAGGGGACCCGACATCTAGCTGCCTCACCATCCCCTCAGAGATCTACAGCAGCGCTGGTACTAATTACCAGAATACTACAGGTGGCGTCACGAACTGTATATAGTTATCCCCTGTAAATATTCCCAACAACAACATACGCCAGACCGCCCGGGCCACAGACCGAGCCACAGCTACCTGTGACAAGATCCCCATAGACTTCCATGGGCTCGGCTCTGAGTACCCCATTGCCCTGGTAACCCACAATTGTGGTGGCGGGTCGACACAACCGCACTCTCTTTCCCTTGCATCACAGTCTGAATGGGAGTCACCACTACTCATCCTGTCATCCTGGAACAAGTCCCCACTTAAACAGCTGTCGGAGCTACCCCGTTTTCAACGGTCACACTGGTGGTCACCTCTGCTAAGTCCCAGAGTTGGTCAGACCCACACTTCCATCCAGTCACCCTTAACTCTAGACTATCGACCTTAGGGGGTGCTACCTCCTCCTCTTTATGCATCCCACCACCAGGAACCCCTACAGCCGCCTGCTGCGATGGAGCTCCCTTAGGGTCATTCCAGCTGCCCTCTGAGCAATCACTCCCCTTTATTCCCACAAGTCCAACAAAAATTTTAAGTCCTGATCGATTAGAATAGGGTACAGCAAGTCCAGGACTACAGGGATGTCATGGCTGGTAATAATCGTGGGTGTCTCAATGATTACCCTGGACACCGGATAATCCCTATGGACCCCATAGATGCAGTAGATTTCCATCTTCCTTCCGGGGATCAGACTGAGAGGAAGTGTGGTGCTCACCAGAGTCACCGGGCTTCCTGTGTCTAGAAGTCAACTCACACTCTCTCCATTGACCTCCACAGTACAGCTCTGTAACATCTTGTCCGATGGATAGACAGTACATAATCCCGAACATGCGCTGTTCGCTCGTTGTTCACAGCAACAGTCCTTCGGCGCGTCCGCCGCCGCCCCTTTTGGGACTTCACCTTTTTTGGGCCACCATCCTCGTTTGGGTCACCCCCCTTTTGGGACTCCACCCCCTTTCAGGCAACCATCCCTCATCTGGGTGTATGCTGTGGACTCCCCATGGCCCTCTCAGGCCCCTCACCGCCTATGCCCAGCAGTCTATCTGCCCCAACAGTTCCACACAGTGAGGCTCCACACTGCTCTGCAATGCTCTGCCCAGCTGCACACAGCAAGGCTCCGCACTGCTCTGCAGGGTTCTGCACGGCTCTGCAACACTCTGCATGGCTCCGCAAGGCTCTGACCCTCTCGGCATGGCTCTGCACAGCTTTGCAAGGCTCCGCATCATTCTGCAAGGCTTCATACCGCTCTGCACAGCTCTGCATGGCTCCACAAGGCTCTGCCAGGCTCTGCTCTGCAGATTTTGTGGACCCACCGATCCACAGCAAGCCGCCTGGAATTCATGGACCCGCCGATCCACAGTAAGCCGCCTGGTGTTTGTGGACCTACCGATCCACAGCAAACCGCCCAGAGTTTGTGGACCCGCCGATCCACAGCAAACACCTGCTGTAGTCCTCCCAGGCACCTCCTGGACTGATGCCCGCAGTCTAGCACCAACTGTGAAGTGTCTCCATTATATGTGGATGGGGAGTACTCACTTGGTCACTTGGCTGGTAGTTGAGGAATGCGCTGGGACACTCAGGGTTAAAGAAAGTCCGTGCGGGTTTATTTGCTCCATAAACCCCTAAGCAACAACAAAAGGTTCAGGCCTTTAGGGCAGGCAATACAACACAAATGTCCTTAGCCGGGTTCTGCTCCCCCAGGCCTGTGGGAACACAGGCTGGGCAGTGTCCAGCACGCAGGCTCGGTCTGCAGCCCCCACACAGGAAGGCTTCTCCCTCTCTGCACACAGACCATGTGCCAAACAACAGCCTCCATTTTGGGTGTTCAGACACACCCCCTGGGGTGGGGTATGTAGGTGACTGGACCTACCCATCTCTCCAAGTCACCTGGAAGCCTTCCCAATGTAAAGTAAACCTCAGCAGTAGATCTGCTGAACCAAAACAAGCCCAAGCTTCCATCACAGGGCCATGCACCTCTGTGATACATACCTCCCATTAACCACATGGGCAGTCACTATACCACAATATACTTTGACCAAGGTTTCAGACCTTAATTAGCCTTTTAGGGTTATGACTTGTTCACTATCAGCGTTAGGAAATGCCAGGTGATTCAAATTTCACAGCTTTATAAAAACCCAGCCTCCTCTAACTTTGTGCCAAAAACAGCAGCCATGGGTTGTTCTAAGCAGCAGCCTAGTTCTCTGAAAATGAAAATGGTGGAGGCCCACAAAGCAGTAGAAGGCTATAAGAAGATAGCAAACCATTTTCAAGTTGCCCTTTCCTCAGTTTGAAATGTAATTAAGAAATGGCAGTTAACAGGAACAGTGGAGGTCAATATAAGGTCTGGAAGACCAGACAAAATTTCAGCAAGAGCTACTTGTAGGATTGCTAGAGAGGCAAATCAGAACCACCACTTGACTGTAAAAGACCTTCAGAAAGATTTAGCAGGCTCTGAAGTTGTGGTACATTGTTCTACTGTTCAGAGATAGCTGCACAAATAAAGCCTCCTTGGAAGAGTTTTCAGAAGAAAACCTCTCCTGTGTTTTCACTTTAAAATTTAGCATCAGAAATATGCAAAAGAACATCTAAACAAGCCTAATGCAGTCCTGTGTGCTGATGAAATTAAAATAGAACTCTTTGGCCACAATGATCAAATGTATGTGTGGAGAAAAAAGGGCACAGAATTTCTGCAAAAGAACATCTTGCCAACCATTAAGCATGGGGATGGATCAATCAAGCTTTGTAACTGTGTTGCAGCCAATGGCATGGGGATAATTTCTTGGTTAGACGGAACAATGGATTCAATGAAATTTCAACAAATTCTAGATGCAAACATAACACCATCTGTAAAAAAAGCTGAAGTTAAAAAGAGGATGGCTATTACAAATGAAAAATCCAAAACAGACTACCTCAAAAGGCACAAGCTGAAGGTTTTACAATGGTCCTCACAGTCCCCTGATCTGAACATCATGAAAATCTGTAACTACTCCTCAATTCTGGGTAAATAGTAAGAGTCCCGCACTGTACAGGCATTCAGTCGCCTATAATTGACACAATAACGCAGGGTTCCATCTTTCTTCAAAACTAGGAGAATGGGAGCTGCCCACGGGCTCTGGCTCTCCATATGACTCCACCCTGCAGCATGTGCACCAACATTTCTTTCACCTCCTTGTACAGCTGAGGCGGTATCTGTCGATATCTCTACCGGATCGGTGAGGCACTTCCTGTGGATATTTCATGGGTTATGGCTGTAGTGCACCCGAAGTCATCCTCTTGGCGGGCGAAGACATCCTAGTAACGTTCCAGTACAGCTTCCACCTGTTGTTCCTGCTGCGGTGAAAGTCCTGTTAATTCAGTCTGCCTTTGCTCCAGGATTCAGCGCCCCTCCTTTGTGCTTCCAGGCAGGTGCTCCGGGGTCATTGTAACGGCTACTGTAATGTATGTAGTACAGTTCATATAGCGTCTTGTGCTTGGGTGCGATGAAAATACATGAGACACAGGTTTGATATAGAAGGTCTTGTATTACTTCATACAAGTGGCAAAAATAGTCACACAGTTTGCAGATACAGAAGCAGGAGACACAGCAGGCCAGAGTAACTTAAGCTCAGCAATCACTCTCCACAACAGGTTCAGGATCTTCTTCTCTGTTACCATAAGTCCATGCAAACGTGGATCTTTCAAAGAGCAGGGTTCCAGAGTCCACAAGTGTTCCAAAGTTCCTCAGTAGGGAATAACTGGAGTACAAAGTCCAAGGCTTCCAGGAGTCAGGTCACAGGCTCACTGCAGGCTTGATTCTGAAGCACTGATTGCTCAGCTGTGGCTGCTTAAGAAGCAAGAGGGAGAGAATCAGGGCGGGAACATGAAAGCTGGAAACTCCATATTGACTGAGGGCAAGATAGCTGCAGCAAGACAGAAAGCAAAATGGCTGACGGAAAAACTGAGTTTCAAGAACATGTACAAAGAACCTTACATCACTCCCCCCTTAGGGACAACCTCCGGATGGCCTCAGACCAGGCTTGTCTGGGTACCTCTGATGAAACTGGCGGAGCAAACGAGGAGCATTAACGTTATTGACTGGTTCCCATGAGTTGTCCTCCACTGGGTAGCCCTGCCATTTAATCAAATATTGTAACTGATTTCTGTATAACCTGGAATCTAGAATCCTTTCCACCACAAATTCTTCCTGACCATCGACTAGCACTGGGTCAGGGCAAGGAGAAGAACGTCCAGGAAACGTATTGGGTGTTGCCGCCTTTAGTAGGGATACATGAAAGACAGGGTGGATTCTCATAGTTCTGGGCAGTTGAAGACGACAAGCAACGGCACTTATAATTTTACTGATTTTATAGGGTCCAATGTACTTATGTCCCAACTTAGACGATGGAATCCTCAACTTAAGATTTCTGGTTGACAGCCAGACCAGGTCTCCTACCTTGAAAGCTGGTGCAGGTTTACGAAATTTATCTGCTGCTTTCTTGTACCTTTCCTGAGCCAATTCCAGATTGTCCTTTAGAAGATCCATATTCTTCTGTAAAGACGTGATTCTTTCAGCCACTGCTGGCAAAGGTGTTTCTATGGGAAATCGTGGAAGAATGTTAGGATGATAACCTAAATTGGAGAAAAAAGGAGACTGCTTAGTGGAGGCGCTCTGAGAGTTGTTATAAGAGAACTCAGCCAATGGAAGTAGATCCACCCAATCATCCTGTAGGTGGCAGATAAAGCAGCGGAGATACTGCTCCAGGGTTTGATTGGTTCGTTCGGTCTGTCCATTAGTCTGGGGATGAAAAGCAGAAGAAAGGTTTACTTTAATGTCCAATGCGGCACAGAAATTCTGCCAAAACCTTGAAGTGAATTGCACCCCTCGATCCGAAATAACCTCATCCGGTACTCCATGTAAACGAAACACATTCTTAATCATCAAATCTGATGTCTGTTTTGCAGTGGGTAAGCCGACACAAGGGATAAAATGAGCTGCCTTTGTTAAACGATCAACCACCACTAGAATGGTGTTCTTCCCTTGAGAGGCTGGTAACTCCACAATGAAATCCATAGAAATGGATCCCCACGGGCGGGACGGGGTGGGAAGAGGTTGTAACAGACCAGTTGGTGAGGAGCGAGGTGTTTTACATCTTGCACAGACTTCACATGAAGTGACATAGTTCAAAACATCTTTCCTGCAAGTGGGCCACCAAAAGAAACGAGAAAGAAATTCCTGTGTCTTTAGAATTCCTCTATGCCCAGCTATCTTGGAATCGTGGATGAATTGCAATACTCTCAATCTGACTGTTTCAGGAATATACAGACGTTGTCCCTGAATCCATACACCATTCTTAAAGACAAGACTTACGTCCCTTGGAGGTTGTGCCAACAAGGAATCCGCATGGTATGCTTCCTTGATGTCCTTAAGTAGGTCTTGATTATGAATCACTCCCAGGAATCTAGAGTCAGGAAGAATAGTCTTAGGAGGAGCAAGTGGACGGATCTCTGCTGAATGAATCCTAGAGAGTGCATCAGCCTTTCCATTGCGCGATCCTGGTCTATAAGAAATGACAAAATTAAATTGATTTAAGAAAAGATTCCAGCGAGCCTGGCGAGGAGTCAGGCATTTAGCCGACCTGATAAATTCAAGGTTACGATGGTCTGTCAGGACGACTATTTGCTGTGCAGCTCCCTGAAGAAGGTGTCTCCATTCTTTGAAGGCATCAATAATGGCCAACAATTCTCTATTGCCCACATCGTAGTTCCTCTCAGCCGAAGACAACTGCTGGGAAAAGAAGGCACAGGGATGCAAGACATTCTTCTCACCTGTTCTCTGAGAGAGTATAGCTCCAACGGCACAGTCTGAAGCATCCACCTCTATTATGAAGACAAGTTCGGGGTTGGGATGTACTAAGATAGGTGCGGTGGTAAATTTATCTTTTAGACGGGAAAATGCTTCCTGGGCTTGGGGAGTCCAGGAGAACCTAGACTCTTTCCGGGTAAGTTGGGTGATAGGTGACACTACCTCAGAGAAATTCCTAATGAAACATCTATAGAAGTTGGCAAACCCGATGAAGCGCTGCACCTCCTTCACATTTCTAGGAATTGGCCAATCCTTGATGGCTTGGGTCTTGCTTCCATCCATACTAATTCCTTGTGTAGACAGTACATACCCCAGAAATTGAATTTCGGTCCTATGGAATTCACACTTTTCAAGTTTGATGTAAAGATGGTTTCGTCTTAGACGTTCCAAGACCATTCTCACATGTCCATGATGTTCCTCTGTGGAGTTAGAAAAAATTAGAATATCATCCAAATAAATCACCACGAATGTATCTAGGAGATCCTGAAGATGTCATTCACCAAGTGTTGAAAAGTGGCTGGGGCGGTACTCAGACCAAAAGGCATAACTAGATACTCAAAGTGTCCATAGCGTGACCTGAATGCAGTCTTCCATTCATCCCCAGGTCTAATACGGACAAGTTATAGGCCCCACGGAGATCCAATTTAGAGAAAATTTTGGCATGCCGCACTCTCTCCAATAACTCAGGAATTAAAGGCAAAGGATAACGGTTTCTAATAGTAACCTTATTGAGTTCCCTATAGTCTACGCAGGGTCTCAGAGATCCATCTTTCTTTTTCACAAAGAAGATGGGTGCACCTGCAGGAGATGAAGAGGGGCGTATGAAGCCCTTGGCTAGATTTTCGTCTATGTAATCCTTTAAAGCCTTTAGTTCGGGCCCCGCCAGGGGGTAGATCTTACCAAAGGTATCTCTGCTCCAGGCAATAATTCAATTGGACAATCATATGGACGGTGAGGGGGAAGCTGGTCAGCGTTCTTCTTGTCACATAAATCCACATAGTCCTGGTATACAGCTGGTAGTTCAGGGACTGACATGGTTCCTTTAGGAACAGAGCAAGCTGAAACTTCTGGACTCATCTTTTTCTCTGGAAAGTGTAATTCCTTGGTCTCCCAGTTAATGGTAGGATTCTGAGCCTGCAGCCATAGTAGCCCTAGAATAATGGGAAAGTGGGGAGAAGAGATAAGCATAAAGGACAGTTTCTCTTGATGATCTTTACCCATAAGGACCTTCAAAGGCTCCGTTTCCTGATCCACTGGTCCAGAGGTCAGCAGGGAGCCATCCACAGTTTCCATCTGTACTGGAGTAGCCTTCTTCACTGAACGTATCCCCTGTTTCAGAGCAAAGGAGACATCCATAAAATTTCCACTTGCCCCTGAGTCGATCATAGCAGAGCTAGACACCCAGACTGAGTCAACCCAGAGTTTGATGGAAAGGAAGCAATGAGAATTGTTTTTCTTACAACTCAGCTGGGACACCGCTGAGGAAACTTGAAAAATTGCAGCGTTTACACAGTCATCGTCCTCAGAAGTAACGGAGTTTAAGTCCGAGAAATCAATATCTGTTGCTGCAGGTCTCTCTGGAGCCTGAGGCTCGGACCTGACAGATCTCCTCTCGCAACACTCACAGTGAATGAGTGCTGCAGTAGTCCTACGAGAACGGCTGGGGCAGTTTATAATGAAGTGCCCTGACTTACCACAATAGAAACATAGATTTTCCTTAAAACGATGTTCTTTGCGTGCATCACTAACCCGTCGTTGTAAAGAGTCCACCTGCATGGGTTCAGGTTCAGGTTCCCGTGTGATCCTACTCAAAGGTTCCTTAGCTGGGGAGGAAGGTAGGAAAAGGTTAGTGTGATTGCTTTCGAACCATCTTTCTTGCCTGCGTTCAGTCAGACGAGCATCAATACGGATGCAGTAGTTAATAAAGTCACCTAACGCAGTGGGAGGGTCGGCACGAGCAAGTTCGTCCTTAATCAGTGGAGACAACCCTTTTCGAAAAATAGATTTTTTGGCGGAACTGTCCCAAGTGGTATCAAGGGCCCATCTCCTGAAATCCAAGGCATATTCGGCTACCGAGCGCTTACCTTGGCGCAAAGTTAACATGGCTGCTTCAGCTGTTGCACCTCGATTGGGGTCATCAAACACCTGCCCCATGGCTGAAATGAAAGCATCAAGATGATCCAAACATTCATCCTCAGTCTCAATCAGAGGGTTTGCCCACATTAAAGCTTTGTTGGTAAGCAACATAATTATAGTAAGTACTTTAGATCGTTCAGTGGGAAATTGTGAAGCATGTGCAGAAAAAAAAAGATTGCATTGGTTAATAAATCCCCTGAATTTCTCACGTTACCGCCAAAACGACGAAAAGGGGGCAACTTGGGAATCCCAGAACTTGGGGCTACGGCAGGAGCCTGGACTCGCTCCTCTAGAACCTCAATCCTGGCTCGCAAATCCTGGGTAGTCTGTCCAAACACCTGCAAATTGTGATTAGTGAGGTCCTGTAGATTTGCAAAACGGGTCTTTATAGACTGTAAATCTGCAAGGATATTATCAGTCACTCCGCAAAGTTCCTTTATGCGGGCCTCCATCTTCCAGATCTCTTAAGACAGGAGTACTGGAAGGAGAAGAGAAAAAGAGAAAAGAAAAAAAAAAAACAATAGTGTTTACCTGTGGTAACACTGCAGAGGAAAAAAAAATTAAGGGAATTGCTCACCTGGAATGGTTGTGAGAAGTCACAACCACTGTCATCACAGAAGGTACAACCGGACATCTGATATCCACAGTTACAGCAGACACAGCCTTCCCAGACCCAGCAGACACTAACGTTTGGCTTCAGAATCTTGTAATGTATGTAGTACAGTTCATATAGCGTCTTGTGCTTGGGTGCGATGAAAATACATGAGACACAGGTTTGATATAGAAGGTCTTGTATTACTTCATACAAGTGGCAAAAATAGTCACACAGTTTGCAGATACAGAAGCAGGAGACACAGCAGGCCAGAGTAACTTAAGCTCAGCAATCACTCTCCACAACAGGTTCAGGATCTTCTTCTCTGTTACCATAAGTCCATGCAAACGTGGATCTTTCAAAGAGCAGGGTTCCAGAGTCCACAAGTGTTCCAAAGTTCCTCAGTAGGGAATAACTGGAGTACAAAGTCCAAGGCTTCCAGGAGTCAGGTCACAGGCTCACTGCAGGCTTGATTCTGAAGCACTGATTGCTCAGCTGTGGCTGCTTAAGAAGCAAGAGGGAGAGAATCAGGGCGGGAACATGAAAGCTGGAAACTCCATATTGACTGAGGGCAAGATAGCTGCAGCAAGACAGAAAGCAAAATGGCTGAAGGAAAAACTGAGTTTCAAGAACATGTACAAAGAACCTTACAGCTACAGTCCATGGGTCTCCCTGTTTTACTGCCAACTGGACAGCCTCCGGTTGCATCAATTCTTCCGGCATTCCCAGAACCTGTGCCACTTCATTCTTGGGTGGGAGAGTAAGATTGTCCTCCCCCAGGTTGACGCACTGCACCACAACGTTACTATCATGGACGATGGCTAAGGTTCGAGCAATGAGGAGTCCCGAGGGTAGCTGATCCATTAAGGTTGGCTCTATCTGGACTGCTGCTCCTTCGAGGGGTGTGCAAGCTCATACAGGCAACATGAGCACAGTCTGACCAGGCAGAAAGACGAGTTTAGCGGCTGCAGGGACTATCACTTTTCCCAGAACTTTCCCTTCACTCGACGTTTCCTGGTCCTGGGCGACCCATATCAATTGTTGAAACACCTTCCTCTGGGAGGTTCGTGGGCTCCATCGGTCCAGAAAATCGTCTGGTGACTCGCTGATCAAGAGATTCCCGAGTCCTTTCAGCACATTCATCCCCAGAGTCACTGGAGGGCCGTTGCTATTCTCTCCGGCGGTCAGCACGACTCCTTTCCAGCCCACATCTTTCCCGCATACTGTAATTTTCATCCAGTCCACCCCTGTGACTGGGGTGGGCAACTGATTGGCCACAGTCAGCTTGATTACTGGGCCCCACTCTGGCCACGTCACCTCAGGAAAATGACGTCTGAAATATGCTTCCAGCATGGTGGTCACCGGTATCGACTAGGCAGCGAACGGCTTGACCATTCATTTCAGCCCATACAAGGGGACTCACAGAAATTAAACTTTTGGGACTGCCTTCTCTCCTCCTGGGCTTCTAAGGCTCAAGGCGTCATCCCCCAGCCACAGAGCCCCCTAGTTTAACGGCTGTCGAGTAAGAGGTCAACCCCGTCTTGCACAGCCTCGGGCGTAGTGTCCAACGTCCCTACACTTGAAACAAGTCGGGCGTCTCTCTGCTTGATATTGCTCCATTTTCTGGCAGGGTACAGCGGGCAAGTGGGAGTCAGGGTCACTCCTGTCTCTGGACAGATTTGAAGCCACGGTGGGGACTCTTCTGAGGCCAGACCACTCTTCCTGCATCTCCTGTATTTCTTTCTGAATCTCTCTGGCCCGTCCTGGCTCAGCCATAGGCGAGGTGGGTACCCCACTACTCCGAACCATCTGTGCCAAGGCTGCCATCCCCTGCTCTTACTCTCACATGCGCGCTTCCGCCCAAATCTCCAGGAAAGTTATGCGAAGATCGGCAAGCAGATGCTCCTACAACTCTTGTTTAAGCGACATCTCTCAGGCCTGCTACAAGTTGATCCCTCCACATCACATCAGGGGGTCCCACGCCCACATTATCCTGCTTGACGATCGCCAAATGCACCTCTTGTAGCGCATTCATATATTGCATCACGGATTCTCCCTCACTGAACATGGCTAAACAATTGCATCCGCAATTCCCCGACATCAGTGGGATTCCCATGCATCTCTTCTAAAATTTGCAGCACCTTGGTTACGGTGTTCCGTTCATGAGGGGGCCGAAACATTACAGAACATCTAGCCTCCCCAAACAGGGCCATCATAGGGTGCATCCTCAGCATGCCTTTAACCCACTCAGTCCAGTCCCACAGCAGTGAATTGCTCCCTGTAAATTTTGGGAGATTGCTGAGCATGGCCCCTATCGGTAAGCTGGCCCTCAGGGCACACACGACCGTTTGGTCTGCTGCTTCTCGTGGACTGCATCCTGCCGACTATGCCAAATGTAAGCAGGTGCTGAGATGCAGTGCGCAGGGATTACAGAGCAAATGCAGTATAACAATATGGTTTAATTTAACAGTAAAAATGCAAATGATCTCCACACAGGGAGTTGATAAACAGTGCACAAGAATTAAGAGAGGAGCAAGGATTAATGCGACAGTCTGAGGTTTAAACAACACTTATCGTAGCTCCCGCTGGTCCTCCTTAGTCCTAAGTCTGATGGGGGTTGTGATACTGGGAACGGCTGGTGTAGAGTTCTACGATGGGGTCCAATATTAACGATCCAACTTCTGGCGGCAGCGGGCGGTCTCCGGTTTTACCCGCTGAACCCCTAGTCCATAAGCCTGCATAGCCAACGTGAAAGAAGCTGCAGGAGTCTCTGTACCAAGTGTGGGCTGATGCGTGCTGGGCAGCAAATGGAACCGCACCTCAGTGTTCTGTAGCCAGCCCACACTTCTCCGTACGAGCGCTGCCCGAAGCTTATCCGGGCGCACGGCGCTCCTCACCGTCATTGTCCCGCTGAAGCGTGCAGGTAAATCTGGTCGCGGCACATCTGGCGCTGCTGCGCTGGATTCGGAACCCACTGCACACCCTGCTGCACTCTCCCTGACAGTGGGAAACTAACTGCTACTTCGCACGCTTTTCCCTCAGTGCCCCGCTTAGCCAGGCCCCTGCTCTCTGGGTCATGGGACCTGTCCGGTCTCTTATCCTTTCCCTCGGGCAACATTGGACGCAGCCTCAACAGTTCCGGACCCGGCCTGATGTAGGTACCTGCCGTCCGGTGTTCCTCCTTGTGATGATACTGGTAGCTCCATGTCTTGTGCTGTGCTAGAACTACAGTCCTCATCCGTTTGCTGCTGACAGCCCACAGAGCAAAGTTCCCCTCCCTCTCTCACGCTTCTCATCAACCCCCAGCCTGCACACAGGTAGTGTAATCTGAGCTGCCAGTGCTGGAGTTTTCCCTCCTCACCGCAGGGAGTCTGCATTGTCTGCCCATGTGCTTTTCCTCCCATAGCAGCCATTATGAGGATTCATTCTTTTTGATTATAACACGGTGGGAATTTGCGTCAGAAATACGAAAGTTACTGTTTTGAAACATGCGCCGACAGGCATCGTTCCCGTGGTACTGGTGAACCCGTAACTCCAACAGAACCCGAGAAATGGAATTCTCGGATGCCCCATGAACTATCTCACCCAAGTTTGGGCTCATTTGAACCGTCATTTTAAAGTAAGATCATTGATAGGTCTGCCATTCTTCTACGAGGTTCTCAGGATGAAGTATGCTCCTGATAATCTTCCAGAACTAAAACTAGAACTTCTATCCTTGGGAGGTGGCCAGAAAAACCATCCCCTTTTGGGAGGTCAGCAGCCCACAGGTATAAGTCTTGCAGTTAAGCCCCCCTTGGTCATTCCTTGCTGTGACGACTTGACTAAGAGATCTGCAAATGAACTATGACTGTGGCTCCTTCCCCGGCCTGTCTTGCCTATACCTATGTAACTACCATGTGAGTTTTTCACTGTTAATCCTGTTTTATTTCTAACTGCATTGTACATAATTGTATTGCCTCAGCTTGTTACATCTTTTTAAACTATAAGCACGTGCCTGAAGTACTACGCTACTGTTTTGGGGTTGCTACGGACCCTCTTGATAAATTGTTCCTTAAGTAAATCGTAGCTGGTGGCAGCTAAAGGAAGGGGTGTAAAGTGTTAACCTATTGGGTGGCGTTGGCAGTGACGGAGCGGGTTTTATAAGTGTATTGCCTGGCTGCGGCCCGGAGTAATTATAATTCCCTCACTACAGCGTGCCCAATAGCCAGCACACATCCAAGTGACCCGTCTGGCGACTAATTATCCTAGGTGCAGTTCCCTGACTGACCTGAGGGTAAGGGGGGCGCCAGAGAGCTGCAAGTTCCTAAGTGGAAGTGGGATAATTATAAATCCCTGCAGATTATTGGGTCGGACGGCAGCAGCCGTCGTGTGTGTGCGCGTTTTCGTCACATTTGCAGCACGGAGGGATCACAAGCCGTGATACCCCGGGCTACCGTGTGGCGGACCGTGTGCACGTTTCATCACACTCCTTTCAAAAGCATCATGTGATTCCTTCATCACTGACAACATGGCACCCGGAAGCAACGCACATGTCACACATCGGTAAATCATAAATTTCAGTTTACTTCCTGTCTGTCATTGACCATTGACGCTTTAAATACCCTACATATCAGTTACCCTTCACCACTGGACGAAGCATTTCATTGCAAAACGCGCATCAGGTGTGGCTCCATATGAGCTATTTGTGTGTGTTTTATACATTGCTAACAGAATTGTATAATGCTGACTGCTGTTGTGGTTTATTCACATACCACTTAGTAATACCTTGATATCATTATGATTTGCTTTTCTTATCATATGATGTGATTTTGCGTAGCCTACTATTATATGGGCTTTTCTTTATTTAGCTTACTACAAGCCTGATCATCTGATATCAATATGACACTATGTCTTTATTCTATAATATGATGTGTTATTGTGCTTAATTGATCTCATATGAACTACACAGTGTATGACACATGAATGTATCCATGTGTACCCACTTTTTCTGCATTTGTACCCCCCCTTTTTTCTGCTTTATTGTGATATTGGTTTTATATTTTTTTTAATAGTCTCTAATAAAGATGTTTATAACCTTTTGCATAGAAGCTTCATATCTTTAAGCGTTTTGTTTTTATTGTCATATATACTGTGCATCCTGCTTTATGTGAAATTTCATGGTTTTGAAATAAAAAAAAATTGGCCGGCTACAGGTGTAAAAATTTGGTTGTTCAAAAAACTATTATTGTTATATGTACTGTAGAACTTGGATTGTGTTCAATTTTGTTGGTTTGAAATAAAAACCCAAATTGGCCTGATACAGGTGTACAAATTTGGTCCCTCGGTACTCGGTCCCCAGTCGTCACTATTTCTCCCGATGTGGCGTCGCCGCCTTTTCCTGGCAAGTGCCCAGGAACATCACCTGTGTCATTAACAATATGGTTATTGGGTTTTTCCACTTAATAACCGATATGTGGACAAGCTCTTGTGGCCAGGGACACTACATTTCACTGACTGCACACTGGGTGAATATTGTGGAGGCCAGAGCCAAGTCCCACCCTGGCATGGCACATGTGATAACAATGCCAAGGATTGATGGTTCTACTTATATCAGGGTTCCCTCCACCTCCTACACCAGTTCCTGCACCCCCTCCTGCTCCTACTCATCCTCTATCTCCGATATGCTATCTCAGAGCACGTCATCCATGTCTGCTGGAAGCTCTGCAGCACTACCTTCAGCAAAGTGGCAACAGGCTCTGCAGAAGCTAATTTGTCTAGGAGACAAACCACACACCATGGCAGTTATTGATAGGAATAACAGACCAGGCAGTTCTGTGGCTTTTGCCACTGAACCTACAACCAGGCATGGTCATGTGTGATAATGGCCGCAACCTTTACAAGCTCACACATATACTGTGCTTGGCCCACGTGCTTAAATTGGTAGTTCAGCGGTTTCTGAAAACCTACCCATATTTGCCAGAGCTTCTGGTTAAAGTGCATCGCGTCAGCTCCTATTTCCGCAAGTCAGCTAAAGCTGGAACCGATCTGGCAGTGCTGCAGCAGCGCATGCAAGTGCCAGATCACTGACTAGTTTGCGACGTCACCACCCACTGGAACTCTACACTGCACCTGCTGGCAAGGCTTTGTGAGCAGAAGAGGCCCATTGTGGAATACCAGCTCCAAAACGCTCCTTGATATTCTGGTTAGACTCCAGACATAACAACTGAAGAATGGGCATGGATGTCTGACATTTGTTTGGTTCTCCTAGACGTTGAGGACTCTACAAAGATGGTGAGCAGCAATGACACCATCATCAGAGCAACTTTCCCACTTCTGTGCCTACTTAAACTGTCGCTGCTGACAATTAAACATGAAGCTTTGCATGTGAACAAGGTGGAGATGGAGGAAGACATTAGACACAGAGATATTACCCTGCCCAGCCTCATCTTATCTGCTCAGTGCAGACTAGGTAACAATGAGGACATTGAGGCTGAGGACTAGGAGAAGGAGAAACAGGAGCTGGATGGTGCAATAGAGGCTAGTACCTATGTCTCCTATCAGAAAACAAAAAGACCAGAAAAACGACCATATGTCCAATAAAAGGTATATACTTTATTCAATTGTATCACATATCAATATAAGGAGTTAAAAACCTGTATGTATACATTAATATGCATAAAATAATACATAAATATACCACGGGAGGACGTACATGCGGGTCCACGGGAGCACTGTCAGCTGTAAGTATCTATCAGTACTCAGGTATGATTGTTTGATATATTTCCTGGCAGCAGTATAAGTGATACTCTGGGTTCATGCAAGTCAGTCCACTGTTTGATATTGTAGCACAACACTATGTGTTTGCACTGACACCTAGCGGTGTCTTTTTATATATGTAGCACCCATGCACTTTATGTGTGATTTTTTTTCACAATTTTTGTGTAATTTTCGTGAATTTTGCACATTTTTGATGTCAGTTACTCGATATATGGATATTTTTTGATAAATTTTTGCACAATTTGTGTTTTCAGCATTATTCACTTAATTATTCCTTGTCACATTTTGGCGTTTTGTGATTTTTTATGTTTATTAATTATCTAATTAATTACCATTCTTTATGCAATATTTTTAACAGTGGATTTTCTCTTATTCTTATTTTTATGCATGCCCAAAGACCCGCATGTTATCGTCCTTTTTGCTTATATTTATGTACTATTTTATGCATATTAATGTATACATACAGTTTTTAACTCCTTATATTGATGTGATACAATTGAATAAAGTATATACCTTTTATTGGACATATGGTCGTTTTTCTGGTCTTTTTGTTTTCTGTTAATTAAATATACGACTGTCCATTTTTCTGGCCCGTAGTCTGCAGGTTGATTAAATACCTTACATTACTACTCATTCGAGTGATATTTTGGTGTGCAGGCCATATTTCCTATTTTTGTCTTTTCCTATGTCTCCTATGTAGATCGGCTGAGGAGGAAGAGATTTCAGATGGAGAGTAGTCATCATGGTGAAGACAGGGAAGTGTTTGCTGTAGGGACTTTGGCACATATGGCAGACTTTATGCACTGCTTCCTACCCCATGACCCTCACGCTACATTCATCTTGACCAAAAAAGAGTACTGGTTGTTCACCCTGCTAGACTTCTGTTACAACGAGAACCTTGTGGATCGCCCGCCAGGGCAGTGGGGATACTTGGTACCGGGCCACTTCTTAAAGGGGCAGTCACAGCAGCAGTGACCCAGTCCGTGGCCCTGGGCGTTCAGTAAAAGGGGATATGATGAAAAGGGATAATAAAGATTTTGGAATAAAGTGTTTGTGACACCACTCGGCAATAAAGATGTTAGCCGATGCTGCAGATTCAGTCCACTGGGACAGTTATTGATGCAGCAGAGTTGGTTCAGCTCTCCACAGGCAGAGCTACATCCCAGGGGAGTTAGAATATTAAAGATAATGTTGGAGTTGAGTGTGTTGCAGGGCAGGTGACGCAGGAAAGATTCAGAAGACACAGCAGAGAGCAGTTTCCTTTACCTTTCACTGAGCAAAGCAGGTACAGTCTGGGGCTCAGGTTACAGATGGCTCTGGAGTTGGTCAGCCTGAAAGCAATTTGGGAATCTCCTTAGTCAGGTGGGTTGTGAGGCCTCCTTTCTAGCGTTATTGTCTGAGGTACTTGCTGCTGTAAACTCTATTCAAGTTCCTCTTTCTGTCTGCTACTTAGGTAGAACTCCACTCGCATGTTAGGCAGCTGTAGCCTACTTCAGGGATCGCTCCTGTCTGGCGTCTCCGGCTCACATGTGCTGCTGTGTCGTCTAGTATCAATTGTGGACAGAGGATCTGCGGACTTCTGCCCTCCGGATTCTGATGCTGGGGCATTAGTACCCACACAGCCTCGGGCTCCGGGGCCTGGTCGCTAGCGCTAAAGCCTGGGGTGAGCTCAACTACAGCTCCTTACCCCAGGACGTCTCCACCCTTCCTCTCTCCACCCTGTTCAGGCTCTAACTCTTTACTAACTTCCTGCTTCTGACCAGAGAGAGCAGCTCCCCAGAAGTCGGGTTAGAGCTCCCCCTGCTGGTCTGGAGCAGGAACTGCGTTGTATGCTGGAACTACCTGATAAGGGGATCCCTTCTTTGCTTCCAGGCATGACATCACTCCCCCCCTGGAGGGAGGCAAGGCCATTGTGGCAACCGAACTCCTGGGGTGCCACATTCCCTCCTAGTACAATTCAGTACTCCAGGACTGAGGAAATCCTAAAAGAAATAAAACATAACTTTTTACAGAATTTCTACAACAGATATATACATTTTGGCAAAGTCCCGAAATGTGTTCTTTTCACCTAACAAAGTACAATATGAGGGAACCCATCTCAAACCCTCAACATAGGCCCAGGGCGTGATTACAGGGCATTAGTAGTCACCAAGTTGGACTACTTCTTCAGTCATGCCAGACGGTCTTGGTTCTGTAGCCATCGGTGCTAACTATTTACAATCATTATCCTGGTCACTACGAATCCAGTGACCCAATCGTCCAAATAATCAAGAAAACAAGAGTGCTCAAAAGTTCATACAGTAAGTCTCTGTAGGCTTATATGCTTTACGGTTGCAATTATGAACATTTTTAACTTGTTTACATTAGCATCACACTTATATTTTAGTCCTTATACCTGGCTGGGACCTGAACTCTGGTACTTCGGGTATATCTACTCAGTACAGGTGTCTGTAGTGATCTAGCCTGATCTAGTGTGTTTATTGGTAAGCTGGGCAGTAGTCATCTGCGACTTCTTAGACTCATCATGGGACTGACAGATTCACTGCTAGCAGGGGGCAGATTTTCGTGTTCCACTGCAGATGTGGCTTCTGTTACTTAAGCTTGCGGATCTTCAGGCTGGTCTTGAATCGCTTCTCTTTCTGGCACTTCCAGCTGGGGAAAAGTTAAGACAGGCACGACTATGGCTTGGTTCATTCTTGTCCAATTTGAAGGGAACTCGCCGAGTACAGTGCTGATCTTTTCCTCCACTTCTACTGGCTGAAGAATGTCTTGGTCTTCAATCTTTTCCTTTAGTTGGTCAGGGCATGGTTTCAGATGATCCCTTGACACTGCTGCTGAGGTTTCTCCTCCATCTTTGCTGATGAGGCACACCTTGGTGTTATTGAAGTCTGAAGGTAAAACAACGTAGGGCTCAGCCTCCCATGGGTCATCAAGTTTATGAAGTCGTCTTTTTCTTTTGAGTACCTGTTCTCTAGGTGACAAGGGAACTGCACGTGCATGCTGATTGTAATTTCTTCTTGCTTTTGTCTTGCTTGGGCCAGACTCTTCTCTACGCATTCTTGCACTTTGCGGTACAGCTGCTGCCGCTCTGTATCCCAATCTGCATCTGGTGATGTTACTTTGAGTCGCACGTACCAGGGCTTTGGGGTACTCGGCACCGAGCCCGTTCACTTCAATGGGGATGTCACGGGTAGCGCAGCTCGGTCGTTGCCCTGGGCGCTCACTAAAGGGGGATATTTACAGGGAATTGTAGAAATGTTCGTGACGCCACCTGTGGTTTCTGATCAGAGTGACCAGCGCTGCAGGGTGAATCCTCTGAGGGGTTGTTACTGGGCAGCGAGGTGTTAAGCATTCCACAGGTAAGACTGATCCCTCGAGGTATATGGCGGTGTAGGGGTGAAGGAGCAATAATGCAGACACACACAAGACAGTCTCTTTCTGTACCTTTACTGGTGATGAAGTTGCAGGCACGTCCCGGGAGGCCGTCAGGGTGGAGGATGCACGTCCAGTAATCACTGAGTAGGTGTAAGGCCTCCTTACGTCTTTATGTGTGTGAGTTTCTAACTTGCATAAAACAAAGTTTAACTCCGTGTGAAACAGCTACGCCCGGCTGACATTGTGGTAGAGCCTTCTTGCGGACAGAACTAAGTCCTCTATGGCTGATCAGGCCTGACTCCTGTTCTTCCTGACCCCGGTTACGTATCAGCACTGAAGGGCCCCTCTGCGACCTGAAGTCCAGCAGGGTCTCCGGTTTCTCCCACTAGCCGTGAAGGTACTGGCAAGCTCGGACCCGGTGTACGGTAGTGCAGAGTGGAGGTAAGCTATCGTTGCTATTTCTCCTCAGTCACTCTCTTTCCCTTTTTCCACTTGCCTGTCGTCCTACTCACACCTTTAACATAAGCACAGGCAGCAGTAGATGTCAGCTTCCTTCTCTTCACCGCTCACCCACAGTACCTCAGTTGACTCGGTGTTACAAATACTGCAGTTCCCTTTCCTTCACTTCTTTCTTAGGCTCTGTCCAGAGTAGCTATCAGGACCTTCCATCAGACTGATCTGTGCACACTCCGAGAGTCACTTTCCACTTCCCTAGGGAACTATCAGTCAGCACGTTCTGAGGTAACAGCTTGTTTCTCTGCTTCTGTCTCATCTGACAGGAATCTCTCACTCTGGTGTTCTGAGGAGATCTGATCTGTCTGAGGTACAACCAACAACTCGAACGGCTGTCTGGCTAGAATGCCTACTGCTGCATCTCTCCACACCCTTATATACCTGAATCTAAAGGGCTCCCTCTGGTGGTACCAAGGAAATGTGAAGTGTGAATGAATATCAGGTGATTGTGAATTACCTTTCTGTGCATCCTCCAGGGTACATGTGGCACCAAGCGCAGCTGGGCTACACAACTTCAGGTATGAAGACTCCCATATCCAAGTCTATTGGTAACTTGCCAGGTCTTGCTCTCATCAAGTAGGCTGGAGTACAATTGGTGGAGTTTACAGGAATGTGATTGTAGAGATCTACTAGATCCAGCAACTTCTCTCGCCACTGGTTTCTCTCTTCCAGGGGCAAGGTTTTCAATAGGTCAATTACCACCTGATTCATTTTCTCACACATGGCATTTGTCTGTGGATGGTATGGCGTCGTCCTGATTTTGTTGCAGCCGTACAGGTTACAGAACTCCTGGAACACTTCTGCTTCAAAGGCTGGGCCTTGGTCGGTAAACACTCATTCAGGGTATTCGTGCGGTCGACAAAAGTGTTGTTGAAATGTGTTGGCCGATGTCTTTGCTGTTTGGTCCTTGACAGGCACGACTTCCAGAAACCTTGAGTAATGGTCAATGATGGTGAGGGCGTAGACATAACCTGACCAGCTTGGGACCAGCTTCACATGGTCTAAGGCTACCAGTTCAAGCGGCTGTTTGCTGATTATTGGATGTAACGGGGCTCGCTGGCTGTTACGGTCCTTCCTGCGCAGGTTGCATCGTCCACATTCCCGGCACCAATCTTCAATTGCCTTCCTCATACCAACCCAGTAGAATCTCTTGCGAAGTAGGACCTCCAACTTCTTCCATCTGAAGTGTCCTGCTCCATCGTGCTATGCTTCTTCCTCCATTGACGCATCTCGCTTTGGGACTACCACCGGCCAGACCAGTTTGTGAGTTCGGGCGTTGACACTCCTCCGACACAGCTTTTCCTCGTAGATGAATAGCCTGCCCTTTTCCTTACACAACTGCTGGGTCTCTTGTGGAGCATCTGGACGGGGGCGCAAGTCAGCATGCGTCAGTAGCTCCTTTACCAGGCGGACTGCTGGGTCGCTATCCTTCATCTCTGCCCACTCATGGTGGGGCAATTGGTTTAACGTGGCCTCTCACGATGTAGCGCTTGTTTTTCACCCCTTGGGCGCGAGGGCCACAACTGGGCAGTGGAAGGCTGGTAACTCGATTTCTTCGAGTGCTTCCGGATCTTCTCCCCCATCTGGTAAATTGGGCATTCTGGACAGCGCACTAGCATTGGCGTTCTTATGCCCCGCTCTGTACTTGATGGTAAACTCGAGGTTGGACAGCTGGGCCATCCATCGCTGCTCCAGCGCACCTAGCTTTGCGGTTTCCAAGTGAGTCAGCAGATTGTTGTCCGTGAAGATGGTAAACTTCGCCGCAGATAGGTAGTGTTTGAATCGCTCGGTCTTTAGCCCAGACTATGGCAAGAAACTCCAGATTAAAGGAGTTGTAGTTGTCAGGGTTCCTTTCAGTGGGACGAAGCTTCCTGCTGGCGTTGGAGATTACTCTTTCTCTGCCTTTCTGTACCTGTGACAGTACTGCTCCCAATCCCAAGTTGCTGGCATCAGTATAAAGGATGAATGGTTGGTCATAGTCTGGGTAGGAGAGAACTTCATGCCCCGAAAGAGCCAACTTCAACCGAGAGAAGAATCTTTCCAGTTCGTCATTCCAGTCAAACATAGGACTCTTCTTCCTGGACTTCTTGGGCTGGCCCACGAGAAGGTTTTGCAGGGGTGCCGCTATTTCAATGAAGCCCTTGATGAACCTTTGGTAGTAGCCTACCAACCCGAGGAACTGATGTATTTCATGAATGTTGCTGGGCTTCTGCCAGTTCCGGATAACAGTGACTTTGTCGGGGTCTAGTGCCACGCCTTCCGCGCTCACTACGTGGCCTAGGTACTGCACCTTGGGCTTCAGGAGGTGGCATTTGGACGGTTTCACTTTCAGGCCAAAGTTGGACAGGGCTTTGAATACCTCAGACCAGGTGCTCCAAATAGTCTTCGTAGGTTTTGGAGAAGACAATGACATTATCTACGTACAACAGAACTGTCTCGAAGTTCTTGTGTCCGAGGCAGCACTCCATCAACCTCTGGACCGTTCCTGGCGCGTTGCTAAGCACAAACGGCATGTAGTTGAATTCTGAGAGGCCCATTGGTGTTGCGAAGGTGGTCTTCTCTTTGTCCGCCTCTGCCACGGGAACCTGCCAATACCCACTGGTGAGATCTAAAGTAGAGAAATAGCGATTCTCAGTGCAGCCAGTGATTCCTCTATCCTAGGTAACGGATAGGTATTCTTGTGGGTAATGCTGTTAATTCACCTGTAGTCAACACGCATCCTCATTGTAGCATCTTTATTTCTAACAAGGACTAACGGAGCTGCCCAGGGGCTACAACTATCTCTGATCACCCCAGCCTTCTTCATCTCCCCTAAAATACTCTTGGCACATTGGTAGTGAGCTGGGGGTACACGCCGGTACCTCTCCTTAATGGGCGGATGATTTCCAGTGGGGATATGATGTTGGACCCCTTTTACCTGCCCAAAGTGTAAAGGGTGTTTGCTGAATACCCGTTCAAACTCTTGGACTACTCGGTAGACCCCATTCTTTAGGTGTGGAAGGGAGGAGTCAGTGCCTACGTGCAGCTGCTGACACCAATCCTCCAGCTGTTTTGCAGAGCCATTGTCCTCCGCCTGGTCTCATGAGAACAAGGGTTCTGCTGTCTGAATTGCGTTATGATTGACAGTGAAAAGCTTAGCAACGGTGGCATACCGAGGTAGTTTGGCCTCCTCCTTCCCACAATTTAAGATGCGTACTGGCACCCTCCTCTTGCGGACATCGACTACCCCTCTATCTGTCAGGACAGTGGGCCTACTATCAGAGTACACTGGTTCTACAAGGGCTTGGTAATCTCTTCCTCTGAGGCCTATGGCTGCCTGACACCAAATTAACATTTCACTCCTTGGGGGTATTGCAATGGGGAATGAATCACTCACTCTGACACTGCCAACTTCTCCGCCAGATAGCTCTACCTGTTGTCTTTGCATCAGAACCTTGATCTCCTTTTGCAGGACCCGTTGCTCACTGGAACCAGCAGTTTCGGCTACTTGTTGCATCAAAACAATAACCTCGGCAAGACAATTTTCTATCACATTAATACCTAAGGTCATTATTGGTTTACATTCTCGTCGATCAATGTCTACAAGTATCAGACCTTGGGATTTTAATTCTACTTGCCCCACCTTAATGGTCACCTCCTTATACCCCACTTGTGGCAAAGGCTTACCATTGCTGGTGACTACAGTCAGCTCATCATCTGGGCCGCAAGTAATACCAGAGTCAGCCCAATACCATTTGTAAAGAATATATGGCATAGTTGTCACCTGAGAGCCGGTGTCCAGTAAAGCGTTCATTGGGATGCCATCAATCACAACTGGGAGGACCGGTCGTCATCCAACGTACTTGGCTCGCCAGTTCTGTTGGCCTGGTTGTCCTACTCCTGGGGGGTTGGCCCTCTGCCCCAGGGGTTGCTCGTTTAAATTGCAGAATCTTGGGATGTGCCCCACTTTGTTGCAGCGGCAGCAAATGGGTCGTCCGTCCTGGTCGTAGCGATTGTTATCTCTCCCTTTGTTCGGTGGGATCCTCTTCCGCCGTCGCCACGGGACGTCATCTGGACTGGAGGCCAAGTGGATCTTCTCCTTCTGGGGCACTTGCAAGGACTGCACGGTTTTGGCTAGTGCAGCCACACTTTTGGTCATCTCCTGGACCTGAAGACGTAGTTCTGCAGACGGATTATCCAGGGTCTGTGCGCCAGCCTCAACGTGGGCCTGAGGGAAAGATGCCACCTCCTGGTGGTATGTAATTGCTGGGTGCCTAGGGGGCGCTGGGCGGCTGACATTTGATTCGTGCAACACCCAGATAGCCCTATCTTGAAAGTCTGCAAAGCTTATGTCAGGGTTTTGTAGGGGCATGATGCGTAGCTGTGTCCTATGGGTGCTGGACAGGGATCCCTCAATAAATTGTTCCTTTAACAATCTGTCTCCATCCCGCACACTGTCTGGGTCAATCTGCTTTATGGCCCGCAGTGCCTCCTGAAGGTTAAGAGCATAGTCTCGTATACTGTCCTGCACCCTTTGTTTGCACCCAAATAACCTCATTTTTATTTCTGCTGCAGTGCGGGTCTCATCAGCACTTCTCTTTTCGCGCTCTGTCTCTGGCTCCGCCCACGATGGCACGCCCCTTCTGCTTCCCGCGCGCCGCGTGACGCTGCAATGG
The DNA here is from genome assembly GCA_033576555.1 of Oophaga sylvatica. Taxonomy (NCBI): domain Eukaryota; kingdom Metazoa; phylum Chordata; class Amphibia; order Anura; family Dendrobatidae; genus Oophaga; species Oophaga sylvatica. Next base: position 723,612,501 of record JARQOD010000001.1, read on the forward strand.
CAGCAATTCACTCAGTTCAATACAGTCTATGGCACACAGTACCCAGCAATGCCGGGGCACGGATCCTGTTAGTGATGCCAAGTTAGATCGCCTGCCAGGGCAGTGGGGATACTCGGTACCGGGCTGCTTCTTAAAGGGGCAGTGTCACGGCAGCAGTGACCCGGTCCGTGGCCCTGGGCGCCCAGTAAAAGGGGATATGATGAAAAGGGATAATAAAGAGTTTGTAATAAAGTGTTCATTAGGCCACCTGTGGTACTCGGCAATAAAGATGTTAGCCGACGCTGCAGATTCAGTCCACTGGGACAGTTGTTGATGCAGCAGAGTTGATTCAGCTCTCCACAGGCAGAGCTATGTCCCAGGGCAGTTAGGATATTAAAGATAATGTTGTAGGTGAGTGTGGTGCAGGGCAGGTGATGCAGGAAAGATTCAGGAGACACAGAAGAGTGCAGTTTCCTTTACCTTTTACTGAGCAGTGCAGGTACAGTCCGATGCTCAGTGTTGTGAGCACGTTTGGGGCGACTTTGGAGCTGGGGCTTCCTCCGGTGGTTGCTGAGGGTAATGAACCAATTGCTGAATGGCTTTCAGCTGGGTCCGAATGGTCTGATATAAGTGACCTGAACTCCCATCAGCCTTGCCGGTAATCAATTGTTCTTCCAGGTCTTGGTTGGAGCTCAGCTTGCATTCCTGCTATCATTCAGATAAGTGATTTGCTGTTTTTTTTCCTCTGGTTGGATTTTCCTTGCTGGTTTGCTGCCTTGCAGTGGACTTCAGCCTGGTCCCCTTTTGGGGCCTGGCTCTGCAATTGTGCTCAGTTTGTGTTTGCACTTTTGCTCTGTTCCTGGTTCACTTTTTATTTGCTGAATTGCTGTGTGTTACACCAGAGATCTGATTTAGGTGGTAGAGATCGTGTGATCTCAGGTTTTTTGTTAATCAGAAGTGTTGGTATTTTGTCAGGGTTTTTTGGGTTGCAGTCAGAATTCTTTCCTATACTTTTCTATCTAGACAGAATTGGGCCCCAGCGTTTGCTCATTCTATTTTCTATCTGTGTTCGTATTTTCTTCTTGTCTAACCGCCATTACATGTTTGGGGGCTTCCTATTTCTTTGGGGGTTCTGCTATGGGGCAGTTAGCATTCATCTTTCTGTCTTTAGGTGTAGCTATCTCTCCGGCTGTGACGAGGCGTCTAGGATCACCGTAGGTACGCTCCACGGCTACTTCTAGTGTTGCAGTTAGTTTAGGGTTCTGCAACCCAGTAGTTTCCAGCCTCTCTGGTGTATTGCTATTTTGGCTATTTTTTCTATTTCTCCTCAGCTACCGAAACATAACAGTATTACTGGCCACACTGAAATTTATATGGTACTCAACAGAAGGGAAAAATAGTAAAAAAGGAAAAAAAAAAAGGGAGTTGTCAGAAATTTTTTTTTTCCTGTTTGTTGCATTTTTTCCCTCTTTTTCTCTGGGTGCTGAGGAGGAATTTTTTCTTTGTCCTCAATTGAGTTTGCACAGTTGTCTGGCCATGTGGAGCGGCTTGCCCTGAAGTTCAGAGCATTGCTACCTATCTTGCTAGGTTGCCGGTTGTGGAACCTAGGATCCCCATACCAGATTTATTTTGGGGGGGATCGGTCTAAATTTCTGAATTTCAAAAATAACTGTAAGTTGTTTTTTGCCCTGAAGCCTAAGTCCTCAGGGAACGCAGCACAGCAGGTTCAAATTGTCATCTCTCTGCTGCGCGGCGACCCTCAGGATTGGGCTTTTCCCTGACATCTGGGTATCCTGTTTTGAATGATGTTGATGTATTTTTTCAGGCTCTGGGGTTATTGTACGATGAACCTAATGTCACTGATCAAGCTGAAAAGACCTTGTTGGCATTAAATCAGGGTCTTGAAGATGCTGAGCGGTACTGTCAGAAATTCCGAAAGTGGGCAGTCCTGACCAAATGGAATGATGATGCTCTGGCAGCCCTTTTTCAGAAGGGTCTGTCAGAAAATGTAAAGGACGTTATGGTGGGATTCCCTGTTCCCTCTGGTCTCAATGATTCTATGTCTTTGGCTATTCAAATTGACAGACCTTTGCATGAGCGCAGAGGTATGCGTGAGATGGTGTTGCCTTGTGAGCCAGCTCCTGAGCCCATGCAGTGACTTCTGGGGCTCAGCGTCATGAGTTTCGAAAGCACAATGGGTTATGTTTCTACTGTGGTAACACTTCTCATGCTATTTCAGTCTGCCCTAAGCGGGGAAGACGTTTTGCGCGCTCAGTTGTTCTGGGTAGTGTTCAGACTAAATTTCTGTTGACTGTTACCCTGATTTGCTCCCTGTCCACATTTTCGGCTCAAGCTTTTGTTGATTCAGGAGCAGCTATTAACCTGATGGATTTTGACTTTGCCAAACGTTGTGGGTTTCCCATGATACCCCTGCAGAAGTCTATTCCTTTGCTGGGCATTGATTCTACCCCTTTGGCGGAGAATAAACCCCAGTTTTCTACTCAGGTGATAATGAGGGTTGAACCAGATCATCAGGAGAGTTGCAAATTTCTGGTGTTGCATAATCTGCATGACATTATTGCACTGGGTTTCCCTTGGTTACAGACTCATAATCCTGTTTTGGATTGGAAATCTGTGTCTGTGACCAGTTGGGGCTGCCAATGTATTAATACTGACACTCCTGTTTTTTCTGCCTCTCCCCAGTCTCAGGACGTCCCTGACTTTTTGACTGATTTTTCGGATGTGTTTAGTGAGAGTAAGTCTGCATCCTTACCTCCTCACAGGAGCTATGATTGCGCTATTGAGTTAATGCCTGGTGGTAAATTTCCTAAAGGTCGCCTTTTTAATTTATCTGTACCTGAACACGATGCTATGCGATCTTATATCAAGGAGTCTTTGGAGAAGGGTAATATCAGACCTTCCTCTTCACCCTTGGGCGCCGTTTTTTTCTTTGTGGCCAAAAAGGATGGTTCATTGAGGCCGTGTATTGACTATCGCCTCCTGAATAAAATTACTGTTAAATATCAATATCCGTTACCCTTGATTTCTGACCTATTTTCCAGAGTGAAAAGTGCTAGTTGGTTTACCAAGCTTGACCTCAGAGAGGCGTATAACCTTATTCGCATTAAGCACGGGGATGAAAGGAAGACGGCTTTTAATACCCCAGAGGGGCATTTTGAGTACCTAGTGATGCCTTTTGGGCTTACTAATGCCCCTTCCGTCTTCCAATCCTTTATGAATGATATTTTCAGGGATTTTGTGGATAAATTTCTGATCGTATATTTGGATGATATCTTGATTTTTTCCAACGACTGGTACTCTCATGTGAAACATGTTCGGACTGTGTTCCAGATTTTGAGAGAGAATGCACTGTATGTGAAGGGATCAAAGTGTCTTTTTGGCGTACAGAAGGTTTCATTTCTGGGATTCATTTTGTCTCTGTCTGTTATTGAAATGGACCCGGTCAAGGTTCAGGCCATCTGTGATTGGGTTCAACCTACTATATTGAAGGCTCTTCAGAGATTTTTGGGTTTTGCCAATTTTTATTGGTAATTTCTCCGGTATTGTTAAACCATTGACTGATTTGACCAAAAAGGGTTCCGATGTGGTGAATTGGCCTCCTGAGGCAGTTTCTGCGTTTCAGGAACTTAAGCAGAGATTCATTTCTGCTCCTGTTCTACGGCAGCCTGATGTTTCTCTACCATTTCAGGTGGAGGTTGATGCTTCTGAGATTGGGGCAGGTGCCGTTTTGTCCCAAAGGGATCCGGAGACCTCTAAGAGTAACCCTTGTGCCTTCTCTCGAAAATTTTCTCCAACTGAACGTAATTATGATGTGGGTAATCGGGAGTTATTGGCCATGAAGTGGGCCTTTGAAGAGTGGAGACATTGGCTGGAAGGAGCCAAACATCAGGTGGTGGTCCTCACGGACCATAAGAACCTGATCTATCTAGAATCAGCCAAGCGACTTAATCCTAGACAGGCCAGGTGGGCCTTGTTTTTCACACGTTTTAATTTTGTGGTTTCTTTTCTTCCGGGCACTAAGAATGTTAAGGCGGATGCCCTCTCGAGGAGTTTCTTTGCGGATTCTCCTGAGTTAACTGATCCTGCTGTTATTTTGAAAGAGGGTGTAGTTCTTTCCGCCATCTCGCCCAATTTGAGACTGGCTCTGGAGGGGTGTCAGGAGGATAAACCTGAACGCTGCCCTGTTGGGAAATTGTTTGTCCCAGACCAGTGGAAGAAGAGTGTGATGTCTGAGATGCATTGTTCCGCGTTGGCTGGTCATCCCGGTATTTTTGGTACCAGAGACTTGGTAAGTCGGTCCTTTTGGTGGCCTACTTTGTCTCGTGACGTCAGGGACTTTGTGCAGTCCTGTGGGACTTGCTCTCGTTCCAAGCCTTGCTCTCGCTCTAGTGGTTTGTTAATGCCATTACCTGTGCCCAAGAGGCCATGGATGGCCATATCTCTATGGATTTTATTTCCGACCTCCCTGTCTCTCAGAGAATGACCGTTATCTGGGTAATCTGTGATAGGTTTTCCAAGATGATACATCTTGTGCCATTGCCTAAGTTGCCCTCCTCCTCCGAATTGGTGCCTTTGTTCTTTCAGCACGTGGTTCGGTTACATGGCATTCCGGAGAACATTGTGTCTGACAGAGGAGTCCAGTTTGTTTCCAGATTTTGGAGAACATTTTGTTCTAAACTTGGTATTCAGTTATCTTTCTCCTCTGCATTTCACCCTCAGACCAATGGAGAAACCAAGAGAACAAACCAGACCTTGGAGACTTATTTGAGATGTTTTGTGTCTGCTGATCAAGATGACTGGGTCTCTTTTTTGCCTTTAGTGGAGCTTGCTCTTAATAATAGGGCTAGCTCTGCCACCTTGATGTCTCCATTTTTCTGCAATTCTGGGTTTCACCCTCGATTTTCTTCAGGACAGGCGGAGGCTTCCGTCTGTCCGGGGGTTGACTCTATTGTGCAGCGAATGCAGCAGATTTGGGACCAGGTAGTGGAGAGGTTGTCTCTCTCTCAGGAGAAGGCCCAGCGGTTTGCCAACCGGCATAGGACTGATGGTCCTCGTTTTAAAGTGGGGGACTTGGTTTGGTTGTCCTCAAGAAATATCCCTATGAAGGTTATGTCTCCAAAATTTAAGCCAGGTTCATTGGACCTTATAAGATCATGGAAATTCTTAATCCAGTTTCCTTCCGTTTGCTTCTTCCAGAGACATTCAAGATCCATAACGTGTTCCACAAGTCCTTATTGAAGAGGTTTGTCGAGCCAATGGTTCCTATGGCTGCACCTCCGACCCTGTTTTGGTTGAGGGTAATTTGGAGTATGTGGTTGAGAAAATATTGCTAGATGCGTTTTGCTAGATGGAAACTCCAGTATTTGGTTAAGTGGAGAGGTTATGGTCAAGAGGACAATTCTTGGGTGTTTGCTTCTGACATCCATGCTAGGAGACTGATCCGTGCCTATCATCGAGCTCATCCTGATCGGCCTGGTTGCTCAAGTGAGGGTTCGGTGCCCCCTCCTCAAGGGGGGGTACTGTTGTGAGCACGTTTGGGGTGACTTCGGAGCTGGGGCTCCCTCTGGTGGTTGCTGAGGGTAATGAACCAATTGCTGAATGGCTTTCAGCTGGGTCCGAATGGTCTGATATAAGTGACCTGAACTCCCATCAGCCTTGCCGGTAATCAGTTGTTCTTCCAGGTCTTGGTTGGAGCTCAGCTTGCATTCCTGCTATCATTCAGATAAGTGATTTGCTGTTTTTTCCTCTGGTTGGATTTTACTTGCTGGTTTGCTGCCTTGCAGTGGACTTCAGCCTGCTCCCCTTTTGGGGCCTGGCTCTGCAATTGTGCTCAGTTTGTGTTTGCACTTTTGCTCTGTTCCTGGTTCACTTTTTATTTGCTGAATTGCTGTGTGTTACACCAGAGATCTGATTTAGGTGGTAGAGATCGTGTGATCTCAGGTTTTTTTGTTAATCAGAAGTGTTGGTATTTTTGTCAGGGTTTTTTGGGTTGCAGTCAGAATTCTTTCCTATACTTTTCTATCTAGACAGAATTGGGCCCCAGCGTTTGCTTATTCTATTTTCTATCTGTGTTCATATTTTCTTCTTGTCTAACCGCCATTACATGTTTGGGGGCTTCCTATTTCTTTGGGGGTTCTGCTACGGGGCAGTTAGCTTTCATCTTTCTGTCTTTAGGTGTAGCTATCTCTCCGGCTGTGACGAGGCGTCTAGGATCACCGTAGGTACGCTCCACGGCTACTTCTAGTGTTGCGGTTAGTTTAGGATTCTGCAACCCAGTAGTTTCCAGCCTCTCTGGTGTATTGCTATTTTGGCTATTTTTGCTATTTCTCCTCAGTTACCGTAACATAACAGCTCAGGTTACAGATGGTTCTGGAGTCGGTCAGCCTGAAAGCAATTTGGGAATCTCCTTAGTCAGGTGGGTTGTGAGGCCTCCTTTCTAGCTATTCTCTGAGGTACTTGCTGCTGTAAACTCTATTCAAGTTCCTCTCTCTGTCTGCTACTTAGGTAAAACTCCACTCGCATGTCAGGCAGCTGTAGCCTACTTCAGGGATTACTCCTGTCTGGCGTCTCCGGCTCATATGTGCTGCTGTGTCGTCTAGTATCAGTTGGGGACAGAGGATCTGCAGACTTCTGCCCTCTGGATTCTGCTGCTGGGGCTTTAATACCCACACAACCTCGGGCTCCGGGTCCGGTCTCTGGCGCTAAAGCCTGGGGTGAACTCAGCTACAGCTCCTAACCCCAGGACCTCTCCACTCATCCTCTCTCCACCCTGTTCAGGCTCTAACTCTTTACTAACTTCCTGCTTCTGACCAGAGAGAGCAGCTCCCCAGAAGTCGGGTTAGAGCTCCCCCTGCTGGTCTGGAGCAGGAACTGCGTTGTATGCTGGAACTACCTGATAAGGGGATCCCTTCTTTGCTTCCAGGCATGACATCACTCCCCCCCTGGAGGGAGGCAAGGCCTTTGTGGCAACCGAACTCCTGGTGTGCCACACTTGCATCTCTCCTTCCTGAGGCGGAGAGGTCTACTAAAATGGCGCTATAGCAGAATGCGATTGTGGAAATTAGGATGGAAAAATTACCATAAGACAATGTTAGCAGCAGGGGGAAAGCTTTCTTGTCCAACGAAGGAGGAGAGGTGAGGGAGAGGTACACTGTCCAAGGCCTGGGCCAATTTCATGGCACCCTCCCAGCGTGCAGGCCCTGATAATCGGTTATTTTTGACAAGGAGGAAAACATTTTTAAAGATGGTCAAGCCATACCTGACCAACAAAACCAGCATACAGCATGCTACCTAATTCCTCTGCAACCTTCAGCTATTGGGTCTCAAAGCTGGCACCTGGTATGAGCTGTTCCTCTATACTTTTGAGGTGTTGTGCTGCTCTGCCGAGTCGCATCTTGTCTGAGCGGTTCTTTAGTGCCGCCAAGCGAGTTAAAACAGACAGGCGCTTTCGCCTTTCAACAGAAAGTTTTAACAGGATTACTGTGATAAAAATGAGCAAAGCTTGGATTAGCACCAACTTTTCAATACTTGAATAATATACTATAGTTGGTGCCTTCAAAGGTTTATGTATGATCGTGCTTGTAATTTTTGGCAGGCTTTGCAGTTAGTGCATAGCCTTTATGAGTCTAGAAGTACAGATGAGCAAACCTTTCAAGGTTCGGTTAGACTCGCCGAACGTTTAGATGTTTGCCGAACCCCATTAGATTCAATTGGATGCCAAAACAAACATATACACAACACCTTAAGTGATGACAAAAAGCCTCCTAAGCAGCTAAAATTAAGGGCAAACATCATGATAAGTGGCATCAATTGTCACATAGTAGAAATTTTCAAATGGCATAGCAGCAGTCAGCCATGGGCCATGTACGATACGATACGATACGATACACTTTATTGATCCCTGGGGGAAATTACAGTATTACAGCAGCAATACAAACAGCAGTACATAAAATATTAGGACACAAATCTTGCACAGGTGTACCAACATTACATAATAAATAAAAGTGTGTAGTTCAGGTGTATATAAGACAATGTTAATTGACATTAGTACACCAGCCATCAGTCATTATTTTCTGCCACCCTTAGAAAATTATTATACATCCCCATAGCAGTAGGTACAAACGATTTCCTGAATTTCTCCTTCTTGCACCTTAGTAGGATTTGACGGCTGCTGAATGTGCTCTTCTGATTCAAGAACAGCTCGTATAGGGGGTGTGTATTATTGTTCATTATAGCCCTACACTTCTTCTGAATTCTATCCTCCAATACCTCCTCAAAAGAGTCAAGATGGAGGCCAACAGCTGCGCTTGCCTTCTTGATAAGTTTGTTGAGTTTATTAGCGTCAGCTACTCGTACACTACTGCCCCAGCAAATGATAGCAAAAAAGATGGCGCTTGCTACAACGGACTGGTAGAACATCTCCAGCATTTTACTGCACACATTGAACGACCTGAGCTTCCACAGAAAATACAGTCTGCTCATTCCCTTCTTGTAAACCTTTTCTGTATGACACCTCCAATTGAGTTTACTGTCAAGGTGAACCCCCAAATATTTGTAGCTCTCAACAATCTCAACCTCCTGGTCAGCAATGGTGATCGGTAAGTAATCCTCCTTTTTCCTTCTATAACTCACCACCATCTCCTTGGTTTTCTTTACATTTAGTTCTAGACAGTTAGTCTGACACCAATCCACAAAGTCAGAAACCACCCTTCTATATTCCTCCTCCCCACGGCCCCCCACAATGCCCCCTACAATCACGGAGTCATCTGAGAATTTTTGGAGGTGACAAAAATCAGATTTATACTGAAAGTCAGCTGTATACAATGAGAAGAGGAAGGGTGACAGCACTGTACCCTGAGGGGCTCCAACACTGCTCCGTACACTGCCAGATACCACCTCCCACATCCTTACAAACTGCGGCCTGTCTGTCAGGTAGTCACTTATCCAGTTCACCATCCCCTCATCTAACTCCATATCAGTCAACTTATTACGTAGTAAGAGCGGCTGTAGGGTATTGAAAGCAATAGAGAAGTCAAAGAACATAGCGCGCACTGCAGTTCCATCATTGTCCAAGAACGAATGCATTGTATGTAGCAGAGACGCTACAGCATCATCCACCCCCAATCTCTGCTGGTACGCAAACTGCAGCGGGTCAGTGTAGGCCCTCACCCTCGGGCACAAGTAGGCGAGTATTATTCTCTCCAAGGACTTCATAGCATGCGATGTTAAGGCCACTGGACGATAGTCTTGTAGGGAAGTTGGAAAAGTGGTCTTAGGAACCGGCACCAGGCAGGTGGTCTTCCACAGTTCTGGTACCCCCTGTGATTGAAGGCTCCAGTTAAACAGGTGCTGGAAGACAGTACACAGTTGGTTTGCCCATGCTCTGAGGACACGTGGGCTGAGGCCATCAGGCCCAGCTGCTTTGCCAATAACAAGTCTGCTAAACTGTCTTCTCACGTCGCTTTGGGAGACAGTGAAGGCAGGCAGCTTATCCCCCAATGTCAATGCTGCAGACCTTTTCCCAGATCCATCCCCTATTTCTGATGACACTGTGCTTGTGTTGGTGAATCTGTTGAAAAACTCATTCATTTCATTAGCCCAGGGCAGATCCACTTCCCCATGCTCCGACTTTGCCTTAAACCCAGTTAGCTGTTTCATGCCCGACCACACCTCCATGGAATTGTTCTGTGACAATTTATTTTCTAATTTAATTTGGAACGCCTCACGGGCATTCTTAATTTTCCCCTTAAAGTCCCTTTGTATCAATTTCAGTTTCTTAGTATCCTTCATTTTAAATGCCAGTTTTTTCTTGTTTAGTAAGTGTTTCAGTTCTTTTGTAATCCAAGGCTTGTTATTTGCATAACATCGAATCTTTTTAGCTGGTACAACAGTGTCAGTACAAAAATTTATATAATCTGTTACTCGCCCGACAATATAATTTACATCATCATGCTCTCCCCTGTCGCAAATCACCTCCCAGTCTGTGAGGTCAAAACAGTCTCATAGAGCCTCCTCTGCCTCTGGATTCCACTTCCTAATTAATTTTATTGTGGCTGGCTGTTTACTGACAACAGGTTGGTATGATGGAGACAATAGTATGAGGTTGTGGTCTGATTTCCCAAGAGGGTGTAATGCAGACGATGAATAGGCATCTTTAACATTCGCATAGAGGAGATCCAATATACTGCTGTCTCTTGTGGCACATTTTACATATTGATAGAACTTTGCAAGAGCCTTTGAGATCATGACTCTGTTAAAGTCCCCAGAGATTACAGTTAACGAGTTTGGGTGCTTTGTCTGAATGCGGTCTAACACCCCTGACAATACTTCCCCAGCCGCCTCTTGGTTTGCGGATGGAGGGATATACAGGACTACTGTAATGCAAATGGAAAATTCTCTAGGTAAATAGTAGGGCCTGAAGCCAACTGCTAAGAGTTCAATGTTTTGACTGCAGTGAATTTCTTTAACAGTAATATGACGCTGATTGCACTATCTGTTATTAATGTATAATATCACCCACCCACCCCTTCTTCTTACCAGACTTAGCTTTGTCTCTCTCAGCCCGGACCATGTGAAACCCTGGAATCAAAACACTTGAATCAGGAACATCCCCATGTAACCAGGTTTCTGTGAAGCACATGAGACTGCATTCCTTGTACTCCAAGTGGGTTTTACACAGAGCTAGAAGTTCATCCGTCTTATTTCCCAGCGATCGTACATTACCCATGATAATGGATGGGACTGCAGGTTTAAACCTTCTTCTCCTGGACTTCACCTTTTTTCCTGCTCTGCAGCCTCTGAAAGGTCTCCACACTTCACGGGGAATAAGTGGTATGTCCGCAGCTGTAGTAGCCTTCATCCTGCTCAGCTCTAGAAGTCGATCTCTTGAATACACAACACATTTAGTGACAGACTTTGGGGCAACCAGCACATCAGTGTCCCTGTCCTTTGCTCCAGTCCGCGCCATATCTGACTGTTTCCAGTGTTCTCCTCTGTACACGGATGGCTGCATCAGTAACCAACAAGGTTGAAGCTGTGTGTATTGTGGAACTGTAGCTGGTAGTGGTTGCATTAGATTCATGTCCATGGGTGTGTCGCATTACTGGTATCCATTTAGGAGTTGCATGTACCTGTAGGGCAGTGGTTCTCAACCTTTCTAATGCCGTGACCCCGCAATACAGTTCCTCATGTTGCGGTGACCCCCAAACCAAAAAATAATTACAGTCCTCCATACAATATTATGGGCACCACATAGTCCTCCATACAGTATTATGGGCCAAATATAATGCTCCATAAAGAATACTGGTCCCTATATAATGCTCCATACAAAATATGGAGCTCTCCTCTGCACTGTGCTGCATTCTGCACTGTTATGGCTCAGGAAAGGGCACTGTGGAAAGACTCCCCATTATCATCATCATTGCCTCCCCATCATCATCATCGCCTCCCCATCATCATTGCCACCCCATCATCATTATCATTGTCTCCCCATCATCATCATCATTGTCTTCCCATCATCATTGGCTCCCCATCATCATCATTGCCTGCCCATCATCATTGGCTCCCCATCATCATCATTGCCTTCCCATCATCATTGGCTCCCCATCATCATCATCATTGCCTGCCCATCATCATTGGCTCCCCATCATCATCGCCTCCCCATCATCATCATCATTGCCTGCCCATCATCATTGGCTCTCCATCATCATGATCATTGCCTGCTCATCATCATTGGCTCCCCATCATCATCATCTTTGCCTGCCCATCATCATTGGCTCCCCATCATCATCGTTGCCTCCTCACCACCATCACTGTCTCCCCCCATCACCATCACACATACAGCACCACACACAGACAGCACCGCAGCACTCTCTCACATACACACACGCAGGCAGACACACACACTGATACACACAGACACATACACCTCACATCTCACCTGTATACATGGCTCCGCTCCCCCTCCCATCCTGTATATATGGCTCCGCTCCCATCCTCCCATCCTGTATATATGGCTCCGCTCCCCCTCCCATCCTGTATACATGGCTCCGCTCCCATCCTTCCATCCTGTATATATGGCTCCGCTCCCTCTCCCATCCTGTATACATGGCTCCGCTCCCCCTCCCATCCTGTATACATGGCTCCGCTCCCATCCTGTAAATATGGCTCCGCTCCCCCTCCCATCCTGTATACATGGCTCCGCTCCCCCTCCGATCCTGTATACATGGCTCCGCTCCCATCCTCCCATCCTGTATACATGGCTCCGCTCCCATCCTCCCATCCTGTATATATGGCTCCGCTCCCATCCTCCCATCCTGTATATATGGCTCCGCTCCCCCTCCCATCCTGTATATATGGCTCCGCTCCCATCCTCCCATCCTGTATACATGGCTCCGCTCCCATCCTCCCATCCTATATATATGGCTCTGCTCCCCCCTCCCATCCTGTATACATGGCTCCGCTCCCCCTCCCATCCTGCATATATGGCTCCGTTCCTATCCTCCCATCCTGTATATATGGCTCTCCGCTCCCCCCTCCCATCCTGTATATATGGCTCCGCTCCCCCTCCCATCCTGTATACATGGCTCTGCTCCCCCTCCCATCCTGTATATATGGCTCCGCTCCCCCTCCCATCCTGTATACATGGCTCCGCTCCCCTGTCCCCCCCTCATCATACTTACCCTCCTCGCTCCGTCGCTGCGGGTCCCTGCGTCCCTGTCGGCCGCGTCAGCTTCCTCCTGTGCGCAGCGATGACGTAATACCGCTCATTAAGGGCATGAATATGGACGCCACGCCTATGGGAGTGGCGTCACGTCCATATTCATTACCTTAATGAGCGGTACTACGTCACCGCACTGCCAGGAGGAAGCAGCTGCGGCCGACAGGGACGCAGCGACGGAAGGTAAGTATGGATGTCTTCTTGAAGCCGGCGGCTGCAGCTGTCACTACAGTGCTGCAGCCGCCTGCTCCTTTAAGCGCCCCCTGTGTTTTGGTCGTTCGACCCCCGCCGGGGTCGCGACCCACAGGTTGAGAACTGCTGCACTAGATGGAGACCCAACTTGGATTCTCCACATTTCAAAAAATGATTGTCACACGCCATTAAAGTGGCATCAATTTCCACAGAGTAGAAATATTATAATGGCCCTCTGACACTCCTTCCACTACACGCGACCCAACAGATGGAGACCCAACTTGTATTCTCCACATTACAAAGAATTATTTGTAACACCAGCAGCAGTAGACAGCAGGCACAGAAGCAACAACAAAGAAGGTACAGACTGCATTAACGCGAGATCAATCCATGACACTAAAAACAACCCCATTGCTTAGTCTGCCCAGTCTGCGACTGGGGTATAGAAGTCATTGGAGATCCATGACTTGTTCATTTTAATGAAAGTTAGGTGGTCTATACTTTCAGGGAAAAGCCGGAAGCGCTTATCTGTCAGGACACCACCAGCAGCGCTGAAGACACCTTCTCCAAGATGTGGCAGACAAAGTCAGGCTACTCTTCCATTTTTGGAGACAAAAATGCAAATGGGTCCAAACCACTGCATGATGGCATTGATATTGAGCTCCAGATACTTCTGCACAATCCTCCCCAGTTGTTCACAACATGTCAGACTTGTACTCTGTTCAGCTGGTACACGGGTTGGTCTAAAACATGTGTGAAATTACTCACAGAAATTGCTTATGCCACCTACACTGCTGCTGCTTGCTAATGTTTTTGCGGTGACGCTTTGATGTTCCCACGGTTGGACGTCTAGAACTGAGATGCACACTGTGTGCCTCACAGCTGTCTTGGGCAAAACCACTCTTAGACCTCATACTCACTGGCGCCGAAAACGGATGATATTCAGGCGAAAAAAAATCGGATTCAAATCTGACCAATGTTATTCAATAGGTGAGTTCTCATTTGCGATTTTTTTCTCATCAGAAATTGGTGTGAGAAAAAAATTGCAGCAAGCTGCGATTTGATGCGATTTTGGGATGATAATCGCCAATGCAAGTCAATGGGTGCGATTAAAAAACGCACAGCACTCGCACCATGCAAGTGCTGTCCGATTTATACGCACCAGTCTCCTTTGAAAAGCCGGCAATTCATCCCCGGCTACTGTAAAATCACACTGACAGCTCACAAAACACTAGATACATACACATAGAATACATATATATATATATACATGTCATTGTGACACATACATATATATATATTTATAGTTCATACACTTCTACATAGTATAATAGCCGCTAATTCAATTACCGGCTTTTGTGAAATCACAGAAGACGACATGAAATGATACATTGTTTCCACACAGTTAACCATGTCATTTCATGTATTTTGATATATGGTTTTAACTTACAATTACATAAGTGTATGTGTGCAAAATTTCAGACATGTAGGGGTTAATTAAAGGTGTAAATTCGTTGAAAAAAAATGCGTGGGCTCCCGCTGTATTTTCTCCACCAGACAGACAAAGCAAGCGAGTGGGGGCAGATAATAATAGCCTAGGGAGGGTACATTATTTTTGGCCCCCCCCCTGGCTACTAACATCTGCCCCCAGACACCCCAGAAAGGGCAAATCTCTAATTAGATTCGCCCTTTCTGGCACTTTGCCCGTCTATTCCCATTGCCCTGTAGCGGTGGCGAATGGGTTAATAAGGGATTAAAGCCACCTTGCTATTGAAAGGTCACTTTAAGCCAGGTTAATAATTGAGAGCTGTCAATTAGACAACTATCAATTATTAATCCTATTGTATGAAAGAAAAATCAAACACACACACTTTAATAAAAAAAGAAGTTTAATGAAATAATCACACAGTTTTTGACCATATTTTATTTTCCTGCTAAAACCATTTCCTGTAATAAAAATAAAATAAAAAAGCAAAATTATTCTTACCAATCCGATGCACAGTCAGGTCCCACGCTGTAATCCATCAGAAAGGGTTAACAGGTTACAGATAGCAGAGAGCTAATGCTGTCTCCTAGCTGTAACACCCCGAATGAATAACTTCCTCTCCCAGGGAAAGGAGAGGAAGTGATTAATGAGTGGATCTTAATTGATTTATTGCCACTTTCACTTCAGTGACCTGACCTAAAGTGAAAGTGGGACACAATCAATTAAGCTTCATTCATTAATCACATCCTCTCCTGTCGGCAGGAGATAAGCTCATTCATTCAGGAGCTTTCAGCTGAGCACGCAGGATTACTTGCGCTGCTTAGCTGATTGCTAGTTAACCCTTTGTGAAGGATTACATCGTGGGACGTGACAGATCGCCAGATAGGTAAGAATAATGTTGTTTTATTATTTTTTCTTTATTATAGAAGATCAAGGGCTTCGCAGGGATTAAGAGTTAAATAAAAGATGGTCAAAAAAATGTGTTTTTATTTCATTAAAATTATTTATTCTTAAAGTGTGTGTGATTTTTTTATTTCCTTCAATAGGATTAATAATTGATAGTTGTCTAATTGACAGCTCTCAATTATTAACCAGGCTTAAAGTGACCTTTCAATAGCAAGGTGGCTTTAACCCCTTATTAACCCATTCGCCACCGCTACAGGGCAATGGGAATAGACGGGCAAAGTGCCAGAAAGGGCGAATCTAATTAGAGATTTGCCCTTTCTGGGGTGTCTGGGGGCAGATGTTAGTAGCCAGGGGGGGCACAAAAAAATGTACCCTCCCTAGGCTATTATTATCTGCCCCCACTCGCTTGCTTTGTCTGTGTGGTGGAGAAAATACAGCGGGAGCCCACGCATTTTTTTTCAACAAATTTACACCTTTAATTAACCCCTACATGTCTGAAATTTTGCACACATACACTTATGTAATTGTAAGTTAAAATAACATATCAAAATACATGAAATGACATGGTTAACTGTGTCTAAACAATGTATCATTTCATGTCGGCTTCTGTGATTTCACAAAAGCCGGCAATTGAATTAGCAGCTATTACAGTATGTAGAAGTGTATGAACTATAAATATATGTATATATATATATATGTCACAATTACATATATATATATAATATATATATATATATATGTATTCTATGTGTGTATATGTATTGTTTCTATTCTTTATTAAAGCTGTCAGTGTGATTTTACAGTATAGCCAGGGATGAATTAGCGGCTATTATACTATGTAGAAGTGTATGACCTATATATATATTATATATATATATGTATATATATATACAATATATATATATATATATAATTATTTGCTTTTTGTGTACATTTTTTTTTACAATGTGATTTTTACATGACTTTTTACATAGAGATAACTGCTCTATGTAAAACTTCATGTTAAAATCGCATTGCATACAGATGGAAAACTGATGGAAAACTGATGGAAAACGCATGGTGCGATTTAAAATCGCATGCAAATCGCATGCCTTTTTACTACAAATGTACCGTTTTTTTCCTGCAGAATACGGAACGATTTTTTTCGGCGCCAGTGAGTATGTACCCTTAAAATAGTCTACAAGCGTGTTTCGATACTCCAGCATGTGCGCATCCCTTTCCAGGGTGTAAGCATCTGGCTAAATTTACTCTTGTACCATGGATCTAACAGAGTGGCAACCCAGTAGTCAGCACTATTTCTAACCCCATATATACGGGCTGTGGTATGTCGATTGTCGATTGTGGTTTAACCCCTTTCTACCATATGACGTACTATCCCGTCCATGTGACCTGGGCCTTAAGTCCCAGGGACGAGATAGTACGTCATAGTTGATCGGACGCGCTCTCGGGGGGAGCACGGCCGATCACGGCCAGGTGTCAGCATATTTTCACAGCTGACACCCGGCACTAAGTGCCAGGAGCGGTCACATGATTGCAGTGTTCCGGCGGCTGCAGAGGGGCTAACAGCCCCTCTGCTTTTGGATCAGAGACCCCGCGGCATGCCGCAGTGTTCCAATTGCTGCCATGGAGACCCGATGTCGTCACAATGACATCCGGGTCTCCAGGCCTGAGGGACTTCCTGTCATGCGCATTGATAACCAGGAAGTCTCTCAGGTAAGTGCTATAGGAGCTGCAGCGCTGACAGCTTCTATAGCATGCAGATTTGCATGCTATAGAAATGATCAGCCTGCACAAAATGAGTGTCCCATAGTGTAAAAATATTTTAAAAAATAATAATAATAATAATAATAAAAAATCAATATTTATTCCAGCAATAAATAAATATTTTAATTAAAAAAATGGTTATGGTTAGGGTTGAGATTAGGTTTAGTGGTGTGTTGGGGTTAGGGTTTAGGCACATGAGGGGCTCTCAAAACGCGACATGGCATCCGATCTCAATTTCAGCCAATTTTGGTTTGAAAAAGTCAATAGGCGCTCCTTCCCTTCCGAGCCCTGCCTTGCGCCCAAACAGTGGTTTTCCCCCACATATGGAGTATCAGCGTACTCAAGAGAAATTGCACATCTTTTTCTGTCAATTTTCTCCTTTTACCCTTGTGAACATAAAAAATTGTTTGTAAAAGAACATTTTTATGACTAAAATGTTAAATGTCATTTTTTTCTTCCACATTCCAAAAATTCCTGTGACGCACCTGAAGGGTTAATAAACTTCTTAAATGTGGTTTTGAGTACCTTGAGGGGTGCAGGTTTTAGTATGGTGTCACTTTTGGGTATTTTCTGCCATATAGACTCCTCAAAGTGACTTCAAATGTGAGGTGGTCCATAAAAAAATGGTTTTGTAAATTTTGTTGTAAAAATGAGAACTCACTGGTCAACTTTTAACCCTTATAACTTCCTAACAAAAAAATTTTGTTTCTGAAATTGTGCTGATGTAAAGTAGACATGTGGGAAATGTTATTTAGAAACTATTTTATGTAACATATTTCTCTGTTTTAAGGGCATAAAAATTCAAAGTTTGAAAATTGCAATATTTTCAAATTGTTCACCATATTTCCGTTTTTTCATAAATAAGTGCAAGTTATATCAAAGAAATGTTACCACTAACATGAAGTACAATATGTCACGAGAAAACATTCTCAGAATCGCCAAGATCCATTGAAGCGTTCCAGAGTTATAACCTCATAAAGGGACAGTGGTCAGAATTGTAAAAATTGGCCCGGTTATTAACATGCAAACAACCCTCGAGAGTAAAGGGGTTAAGGGAGGTATGTATCACAGAGGTGGGTGGCCCTGTGATGGAAGCGTCGGCTTGTTTTGCTCAGCATATCTACTGCTGAGGTTTACTATACTTTGGGAAGGCTTCCAGGTGACTTGGAGAGATGGATGAGGCCAGTCACCTGCATACCCCACCCCAGGGGGTGTGTCTGAACACCCAAGATGGAGCCTGTGTGTTTGTGCACAGGTGGCAGTGCTGGCCGGTGTGAGCCAGTGTCATGGGTGTATCGCCACGAGGATCGTCGCGATTACACACTCTGACTTCTCACAGCTGAGTTGCTGTTTCTTTGTGTTTGGTAATGAGGGAGTTAATTTTACCTAGCTCTTTGCTAAGACTAGGTCCAGCCTCGCCCGGCTGCTTTTGATTATGTTCTAATTAGATTCCTTCATATACCTGCCAGTCTGCTTGTTAGATGCCGGTGAAAGCATTCATGTAGTCTAGCAGACTGGATCGGTTCTGAGAATACTTAAGCTAAGAGCTCCTTAGTTGTTTTTACTCTTACAGCTTATAGTTTATCTCTGAGACCTTAGGTGTTCCTACTGTGTGTGAGTGTTGTATGTAAGACTTTATTTACTTTATTTCTTGTCTTTCTTGTATGTCTTTCTGTTCATTAACCGTTACCTGTTCATTCCCTTTGGTGGTAATCAGGGTCCTTCTTAGGACTAGATTACAGTTGGCAGGGATTGATAGGAGACAGGGTTTACGCTGGTGGCCTGGACCTCTGTACCTTTAACAGTACCTCCAGGTAGAGGGATTAGTTAGGACCCCAGTTTAGGGTCAGCATAGACCCCGGTCACCCTCTAGCCGGAGACAGTGTATAACGGATTCCGTATTGACCCACTGGACTTTGTCAGGTAATTCTATGTTATCATATATCTATGCGCATGTTATATAGGATGTTGCCCTTTTGATATAGATTACTGTCATCACATATATATATATCTGCTATACAGCGTGACATTTTCACCGGCCCATACTAAAGATTCTCCCCAGCTGTCATGGATCCAGTAGCCCAGCTGGCCCGGCAGTTGCAGGGGTTGTCCATGGAGTTTGCAGACATTAAGTCCAAGGTTTTGTCCCCACCGGAGCAAACCAGATCTGAACCTAAGGTTGCTCTCCCGGACAGGTTCACTGGTGGGCGGGACAAATTTTTTACTTTCCGGGAGGCATGTAAATTGTACTTTCGGCTGCGGCCTCGGTCATCTGGGAGTGAAGAGCAGAGGGTGGGAATTGTTATCTCGCTCTTACAAGGGGACCCTCAATCTTGGGCGTTCTCTATTCCTCCAGGCTCCCCAGATCTCCAGTCAGTGGATCGATTTTTTACTGCCCTGGGTCTGGTATATGATGATCCGGATCGAGTTTCCCTTGCTGAAACAAAGTTACGTAAAATACGGCAAGGAAATCGTCCAGCGGAGGAATATTCTTCTGAGTTCCGTAGATGGGCAACAGATACTCAGTGGAATGACCCGCTCTTAGGAGCCAGTTTTGTCAAGGGTTGTCTGACAAATTAAAAGATGTGTTGGCTCAGTATGATTCTCCTCCATCACTGGAGGCTGCTATGGCCCTCGCTATTCGCATTGATAGACGAATTCGGGGAAGACGCGAGGTAACTCCGCCTCCCGTGATGACTCCACCTACTACTAAAGTCCCTTATACTGAGGTTCCCCTGGTCTGTTCTGAGGAACCCATGCAGTTGGGAGGGACATCTTTTTGTAGGAGGGAGTCGGCGGTGCGCCGCAAGACTAGAAGGTGTTTCTTTTGCGGGAGAGAGGGACATTTTGTTGGGGGGTGTCCATCCCGGGCCTCTTTGAGCAAAGGAGTTAACCTGGGAGTGTGTATTTCGTCCCCAAATCCCTCTCAGTTTCTCGTGCCTGCGGAGGTGGTGATTGGTACTAGAACTGAGAGGATTTCTGTTTTTCTTGATAGTGGGTCCGGGGCTAATCTGGTGGACGCTCGGTTTGCCCAGGTGCATGGTATGCAACTGAGTGTATTGGCCAAACCGGTCCCTATAGTCTCTATTGATTCTAGACCTCTCGGTCAAGGTAGCTTGGTACAAGCTGTTCATAACATAGATCTTCAAGTAGGGGCAATACATAAAGAGCAATTGTCTTGTTATGTGTTGGAGGGTCTACCTACTCCTATTGTGTTGGGACTTCCTTGGTTGGCTAAACATAACCCAGTGATTGATTGGCAATCCAGAAAGATAAGCCAGTGGGGTGAATTTTGCAGGAATAACTGCATGAGCACGGTCATCGGTGCGGTTGTGCCTAGGACCTTGTCTCCTTTTCTGGAGGACTTTGGGGAGATGTTCTCAGAGGAGGGGTGTAAAGAGTTACCTCCTCATCGGGCATATGACGGCTCAATAAAGTTGCTTCCTGATGCCTTATCTCGTACTTTCCCAGGGGCCGGGAAGACGGATGATCCGGTTCCTATTCCTCAGGAGGGAGTTGTAGTGTCAGCTGTATGCTCTGAGCTTGAGGGGGAGGTATTGGGGGCTCAGGGGGACGCCCCTGTGGGACTTTCAGGGAGACTGATAGTTCCAGATCGGTTAAGACTGAAGGTTACGGGGATCCGTTACAAACGGATGGCTGATAGGGGGAGAGTTTTTGGTCTAGATCTGAAGGTGAACGATCTGGTTTGGTTGTCTACCAGGAATATAAAACTTAAAGTTCCCTCCTGGAGGTTGGGTCCCAGATTCATCGGGCCGTACAGGATCAGTTCCATAATTAATCCGGTGGCATTTCGTCTGGACCTCCCTCCTACGTTTAAAATTCATAATGTGTTTCACAAGTCATTACTTAAAAAGTATGTGGCACCAGTCATACCGTCACCTCTACCTCCTCCTTCAGTGGTGGTCAATGATAACGTGGAATTTCATGGGTCGAAAATCATTGACTCACGTCTCAGTCGCCGATCCCTGCAGTACTTGGTTCATTGGAGGGGGTATGGTCCTGAGGAGAGGACGTGGGTCCCTGCGTCTGATGTTAACGCAGATCGATTGGTTTGGACCTTTCACACAACTCACCCGGGCAGACCTGGCCCTGAGGGTCCGGAGTCCCCTCGTAGAGGAGGGGGTACTGTCATGGGTGTATCGCCACGAGGATCGTCGCGATTACACACTCTGACTTCTCACAGCTGAGTTGCTGTTTCTTTGTGTTTGGTAATGAGGGAGTTAATTTTACCTAGCTCTTTGCTAAGACTAGGTCCAGCCTCGCCCGGCTGCTTTTGATTATGTTCTACTTAGATTCCTTCATATACCTGCCAGTCTGCTTGTTAGATGCCGGTGAAAGCATTCATGTAGTCTAGCAGACTGGATCGGTTCTGAGAATACTTAAGCTAAGAGCTCCTTAGTTGTTTTTACTCTTACAGCTTATAGTTTATCTCTGAGACCTTAGGTGTTCCTACTGTGTGTGAGTGTTGTATGTAAGACTTTATTTACTTTATTTCTTGTCTTTTTTGTATGTCTTTCTGTTCATTAACCGTTACCTGTTCATTCCCTTTGGTGGTAATCAGGGTCCTTCTTAGGACTAGATTACAGTTGGCAGGGATTGATAGGAGACAGGGTTTACGCTGGTGGCCTGGACCTCTGTACCTTTAACAGTACCTCCAGGTAGAGGGATTAGTTAGGACCCCAGTTTAGGGTCAGCATAGACCCCGGTCACCCTCTAGCCGGAGACAGTGTATAACGGATTCCGTATTGACCCACTGGACTTTGTCAGGTAATTCTATGTTATCATATATCTATGCGCATGTTATATAGGATGTTGCCCTTTTGATATAGATTACTGTCATCACATATATATATATCTGCTATACAGCGTGACAGCCAGGGTGAGGAGGCCTGTGAACTACCTCCAGATAGGACGCCTCTAAGGTTAAAAGGTATTCAGGACTTGGTGCGGTGATTACGGACGACACTCACCCATATTAGGTACATCAGGGTTCAGCGAAGACTGCGGGTACTGTAGAGTCGAATGGTTGCTGGACGGTGCATGGGGTGCTGCATGTTACCAAGTACCTGAGATTTGGTCAATGCTGTGTCTGAATAAACCGAATGGACTTTCTTTAACCCTGAGTGTCCTAGCGAATTCCTCAAAGACTAGCCAAGTGAGTACTCCCCGTCCACAGATAGTGGAGACACTTCGCAGGGCATTATGTTGAAGATAGTGGAGCAAGAAGGTGTTCATGTGTCGGCCACTTGGATGAGGTCCAAGTCCACGGTGTGTTGATGGCGGCGTAACACTCAAGGTTGCTCCTCTGCCCCTTCCCACCATCTACGGACAACAGAGAGGGGATCATTATCCTCTTCAACTCCTGACTGTAGCGCATCCATCATCTCGTCGTCCATTTGTTCCTCGACTCTAGCACCTTCACTAACAGTTTGTCTGGTACCATGAGCCCCCCTTGATCGCTGTAAGCCACCTTCCCTTGGCATCCGCCTGTGCAACGACAGTCCTCGCCAGAGGGATCAAATACTTATTTCTCACTGCAAAATGCAAATAAATTTATATAATTTATACAATGTGATTTTCTGGATTTTATTTTTTATATTCTATCTCTCAATGTTAAAATTAACCTACCCTTAAAATTATAGACTGTTCATGTCTTTGTCAGTGGACAAACGTACAAAATCAGTCAGGGATCAAATACTTATTTCCCCCACTGTATATACAGTTAGGTCCATAAATATTTGGACAGAGACAACATTTATCTAATTTTGGTTCTAGACATTACCACAATGAATTTGAAACAAAACAAATCAGATGCAGTTGAAGTTCAGACTTTCAGCTTTCATTTGAGGGTATCCACATTAAAATTGGATGAAGGGTTTAGGAGTTTCAGCTCCTTAACATGTGCCACCCTGTTTTTAAAGGGACCAAAAGTAATTGGACAGAATAAATAATTGTAAATAAAATGTTCATTTCTAGTACTTGGTTGAAAACCCTTTGTTAGCAATGACTGCCTGAAGTCTTGAACTCATGGACATCACCAGACACTGTGTTTCCTTCTTTTTGATGCTCTGCCAGGCCTTCACCGCGGTGGTTTTCAGTTGTTGTTTGTTTGTGGGCCTTTCTGTCTGAAGTTTAGTCTTTAACAAGTGAAATGCATGTTCAATTGGGTTGAGATCAGGTGACTGACTTGGCCATTCAAGAATATTCCACTTCTTTGCTTTAATAAACTCCTGGGTTGCTTTGGCTTTATGTTTTGGGTCATTGTCCATCTGTAGTATGAAACGACGACCAATCAGTTTGGCTGCATTTGGCTGGATCTGAGCACACAGTATGGCTCTGAATACCTCAGAATTCATTCGGCTGTTTCTGTCCTGTGTCACATCATCAATAAACACTAGTGACCCAGTGCCACTGGCAGCCATGCATGCCCAAGCCATCACACTGCTTCCGCCATGTTTTACAGATGATGTGGTATGCTTTGGATCATGAGCTGTACCACGCCTTCGCCATACTTTTCTCTTTCCATCATTCTAGTAGAGGTTGATCTTGGTTTCATCTGTCCAAAGAATGTTCTTCCAGAACTGTGCTGGCTTTTTTAGATGTTTTTTAGCAAAGTCCAGTCTAGCCTTTTTATTCTTGATTCTTATGAGTGGCTTGCACCGTGCAGTGAACCCTCTGTATTTAATTTCATGCAGTATTCTCTTTATGGTAGATTTGGATATTGATACGCCTACCTCCTGGAGAGTGTTGTTCACTTGGTTGGCTGTTGTGAAGGGGTTTCTCTTCACCATGGAGAGTATTCTGCGATCATCCACCACTGTTGTCTTCCGTGGGCTCCCAGGTCTTTTTGCATTGATGAGTTCACCAGTGCTTTCTTTCTTTCTCAGAATGTACCAAACTGTAGATTTTGCCACTCCTAAAGTTGTAGCAATTTCTCGGATGGGTTTTTTCTGTTTTTTGCAGCTTAAGGATAGCTTGTTTCACCTGCATGGAGAGCTCCTTTGACCGCATGTTTCCTTCACAGCTAAACCTTCCAAATGCAAACACCACACCTCAAATCAACACCAGCCCTTTTATCTGCTTAATTGAGAATGATATAATGAAGGGATTGCCCACACCTGTCCATGAAATAGCCTTGGAGTCAATTGTCCAATTACTTTTGGTCCCTTTAAAAACAGGGTGGCACATGTTAAGGAGCTGAAACTCCTAAACCCTTCTTCCAATTTTAATGTGGATACCCTCAAATGAAAGCTGAAAGTCTGAACTTCAACTGCATCTGATTTGTTTTGTTTCAAATTCATTGTGGTAATGTCTAGAACCAAAATTAGATAAATGTTGTCTCTGTCCAAATATTTATGGACCTAACTGTATATTCAAGTGAGGAACACTCATACAAAGAGTAAGGACCCATCACTAAAATACCACACAAAAGAAAATAACCATGAGGTCAAATGGAGCAACAGACAAATATGGGACCAATTTGCGAAATACAGCAAAAAATATATATATACCGCATATAAACAACATAAAAATTTGGACTCAAAAGAAAAAGAGGCAAAAATTATTTTGAATATCCAAAACAAGGAAAAAATGTTAGTGCGCTTAAAATTGGATGTACAAAACCACTAAAATTGTGCCCTTCCAGGAATGGGAAAACATGGCCGGTCATTAACTTATTAAGGATATACGAGGCCACTTATACTCTGCTAAGGACATATCCTTTGGATATTTGATAAATTTTTGATACCTATACAAATACATACACGTGACAGCTAAATTTATCTACAAACTTGACATTTTTTTTGTGACCTTTGGGTCCCCTTAGTATAAGCTGCTGACATTAATAACTGTTATTTAAGAAAAATATTTAGACTTGAGAGTCCTCAGTGGTTGATACCTTTTAATGGCTAACTGAAAAGATGGTAACAAATTGCAAGCTTTCGAGACTACTCAGGTCTCTTCATCAGGCTAGACTAATACAAAATGTGAAGAATCACATATTTATATACACAACAGGACACAGGAATAATGCAATAGGTAAGACAAGTGACGTGAAGCAGAACTGTCATTATGGCAGAGGGATGAACATAAATATTGGAACAGTTCATAGATAAGGAGAGAAAGTTTTATTGCCCTCTGATTGGGGTCTGGTATTGTGTTTTGATGCCCCTAGAAGGTCAGAGAAGCAGATTCCTTAATTGATATAGAAAGACATAAATCCATGTGACACGTTCATTCCAGCACTAAGAGTGTCAAAGGTCATCATAAGTTTATATTCCCAAACCTTTCTATCTTTCTCAGATTTGAAGTTAGATTTTAATACAAGTAATTCCATATCCATCATGCTATGACCGGGCATACAAAAGTGTTTTGCCACAGGTAAATCCATTCTTTTTTCTCTTATTGTGTGGCGATGAGAATTCATCCTTGTTCTCAGTTTTTGCCCTGTCTCCCCCACATGCAGACCCCCAGTTGAACATTTAGTACATATAATGAGGTACACCACATTAGATGTGATGCAGCTGAAAGTACCTGGTATCTTGTAGTCCTGATGTGAGTTGGGGATCTTTATCTTGTCCGTGGTCATTATAGATGCACAGGTTTTACATTTCTTCTGTTGCAAGGAAAGGTTCCTGCAGCTGTTGGGAGGACAGTGTTATGTTTCGGTAGCTGAGGAGTGCAGGCAAAAAAGGCAATACACCAGAGCAGTTGGAATCTATGAGATTGCAGTACCCTGACTAACCACAACAACTAGAGGCAGCCGTGGAGCGTTCCTACGTTGGTCCTAGACACCTCGTCACAGCCTGAGAAACTAACTACACCTAAAGATAGATATAGGAAAGCTATCTGCCCCGGAGCAGAACCCCAAAGATAATAGAAAGCCCCCAAACATGTAATGGCGGTTAGACAAGAAGAAATACTGACACAGAAGGAAAATAGTATGAGCAAACGTTGGGGCCCAAACTAACTAAATAGAAAAGGATAGGAAGGGCACTTACTGCAATCCCAGAAAACCCTGAAAAGCACCAACTCTACTAATTTCAAAAACACCTGAGATCACACGACCTCTACCACCTAAATTAGTTCTCTGGTGTAACAAAATCAAAAACAGCAGCCACTGAAAAAACTGGAAAAAGCAAAAGTACAAACATCAGTGGCTGAACTAAACTGAGAGGGCAAAAGCCCCCAGAGGGGACCCTGAAGGCCCCCACAGAAGTGCAGGACAAAATGCAAAAATCAAGCACAAAAACAAAAAGTAGAAAATGTCTTATCTGTTAGCAGGAGATGCAGACACGACACAGCAGGCTACAAGGGAAACAGGAATCAAGGATAGAGACCAGAACAATTGATCACCGGCAACCCTGATGGGAAGGTGACTCCCTTATATAAGACCAGTCAGTAACACCTGATTCCCAATCCTCACAATCTTCACAATCTTCACTGGACAGACCAGCACCGCTTGTAACCACCAGAGGGAGCCTCTGCTCAGAACTCATCCCAAGCCCACTCACAACAGTACCCCCCCCTTGAGGAGGGGTCACCGAACCCTCATTTGAGCAACCAGGTCGGTCAGGATGAGTTCTATGGTACGCACGGATGAGTCTCCTAGCATGGATGTCCGAAGCAAACACCCAAGAATTGTCTTCCTGACCATAACCTCTCCACTTAACCAAATACTGGAGTTTCCGTCTAGAAAAACGAGAATCTAATATTTTCTCAACCACATACTCCAGATTGCCCTCAACCAAAACAGGGTCAGGAGGCACAGCAGCAGGAACCACTGGCTCAACAAACCTCTTCAACAAGGACTTGTGGAACACGTTATGGATCTTAAATGTCCCTGGAAGAAGCAAACGAAAAGAAACAGGATTAAAATCTCCATGATCTTATAAGGTCCAATGAACCTAGGCTTAAATTTAGGAGAGGGTACTCTCATAGGAATATTTTTTGAGGACAACCAGACCAAGTCCCCTACTTTAAACCGAGACCATCAGTCCTATGCCGGTTAGCAAACCGCTGGGCCCTCTCCTGAGAGAGGGACAACCTCTCCACTACCTGGTCCCAAATCTGTTGCATACGCTCCACAACAGAGTCAACACCTGGACAGACGGAAGCCTCCGTCTGTCCTGAAGAAAATCGAGGGTGAAACCCAGAATTACAGAAAAACGGAGACATCAAATGGCAGAGCTAGCCCTATTATTAAGAGCAAACTCAGCCAAAGGCAAAAAAGAGACCCAGTCATCCTGATCAGCAGACACAAAGCATCTTAGATAAGTCTCCAATGTCTGGTTTGTTCTCTCAGTTTGACCATTGGTCTGAGGATGAAATGCCGAGGAGAAAGACAATTGAACACCCAGTTTAGAACAAAAAGTCCTCCAAAATCTGGAAACAAACTGGACTCCTCTGTCAGACACTATGTTCTCAGGAATGCCGTGTAAACGAACCACGTGCTGAAGGAACAACGGCACCAATTCAGAGGAGGAAGGCAACTTAGGTAATGGCACAAGATGTATCATCTTGGAAAACCTATCACAAATCACCCAGATGGCGGTCATTCTCTGAGAAACAGGAAGGGCGGAAATGAAATCCATAGAGATATGGGTCCATGGTCTCTTGGGCACAGGCAATGGCATCAACAAACCACAGAGAGCGAGAGCAAGTCCCGCAGGACTGCACAAATTCCCTGACATCACGAGACAAGGTAGGCCACCAAAAGGACCGACTAACCAAGTCTCTGGTACCAAAAATTCCGGGATGCCCAGCCAACGCGGAACAATGAATCTCAGACATCACACTCTTTTTCCACTGGTCCGGACAAACAATTTTCCAACAGGGCAGCGCTCGGGCCTATCCTCCTGACACCCCTCCAGAGCAAGTCTCAAATTAGGTGAGATGGCGGAAAGAACTACACCCTCTTTCAAAATAAAGAAGGATCAGATAACTCAGGAGAGTCCGCAAGGAAGCTCCTCGAGAGGGCATCCGCCTTAACATTCTTAGTGCCAGGAAGAAAGGAAACCACAAAATTAAAACGTGTGAAAAACAAGGCCCACCTGGCCTGTCTAGGATTGAGTCGCTTGGCAGATTCCAGATAAACCAGATTCTTATGGTCAGTAAGGACCACCACCTGATGTTTGGCTCCCTCCAGCCAATGTCTCCACTCTTCAAAAGCCCACTTCATGGCCAATAACTCCCGATTACCCACGTCATAATTACGTTCAGTAGGAGAAAATTTTCGAGAGAAAAAGGCACAAGGGTTACTTTTAGAGGTCTCTGGATCTTTTTGGGACAAAACGGCACCTGCCCCAATTTCAGAGGCATCAACCTCCACCTGAAATGGCAGAGAAACATCAGGCTGCCGTAGAACAGGAGCAGAAGTGAATCTCTGCTTAAGTTCCTGAAATGCAGAGACTGCCTCAGGAGGCCAATTCACCACATCAGAACCCTTTTTGGTCAAATCAGTTAATGGTTTAACAATAACCGAGAAATTACCAATAAATTTACGATAAAAATTGGCAAAACCCAAAAATCTTTGAAGAGCCTTTAATGAAGTAGGTTGGACCCAATCACAGATGGCCTGAACCTTGACCAGATCCATTTCAATAACAGATGGGGACAAAATGAATCCCAGAAATGAGATCCTTTGTACGCCAAAAAGACACTTTAATCCCTTCACATACAGAGCATTCTCTCTCAAAATCTGGAATACAGTTCGAACATGTTTCACATGAGAGTCCCAGTCATTAGAAAAAATCAAGATATCATCCAAATAAACAATCAGAAATTTATCCACAAAATCCCTGAAAATGTCATTCATGAAGGACTGGAAGACAGAAGGAGCATTAGTGAGCCCAAAGGGCATCACAAGGTACTCAAAATGCCCCTCCGGGGTATTGAATGCCGTCTTCCATTCATCCCCGTGCTTAATGCGAATAAGGTTATATGCCCCCCTGAGGTCAAGCTTGGTAAACCAAGTAGCGTTTTTCACCCTGGAAAACAGGTCAGAAATCAAGGGTAACGGGTATTGATATTTCACAGTAATATTGTTCAAAAGACGATAATCAATACACGGCCTTAATGAACCATCCTTTTTGGCCACAAAGAAAAAACCGGCACCTAAGGGTGAAGAGGATGGTCTGATATGACCCTTCTCCAATGACTCCTTGATATAACACCGCATAGCGTCATGTTCAGGTACAGACAAGTTAAAAAGGCGACCTTTAGGGAATTTACTACCAGGCACTAATTCAATAGCGCAGTCATAGCTCCTATGGGGAGGCAAGGATGCAGATTTACTTTCGCTAAATACATCAGAAAAATCAATCAAAAAGTCAGGAACATCCTGAGCCTGGGGGGAGGCAGAAAAAACAGGAGTGTTGGTATTAACACATTGGCAGCCCCAACTGGTTACAGACACAGATTTCCAATCCAAAACAGGATTATGAGACTGTAACCAAGGGAAACCCAGTACGATAATATCATGCAGATTATACAGAACCAAAAATTTGCAGTACTCTTGATGATCAGGTTCAACTCTCATTATCACCTGAGTAGAGAACTGAGGTTTATTCTCAGCCAAAGGGGTAGAATCGATCCCCAGTAGGGGAATAGACTTCTGTAGGGGTATCAAGGGAAACCCACAACGTTTAGCAAAATCATAATCCATCAGGTTAATAGCTGCTCCAGAATCAACGAAAGCCTGAGCAGAAAATGAGGACAGAGAGCATATCAGAGTGACAGTTAATAAAAACTTAGTCTGAACACTACCCAAGACAACTGAGCGTGCAAAACGTCTTCCCTGCTTAGGGCAGACTGAAATAGCATGAGAGGCATCACCACAGTAGAAACATAACCCATTGCGCTTTCGAAACTCATGACGCTGTGCCCCAGACACCACTCTATCACACTGCATGGATTCAGAAGCAGGTTCACAAGGCAACACTATTCCACGCATACTTCTCCGCTCACGCAAACGTCTGTCAATTTGAATTGCTAATGACATAGAATCATTGAGACCAGAGGGGACAGGGAATCCCACCATAACATCCTTTACATTATCTGACAGACCCTTCCGAAAAAGGGCCGTCAAAGCGTCGTCATTCCACTTGGTCAGGACTGCCCACCTACGGAATCTCTGACAGTATAACTCAGCGTCATCAGCCCCTGATTTAATGCCAACAAGGCTTTTTCAGCTTGATCAGTGACATTAGGCTCATCGTACAATAACCCCAAAGCCTGAAAAAATGCATCAACATCACTCAAAACAGAATCCCCAGGTGTCAGGGAAAAAGCCCAATCCTGAGGGTCGCAGCGCAGGAGAGAGATGACAATTTGAACCTGCTGCGCTGCGTTCCCTGAGGACTTAGATTTTAAGGCAAAAAACAATTTACAATTATTTTTGAAATTCTGAAACTTAGCTCGATCCCCTAAAAACAAATCTGGCATGGGAATCCTAGGTTCCACAACAGGCAACCTAGCAAGATATGCAGCAATACTCTGAACCTCAGTGGCAAGCTGATCCACACGGCCAGACAACTGTGCAAACTCCATTGAGAGAAAAAATCCTCCCCAGCACCCAGAGATACAGAGGGAAAAAAAAAAAAAAATGCAACAAACAGAAAAATATCTCTGACAACTCTGACAACCGTTTTTTCTTTCACAAATTTTTTCCCTTCTGTGAGTACCATACAATTTTAAATTTTGGGCCGGTGATACTGTTATGTTTCGGTAGCTGAGGAGTGCAGGCAAAAAAGGCAATACACCAGAGCAGTTGGAATCTATGAGATTGCAGTACCCTGACTAACCACAACAACTAGAGGCAGCCGTGGAGCGTTCCAACGTTGGTCCTAGACGCCTCGTCACAGCCTGAGAAACTAACTACACCTAAAGATAGATATAGGAAAGCTATCTGCCCCGGAGCAGAACCCCAAAGATAATAGAAAACCCCCAAACATGTAATGGCGGTTAGACAAGAAGAAATACTGACACAGAAGGAAAATAGTATGAGCAAACGTTGGGGCCCAAACTAACTAAATAGAAAAGGATAGGAAGGGCACTTACTGCAATCCCAGAAAACCCTGAAAAGCACCAACTCTACTAATTTCAAAAACACCTGAGATCACACGACCTCTACCACCTAAATTAGTTCTCTGGTGTAACAAAATCAAAACAGCAGCCACTGAAAAAACTGGTAAAAGCAAAAGTACAAACATCAGTGGCTGAACTAAATTGAGAGGGCAAAAGCCCCCGGAGGGGACCCTGAAGGCCCCCACAGAAGTGCAGGACAAAATGCAAAAATCAAGCACAAAAGCAAAAAGAAGATAATGTCTTATCTGTTAGCAGGAGATGCAGACACGACACAGCAGGCTACAAGGGAAACAGGAATCAAGGATAGAGACCAGAACAATTGATCACCGGCAACCCTGATGGGAAGGTGACTCCCTTATATAAGACCAGTCAGTAACACCTGATTCCCAATCCTCACAATCTTCACAATCTTCACTGGACAGACCAGCACCGCTTGTAACCACCAGAGGGAGCCTCTGCTTAGAACTCATCCCAAGCCCACTCACAACAGGACAGGGAGCTTCTGACAATGATGCTTCTTAGATTTGGGGGCTGCCTACAACATAGTAGTGGGGGATCTGGAAATATGGATTGTAATCTGGCATCTTTTTGTAGTAAAGTTTGTAGTTTCCGTGCAGCTCCCCTTAGCGTCTCCAGATTTGGATTGTAGGTGACCACTAGAGGCACCCGGTTATTTTCTTCTTTAGCTTTGTAATGTAGCAGGTGATTCCTTGATATTCTGGTGGCTCTTGTAATTTGGTTTTCAATTGTTCTTGGATGGTAGCCCTGGTTCAAAAAAGTCTTTCTGAGGCGACCAAGGTGTTCATCTCTATCCATGGGGTTGGAACATATACGGTTGTATCTGATGGCTTGGCTGTAGACAATAGAGTTTTTTATGTGTTTTGGATGGAAACTGTCCCATTTAAGGTATGTTGGACGGTCGATTGGCTTCTGATAAAGGGATGTCTCTATTTCATTGTTCTTTAGCTTAATGGTGGTGTCTAAAAAGTTAATTTCAGTGCTGGAGTAGTTAAGTGTTAAGTTGATGGTGGGATGAAATTGGTTGAACTGTTCATGGAACGTCTTTAGCTGTTGTTCAGACTCCGTCCAGATGATTAAAATGTCATTAATGTAGCGGTAGTAGGCCCGAGGCCTGATTGGACATGAGGACAGAAAGTCGCTTTCAAGCTTTGCCATGAAAAGATTTGCATACTGTGGAGCCATTTTACTTCCCACAGTATGCAAATCTTTTCATGGCCAAGCTTGAAAGCGACTTTCTGTCCTCATGTCCCATCAGGCCTCGGGCCTACTACCGCTACATTGATGACATTTTAACCCCTTCCCGACCCATGACGCCACGTAGGCGTCATGAAAACCTGTGCCAATCCGACCCATGACGCCTATGTGGCGTCATGAAAGGATCTCGTCCCTGCGGGCCGGGAGACCGGGGTCACTCAAAGTCACCCGACCCGCAGTTACAGGACCCTTTGTGCTTCACCACAGGGGGGTTGGCTTAACCCCCCCGTGGCCACGATCGCTCTGATTGGCTGCTAAAAGTGAAACAGCCAATCAGAGCAATGTGTAATATTTCACCAATTTAATTGGTGAAATATTACAATCCAGCCATGGCCGATGCTGCAATAGCATCTGCCATGGCTGGAGACCGAGCCCTGACCCCCCCCACACCGAGTCACGGCGGTGATCGGCCGCCGCCACCGAAAGATGGCAGCGATCGGTCACCGCCGTCACTTACAGCTCCCCTCCTCTTTTGGTCCACTGCCCCCACTTCCTATCCCCCCCCCAGCCTTCCGACCCCCCTACTCACCTCTCCCGATCCACCGATGTCCCACGATCGGGCCCGGCGTCCGCCCGGGCCTCTTCATGGGCACCGCCATATTGGAAAATGGCGGGGCATGCGCAGTGCGCCCGCCGGCCGGCGCATGCGCAGTGCGCCCCCCAGTGTTCAAAAATTTATTTTGATCACTGTGATAAACTGTCACAGTGTCAAAATAAAAAAAAGTAAATGAACCCCCCTTTATCATAGGTAGGGACAAATAAAAAAAATAAAGAATTTTTTTTTTTTTTTCCTAGCGGATTTTGCTGCTGATCCGCAGCTGATTTTGCTGCGGATCTGCGGCGGATATCGCTGCTTATCCGCGGCGGATTTCGCTGCTGATCCGCGGCGGATTTCGCTGCTGATCCGCGGCAGATTTCGCTGCTGATCCGCGGCGGACTTCGCTGCTGATCCGCGGCGGACATCGCTGCTGATCCGCGGCGGATTTCGCTGCGGATCCGCTGCGGATTTCGCTGCTGATCGGCGGCGGATTTCGCTGCTGATCCGCGGCGGATTTCGCTGCTGATCCGTGGCGGATTTCGCTGCTGATCGGCGGCGGATTTCGCTGCTGATCCGCGGCGGATTCGCTGCTGATCGCGGCGGATTTCGCTGCTGATCCGCGCGGATTTCGCTGCTGATCCGCGGCGGATTTCGCTGCTGATCCGCGGCGGATTTCGCTGCTGATCGCGCGGATTTCGCTGCTGATCCGGGCGGATTTCGCTGCTGATCCGCGGCGGATTTCGCTGCTGATCCGCGCGGATTCGCTGCTGATCGCGCGGATTTCGCTGCTGATCCGCGGCGGATTTCGCTGCGATCCGCGCGGATTTCGCTGCTGATCCGCGCGGATTTCTGCTGATCGCGCGGATTCGCTGCGTCGGCGGATTTCGCTGCTGATCGCGCGGCGGATTTGTCATCGCGGCGATTTCGCTGCGATCCGCGCGATTTCGCTGCGATCCGCGGCGATTTCGCTGCGATCCGCGGCGGATTTCGCTGCTGATCCGCGCGGATTTCGCTGCTGATCCGCGGGATTCGCTGCGCGCGGATTTCGCTGCTGATCCGCGCGGATTTCGCTGCTGATCCGCGGCGGATTTCGCTGCTGATCCGCGGCGGATTTCGCTGCTGATCGCGGCGGATTTCGCTGCTGATCCGCGCGATTTCGCTGCTGATCCGCGGCGGATTTCGCTGCTGATCCGCGGCGGATTTCGCTGCTGATCCGCGGCGGATTTCGCTGCTGATCCGCGGCGGATTTCGCGCTGATGCGGATTCGCTGCTGACCGCGGCGGATTTCGCTGTTGATCCGCGGCGGATTTTGCTGCTGATCCGCGGCGGATTTTGCTGCTGATCCGCGACTGATTTTGCTGCTGATCCGCGGCTGATTATCTGCTGATTCATCTGCGCTAGCGGGTATAGCATAACGCGATCGCGTTATGCTATACCGTTACCAGCCGGTCAACGCTACGTGTTGAACGGGCTGGTAAAACGCAATATGAACCCAGCCTTAGGGTTAGAACTAGGGTTAGGGTTAGCATTAGGGCTAAGGTTAGAATTACGGTTAGGGTTGGAATTTGGGTTAGGGTTGGAATTAGGGTTAGGTTTGGAATTAGGGTTAGGCTTGTAGTTAGGTTTATGGTTAGAGTTGGGATTAGGGTTAGGGTGTGTTGGGGTTAGGGTTATGATTAGGGTTTGTATTAGGGTTAGGTGTGTGTAGGCGTTAGGGGTGTGTTGGGGTTAGGGTTGGAGTTAGAATTGAGGGGTTTCCACTATTTAGGCACATCAGGGGGTCTCCATACGCGACATGGCGCCACCATTGATTCCTGCAAATTTTGCGTTCAAAAAGTCAAACAGTGCTCCCTTTATTCCAAGCCCCGACGTATGCCCAAACAGTGGTTTATCCCCACATATGAGGTATCAGCGTACTCGGGAAAAATTGCACAACAACTTTGGGGGTTCTAATTTCTCCTGTTAACATTGGGAAAAAAAATTGGGGACTAAAAATTATTTTTGTGGAAAAAAAATGATTTTATATTTTCACGGCTCTGCGTTATAAACTTCTGTGAAGGACTTGGAGATTCAAAGTGCTCACCACACATCTAGAGGAGTTCCTTGGGGGATCTAGTTTCCAAAATGGGTCACTTGTGGGGAGTTTCTACTGTTTAGGCACATCAGTGACTCTGCAAACGTAACATGACGCCCGAAGACCATTCCATCAAGTGGGCATTTCAAAAGGTCACTACTTCCCATCCGAGCCCCGACGTGTGCCCATACAGTAGTTTTCTCCCACATATGGATATCAGCATACTCAGGACAAATTGGACAACAACTTTTGGGGTCTAATTTCTCATGTTACCCTTGCGAAAATAAAAAAATTGGGGACTAAAAGATCCTGATTGTGGAAAAAATATGATTTTTTTATTTTCATGCCCGGGCGTTATAAACTTCTGTGTAGCCCTTGGGGGTTCAAAGTGCTCACCACACATCTAGATAAGTTCTTTGCGGTGTCTAGTTTCCAAAATGGGGTCACTTGTGGGGAGTTTCTACTGTTTAGGCGCATCAGGGGCTCTGCAAACGTAACAAGATGCCCGCAGACCATTCCATCAAGTTGGCATTTCAAAGCGTCACTACATCCCTTCCGAGCCCTGACGTGTGCCCAAACAGTGGTTCCCCCCCACATATGGGGTACTAGCGTACTCAGGACAAACTGGACAACAACTTTCGGGGTCCAATTTCTCCTGTAACCATTGTGAAAATAAAAAATAGTGGGCTAAAAAATCATTTTTTGAGAAAAAAAAATGATATTTTATTTTCACGGCTCTGCGTTATAAACTTCTGTAAAGCACCTGGGGGGTTCAAAGTGCTCACTATGCATCTAGATAAGTTCCTTAGGGCGTCTAGTTTCCAAAATGGGGTCACTTGTGGGGGAGCTCCAATGTTTAGGCACACAGGAACTCTCCAAATGCGACATGGCAACCGCTAAATATTCCAGCATATTTTCTATTCAAAAAGTCAAATGGCGCTCCTTCCCTTCTGAGCCCTGCCGTGCGCCCAAACAGTGGTTTATGATCACAAATGAGGTATCTGTGTACTCAGGAGAAATTGCCCAACAAATTTTAGAATCCAATTTATACTGTTGCCCATGTGAAAATGAAAAAAACTGAGGCTAAAAGAAAATTTTTGTGAAAAAAAAGTACTTTCTTTTTTTTACGGATCAATTTGTGAAGCACCTGGGGGTTCAAAGTGCTCACTATGCATCTAGATAAGTTCCTTAGGGGGTCTAGT
This sequence comes from Oophaga sylvatica, assembly GCA_033576555.1. Lineage (NCBI taxonomy): Eukaryota > Metazoa > Chordata > Amphibia > Anura > Dendrobatidae > Oophaga > Oophaga sylvatica. The sequence goes on from JARQOD010000001.1 coordinate 723,648,762, forward strand.
TTCCAAAATGGGGTCACTTGTGGGGGAGCTCCAATGTTTAGGCACACAGGGACTCTCCAAATGCGACATGGCAACCGCTAAATATTCCAGCATATTTTCCATTCAAAAAGTCAAATGGCGCTGCTTCCCTTCTGAGCCCTGCCATGCGCCCAAACAGTGGTTTATGACCACATATGAGGTATCTGTGTACTCAGGAGAAATTGCCCAACAAATTTTAGGATCCAATTTATACTGTTGCCCATGTGAAAATGAAAAAACTGAGGCTAAAAGAAAATTTTTGTGAAAAAAAAGTACTTTCTTTTTTTTACAGATCAATTTGTGAAGCACCTGGGGGTTCAAAATGATCACTATGCATCTAGATAAGTTCCTTAGGGGGTCTAGTTTCCAAAATGGGGTCACTTGTGGGGGAGCTCCAATGTTTAGGCACACAGGGACTCTCCAAATGCGACATGGCAACCGCTAAATATTCCAGCATATTTTCCATTCAAAAAGTCAAATGGCGCTGCTTCCCTTCTGAGCCCTGCCATGCGCCCAAACAGTGGTTTATGACCACATATGAGGTATCTGTGTACTCAGGAGAAATTGCCCAACAAATTTTAGGATCCATTTTATCCTGATGCCCATGTAAAAATGAAAAAATTGATGCTAAAAGAAAATTTTTGTTGGAAAAATTAAAATGTCCATTTTTTCCTTACACGTTGCTTTAGTTCCTGTGAAGCACCTGAAGGGTTAATAATCTTCTTGAATGTAGTTTTGAGTAGCTTGAGGGGTGCAGTTTTTATAAAGGTGTCACTTTTGGGTATTTTCTGCCATATAGACCCCTCAAAGTGACTTCAAATGTGAGGTGGTCCCTAAAAAAATGGTTTTGTAAATTTTGCTGTAAAAATGAGAAATTGCTGGTCAACTTTTAACCCTTATAACTTCCTAACAAAAAAAAATGTTGTTCCCAAAATTGTGCTGATGTAAAGTAGACATGTGGGAAATGTTATTTATTAACTATTTTGTGCCACATAACTCTCTAGTTTAACAGAATAAAAATTAAAAATTTGAAATTACAAAATTTTCAAAATTTTCGCCAAATTTCCATTTTTTTCACAAATAAACGCAAAAATTATCAACTTAAATTTACCACTAACATGAAGCCCAATATGTCACGAAAAAACAATCTCAGAATCGCTAGGATCCGTTGAAGCGTTCCTGAGTTATTACCTCATAAAGGGACACTGGTCAGAATTGCAAAAAATGGCAAGGTCTTTAAGGTCAAAAGATGAGTTTATGGCCTACTGGGTCATGTCAGGAAGGGGTTAATGTCATCATGTAGCGGTAGCCGAGCTGATGGACATGACAAAGTCGCTTTCAAGCTTGGCATGAAAAGATCTACTGTGGAGTAAGCTCACTTGCATCTTTCTGCAAGTTGAAAGGACTTGTTCATGTCCAATCAGCTCGGGCAACGCTACTTAGACTTACATCGGAGAGTTGACACTAAGGTTCATGACATTCCCACCATTCATCACCTTAATTACACTTAACTACTCCAGCACTGAAATTAACTTTTTAGACACCACCATTAAGCTAAAGAACAATGAAATAGAGACATCCCTGTATCAGAAGCCAATCGACCGTCCAACATACCTTAAATGGGACAGTTTCCATCCAAAACACATAAAAAACTCTATTGTCTACAGCCAAGCCATCAGATACAACCGTATATGTTCCAACCCCATGGATAGAGATGAACACCTTGGTCGCCTCAGAAAGACTTTTTTGAACCAGGGCTACCATCCAAGAACAATTGAAAACCAAATTACAAGAGCCACCAGAATATCAAGGAATCACCTGCTACATTACAAAGCTAAAGAAGAAAATAACCGGGTGCCTCTAGTGGTCACCTACAATCCAAATCTGGAGATTCTAAGGGGAGCTGCACGGAAACTACAATCTTTACTACAAAAAGATGCCCGATTACAATCCATATTTCCAGACCCCCACTACTATGTTGTAGGCAGCCCCCAAATCTAAGAAGCATCATTGTCAGAAGCTCCCTGTCCTCCCCAACAGCTGCAGGAACCTTTCCTTGCAACAAGAAGAAATGTAAAACCTGTGCATCTATAATGACCACGGACAAGATAAAGATCCCCAACTCACATCAGGACTACAAGATACCAGGTACTTTCAGCTGCATCACATCTAATGTGGTGTACCTCATTATATGTACTAAATGTCCAACTGGGGGTCTGTATGTGGGGGAGACCGGGCAAAAACTGAGAACAAGGATGAATTCTCATCGCCACACAATAAGAGAAAAAAGAATGGATTTACCTGTGGCAAAACACTTTTGTATGCCCGGACATAGCATGATGGATATGGAATTACTTGTATTAAAATCTAACTTCAAATCTGAGAAAGATAGAAAGGTTTGGGAATATAAACTTATGATGACCTTTGACACTCTTAGTGCTGGAATGAACGTGTCACATGGATTTATGTCTTTCTATATCAATTAAGGAATCTGCTTTTCTGACCTAGGGGCATCAAAACACAATACCAGACCCCAATCAGAGGGCAATAAAACTTTCTCTCCTTATCTATGAACTGTTCCAAAATTTATGTTCATCCCTCTGCCATAATGACAGTTCTGCTTCACGTCACTTGTCTTACCTATTGCATTGTTCCTGTGTCCTGTTGTGTATATAAATATGTGATTCTTCAGATTTTGTATTAGTCTAGCCTGATGAAGAGACCTGAGTAGTCTCGAAAGCTTGCAATTTGTTACCATCTTTTCAGTTAGCCATTAAAAGGTATCAACCACTGAGGACTCTCAAGTCTAAATATTTTTCTATCTACTGGCTAACACGGTACGAAGATACACATCTTTGTTATTTAAGATACATTTATTGTCTGACACATGGGGAATGTCAAAGTAATAATTAAATTATATATCAAACACCTGAAGCTTTCACTTAATTACACTGATCACATGACCTAGGTACTTAAAATGGCTCTATATAACCCCTATGTTAGGACATAAGAATTTTCATGTCATTCTGCTGACGATCATTTGTTGGAATCAAGACATTTTAGAATTTATACATTTAGGGTAAGTTATATTATTATTCTGTAAATATATCTTAATTATTGGGAAAGCATTTTGAAGTTTTTGCATTTATCTTAGCATAGAATGTTCAATGTTTGTCTTGATGTGACATTGTAAATGCGACCAACTGACCATGCAAGGAAACATTTACATTGAAGCTAAATCTTAAATATTAGTTGACAATCATATTTGGAGCAATAAGTACACATTGACGTTATTGAATAAGCACAGATTATATCACATAATTAAGTTACCTTAATAACAGTACAAGTAATGTTAAAATATGTTCTCCCAAGACCACCAAGTATTAAGTCTTGTTTGCCAGAGGGATCAAATACCTATTTCTCACTTCAAAATGAAAATAAATTTATATAATTTATGCAATGTGATTTTCTGGATTTTATTTTTGATATTATATCTCTCAATGTTAAAAGTAACCTACCCCTAAAATTATAGACTGCACATGTCTTTAAAACGTCAGTGTGCAAACTTGCAAAATCAGCAAGGGATCAAATATATTATTTCCCCCACTATATTCACTAGATCAGTTTTCCTTTTAAAGAATTATGCAATTCCATCTTTAGTTCTAACACACAATATGTAAATGGTTCTATACAGTTATTTACATTTATTTATCCATATCAATGTCCAGAAGAAAGTCTAGCTGGATTATTATGGCACACGATTCTTCAAAAAATTATACCAGTAGAATCATAGAATCATAGAATCATAGAATCAGTATTTGTTTTATATGCCACCTGCTGTAGTTTGACAATAAAGGTAAGGACTGTGTGTATACAAGTATTCATATCTCATTGTAGAAAAAATATATATACAGTGGGTACGGAAAGTATTCAAACCTCTTTAAATTTTTCACTTTGTTTCATTTCAGCCATTTAGTAAATTCAAAAAAGTTCATTTTTTTCTCATTAATGTACACTCTTCACCCCATCTTGATGGAAAAAACAGAAATGTATAAATTTTTGCAAATTTATTAAAAAAGAAAAACTAATATCACATGGTCATAAGTATTCAGACCCTTTGTTCAGTATTGAGTAGAAGCACCCTTTTGAGCTAGTACAGCCATGAGTCTTCTTGGGAATGATGCAACAAGTTTTTTACACCTGGATTTGAAGATTCTCTGCCATTCTTCCTTGCAGATCCTCTTCAGTTCCATCAGGTTGCATGGTGAACGTCGGTGGACAGCCATTTTCACATCTCTCAAGAGATGCTCAATTGGGTTTAGGTCAGGGCTCTGGCTGGGCAAGTCAAGAATGGTCACAGAGTTGTTCTGAAGCCACTCCTTTGTTATTTTAGCTATGTGTTTAGGGTCATTGTCTTGGAAGGTGAAACTTCGGCCAAGTCTGAGGTCCAGAACACTCTGGAAGAGGTTTTCATCCAGGATATCTCTGTACTTGGCCGCATTCTTGTTTCCTTCAATTGCAACCAGTTGTCCTGTTCCTGCGCTGAAAACACCCCCACAGCATGATGCTGCCACCACCATGTTTCAGGCTATGTGCACACGTTCGTAATTGCCGCGGAAATTTCGGCGGCAATCCCGCAACTCCCTGACACGGGAAATACACATTTTTATTGGTATGCGTATTCCCGCTAAAAACTAGCGTTTTGCAAATGTAATTAGCTTGCAGAGTGCTAGCATTTTCCAAGCGATCTGTAGCATCGCTTGGAAAACTGATTGACAGGTTGGTCACACTAGTCAAACATAGTGTTTGACAAGTGTGACCAACTTTTTACTATTGATGCTGCTTGTTGTGAATATGCTGGATGCGGCTTCTGAGCTGGGGCTCCCTCCGGTGGTTGCTGAGGGTAATGAACTGATTAATGAATGGCCTTCAGCTGGCACTGAATGGTAGGATATAAGTGGCCTGAGTTCCCAGCAGCCTTGCCAGTTATCAATTGTTCCTTCTCGTCTTGTTTGAAGCACTGCTAGGTTCCTGCTCTCCTTCAGATAAGTGTTTGCTGTTTTTTTTTCCACTGGTCTGGAACAAACAACTTTCCAACAGGGCAGCGCTCAGGTTTATCCTCCTGACACCCTTCCAGAGCCAGTCTCAAATTGGGCGAAATGGCGGAAAGAACCACACCCTTTTTCAAAATAACAGCAGGATCAGATAACTCAGGAGAATCTGTAAAGAAACTCCTCGAGAGGGCATCCGCCTTGACATTCTTAGTGCCAGGAAGAAAAGAAACCACAAAATTAAAATGTGTGAAAAACAAGGGCCACCTAGCCTGTCTAGGATTAAGTCGCTTGGCTGATTCGAGATAAATCAGGTTCTTATGGTCCGTGAGGACTACCACCTGATGTTTGGCTCCTTCCAGCCAATGTCTCCACTCTTCAAAGGCCCACTTCATGGCCAATAACTCCCGATTACCCACGTCATAATTACGTTCAGTTGGAGAAAATTTTCGAGAGAAAAAGGCACAAGGGTTACTCTTAGAGGTCTCTGGATCCCTTTGGGACAAAACGGCACCTGCCCCAATCTCAGAGGCATCAACCTCCACCTGAAACAGCAGAGAAACATCAGGCTGCCATAGAACAGGAGCAGAAATGAATCTCTGCTTAAGTTCCTGAAACGCAGAAACTGCCTCAGGAGGCCAATTCACCACATCGGAACCCTTTTTGGTCAAATCAGTCAATGGTTTAACAATACCAGAGAAATTACCAATAAATTTACGATAAAAATTGGCAAAACCCAAAAATCTCTGAAGAGCCTTCAATGAGGTAGGTTGAACCCAATCACCGATGGCCTGAACCTTGACCGGATCCATTTCAATAACAGACGGAGACAAAATGAATCCCAGAAATGAGATCTTCTGTACGCCAAAAAGACACTTTGATCCCTTCACATACAGTGCATTCTCTCTCAAAATCTGGAACACAGTCCGAACATGTTTCACATGAGAGTCCCAGTCATTGGAAAAAATCAAGATATCATCCAAATAAACAATCAGAAATTTATCCACAAAATCCCTGAAAATATCATTTATGAAGGATTGGAAGACGGAAGGGGCATAAGTGAGCCCAAAAGGCATCACTAGGTACTCAAAATGCCCCTTGGTGTATTAAATGCCGTCTTCCATTCATCCCCGTGCTTAATGCGAATAAGGTTATATGCCCCCCTGAGGTCAAGCTTGGTAAACCAACTAGCACTTTTCACTCTGGAAAATAGGTCAGAAATCAAAGGTAACGGATATTGATATTTAACAGTGATCTTATTCAGGAGGCGATAATCAATACACGGCCTCAATGAACCATCCTTTTTGGCCACAAAGAAAAAACCGGCGCCCAAGGGTGAAGGGGATGGTCTGATATGACCCTTCTCCAATGACTCCTTGATATAAGATCGCATAGCATCGTGTTCAGGTACAGATAAATTAAAAAGGCGACCTTTAGGAAATTTACCACCAGGCACTAATTCAATAGCGCAATCATAGCTCCTGTGAGGGGGCAAGGATGCAGATTTACTTTCACTAAACACATCAGAAAAATCAGTCAAAAAGTCAGGGACATCCTGAGACTGGGGAGAGGCAGAAAAAACAGGAGTGTCAGTATTAACACATTGGCAGCCCCAACTGGTCACAGACACAGATTTCCAATCCAAAACAGGATGATCAATCTGTAACCAAGGGAAACCCAGTACAATAATGTCATGCAGATTATGCAACACCAGAAATTTGCAACTCTCCTGATGATCTGGTTCAACCCTCATCACTTGAGTAGAAAACTGGGGTTTATTCTCCGCCAAAGGGGTAGAATCAATGCCCAGCAGGGGAATAGACTTCCGCAGGGGTACCATGGGAAACCCACAACGTTTGGCAAAGTCAAAATCCATCAGGTTAATAGCTGCTCTTGAATCCACAAAAGCCTGAGCAGAAAATGTGGACAGGGAGCAAATCAGGGTAACAGTCAACAGAAATTTAGTCTGAACACTACCCAAGACAACTGAGCGTGCAAAACGTCTTCTCCGCTTAGGGCAGACAGAAATAGCATGGGAAGCGTCACGACAGTAGAAACATAACCCATTGCGCTTATGAAACTCATGACGCTGAGCCCCAGAAGTCACTCCATCACACTGCATGGACTCAGAAGCTGGCTCACAAGGCAACACTATCTCACGCATACCTCTGCGCTCACGCAAACGTTTGTCAATTTGAGTAGCCAAAGACATAGAATCATTGAGACCAGAGGGAACAGGGAATCCCACCATAACGTCCTTTACTTTTTCTGACAGACCCTTTCAAAAAGGGCTGCCAAAGCATCATCATTCCATTTGGTCAGGACTGCCCACTTTCAGAATTTCTGACAGTACAACTCAGCATCTTCAAAACCCTGATTTAATGCCAACAAGATCTTTTCAGCTTGATCAGTGACATTAGGTTCATCGTACAATAACCCCAGAGCCTGAAAAAATACATCAATATCATTCAAAACAGGATCCCCAGGTGTCAGGGAAAAAGCCCAATCCTGAGGGTCACCGCGCAGCAGGGAGATGACAATTTGAACCTGCTGTGCCGCGTTCCCTGAGGACTTAGGCTTTAAGGCAAAAAACAACTTACAGTTATTTTTGAAATTCAGAAATTTAGATCGATCACCCAAAAACAAATCTGGCATGGGGATCCTAGGTTCCACAACTGGCAACCTAGCAAGATAGTTAGCAATACTCCGAACCTCAGTGGCAAGCTGATCCACACGGCCAGACAACTGTGCAAACTCCATTGAGAAAAAAAAAATTCCTCCTCAGCACCCAGAGAAAAGAGGGGAAAGAAAAAAAAAATGCAACAAACAGAATTTCCTTATTACTATTTTCCCCTTCTGTGAGTACCATACAATTTTCAGTTTTTTGGACCGGTTATACTGTTATGTTTCGGTAACTGAGGAGAAATAGCAAAAACGGTAATACACCAGAGAGGCTGGAACCTATTGGATTGCAGTAACCTGAACTAACCACACAACTATAGGTAGCCGTGGAGCGTTCCTACGTTGATCCTAGACGCCTCGTCACAGCCTGAGAGATAACTACACCTAAAGGCAGAAAGATGAAAGCTATCTGCCCCGGAACAGATCCCCAAAATAAATAGGAAGCCCCCAAACATGTAATGGCAGTTAGACAAGAAGAAAGCACGGACACAGACAGAAAACAGAATGAGCAAACGCTGGGGCCCAATCTGTCTAGACAGAAAAGTACAGGAAAGAATTCTGACTGCAATCCAACAAAAACCCTAAAAAATACCAACACTTCTGATTGCCAAAAAACCTGAGGTCACACGATCTCATCCACCTAAATCAGATCTCTGGTGTAACAAACGCTATTCAGCAAATAAAAAGTAACAAAGGAGCAAAGCAAAAGTGCAGACAAAAACGGAGCACAATTGCAGCGCCAGACCCCCAAAAGGGGACAGGCTGCAGTCCACTGCAAGCAGCAAACCAGCAAAGAAAATCAAACATAGGAAAAAAAAACAGCAAACACTTATCTGAAGGAGAGCAGGAACCTAGCAGTGCTTCAAACAAGACCAGAAGGAACAATTGATAACCGGCAAGGCTGCTGGGAACTCAGGCCACTTATTTCCTACCATTCAGTGCCAGCTGAAGGCCATTCATTAATCAGTTCATTACCCTCAGCAACCACCGGAGGGAGCCCCAGCTCAGAAGCCGCATCCAGCATATTCACAACAGCTGCCTATGCCACATCAATAGTAAAAAGATAGAATGTTAAAAATAATAAAAAACATAAAAAATCGTGATATTCTCACCCGCAGCCTTCCTGGTCCTCGCAATGCTCCCGGCAACTCCCGTTCCCAGTGATGCCTGGCGACAATGACCCCAGATGATGTAGCCTCACGCGAGACCACTTTGTCATCTGGGGTCATTGTCGCAAGCAGGGGTGAACCTAGCCTCTCTGCTGCCTGAGGCGAACTGCAAAACGGCGCCCCCCCCCCGTTATAAAATCAGTACAAATAAATCTGGTTTACTCTTACTAGCCTAACCTTACGCACATGTGAAATACATACACTTTTAAATAGGAATATGTTTGAAACATCGATTTTTATATTTGTTAAAGTTCTGTATAAGTAGTAGAAAATAAAGGATATTAAGAATACTACTCACTGTATGGTTCAGTTTCAGAAATCAACAGTTGGGCCTTAATCAAAATCGTTCAACAAACCCTCTTGCCACGTAGAACTTCAAGGTCTTGGACAATAGAAAAAATATACAAAAGACATAAATGAATACACTAATAAAAACCAATGCTGCGCATATTATAAGAGCATACTGTACATCATCGCAAGTCTTAGAGACTCTAACGTCCACTCTTAAACAGCCTCCCCATTGTAGACAATCCATACTTGTGTAGAAGTAAAATAAAGCGTCCTCCTTCCTTAATGAGTAAAAGTCCTTTTAAATGGGCAGATTTATCCACTGAATCACATCAGTGGATAAATCTGCCCGTGCTGCCCTTACCACTACCTGCCTCTGAGTCACGGATTTATCAGCTGGATAAATCTTTGGTAGGAGCGTGGAATCCTTCGTAGGGGCAAGCATGAGATCCTCACTGTTGTGAAGGATTCCACGCTCCTCTTACCTGGCTTCAGCATCCGGATTCTACACCACTCCGATGGATGTTCACAACCTTCCGCTGGATTCTATGCTCCTCCACTGTGCACAGTAGAGGGGTGTGAAATCCAGGAGCAGAAGCAAGGTAAGCTCAATTTTATCTGATGCCGGATGAAAGATCACCGTTTACATGGCAAAGGTTTATCCGGTGGCGGATACATTTTTCAACTTGCAAAGATCAAGGGATCAGCAGATAAATACGTGATCTCTTGATCTTTGGTAGTTTTCAAATGGGCATATCTCTACCAGATTTATCCTTCATAGGATAAATCCGCTGGATAAAAATGCCTATGTAAAAGAACTTTTACGATTTATGAGGCCCTGTAGTGCACAGTGATGATACATGAGGCCCTATAGTGCACAGTGATGATACATGAGGCCCTATAATGCACAGTGATGATACATGAGGCCCTATAGTGCACAGTGATGATACATGAGGCCCTATAATGCACAGTGACGATACATGAGGCCCTATAGTGCACAGTGATGATACATGAGGCCCTATAGTGCACAGTGACGATACATGAGGCCCTATAGTGCACAGTGACGATACATGAGGCCCTATAGTGCACAGTGATGATACATGAGGCCCCATAGTGCACAGTGATGATACATGAGGCCCTATAGTGCACAGTGACGATACATGAGGCCCTATAGTGCATTTGATTTGAATAGGGGGGAAAATGTGCAGTAGCTGGCGATAGGAGACAGAGCAGCTCTGTAAGACAGCAGTTCCAGCTGGCACCAAGAACAGCTGACAGGCAGGGGTGCTAGGTGTCGCACCCCACTGATCAGACATTGCTGACCTATTCTAAGGTTAGCCAGTGTTAGTGATTTATCTGCATCCAGATTTTTTCTGCAAACGGATGCAAACGCATGCAACTGCATCCTGATCAGGATTTGGTTGGAAATGTGAAATTCTGACTTCTGGGGTAGAAGAGAGGGGAGGGGAAGAGAGAGGGGAGAAAGACTGGTAAAAGTGAAAGAAAAAAAATTGTTGCTCCGAGCCTGCGCAGTATGAAATCCGCCTGCAGATTGGACGTAGCATCCTGATTCGGGTGCGTCTACATTGACAATCATATGTTTTTGGACGCGCTGCCACGTATCAGGATGTCTGCAGTTTTTTTTAACACCCAAAATTCGCAACAAGCTGTGTTTGCGGAGCACATGAAAAATCCTGATGCAGACACAGGTCCATGCATCACGGTGTTAAGTATAGGGATGCAATCTGGATCAGGATGCATCAGGATTGCTACACATCACTGCGCACCGTACCAAAACGCTAGTGTGAAAGCAGACAAACTCATGCAGCCCCTCACCAGGTGCCCCCATGTCATATACATGCTCCCAATGCATTTTATTAACATTACCACACTGTAACATGGGGCACAAGCTCTTCTAGTGAGGCGGATCCCTGTATGGCAGCACAGCAGAGTCTACATTATGTCGGCATACTGCTCCAATACAGTTTCATCACTTTCCCATACAGCACATCCCTCGCTTCTGAGCATGCTCAGTCCACAGAACGGATCCCTGCACGCAGAAGCACCCGGACCGGTGTTGTCCTGGATCCGTGCTCTATAGAGCTCCATTGTAATTCCAGACATGTAGCCGCGGATCCGTGCGTCTCCCGGGGCCTGAGTGTTTTTCAGACGACACAAAACTGCAACAAGTTGGGTTTTTGTGCGTCTGATAAAATATGCAGACACAGGGTTCTGTGGGAAAACGGTGACAACTGGATGCACACGCAAGTCCCATCCGTCACCACTGAAAGTCAATGGAGACGAAAACGGATCCGTGTGTCTGCATAGTTTATCAGACGCACAAAAACGCAACTTGTTGCAGTTTTGTGGTGCCTGAAAAACAACACAGGACATGGATGAAGCCTACATATCTTTATTTGGGACTCATTGTAACTCACATGCATTTATTCCCAGGCTCAGCACACATATACTGCTCTCCTGCCTCCTCCTCCAGGTGAGTCACAGTCCGTCACTTTCTGCAATAAGCTGATAAGCACAGGAAAAAAAACAAAACTGGGCTCACTCTGTCTCACTGCAGAGCCGGCTCCTGTCATTCACAGCAGGGAGCCGGCTCTTTGTATCAGGAAGACACACACCACAAGTGAAGGAGTGGTGTACGCTGCAGTGGCGGTGGCGAGGGACGGGGGGGGGAGAGATCATGTTACCTTTAACCATTTGCTGTGTCTGAGAGACGAGTCCCTGGCCAGCAGTATGTGTCCCAGGGAAGGACGGGAGAGGGGAACCGCCGCTGCGCCTCACAGCAGGTTAAGGAGAGTTAAGGAGAGTAGGCACCACGTGTTCTCAGTGCCGTTCTGCCGCCCCCTAGCTTGAGTGAGGAGCCGCCGCCTGAGGCAGAAGGCTCAAGTCGCCTCATGATAGCTGCGCCCCTGGTCGCAAGGCATCACTCAGAACGGGAGTTGCCGGGAGTGTCGCTGAGAGGCTGGAAAGCTGCGGGGGCCGCCAGAAGGTGGGAATATCACGATTTTTTATATTTAAATATTGTTTTAGCAGAGATATGGTACCCAGGGCCTGGAGGAGAGTCTCCTCTCCTCCAGGCCCTGGGTACCATCCGCACATGAACCGCTCACTTTGCGCATGGTGGGCATAGCCACATGCGGAAAGTAAGCGGTTCAATGCATTCCTATGGTGGTGGAATCGCCACGATTCCACAAAATTAATGAACATGCTGCGTTTTTTCCGCGATGCTTTTTTTTTCGCGAAAAAAAAACGTACCATGTGCACAAAAATTGCGGAATGCATTCTAATTATAGGATGCTTAATACATACGTTTTTTAAGCGTTTTTTCAGCGGAAAACTGCCACAAAAATACTAAAAAAATGTGAAAATTCCTGAACATGTGCACACAGCCTCACTGTTAGGATTGTATTGGGCAGGTGATGAGCAGTGCCTGGTTTTCTCCACACATACCGCTTAGAATTATCACCAAAAAGTTCTAACTTCATCTCATCAGACCAGAGAATCTTATTTCTCATAGCTGGGAGTCCTTCATGTGTTTGTTAGCAAACTCTATGCAGGCTTTCTTATGTCTGGCACTGTGGAAAGGCTTCCCTAGGGCCTCTCTGCCATAAAGGCCCAACTGGTGGAGGGATGCAGTGATAGTTGACTTTGTGGAACTTTCTCCCATCTCCTTACTGCATCTGTGGAGTTCAGCCACAGTGATCTTGGGGTTCTTCTTTACCTCTCTCACCAAGGCTCTTCTCCCATGAAGATGAGTCGCACAACACCAGGGTTATGGGGTACTCGGCACCGAGCCCGTTAACTTCAATGGGGAATAGGTCACGGGTAGCGCAGCTCGGTCCGTTGCCCTGGGCGCTCATTCAAAGGGGGATATTTACAGGGGATTGTAGTAATTGTTCGTGACGCCACCTGTGGTTTCTGATCAGGGTGACCAGCGCTGCAGGGTGAATCCTCTGAGGGGTTGTTATTGGGCAGCAAGATGTTAAGTCCCCCACAGGCGAGACTGGATCCCTCAGGGTAAATGGCGGTGCAGGGTGCAGGCAATAAGGCAGACACACACAAGTCAGTCTCTTTCCATACCTTTACTGGTGGTATTTGCAGGTATGTCCCGGGAAGCTGCTCAGGGTGGAGGATGCACATCCAGGTAATCACTGAGTAGGTTTAAGGCCTCCTTACTTCTTTATGTGTGAGTTTCCAACCTGCATAAAGCTAAGTTCAACTCTGTGTATAACAGCTACGCCCGGCCGACATTGTGGTGGAGCCTTCTTTTGGCAAGAACTAAGTCTGTTATGTTTCGGTAGCTGAGGAGTGCAGGTAAAAAAAGGCAATACACCAGAGCAGTTGGAATCTATGAGATTGCAGTACCCTGACTAACCACCACAACTAGAGGCAGCCGTGGAGCGTTCCTACGTTGGTCCTAGACGCCTCGTCACAGCCTGAGAAACTAACTACACCTAAAGATAGAAAGAGGAAAGCTATCTGCCCCGGAGCAGAACCCCAAAGATAACAGAAAGCCCCCAAACATGTAATGGCGGTTAGACAAGAAGAAATACTGACACAGACAGAAAATAGCATGAGCAAACGTTGGGGCCCAAACTACCTAAATAGAAAAGGATAGGAAGGGTACTTACTGCAATCCCAAAAAACCTGAAAAGCACCAACTCTACTAATTGCAAAAACACCTGAGATCACACGACCTCTACCACCTAAATTAGTTCTCTGGTGTAACAAAATCAAAAACAGCAGCCACTGAAAAAACTGGAAAAGCAAATGTACAAACATCAGTGGCTGAACTAAACTGAGAGGGCAAAAGCCCCCGGAGGGGACCCTGAAGGCCCCCACAGAAGTGCAGGACAAAATGCAAAAATAAAGCACAAAAACAAAAAGAAGGAAATGTCTTATCTGTAAGCAGGAGATGCAGACACGACACAGCAGGCTACAAAGGATACAGGAATCAAGGATTGAGACCAGAACAATTGATCACCGGCAACCCTGATGGGAAGGCGACTCCCTTATATAAGACCAGTCAGTAACACCTGACTCCCAATCCTCACAATCTTCACTGGACAGTCCAGTACCGCTAGTAACCACCAGAGGGAGCCTCTGCTCAGAACTCATCTCAAGCCCATTCACAACAGTACCCCCCCTTGAGGAGGGGTCACCGAACCCTCATTTGAGCAACCAAGTCGGTCAGGATGAGTTCTAACATAAGCACGGATGAGTCTCCTAGCATGGATGTCCGAAGCAAACACCCAAGAATTGTCTTCCTGACCATAACCTCTCCACTTAACCAAATACTGGAGTTTCCGTCTAGAAAAACGAGAATCCAATATTTTCTCAACCACATACTCCAGATTGCCCTCAACCAAAACAGGGTCAGGAGGCACAGCAGTAGGAACCACTGGCTCAACAAACCTCTTCAACAAGGACTTGTGGAACACGTTATGGATCTTAAATGTCCCTGGAAGAAGCAAACGAAAAGAAACAGGATTAAGAATCTCCATGATCTTATAAGGTCCAATGAACCTAGGCTTAAATTTAGGAGATGCCACTCTCATAGGAATATTTTTTGAGGACAACCAGACCAAGTCCCCCACTTCAAACCGAGGACCATCAGTCCTACGCCGGTTAGCAAACCGCTGAGCCCTCTCCTGAGAGAGGGACAACCTCTCCACTACCTGGTCCCAAATCTGTTGCATACACTCCACAACAGAGTCAACACCTGGACAGACAGAAGCCTCCGTCTGTCCTGAAGAAAATCGAGGGTGAAACCCAGAATTACAGAAAAATGGAGACATCAAAGTGGCAGAGCTAGCCCTATTATTAAGAGCAAACTCAGCCAAAGGCAAAAAAGAGACCCAGTCATCCTGATCAGCAGACACAAAGCATCTTAGATAAGTCTCCAATGTCTGGTTTGTTCTCTCAGTTTGACCATTGGTCTGAGGATGAAACGCCGAGGAGAAAGACAATTGAACACCAAGTTTAGAACAAAAGGTCCTCCAAAATCTGGAAACAAACTGGAAAAGCAAATGTACAAACATCAGTGGCTGAACTAAACTGAGAGGGCAAAAGCCCCCGGAGGGGACCCTGAAGGCCCCCACAGAAGTGCAGGACAAAATGCAAAAATAAAGCACAAAAACAAAAAGAAGGAAATGTCTTATCTGTAAGCAGGAGATGCAGACACGACACAGCAGGCTACAAAGGATACAGGAATCAAGGATTGAGACCAGAACAATTGATCACCGGCAACCCTGATGGGAAGGCGACTCCCTTATATAAGACCAGTCAGTAACACCTGACTCCCAATCCTCACAATCTTCACTGGACAGTCCAGTACCGCTAGTAACCACCAGAGGGAGCCTCTGCTCAGAACTCATCTCAAGCCCATTCACAACATAAGTCTATGGCTGATCAGGCCCGACTCCTGTTCTCCTCGACCCCGGTTACGTATCAGCACATTAGGGCCCCTCTGCGACCTGAAGTCCAGCAGGGATTCCGGTTTTCTACCACTAGCCGTGAAGGTTCTAGCAAGCTTCGGACCCGGTGTCCGGTTGTGCAGAGTGGAGGCAGCTAACGTTGCTATATCACCTCGGTCACTCTTTCCCTTTGTTACCACTCGCCCGTCGCCCTACTCACACAATTAACATAAGCACGGGTAACAGTAGGTGTAGTCGTCAGCTTCCTTCCTTCCACAGCTCACTGACCGTTTCTCAGTCGACTCGATGTTATGATAACTGTAGTCCCCTTCCTTCTTTTCCTTCATAGACTCCATCCAGAGCAGCTCTCAGGACCTTCCGTCAGACTGAATTCACGCTCGCTCCGAGAGTCACTTTCCACATTCATTGGGAACTAACAGTCAGACTGTTCTGAGATAACAGTTTGCCTTCTTTCCTCTGTCTCATCTGACAGGAATCACCACACATCTGAACTCGCACAGCTCAGACCAAGCTCTGACTAGAAAAGCCCTTAGTCTGGAATGACTAAGCTCTGACAGGAATCCTCTCACTCGGGTGTTCTGAGGAGATCTGATCTGTCTGAGATACAACCAACAACTAGAATGACTGTCTGGCTAGAATGCCTACTGCTGCGTTTCTCCACACCCCTATATACAAGAATCTAAGGGGCTCCCTCTGGTGGAACTATAGGGAAGTGTGAGTGTGAATGAATATCAGGTTTTCGTAATTACCTTTCTGTGCATACTCCAGGGAACATGTGTACCAAGCGCAGCTGGGCCACACATCTGCTCAGTTTGGCTGGACGGCCAGGTCTAGGAAGACTTCTGGTGGTCTCAAACTTCTTCCATTTAAGGATTATGGAGGCCATTGTGCTCTTAGGAACCTTGAGTACTGCAGAAATTCTTTTGTAAACTTGACCAGATCTGTGCCTTGCCACAATTCTGTCTCTGAGCTTCTTGGCCAGTTCCTTTGACCTCATGATTCTCATTTGGTCTGACATGCACTATGAGCTGTGAGGTCTTATATAGACAGGTGTGTGCCTTTACAAATCAAGTCCTATCAGTTTAATTAAACACAGCTGGTCTCCAATGAAGGCGTAGAACCATCTCAAGGAAGATCACAAGGAAATGGACAGCATGTGACATAAATATGAGTGTCTGAGCAAAGGGTCTGAATACTTATGACCATGTGATATTTGTTTTTCATTTTTAATAAATTTTCAAAAATTTCTACATTTCTGTTTTTTTTTCAGTGAAGATGTGGTGCAGAGTGTACATTAATGAGAAAAAAAATAACATTTTTGAATTTACAAATGGCTGCAATGAAACAAAGAGTGAAAAATTTAAAGGGGTCTGAATACTTTCCATACGCATTGTATATACATATATATAAAGACAGGAGGCACGTTCCTTTCAAAGTCCATATGGGTTTATTTGCTTCATAAACCTGGAAGTACCAACAAAAGGTAAACAGCCTTTAAAGCATGGAAAAATCAAGCATTGGTGTCCGTAGCACAGTCCTTTAGCTCCTCCGAGAGCTATATGGGAGTTCCTGCTCTCCCAAGACACCAGCCACTTCTAACTCACATGGCCAGGTATTTTATAATGGTCACATGACCCTGACCTCACACAGGTCCTGGCAGGATTCTGCTCCCTCAGGCGTGTGGGCACACAGGTTGGGGTAATATCCAGCACTCAGGCTCGGTCTGGAGCCACACACACAGGAAGACTTTTCCCTCTCTGCACACAGACCCTGTGACAAACAACAGCCTCCATTATGTAGGCTGTAACCACACCCACATGTGAGGTATGTGGGTAGCCAGACCCACCCATCTCTCATGGCTACACGCAACCTGGACCCAAGTGTACTAAACGACATCTTAGTGCTCACGTGCACTAAAGCAAAATACTCCGGCTTGCATCGCAGTGAGCAGCCATCTCTGCGACATATACAGTACAGACCAAAAGTTTGGACACACCTTCTCATTCAAAGATTTTTCTGTATTTTCATGACTATGAAAATTGTAGAATCACACTGAAGGCATCAAAACTATGAATTAACACATGTGGAATTATACATTACACTTTACAAAAAGGAGAAAGCAGAAAAGGTGAAAGGATGGACTCTACATGCCTGGTTCCCACCATGAAGCATGGAGGAGGTGGTGTGACGGTGTGGGGGTGCTTTGCTGGTGCCACTGTTGGGGATTTATTCAAAATTGAAGCGGTGAGTAGTCCAGCTCACCCCAAACCATCTCGATTGGGTTCAGCTCTGGTGACTGTGGAGGCCAGGTCATCTGACGTAGCACCCATCACTCTCCTTCTTGGTCAAATAGCCCTTACGCAGCCTGAAGTTGTGTTTGGGGTCATTGTCCTGTTGAAAAATAAATGATGGTCCAACTAAATGCAAACCGGATGGAATAGCATGCCGCTGCAAGATGCTGTGGTAGCCATGCTGGTTCAGTATGCCTTCAATTTTGAATAAATCCCCAACAGTGTCACCAGAAAAGCACCCCCACATCATCACACCACCTCCTCCATGCTTCACGGTGGGAACCAGGCATGTAGAGTCCATCCATTCACCTTTTCTGCAAGCAAAGCAGTAATCAAAGCAAAAGGTGGCTACTTTGAAGAACCTAGAATATAAGACATATTTTCAGTTGTTTCACACTTTTTTGTAAAGTGTAATGTATAATTCCACATGTGTTACTTCATAGTTTTGATGCCTTCAGTGTGATTCTACAATTTTCATAGTCATGAAAATACAGAAAAATCTATGAATAAGAAGGTGTGTCCAAACTTTTGGTCTGCACTGTACCTCCCACTGACTACAAGGCCATTAGCCTCCTTACAATGTGTATCTAAATATATATACACACATGTATATACAGTATATGTATACACACCAATATTGAAGGTGCTATTATAAATATTCTTAATGGGTCTCCTTTAAAATTAGTTAAAATTGTGTTGGACCATCTAGGATTACAATTATCAATAATTTATTTAAACCTACAAATTACTTTGCAATATTCATTTCCTATTCATATTTTCATAGAAAAAAATTCTTGCACATAAAAACAAAGTAAATACAGTGGGCAAAAAAAGTATTTAGTCATCCACCAAATTGTGCAAGTTCTCCCGCTTAAAAAGATGAGATAAGCCTGTAATTGAATAATTTGAGTGCAAACCTCCTTCCACCAGCAAGGGCATTGAAGATGAAACGTGGATGGGTCTTTCAACATGATAATGATCCCAAGCACACCGCCAGGGCAAGGAGGGAGTAGCTTTGTAAGAAGCATATGAAGGTCCTGGAGTGGCCTACCCAGTCTCCAGATCTCAACCCCATAGAAAAACTTTGGAGGGATTTGAAAGTCCGTGTTGCCCAGCGACAGGCCCAAAACATCACTGCTCTAGAGGAGATATGCATGGAGGAATGGGCCAGCACACCACCAACAGTGTGTGCCAACCTTGTGAAGACTTAGAGAAAATGTTTGACCTCTGTCATTGCCAACAAAGGATATATAACAAAATATAGAGATGAACTTTTGTTAATGACCAAATACTTACTTTCCACCATAATTTGCAAAATAAATCTTGCCAAATCAGACAAGGTGATTTTCTGGATTTGTATTCTCGTTTTGACTCTCATAGTTGTGGTCTATCTATTATGTCAATTACAGGCCTCTCCCATCTTTTTAAGTGGGAGAACTTACACAATTGGTGGCTGACTAAATACTTTTTTCCCCACTGTATTGCTTCCTTATTGTTCAGTAAAAATACCAGTTAGAAAACAATGTTTATCCAATGTAATGTTCAATATATGTATTTTCTTACAATATACTTTTATTCTTCTTCGTCTCCCACTAGAGTTCATCAGTAAGTGGATGTGTGAGAAAAGACATGACATCAGTTTGCCATAATGACCATCCTCACATATTCTGGAGACTGTGGATTCTTTTTGTGGTATCAGCTTTTGTGATTCTTACCATTGCCGTGGAGAAAGGCTCATTCCAAGGTGTTTTACTTACCAATAAAAGCCTCCACAAAATACATGAGACATTAAAAGGCTTGACAGGACTAAGCTATAAAAGCATTTACCAATCCAGGTTTGCTTTTTACTTAATGTAAATTTATAATCATCAGAACCTGTCTCCAGTCTTGGGCTGCCCTATTTATTTAATAAAAGATTGGGTAGCTCCCAACTGGTGATTTTATTAAATATATGTTATTGTCAAAAGTGCTCATAAGTGCTTCTAAGGTCCCAGAACTTTTGGGTTTTGGTATCTTAGCATGTAGAGGACTATCCCACAACCCTCCGTGGCCTACCTCTCTCAATCAAAAAGCGTGATCTCACTGTTTTGCATTAACCCAGCGCTGCCACGTATTTTACTAACTTTACTAGGGCTAGTGCAAAGGGCGAGATCTTGCTTTTTTACTGCAAGTGTAGCCACAAAAGGGTTGTGTGACCCTGCTCTGCATCCCGGGGTCCCACAACCTTGAAGTATGGGCACAACTTTTGCTAGAAAGTCAGGCCCTTTCTGGATGCATCAGTTTCTTACTGCATGAGCACTTTTGACAATAATGGATATATAGTAAAATCACCAGTCTGGGGCTGCCCACTCTTTTATTACATAAAGAGGGAGCGTCAAGACTGGTGGCAAGACGTCTTTAAGAACTGTATCTCCATGTGTAATTTTATGTAGAATATGTGAAAATAATGATCTGATTCATTTCCCTTGGGTTTTAAAGAGTTCTCTAACAGTAAGCCATTGTCAAAGTAGGATGACATCTTATGTTAGTTGCTATATAATTATTAGTGATGAGCGAGTAAAGGGTATGCCACACTAAGCGAGATTGCTAACGAGATCGCTAAAACGTCACTATTTAGCGATCTCGTTAGCGACCTCGTTGTGTGTGGCATGTAGCAACGATGTGGCCCCTGCTGTGATGTCGCTGATCGTTCACTAGCGTTCTGGACCGTTTTTTGATCGTTGGCGTCCCGCTGGTGAGCCTATATCGCTGTGTTTGGCACCTTTTGCGAACGACGAGCGACCTAGTTTGTGACGCATATGACTGTTTTTAGCGTCACGGAGTGGATCGCAATATCTGTAAGTTCTCTTTTGCGTCACAGAGAGGATCGCAGAAGTTGCAAAGCAGGCTAGCAGGACGCAGAGAGTAGGAGCGATGCTGGAAATTCCTATGAATCAGAAGCGCTCAGTACATGCTGACAGATCCTAACGACCGCCAAAGTCGTTAAAGAGATCGCTGACCGCTGATGTGTCGTTTATGAGATCTCCTGTTTGGCAGCTACTAGCGACCTAAAAGCGATCACACCAACGATCTCGTTAGCTTGCGTCGTTATCGAGATCGCTAACGAGATCGCTAAGTGTGGCAGTACCTTAAGACCATTGCTCAGGTTTTCCCGAGCATGCTTGGGTGTTCTCTGAGTATTTGAGCGTGCTCGGAGATTTAGTTTGTGTCGCCGCAGCTGCATGCTTGCGGCTGCTAGACAGCCTGAAAGCATGTGGGGATTTCCTAACAAACAGACAATCCTTGCACGTATTCAGGCTGTCTAGTAGCTGCAAATCATGCAGCTGCGGCGACACAAACTAAATCTCAGAGTACGCCCAAATACTCGGAGAACACCCGAGCAACGAGCATACTCGCTCATCACTAATAATTATGACAGGCTGAACTATCTCACTCAACAAACATACTTCACTTTTACAGTGGTTATATACAGTATATTCAATAGCGGTAAGCTGAACTGTTTGGCCAACAGGTGTTATGCCCAACTTCCTAATACACATGCATTTTCAGTTTAGCCTGGAATGTGCTTATTTTACATGGGGAATGAGGAGGAGACGCTTCTTGAAGTTGCTTATCTTTCTTGTCTATAAAGGATCTGTCAAAATTCATCATACCTCATCCTTTTTGTCTGCAACATATACTGAATGAGTAAAAACAGCATAAAATGCACAAAGGATAGTCAGTAAATATGTATATCTTCATACCGTGTTAGCCAGTAGATAAAAAATATTTAGAGTTGAGAGTCCCAGTGGTTGATACCTTTTAATGGCTAACTGAAAAGATGGTAACAAATTGCAAGCTTTCGAGACTACTCAGGTCTCTTCATCAGGCTGAACTAATACAAAATCTGAAGAATCACATATTTATACACAAAAACACAGAAAAAATGCAATAGGTAAGACAAGTGACGTGAAGCAGAATAGTCATTATGGCAGAGGGATGAGCATAAATATTGGAACAATTCATAGATAAGGAGGATAGTCAGTCAGTCCCACTAAAATACATAGGATAGCTCAACATTTGTCTGTGGACCTGCCCAAGATAAATCTTCTTCCGTCACCATATTCAAACTTCGGTAGGTGATGGTAATTGAGAAGGCATTATGTCCAATGGCTCTGGATGCAGGCTCTTTCCAGCCAGAGTTACTGGGGAGCCTGGGACCTGTCAAGCTGCCCAGCCAGGCAGAATGATTGTCAATACTTTCCAGCTGCTCACCAGTAGCAATCAGCACTCTGCTGTAGCCAATGGAGTGGCACCACACTCTACTAAAACTTCCAGCTTACTGCTTGGATTTTCTAGTTATATAGTTTATACTGACTGTGGTCTGTATTCCTGTGTTAACCAGCTACCTATCCAGCTTATTTGAAACCTATTGTTGACCCTCGACTGACTTAAACTTCAGTTTGCCTTAAATTTCTGCCTCTGACTACATCCTCCTGGTTAACCTAACCTCAGCTACCTGGTTACCTCATGACTTTGCCTCTGATTTTGTTTTATATCTGTACTTTCTAGAGCTTTATTCACCAGGTAACAGATACTAAGTGGATGCAACGGATCGATATCACGTCAAGCCGCTAGGTGGGTACTCACTGGTGGCTGCTGTAGTGGTTTGGACCAGAAGTCCGGCGCTAGGGACGGCCAGCTGCAGCAGGGACCAGAGACCGAGAGCGGTACTAGCGGTAGAGCAGAGCTAGACGACCGCTACAAAGAGAGCAGACAGGACCTGCAGCACGTGACCACAGGTCAGAGGGGAGGAGGCGGAGCTTACTGCGCTGCTGGAGGAGCCTGACAGAGCGGAGCACCGCGACTCCCGGGAATAATTCCAGAGGGAGAGGCGGAGACCACAGAACACCAGGGAAGGTACTGTGACAGAGGGGAAACGCAGTCAGAAACAGGCCGAGGTCATACACAGAGCAGGGAATGAAGTACGCAGGGAAAAACCAGCGGATAGTCAAATAACGTAGCCAAAGTCTAATTACCAGGAGGAGCAATAACGGTATACAAGCAGTAAGCACAAATCACAACGGGGACGGAACCGGGTCAAAAGCCAAACAAACACACTAAAGCACAGGCATAGGGCACACAGGCACACCAGGGTCCACAAACTCAGCCAAGGGTCAAAGTATAACCAACAAAGGATGGCCCCATAATGAGGCTATAAAAAGCCTTATGGAAACCAAAAGGAGGCCATCCGGGTTAACCCTTAACACCCCCAACAGCTCCCAGCAAACCATGACAATCGAACCCCGTCGTAAAATCCCAGTATAGGAGATAATTGGTGAAGACCAAATTTTCTCAGAGCCGTACTAAGTGGAATGCTTGCACAAAGTCTGTACACGGAAGCCATATTAGGAGCTACCAGGTTTTCATGAACAGCTAACCATTTAAATTAGACTAATCAGTGAATTCATTCACATAAACCCTATATAGAAGAAATCCTACAAATCAGACAGCATTGGTAACTAGGTGAAGGCCCAGGTAAATATTTTGCAATGAAGACCTGGACCTTCATGTCATGGCACTATAAAATTGTCTTATTCTAAATGTATTAGAAAGATGGTTAAAATATTAAAATGTGCTTTATATCAGCTCTATAAGTTTAACAAAATAGAGCATAGTTCTCTGAGTCAATAGTTTTGGATCACTTCTAAACCTAAATGGATTATTTTCATGATTAGCTTTTTATTTAATTGCTATTAGTTTTAAAAGGGAGTTTGTCTGTATTTTGGTTTATCAGAGAATAAGAAAAAGAGACAGCCTAAATATTTAAATGAAAATCAAACTTAAGTAAATTTAAATATTATATAAAGCATTTTTGTAGCCAGACTTTACAATTTTAAGTATACTATTATACTGTAGTTGGAGTCCAAAAGAATATCTTAGGGAGAACCTGTCACCATGAAAATGCAGCCCAATCTGAAGGCATCATGAAAAAGCAGGGGGAACTGAGTGCTTGTAGACTAATATATGGTTTTATGATAAAAGATTCAGTATAACTTGTGTTTTAATAATTTAAGCCTCTGTTCTTTCTGGGATTATTGGTCCAGTGGGTGGTCCTATCAGTGAATGATAGCTATTGTATACACACATACAGTGGGCAAAACAATTATTTGATGCACTGCCGATTTTGCATGTTTTCCCACCTACAAAGAATGAAGAGGTCTGTATTTTTTTTCATATGTGCACATCAACCATGAGACAGAATAATCTAAAAATAAAAAACAGAAAATCACATTGTATGATTTTTAAATTATTAAATTGCATTTTATTGCATGAAATAAGCATTTTACACAATAGAAAAGCAGAACTTAATATTTAGTACACAAACCTTTGCAGACGTTTCCTGTACAGGAATAAAAATGTTATGAAACATTCTTTTCTGTGTAATGACTTGTATAAACAGCAACATTTTTAAAGCATTTTTTTAAAAAAAATAATTTAAGTATGCCAAAATTGAAATTATTATTAGTTTTATTAAATTTGTATTTTTTTTATTAAAAAATTGGAAATGTCAGTGTAATTTATGAAGGAAGCAAGAACTGACAAAAATTAGATGGAAGAGGGACTGTGATACACCCTATATTAGACATAAAGGATGGCCTCATACACATTATGTTCAAATTGTCATGTAGTGGTACTCCTAGACTCATAAAGGCTAGTGCAAAGCCTGCCAAAAATTACAAGCAGGGTCATCCATACACCCTTGAGGGCACCAACTGTAGTACCTCATTCAAATATTGTGAGCATAGTGTACACTCATAAAAGCTCTGCACACAGTGCAAAACCTGCCGAAAATTAAAAGCAGGGTCAACCATACACCTTTAAAGGCACCAACTGTAGTGCCTCTTCAAATATTGTGAACAAAATATAGTTGATGTATTCCTACACTCATAAAAGCTCTGCAAACAGTGCAAAGCCTGCCAAAAATTACAGTCAGGGTCATCCATACACCCTTGAATGCACCAACTGTAGTACATCTTTCAAATATTGTGAACAAAGTGTAGTTGTGGTACTCCTACACTCATAAAAGCTCTGCACATATAAGTAGGGTCATACATATACACTTGAAGGCACCAAATGTAGTGCCTCATAAAAAAAATTAAGAAAATAAAGTTGCGGCACTTCCACCCTCATAAAGGCTTTGCACATAGTGCAAAGCCAGAAAAAGTTACAAGGGTCTATTATGCAGTCATCTATAGACCTTGAAGGCAACAACTGGTGGGCCTCATTCAAATATTTTGAAAGTCTAGATGATGTACTTCTACACACATTAAGGCTTTGCATGAAGTGCAAAGTCAGGAGAAAATGATAAGGAGGGTAATTCTGTAATCCTCTTCAGTAGTCCGTTTCTTCTTCTCCCTCCTCGGGAGGCTGGGTGGACTGCCTCCACCTACTTCCTCAAGCCTGATTCCCAGGTGCCTGGGCTGTAAGTAACCCGGCTTGAGGTAGTTCTGAAATCCCCGACATGTAGAAATGGGTGACAACCCAGTGTCACCTGCACCATCGCCTGCACCCGAATAGGAGGCGGGGAACCCCAAGGACAGTACGATCTCACAGGTGTAGTAGCCCCGTCTTGAGGAGCTTCTTGGCCCGTTAATTTTGAAAGAAGGGTTCATCCTGCTCCCTTCCTTCTCAGATCCCACCCACCTCACTCCAGCGATGTTGCCCCTCCATTTTGAGGAACGTAACCCTGGTTCCATCAGCTCTTGCCCGCTGGTTGAACAAAATATGATGGCGGGTTCCAAACTCTTCTATGGACCCCCATCTCTGCTGGAACGTAACAACCTCCCCTGGGATGCCAACTACTGTATTAGTACCTTGCAGTTAGCAGGCCGGCTATCATGTCTCCAGACCTGGTCGTGACTCACCTCTTCTTTCTTGCAACCAGCCTAGGTCCGCTCACCAGTTGCTGGATCCTCTTCCATCCACAGTCCGAAAGTCCCCAGCAATGAAGGCTGCGGCCTGGATTCAGGACTTGGTGGTTCTACGAAATTGGCCAGTTCTAAACCACAGGCTCCTACCACCTCTGACCTTGCGCCAACTTGGTCCAACTCCGATATTCCTCCAGTTGCTCCCTTGGGAGTCTTGTGGAATTCTGACATCATTGTCACCTTATCGCCCACTAAGCACATTACACTGTATGGGTTATGAATTAAATCTAGAAAAAAAAAGTGGACTTTTTTGGAGTGTTATATACCACCGAAATGTAACACAAAGCACATAATACTCTACGGATGACTAATTAAATCCTGGAAAATTTTTGAATGCTTTTTTGGGAGTCTTATATACCATGAAATGTAACACAAACCACCTAATACTCTATGGATGACTAATTGAATCCAGAAAATCTTAGAACTCTTTTTTGGAGTGTTATAAACCACCAAAATGAAACACAAAGCATGTAATACTGTATGTATGACTAAATGTATCAAGAAACATTTTTGTCTGCTTTTTTGGAGTGTTAAATACCACTAAAATGTTATCAGGGACACCGTGACTGATGCACAATCAGTCCACGTGTCCACCCGGGTACAAAGATAACCTGGTACTCAGCACACACAGACTTAGCTGGGACGGGTGCAACTGTGGGTGTGCAGGACCTGAGACACGTGACCGGTGAGGGAGGGTCAGGGGCGGAGCCAACCTTCATACTCCTGGAGGAGATAGCAGAAAGCAGAGTGGACGGCAGGGAAAAGGAAATGTCAGGCGAGCCGAGAGGTCAGCGGGGTACCAGAACGAGAGACAAGAGAATGGTCAGGTCCAAGCCAAGAGTCAGAAACCGGAAAGGGCGATCGAGGTACCAGGGGAACAGGCAAACGGGCAGTCACAGGACGAAGCAGGAGTCAATACCAGGCAAATTACAGACAGTACAGAATCAGCAAACAAGTGCAAAATGGGAGGACAGACCAATGTAACAGGCCAGATTAACCCCCCTCCCAGAATATACCCAGGGTTAAAGTGAACTAGGCCAGATTATACCCCGGGGGTCCCAGGCAGCACACGGGGCAGAGACAGCAAACGGGGTCCCAGGCAGCACACGGGGCTCCAGCTCGTACACAGGGCGGCAGATACAGAGAACGGGGTCCCAGGCAGCACACGGAGCCCCAGGCAACACACGGGGCCCCAGGCAGTGCACGGGGCCCCACGCAGTGCACAGGGGCCCCCGGCAGCATACAGGGGCCCCTGGCAGTGCACAGGGCCCCAGGCAGCACACAGGGGCCCAGGCAGCACACAGGGGCCCCAGGCAGATGTTTGTAGCCAGGGGGGGGCCCAAAAACAATGGTCCCTCTCTAGGCTATGAATATCTGTCCTCAGTCACTGGCTTTCCCTCTCTGATGGAGAAAATTGGTACGTTCTCACAGTGCAAACATTATTTTAATTAAAAGTTTTTTATTTATATTGTATAAAAAAGTTGCATTATTAGTATATTAGGCTAATAACTATGTGAAGTTTCAGGGACATGTGGGGGCATGGCTTGTTAAGCACTTCCATATAATTACAGGTCATTGAATTCTTATACATGCTCATCATGTTTATTGTTGGGTGGAAATCAAGTAATATTTGCCATTACTGTGAAAGTAACCACTAACTCTGAAGAAACGCAGGAGGTTTCAGCACATTTTCTAGGACTTGCATTTCAAGAAACAGCACTGAGGCAAAAGCTACCTAAACTGGGAACTCTACATTATATTGCCCGATTTGATACAGAATATCTGCTTACAAGTCCCTATTGCTTAGTTGTACATGCAATTTTTCTCTACAGATACTGGCTGGTAAGTGACCTAGTTGGAAGACTGTCCTAAAATATATGTAGAGTATTTTAGGTTAGACTTCAATGCAACTGTATATGGCCCCCATCTATCATTACACAAACAAAAAAGGATATAACATATTTTTACACAGCAGTTTTTTTTATTATCACTTTCTAAGAGCCATAATTTCCTTACATTTTCCACCAATGTACAGTAGATGTATGGGGGCATGTTTTTGTGTGGGAACAGTTAATTTTCAGTAGCACAATTTTTGTAGAGTATTTTAGGTTATTACGGTGTGAATTGTAGAATGAACAAAAATGACCAAGACAAACTTTTCTAATTGCATAGACACCTGTAAAGCTTATGTAGTAAATGTAGAAGTAGACAAGGGAACCCACATCTCAGTAGGGTAGACACACAGACTTTTTTTGCCTTTCTGCCCAGCTAATTCTTCTCTTTTATCTGCTCTATGTAGAAACAGAAAAGTCTCTCGTTCCTGCATTTATCATAGCCCTCTTCAAATCCTGACCCAGCTTCTCGCTCCTCCCCCTGCCATTGACTTTTGCAGTGACTTTTACTCATACAGGAAAAACTGACTTCCTAAATAGAGCTTAGAAGGATTCAGCTAGTTAGATTTTAATCATGTGATGTCTTAGGACTAATGGAAAAGAAAATAATTAACTGGGTAGAAAGGTAAAATGAGCAATTGTAAGTATACTTCTGTATAATATGATGATTTCAATAAATTAAGACGACACAAATTTTGATGGGAGTGCTTCTTTAAGCTTGAGAAGTCAATCGTTGGCAGCCAAATATACTAGGCCATTGAACTCAAGAGACCACTCTAAATCCCTTGAAGTGAATAAGTATTTTTCACTAGAGATGCAGTAGTAAATATTACTATGTATTTTTTTTTAAAGCTAATTTGGATATTTTCACACCGTTGCAACTAATTTTGAAATTAATAGGTTTGTTTCAGCCATGATCTGAAGTACCTTTCTTCCACTGTTCTATAGATTCCTTCATCTTCAAAAAAGGTATTTTGTCTGAACTGGAAAAGTGAAAAGACAGAAACAAGTTCACATACAATGCTACCTGCATTTGTTCTTCTTTCTTTGACACTTTAGCTATTAGCACAGTTATTGGGCTTTTTACCAATTCTTTTATCATTGTCACTCATGGGATGGACAGAGCCAAAGGAAGAAATATTAATCCAAGAGAATTGATCTTGTTCACACTGGGTCTTTTTAATATTGCCTACCAATCCAGTATGGTGGCCAATGACACTGTTCTTTACCTCTGGAGTGATCTGTATTTCTCTGACAATGTCTACACCATCTTCTCTGTTCTTTTGCTGTTTACAATCTTCTCCAGTTTCTAGTTTACATTCTGCCTCTGTGGTTTCTACTATGTAATGCTTGTTACATTTGAGAAAACTTGTTCATGCGTCTAAAGCAAAACATCTCTGATGTCGTCCCCTGGATGCTGTTGTCCTCTGTGTTCTTGTCACTTTTTATTAGTGTTCCTGTTACATGGAATATAAAGAAAGATGATTATACTGCCCAGTACAATGAAAATGTCACTGACAACTCCACCACCCAGCAGGGTACGCCCCATATGAGTCTTCAATACCTGCTGGTCACCAGTATAATTGGTTGCTGTATACCGCTTGTATTGGTGGCCATTTCCAATATTCTTATTATAAAAACTCTATGTCTACACGCAAAGCACCTTGGGAAAAACACAGGTGGCATGAGTGTGCAAAGTGTGGAGGCGAGTGTATCGGCAGCTCGTACTGTCACCTCCCTTCTTTTATTATACATTAGCTTTTATGTTTCACAGATATTATTGATTATGGCTATATTCGATGTTGATAATATATGGTTTTCTGTCTGTTTGGTTGTTATATATGCTTATTCCCCAGTGCAGTCAATCATTCTGATTCTAGGAAGTCCAAAACTTAAGAGTACGTTGGGAAAGTTTTTAAACTCTTCTGTATTCCGTAAAAAGAGATCACCAAGTGAAAACATAAAGGAAATAACATAACTTCTTTTCACATGTATTTTCATACAAATAAAATATATCTTAGTGTCTGCAAACGGTGATGCTGAATTGAATCCCAATGTCACGATCCATTTTTGGATTTGTGGCAGCTCTGGTTTCACTCTGTTTAAATGTTGTTTTTTTCCTTTCGAGCCATTGAAAGGGTTATGTCAGTTTTTCCCCGCTGGCAATCTGCTGTAACTGTAGCGCTGCTGGGTCAGCTGATGTGGGTGGTGACCACTTCCACCATCCTTTAAAAGGACACCTGATACATCAGCTGACTGTTGGTGATAGAGTAATCTACAGTGACCAAGCCTGAGTAAGGAGCTGTCTGGATGCAGTGGTGCTTCTGCTGGGTTCGTTATCCTGGTGTCTCTGTTCTGCTGTGCGGCGCTTTGCAGCAGGGGAAGCTAAAGTTAAGTTGTTATTTCCCCGTCTCTTTCACATTTGTCACTGTCCCCTATGTGGTAATATCTGCAGTGGTGAGGCTAGAACCCCTTGCCAGCCAGTGCACTAGCCAGGGCAGAGTTAAGTGACAGTGAGGGACGAGGTATCCTGATGGTGGTGGAGGGGAAGGAGCCACTTAGGGCATTAGGGGAGTGCAGGGACAGGCTCAGGCTTGAGCTCATGGGTGTCCCTTCCTTCATTTCCCTATTGGAAGGGCCTTCCTCCCCTCTTTTCCATCCTGTTGTTTGTGTGCTATGCTGTCCACTGACCGACCCCTGTGGGGCCGCTATATGTACTATTACACCCAAACACTAGACTTACCACGGAGACACTGTCAAAATAAATAATGACTGAGGGATTCATTTGTTTTAAATCTATTCATCATGTTTCTCACACTAAACCTTCTGAATGTTTAGTGCCGATGCAGACACTTTTATGTTAAGTATGTATTAAGTAACTGGCTAGTGTATTCTCACTTTCTGAGCCATAATTTACTTATATTTCCCACCAATGTACAGTAGATGTATGCGGGCTTCTTTTTGTGGGAACAGTTCATTTTAAGTAGGGCAATTTTTGACTCAATTCTATGAATCAATGACTTATTGATTTTCTTTTATTCTTTTTTTTTTGAGGAAGCAATATTTCTTACCCGGTTGGTTGCAAGATATGCACTGCGTTAAGAAAGTATTCATACCTCGTGACGTGAACTTTTTCACATTTTTTTCATGTAACACCCACAACCTTAAGTGCATTTTATTGGGATATTAACTATGGGATATTAACACTAGGTATCAAATATTTGTGAAGTGTAAAGGAAATGATACATAGCTTTCTAATTACTTTAATATAATATAATATAAATCTGAAAATTGTGATATGCATTTGTATTCAGCTCCCCTGAGTCAATACTTTGTAGGACCACCTTTTG
Organism: Oophaga sylvatica; assembly: GCA_033576555.1. NCBI lineage: Eukaryota > Metazoa > Chordata > Amphibia > Anura > Dendrobatidae > Oophaga > Oophaga sylvatica. The sequence continues at coordinate 723,679,928 of JARQOD010000001.1, forward strand.
CTGCAATAACTGCTGCAAGTCTTTTGGCGTGAGCCTCTACCAGTTTTGCACATCTAGAGACTGACATTTTTGCCCACTCTTCCTTGCAAACTAGCTCTAGCTCAATGAGATTGGATGGAGTGTCTCTGTGAAAAACAATTTTCAAGTCTCGCCACAGATTCTCAATGGGATTTAGGACTGGACTTTGACTCGGCCATTCAAACACATGAATATGCTTTGATCTAAACCATACCATTGTAGCTCTGGCAGAATGTTTAGGGCTGTTTTCCTGTTGGAAGGCAAACCTACGCCCCAGTCTCAAGTCTTTTGCAGCCTCCAACAGGTTTTCCTTCAGGTATTTAGCTCCATCTATATTTCCATCAACTCTGACCAGCTTCCCTGTCCCTGCTGAAGAAAAGCATCACCACAGCATGATGCTGTCACCATGTTTGAAGGTGGGGATAGTGTTTTCTGGATGATGCACAGTGCTAGTTTTTTCCCATACATAGTGCTTTGCATCTAGCCCAAAAAGTTCTACATTGGCCTCATCTGCCTACAGCACTTTCTTCCACGTGCTAGCTGTGTCCCCTACATTGCTTTTTGCAAATTGCAAATGGGACTTCTTATGGCTTGCTTTCAAAAATGGCTTACTTACTGCCACTCTTACATAAATGTCAAATTAGTGGAGTATACAATTAATAGTTGTCCTGTCAACAGATTCTCCAACCTAAGCTGTGGATCTTTGAAGCTCCTCCAAAGAGACTATGGGATTGGCTGCTTCTCTAATTAGTGCCCTCCTTGCTTGGGATGTTAGGTTAGGTGGACGGCCATGTCTTGATAGGCTTGCAGTTGTGTCATACTCCATCCATTTTTGATGATGGCTTGAAGGGTGCTCTGTGAGATGTTCAGAGATTGGGCTATTTTGTTATGACCTAACCCTGCTTTATTCGTAACAATCAACAGGATTATCCAAAAGGCTCATCAAAAAAATTAATTCTATAAAAAATAAACTTTAATAGTTATTTTAAAACCTCCAAAAAGGCAAAACTACAAAAAATGAAAAACCAAGCAACCATTTGCTGATCAAAACACCCAATGGTGCACAAAAAAGGGGTGTTGTCAGGTAGGCCTGTTTGACCCGAGTAAACCCTAACTAATGCCCTTGCCTGTTGTTTGGGATACAACTCTGTCTTGAGGGTGTTTTGTAGGATATACCCATACCCCAATCTGTGTATCCATGGACTGCTCATCTGTAGCATATTTGAATTGGACAGGTATATTTATTGGTAATTTTTTTGTTTATTTGGCATTCTGGTGTTTGTCTTTTATAAGTAGGGTTTACCAGGGATTTTAGGGTTAGCTGCTGTGAAGTGGGGGCGCCAGTTGCGTTTCAAGAGGGTGCCAACCTCCGCTGTCAGGCAGGGGAATTAGTTAGGGTTTACTATGGTCAAACAGGCCTACCAGACAACACCCCTTTTTTTGCGCACCATTGGGTGTTTTGATCAGCAAATGGTTGCTTGCTTTTTAATTTTTTGTATTTTTGTTTTTTTTGGTGGTTTTAATCCCTCTCTGACATCAGACGTACTATCCCATCCATGAAACCCGTGCCAATCTGACCATGGATGGGATAGTACGTCATAGGCGATCAGCTGCGCTCCCGAGGGGAGCGCAGCTAATCGCCGCCGGGTGTCAGCTGATTATCACAGCTGACACCCGGGACTGTGTGTCAGGAGCAGTCATGGACTGCTCCCAGCACATTAACCCCTGGCACACCACGATCAAACATGATCGCGGTGTACCAGGGGCACAGGGGAGCATCGCGCAGGGAGGGGGCTCCCTGCACGCTCCCCTGAGACCCTCAGAACAGCGCAATGTGATCGTGCTGTTCTGAGGCCTTCCTCCCTCCAAGGACCCGGATCCAAGATGGCCGCCGGGTCCTGCAGGGAGGCGGCTTCCTCAGTGCCTGCTGAGAGCAGGCACTGAGAAGCCTGCAGCAGTGCCAGAGCGATCGCTGGTGTGACAGAGTGCTGTGCACACTGTCACACCAGCGATCTGACATTTTACAATGATGTCCCACCCTGGGACAAAGTAAAAAAGTTAAAAAAATAAAAATAAACATGTTTTTAAAAAAAATCCAAAATAAAGAAAAAAAAATATTCCCCAAAAAATTCATTTTTTCCTGTAAATAAAAAAAACAAAACAATAAAAGTACACATATTTGGTATCGCCGCGTCCGTAACGACCCCCCCTATAAAACTGTCCCACTAGTTAACCCCTTTAGTGAACCCCTTAAAAAAAAAAAAAACAAAGCAAAAAATCAATGCATTATCATCATACCGCCGAACAAAAAGTGGAATAACACGCGATCAAAAAGACAAATATAAATAAACATGGTACCGCTGAAAACGTCATCTTGTCCCGCAAAAAACGACCCACCAAACAGCATCATCAGCGAAAAAATAAAAGTTATAGCTCGCAGAATAAAGCAATGTAAAAATAATAATTTTTTATATAAAATTAAATATAAGAAAAAACCCGGCGCACTAAGGAAGCCAATTTAAAGCTGCGATAAATATGGCAAATTAACCTCTATTTTGCCAGAGGTACTAATGAGTAGAAAAATAGATAATTATACGCGCTAAACATGGAAATGATTCATTGGATGATATATGCAAAAAAAAGGGGGAAATGATATGATAAAATGGTGTTACCTTAATATAAGAATATGTTCGAATATCTGGAAGGTCCTGTGGATACTGATGAACGTGTTAGCTCCCGGTATGTCTCCCTGTATCCAAATGGAATCAAATAGACATTCTTTGGTGAGGAAAATTTTGAAAAGACCTTGCATGACGTCACTGACACGTGACGTCAGGGAACGAAGGAGTGAATTCCGAAACGCGTAGGATTGTGGTCTTGTGTGCATACCGTAGCCAGTCACGTGACGCTTGTCACGTGTCAGTGACGTCACGCAAGGTCCTGCAGCGACGCTGCTCCTTGCCGGCTCCATACTTTGTATCGCAGAACATTAGTTTTTTAACACATCCACGGGGCTTTCCGCCACTGGCCGGGACGGTGCCCCTCTGCTGATATACCGATTATCCTGCTATCTTCAATCTTCCATCGGAGGAGAATTAAGGTCTTTTCAAAATTTTCCTCACCAAAGAATGTCTATTTGATTCCATTTGGATACAGGGAGACATACCGGGAGCTAACACATTCATCAGTATCCACAGGACCTTCCAGATATTCGAACATATTCTTATATTAAGGTAACACCATTTTATCATATCATTTCCCCTTTTTTTTGCATATATCACCCAATGAATCATTTCCATGTTTAGCGCGTATAATTATCTATTTTTCTACTCTTTTATATAAAATTGTTTAAATTGTATAAAAGCACCAAAACATAAAAAAATGATATAAATGAGGTATCGCCGTAATCGTACTGACCCGAACAATAAAACTGCTTTATCAATTTTACCACACGTGGAACGGTATAAACGCCCCCCCAAAAGAAATTCATGAATTGCTGATTTTTGTTCATTCTAACCTCCCAAAAATCGAAATAAAAAGCGATCAAAAAATGTCACGTGCTCAAAATGGAACCAATAAAAACGTCAACTCGTCCCGCAAAAAATAAGACCTCACATGACTCTGTGGGCCAAAATATGCAAAAATTATAGCTCTCAAAATGTGGTGATGCAAAAACTATTTTTTCCAATAAAAAGCGTCTTTTAGCGTGACATCTGCCAATCATAAAAACCCGCTATAAATAGTAAATCAAACCCCCCTTTATCACCTTCTTAGTTAGGGAAAAATAATAAAATTAAAAAAATGTATTTATTTCCATTTTCCCATTAGGGTTAGGGTTAGGGTTGCGGCTAAAGTTAGGGTTGGCGCTAAAGTCAGGATTAGGGTTAGGGTTGGGATTAGGTGTGTGTTAGGGTTAGGTTTGTGGTTAGCGTTGGGACTAGGGTTAGGGGTGTGTTGGGGTTAGGGTTGGAGTTAGAATTGGGGGGTTTCCGCTGTTAAGGCACATCAGGGGCTCTCCAAATGTGACATGGCGTCTGATCTCAATTCCAGCCAATTCTACGTTGAAAAAGTTAAACAGGGCTCCTTCACTTCTGAGCTCTGCCATGCGCCCAAACAGTAGTTTACCCCCACATATGGGGTATCAGCGTACTCTGGACCCCAAGAGTTATTGTGCAATTTGTCCTATTTCTTCTGTTACCCTTGGGAAAATAAAAACTGGGGGCGAAAAAATCATTTTTGTAAAAAAAAATGATTTTTTTGCTTTTACGGCTGTACGTTATAAACTTCTGTGAAGCACTTGTGGCTTCATAGCGCTCACCACACATCTAGATAAGTTCCTTGTGGGGTCTATTTTCCAAAATAGGGTCACTTGTGGGGGGTTTCCACTGTTTAGGCGCATCAGGGGCTCTCCAAATGTGACATGACGCCCCCAGACCATTCCATCAAAGTCTGCAATCCAAAACGTCACTACTTCCCTTCCGAGCCCCAACGTGTACCCATACAGTAGTTTTCTCCCACATATTGGGTATCAGCATACTCAGGACAAATTGGACAACAACTTTTGGGGTCCAATTTCTCCTGTTACCCTTGTGAAAATAAAATATTGGGGGCGAAAAAAATCATTTTTGTAAAAAAAAAAAAGATTTTTTATTTTACGGCTGTACGTTAAAAACTTCTGTAAAGCACTTCGGGGTTCAAAGTGCTCACCACACATCTAGATAAGTTCCTTGAGGGGTCTAGTTTCCAAAATGGTGTCATTTGTCTGGGGTTTCCACTGTTTAGGCAGCTCAGGAGCTCTCCAAACACGACATGGCATTCAGCCAATTCTGCATTGAAAAAGTCAAATGGCGCTCCTTCCCTTCCAAACTCTACCATGCACCCAAACAGTGGTTTACCCCCACATATGGGGTATCAGCATACTCAGGACAAATTGCACAATACCTTTTGGAGTCTTGTTACCCTTGGGAAAATAAAACTTGGGGTGAAAAGATCATTTTTGTGGAAAAAAATATGATTTTTTAATTTTACGGTTCTACGTTATAAACTTGTGTGGAGCACTTGGGGGTTCAAATTGCTCACCAAAGATCTAGATAAGTTCCTTAGGGGGTCTAGTTTCCCAAATGGGGTCACTTGTGGGGGGTTTCCACTGTTTAGGCACATCAGGGGCTCTCCAAATGCAACATGGCGTCCAATCTCGATTCCAGACAATTTTGGTTGGAAAAAGTCAAATGGTGCTCCTTCCATTCCGAGCTCTGCCGTGCGTCCAAACAGTGGTTCCCCCCCACATATGGGGTATCAGCGTACTCAGGACAAATTGGACAACAACTTTTGTGGTCCAATTTCTCCTGTTACCCATGGGAAAATAAAAAATTAGTGACTAAAAGCTAATTTTTGTGGGAAAAAAATAGGATTTTTTATTTTCATGCCCGGGCATTATAAACTTGTGTGAAGCACTTGGGGGTTCAAAGTGCTCACCAAAGATCTAGATAAGATCCTTAGGGGGTCTAGTTTCCAAAATGGGGTCACTTGTGGGGGGTTTCCACTGTTTAGGCTCATCTGGGTCACTGCAAACGGAACATGACCCCCATCAACGTCTGCATTCCAAAACTTTACTACTTCCTTTCCAAGCACTGCCGTGCGCCCAAACAGTTTCCCCCCCCCACATATGGGGTATCAGCGTACTCAGGACAAATTGGACAACAACTTTTTGGGGTCCAATTTCCTTGGGAAAAATCAAAAATTTGGGACTAAAAAATCATTTTTGTGGAAAACTGTTTTGTTTTTTTTTTCACACCCAGGCATTATAAACTTTTGTGAAACACTTGCGGGTACAAAATGCTCACAACAGATCTAGATAAGTTCCTTAGGGGGTCTAGTTTCCAAAATGGTGTCACTTGTGGGGGTTTCCACTGTTTAGGCGCATCAGGGGCTCTCCAAACACGACATGGCGTCCAATCTCAATTCCAGCCAATTTTAGTTTGAAAAAGTCAAACGGCGCTCCTTCCCTTACGAGCTCTGTCGTGTGCCCAAACAGTGGTTTTCCCCCACATATGGGGTATTGGCGTACTCAGGAGAAATTGCACAACAACTTTATCTGTCCATTTTCTCCTTTTACCCTTGTAGAAATAAAAAAAAAGTTTGTAAAAGATCATTTTTGTGGCTAAAAAGTTAAATATTAATTTTTTCCTTACACGTTGCTTCAGCTCCTGTGAAGCACCTGAAGGGTTAATAAAATTCTTGAATGTGGTTTTGAGTACCTTGAGGGGTGCAGTTTTTAGAATGGTGTCACTTTTGGGTATTTTCGGCTATATAGACCCCTCAAAGTGACTTCAAATATGAGGTGGTCCCTAAAAAAAATGGCTTTGTAAATTTTATTGTAAAAATGAGAAATCGCTGGTCAAATTTTAACCCTTATAATTTCCTAAGAAAAAAAAATTTTGGTTCCAAAATTGTGCTGATGTAAAGTAGACATGTGGGAAATGTTATTTCTTAACTATTTTGTGTGACATATTTCTCTGTTTTAAGGGAATAAAAATTCAAAGTTTGAAAATTGCAAAATTTTCGCCATATTTGCGTTTTTTTCCAAAATAAACGCAAGTTATATCGAAGAAATTTTACCACTAGCGTGAAGTACAATATGTCACTAGAAAACATTCTCAGAATCGCGAAGATCCGTTGAAGCGTTCCAGAGTTATAACCTCATAAAGAGACAGTGGTCAGAATTGTAAAAATTGGCCCGGTCATTAACGTGCAAACCACCCTTGGGGTTGAGGGGTTAAAATAACTAATAAAGTTTATTTTTTATGGCATTAGTTTTTTTGATGTGCCTAACCCTGCTTTACACTTCTCCACAAATTTATCCCTGACCTGCTTGGTGTGTTCCTTGGTTTTCATGATGCTGATTGATCCCAAATGTTCTCAAGCAAACATCTGAGGCCTTCCCAGAACAACTGTAGTTATACAGAGAATAAATTACACACAGGTAGATTCAATTTACCAATTATGTGACTTCTGGAGGAAGTTGGTTAATCACAATTTTATTTAGGGGTATCAGACTACTGAGGGCTGAGTGAATACAAATGCAAGTCACAATTTTCAGATTTATATTTTTAAAATATTAAAAAAAAACATATTTCCTTTGCTCTTCTCAAATAATTGTTACTTACTGTTGGTATATTGCATAAAATCCAAATAAAATACTGTACATTCACATTTGTGGGTGTAACATTAAAAAATACGGAAAAGTTCATGGGATATGAATACTTTTTTCAAGGCATTGTATACCAAATGTACATTAGAAGCATAATGTGAACAAGGCTTTATCTATTATATCCATTTTCTATAATATGCTATCTATACATTTTCAATGCAAGTGACAATCAATGTGTTCAACATACTAATTAGTCATTCACATAGGACCACCATAACAAAAGCTACCATCAGTAACACACAACGCCGCCAGGGACTAAGATCTTGCAGTGCCAGACGTGTCCCCATGCTTAAGCCAGTACATCTCTGGTCCCATCTGAAGTTTGCTAGAGAGCTTTTGGAATATCCAGAAGAGTATTGAGAGAATGTCATATGGTCTGATGAAACCAAAGTAGAACTGTTTGGTAGAAACAAAACTCGTCGTGTTTGGAGGAGACAGAATGCTGAGTTGCATCCAAAGAACACCATACCTACTGTGAAGCATGGGGGTGGCAACATCATGCTTTTGGCTGTTTCTCTGCAAAGGGACCAGAACGACTGATCCATGAATAAGGCCATGTATTGTGAGATTTTGAGTGTAAACCTCCTTCCATCAGAAAAGGCATTGAAGATGAAATGTGGATGGGTCTTTCAGCATGATAATGATCCCAAGCACACAACCAGGGCAACAAAGGATTGTCAATTACAGGCCTCTCTCTCATCTTTTTAAGTGGGAGAACTTGCACAATTGGTGGCTGACTAAATACTTTTTTTCCCCACTGTATATACATGCAGCTGTGCTCAAAAGTTTACATACCCCGGCAGAATTTTTGCTTTCTTGGCCTTTTTTCAGAGAATATGAATGATAACACCAAAACTTTTTCTCATCTCATGATTAGTGGTTGGGTGAAGTCATTTATTGTCAAACTACTGTTTGTAAATCGTTACAACAAATCAAAACATCCAAATGACCCTGATCAAAAGTTCACATACCCTGGTGATTTTGGCCTGATAACATGCACAGAAGTTGACACAAATGGGTTTGAATGACTACTAAAGGTAACATCCTCACATGTGATCTGTTTGCTTGTAATCAGTGTGTGTGCATAAAAGCTGAATGAGTTTCTGGGATCCAGACAGACTCTTGCATCTTTCATCCAGCCACTGACGTTTCTGGATTGTGGGTCATGGGGAAAGCATAAGGGTATGTTTCCACGGTCAGGAAACAGTCCGGATTAGCTGCGTGTTAATGTCTTTTATTGTCTAAAATGTAAAGTGCTGCCGAATATGTTGGCGCTATAGAAATAAAATTATTATTGTTATTATTATTCTAGCCAGAATCTGCCCGTTAAAGCATCTGTCTATTTTATTGACCCTGATATATAAACAGTGTGATTGACGGAGCGTGTGTCCCCCTATGACATGTTAATTGGGGGACCGATAAGTTATCTTGGCAGTTGGGGGTCTGCTCAAGGTCCATCTGGGTCCTTCTCTGATGCTCATCTATTGGCTGACAGAACTGTTTAAAAAAATATAAAAAGATATTAAAAAATAGAAGTATTTAATCACCCCCTTTTCTCAGTTTTAAAATAAAGAATAATAAACAGCATATTTTGCAACAGTGTGTTCATAAAACTATGGTATATCAAAATATAAACTTTTAAAAAAATCATTGAAAGCTGAAAACAAAATATAAAAACATTTAAAAAATGTAGTTTTTTTAGTCACATTTCCCAAAAAATTTCAACAAAAAGTGATCAGTAAGTCATTTGTTCCCTAAACTGATATAATTCAACACTACAGCTTAGCATGCAAAAACAAAAGCCCTCACACAGCTTAATTGGGGGAAAAATTAAAAAGTTATTGATCTCCAAAGATGACGACACAAGTTTTATATATATATTTATATTTATTTCAGAATTTTTTTTCACTGCTGAAATATAAAAAAATATATATGTTTGATATTGTCATAACTGTACTGACTTGGTGAATCATATTGTTAGGTTATTTTAACTGCATAATGAACGCCATAAAAACAAATCCTGTATAAGCATGGCGCAATTGTAGTTTTTTCACAATATCATCGCACTTAGATTTTTTTTCCTGGCTCTCATTACAATGAATGATGACATTCAAAACTACAACTCGTTGGTCATAAAAAAACACAAGCCCTATATCGACGGAAAAACTAAAAAGTTATGCATTTGAAGAAGGGGAGGAAGAGAACGGAGATGCAAAAACTAAAAATCTTCTGCAGATGTTAAAGCGGTTATTGAGACTATTTCATTATTTTCTAATGGGGTTAAGAACTGAATGGCAGGTATTTGATAACAACCTACCTGTTGTGCCTGGTGCCAGCTCAGGGTGGTCACAGACTGCTCCTGACAGCCAGTTTGCTGCTTCAGTTGACCTCTTGTCAGCAGAGCAGCTCTTTTTCTTCCAGGCAGCTGTGTTGATGGGATGTGATTGCTGATGTCATGCTGATTGACAGCCGGCTCCCTGCAGTTATGTAGCGGGGAGCTGGCTATCTATCAGCATGATATTGGCAGGGTGGGAGAGAAGCCACCGCTCTGACAATGTGATGTCAGTTGTAAGCCACACGATCGCCTACAGGAGAAGTATGTGATGGCTCTCTTTCCTGACCGCAACATGTCCATTTTTCTTGTGAAGACTAGCATCTCCGCAAGAGAAATTTCACCCATAGAATGCATTGGACCCGGTGAATTTGCACGGTTGTCACGGGGCAGTAGTAGGAATACAGGGGACTAGGAACCTGGGCCCCTGAACTGCCCCTAAGGCTAAGGGAGAGCCATGTCTTTCCTTAACTTGGGGGTACACTTGAAGGTAGTGAGGCCCAAGTCACCGACCTGTCCCTGTCTCCTATTTAGCCCTGAGCTAAACCCACCAACCCCCTCCCCAGGAGGTGAGACAGGGAATAAAGGGAACTACACCAAAATAAACAAAGGAAAGGAAAGATGGACACTTAGGGGTTAAATCAACTAAACAACAAAAGCTTAGCTTTTTCTGCTGCAATGCACCGCACAGCAGAGTAAGGCACCAGATCAGGGAAATAGCAGAAGGACCACTGTGCTCAGCAAGCTCCTGACTCCAGCTTGGTTGGTCTCCAAAAAGCAGAAGTATAACCAACAGTCAGCTGATGCCTCAGGTGACCTCTTAAAGGATGGTGAGAGTGGTCACCGCCTTCCCCTGACAAGTCAGCAGCAATGTAATTAAACCTGTGGCCACCGGGGGAAAAGACTGACATTAACCCCCGATGGCCTGAAAGGAAAAAGCTTTTAATAAGCAAAGAGAGATCTGCCACAGATCCAAACGTGGATCGTGACAATGGTTCAGTGAACACATGCAGTTCACCTGCATTCAATAGACGGCAATGCTTTGGATGTAGCAAACATACACTGTGTCAAAGCTCTGCTACTTCCAGATCATATACAGCAGGCCTAAATGATAGGAGATGTGCTTGTCCACTAACGTTGACCACTACTACATGGGACTACATCCTAAGAATGACTGTACACAGGGGTGGACATATCATTGGTGCAACCTGTGCAGCCACACAAGGGCCCAAGATATAAGGGGGGCCATTTCCACCTTCAAAGCAGGTGGGATTGTGCATAATGATGGGTTATTGAAAAGCAAGGGCCCATATAGTGTTATTGCACAGCGGCCCTCTGCTGTCTGTGTCTGCCAGTGAGTGCACATGTAGTAGCATACCTCCCAACCGTCCCGGATCTAGCGGGACAGTCCTGATTTTGACCCTCCCACCCACTGTCCCACCCAGGACTCTATTTTTCCCACACTGCACTGAGATAAGCCGCCACGTCCCTCATGCACCCCATCCTCGCCCTCCCAATGAGACCGACAGCAACCCTCACAGCCAGCAATGACGTTGCTAGGCGGTTCTCTTCTGTGCACACAGGACCTGTGATGAGGTCACAGGTGGGGAGTAGTTAGGGGTCACATGTTCAGAGGCCTCGGTGTGTGCTGGACTCTGTTGTGCTGGTTGTCATGGTGCTGGAAGGGGGAAGTTTATATGTGAGGTCAGGAGGGGTTTACAGGGTGGATGTAGCAGTGCTGTGTGTGTACGAGGTGGATGTAGCAGAGCCGCGTGTGTACGAGGTGGATGTAGCAGTGCTGTGTGTGTACGGGGCGTACAAAACAGAGCCCTGTGTGTATGAAGTGTACGGAGCCTAAGCCATGTGTGTACGAAGCAGAGCAGAGTCGTGTGTGTACGAGGTGTACGGAGTGGAACCGCGTGTGTTCGAGGTGTATGGTGCAAAGCCGCATGTGTACAAGGTTTACGGAGTGGAGCCATGTGTGAACAAGGTGTACAGAACGTGGCTGTGTGTGTACTAGGTTACTGAGCGGAGCCGCGTGTGTACGAGGTTTACGGAGTGGAGCCATGTGTGTACTGAGTGGAGCCGTGTGTGCTCGAGGTGCACAGAGCGGAGCCGTGTGCGCGCGAGGTTTACGGAGTGGAGCCGCATGTGT
>JARQOD010000001.1:723691742-723740047 GCA_033576555.1 Oophaga sylvatica
CCGTTGACGGACCTCACCAAGGGCGGTCTACCCCAAACAGTCAGCTGGACAGAGGGCTGTGAGGTGGCATTCCGAGCTTTGAAAACAGCCCTGTGCAGCTCTCCAGTGTTGAGAAGCCGTCGACAGCAGTCGGCCATTCCTGGTACAGACTGACGCCAGCGAATTTGGCCTCGGTGCTGTACTCAGCCAGGTTGATTCGGGGAATCAGGAGCACCCCGTGTTGTACCTGAGCCGGAAACTTCTGCCGAGGGAAGTGGCATAATCCACCATCGAGAAGGAGTGCCTGGCCATGGTCTGGGCACTGCAACGTTTGCAGCCCTACCTGTACGGGCGCACCTTCAAGGTGGTCACCGACCACAACCCTCTGAGCTGGCTGCACACAGTGTCCGGAACCAATGGTAGGTTGCTACGCTGAGCCTTGCCCTACAGCAGTATGATTTTGCCGTACAACACAAGAAAGGCAGCGATCATGGGAATGCTGATGGGTTGTCACGATGTGGCGAACCCGCTGAGGTGCGCATGGCGGATTACCGACAGGTCATGCCTCCGTAGCGCCCTCTAAGGGGGGGAGGTGTGATAACATCTACTACATTTAGCAGCCTGTGTATAGCTGCGCTTCCCTTCCCCCTCCCAGCCTGCGATCAGGCTCAGTGTAATCTGAGCTGCCAGCGCTGCAGTTTCCCTCCTCACCGCGGGGGGTCTGCATTGTCTGCCCATGTGCTTCTGCCTCTCATAGACAATAATGGGAATTCATTCATGAAGATGTAATGCAATGTGAGAGTATGATAAAAATACAAAAGTAGCAGCTCTGCGACCTGCGTCGACGGGGCTTCCTGGCCCATGTTTTTCCTGGCTCCAGCTGCAACAGAACCCAAGAAACAGATTTCTGCTTAGCCGATCCACCCAGGCACTCTACGTTTAGACTTAAATGCACGCCAACATCTTGCGGAGTACAATGGTATGCTGTGCATCGCTGTAAGAGACTCCATCTCTAAGTTATGAAAGTTATGAGTTTTCTGAACTAAGATTACCACTTAGAGCAAGAGGAGGACCCTGGTAACTCCACCCCATTTATGATGTCACGGCCACAGGTCTATAAGGTAGAGGCCAGGTATTCTGCCTCAGATCTGCCCTGGACACCAGATGTAGAGCAGCTCTGTGATGCATTGTGATGTGTCTCCCATCCCCCGACCGCATGGCTTGCCTACTATGATCTAAGAACTGTAAGTTGATCTTCCTTATGTTAACCCCTTTTATTTTCTGTAACCATATTGTACATATTTCGATTGTCTCCCCTTTTGTAAAATCTTGTTTTAAAACTTTATAAACACTGTCAAACCTTTTTGGAGTAAAGATGTAAAATTTACTAGCTTGTTTCTCCTGCTCTATAAACGAATCAGCACATGCCTGAAGTACTACGCTACTGTTTTGGGGTTGCTACGGACCCTCTTGATAAATTGTGCATTAAGTAAATCGTAGCTGGTGGCAGCTAAAAGAAGGGTGTAAAGTGTTAACCTATTGGGTGGCGTTGGCAGTGACGGAGCGGGTTTTATAAGTGTATTGCCCGGCTGCGGTCCGGAGTAATTATAATTCCCTCACTGTAGCATGCCCAATAGCCAGCACACATCCAAGTGACCCGTCTGGCGACTAATTATCCTAGGTGCAGTTCCCTGACTGACCTGAGGGTAAGGGAGGCGCCAGAGAGCTGCAAGTTCCTAAGTGGAAGTGGGACAATTGTAAATCCCTGCAGTTTACTGGGTCGGACGGCAGCAGCCGTCGTGTGTGTGCGCGTTTTCGTCACATTTGAGGCACGGAGGGATCACAAGCCGTGATACCCCGGGCTACCGTGTGGCGGACCGTGTGCACGTTCATCACATCTCCACAGTCCATACAGTACAGAAATTATCAGGGTGATCCTGTACAGTCAGTATTCTCTCCTCAGTCTGTACAGTACAGAGATTATCAGGGGTGATCCTGTACAGTCAATAATCTCTCCTCAGTTCCTACAGTACAGAGATTATCAGGGTAATCCTGTACAGTCAGTAGTCTCTCCTCAGTCCCTACAGTACAGAGATTAGCAGGGTGTGATTGTACGGAGGGACCTCCTGTGAATTCAGCATTGTCTCCTCAGCCAAGATTCAGAAGTTGGCTTCTTACTCAGCAGTTTTGTATTCACAAAATATTTTTTTACAAGCAGATATTTACACAAGATTAAAATACAAAGCACTGTGGGGGATTGACATAAATTCACCTGAAAGCACATCCAAAAAATATATAAAAGTGGCAGAAAAATAGGCATCAAAGCCCATACCAAAGTGTATCAAAAGGGTTAAATGCAGAGGCGTAGCTAGGCTTTCAGGTTCAGGGGCAAAACCTCTGTTGCCCCCTAACCAGGTAATATTAATTACAACTGGGTGATGCACCCTAAGGGTGTGTTTCCACGGTCAGTAAATGCTGCATGTTTGACGCTGTGTACTGGCACAGCTTCAAACAAGCAGCGTCCAGATGTTACAGCTTAGTGGAGGGGATTTCAAGAAATCCCGTCTCCACTATGCGTAAAAACACGCAGGCAGCAGACCTGTGTTAACGGACATGCGGCGGCGCATCTTTTCAGATCGCAGCATGTCCTTTTGCCTTGCGGCGATGTTATGTCGCCGCAAGTGAAATAACAGAGGCCTATGTAGCGCTGCGGTCATTCTGGATGTGTTCACCGCGCGTTCACAAGGGGGTGGGGCTTTGGTTGGAGCGGTGTTTCCGCTCCGTCCAAAGCGCTGTGGTTCCGGACCGTGGAACCATACCCTAAGGGTATGTGCACACGTTGCAGATTAGCCTGCGGAATTTTCTGCACAGAATCCACACCTCTTGGCAGAAAACGCAGGTGCATTTTTTTATGCGTTTTTGATGCGGATTTGATGCATTTTTTCTTGCGTTTTTGATGCGGATTTGTATGCGTTTTTGTAAGCTAAATAAAGATATGTTATTTAACAAAAAAAAGATGTGATGTCATTTCTTGTCCAACCTCCTCTTTTACATTTGTCCAACCCACACTCCATTACACACAGCTAGATAGATGGATAGATATGGGATAGATAGATGATAGATAAAATGGTACATAAATAAAGACACACACACACAAAATCTTCACGCAATATCTTTAAAAAAAATGGGAAAAAAATGGCGTGGGCTCTTGCGCAAATTTTTGCGCCAGAGGGGGAAAGCCAACGGCCGTGGCCAATATTTCTAGCCTGGGAAGGGGTTAATACCCATGGAGCTTCCCAGGATGGAGTATTTAATGAAATAAAACACAACATGGTTTTTCATAATTTTTATTGTACACCTAAATCCATTTGAAGCCATTGATCATCTGCAAAAAATTTAAAAAAAACAAATTAAGAGTATACTCCCTGTCCGACGCTGTTCCTCTTTAAAACGAGTGTCCCACGACGATCGCCCCTATAGAGTGGTCACATCAGCAGATGTGACCCCTCTATAGGCCTCCGATGACACACTGACCGGAGATAACTCTCCACAGTGTATCATCGAGTTCACTTAACGGCACTACAGCCGTGAGAAAATTCTCACAGCTGTAGACCCGCAAATGATAGGTGAACTCCGTCCGTGAGGATTATCTCCGTCACTCTATCACCGGAGCTCCTGGAGAGCGGTCTCATCTGCTAATGTGACAGCTCTCCACGGGAGATCATCGTGGGACAATCGTTATTAATGGGATTACGTCGGACACAGGGAGTATATTGGTTGTTTTTTTAAAAATTTTTTCAGGTGAGCGAGGGCTTCGGGGATTAGCTGTATATGGTGAGTATGGACTATATATGTGTGTATATGTTTTGTTTTTTTTTACATTGAACACATTAGCCGGATGATGGGACTACTACTGTCCCTTCATTGGCTAATGGTCTCACTGTAGCAGGCATAGCCTGATGGGACTATTAGTCCCATCGGACAATGCCTGCACACAAACACACAGACCCGTAGACCCCCACACAGCACCGCACATACACAGATCACACAGACCCCCGCACACACCATACACGCACACAGTCACCGCCCACACACTATACACGCACACAGTCACCGCCCACACACTTCCCTCCTCCCGGTCCGCAGCATTTCATCCGCAGCAAATCCGCAGATCTTTTTTACATCTGCGGTTTTGATGCGGAAGTGCCCGACTCAATGCAAGTCGATGGGTCAGAAACACTGCAGATCTGCACAAAAAATTGACATGCTGCAGAAAATAAAATGCTGCAAATCTGCACTTTTTTTCCGCAGCAAGCGCACAGCAAATTTTTTTTCAATAGGGTAATATTGTTTTGATACACACTTGCGGGTAAATCCGCAACGTGTGCACGCAGCCTAAGGCCGGAGTCACACACAACGACAAAAAATCGGACCGTTTTAGTCAGTCGATTATCGCACCAAAATGTCATGAACAGTCATCCGTCTGGCATCCGATTTTCCTGGAAAGATGCGATTTAGTCGCATCTGACCGTAGTTGTAACATCCGATTTACATCCGACTTGCGAGCTTTTCTCGCAGGCTTGCAAAACAGACATATAATGGATCCAAATGAATAGTATTTAAATCACAAAAGAATAGATATATACACATAGAACACATATATAAATATACACGTCATTGTCACATATATATATATACATATATTTATAGTTCATACACTTCTACATAATGTAATAGCCGCTAATTCAATTGCCGGCTTTTGTGAAACTACAGACCCGACATGAAATGACACATGGTTTACATACAGTTAACCATGTCATTTCATGTAGTTTGATATATGGTTTTAACTTACAATTACATGAGTGTATGTGTGCAAAATTGCAGACATGTAGGGGTTAAAGGTGTAAATTTGTTGAAAAAAAATGCGTGGGCTCCCGCTGTATTTTCTCCACCAGACAAACAAAGCAAGCGAGTGGGGGCAAATAATAATAGCCCAGGGAGGGTGCATTTATTTTGTGCCTCCCCCTGGCTACTAACATCTGCCCCCAGACACCCCAGAAAAGGAAAATCTATTATTAGATTCGCCCTTTCTGGCACTTTGCCCGTCTATTCCCATTGCCCTGCAGCGGTGGTGAATGGGTTAATAAGGGGTTAAAGCCACCTTGCAATTGAAAGGTGACTTTAAGCCAGGTTAATAATTGAGAGCTGTCAATTAGACAACTATCGATTATTAATCCTATTGTATGAAAGAAAAATCAAACACACGCACTTTAATAAAAAATCATTTTAATGAAATAAGCAAACAGTTTTTGACCATCTTTTATTTTCCTGCTAAAACCATTTCCTGTAATAAAAATAAAATAAAAAAGCCAAATGATTCTTACCTATTCGATGCACAGTCAGGTCCCACGCTGTAATCCATCAGAAAGGGTTAACAGGTTACAGCTTGCAGGCAGCTAATGCTGCCTGCTGAGCTGTTACCCCTGAATGAATCAGTTCCTCTCCCGGCGAAAGGAGAGGAAGTGGTTAATGTGTGTAAGCTTAATTAATTTCTTCCCACTTTCACTTCAGGTCAGGTCATGTCATTTCATGTCGGGTTCTGTAGTTTCACAAAAGCCGGCAATTGAATTAGCGGCTATTACAGTATGTAGAAGTGTATGTAGAAGTGTATGAACTATAAATATATGTATATATATATATATGTCACAATGACATATATATATTGTGAGACAGTGAGTGAATATGTGATGAATGGGGTGTACATTTCACCTAGGTATAAGGGAAATGTGTGGCTTTGTGGACCTAGTGGTGGAGAAAGGTCACTACACCTCACATTCAGCACACACTTGCAGCACAAGCCTGAAACTACTCAGGTCTTAATTAGGAGACCAGAAGTAGGTGTCTGCAAACACAATCTGAGAGCTAGTTTAGCCTGGACACAGGAAGGTGTCTCGGCACAAGAAACAGTCTCCAAGAGTGTTAGAGCTAGTTTAGCCTGGACACAGGGAGGTGTCCTGGCACAAGAAACAGTCTCCAAGAGTGTTAGAGCTGTCTTCAGCCTGGACACAGAGAGGTGTTCTGGCACAAGGAAGCAGTCTCTGTGAGAATCCATGCGGATAAGCCAAGAGTGTTAGAGCTGTCTTCAGCCTGGACACAGAGAGGTGTCCTGGCACAAGGAAGCAGTCTCTGTGAGAATACATGCTGATGATTACTGAAGAGGAGGGGAGCCGTCTCAGTCTGGGTGCAGGAAGGACCCCGGACACAGGAGTGTCTCTGTGAACCTCCAGCATAATGACTACTGAATAGGAGTGGATCTTTCTCAAGTCTGGAAGTCGGGTGGACCTTCAGACATAAGGAGGAGTATCTGGGAGACTCCATACTGGTACCATATATCATATGTGTTGTTTTGGGCACAGACTGATAGAGTCTGGGTTCCTGATAGAAAGGGACATTACATAAGTGTAATTTAGTGGCTAGACAAGCCTAGGTCTTTTGTTTATGCTTTGTTTTATCTGTGTGCTGTGGACTTTAATAAAACTGGTTGCGGCCAGTTTTTACCATAATTGCTGTCTGAATGAACTGTTTCCATGCCATTCTGTCTACCCAGACAGCGATCTCAGAGCTAAAACCCCCGGAAAGGCTACAATTGGTGGAGAATGCTGGGGCAGCGCAGGGCCTGGTACAGTTGGTGCTGGAGTGTGCATGCAGCACAGTGGCAAGAGACAGCATTAAAGGTGAAGTCTATTGAAATAGCAACAGAAAAAAAAAAAGTGTGTGTCAGCAGAAACGTCTGTTTGGAGCAGTCTTGGAGAGACAGTGGCCCTGATAGGGTCTGCAGAGAGAAAATGTATGCACAGCAAAAGAAAAGTTTGTGGAGCAGTCTTAAAGAGACAGTAGCCCTAATAGACTTTGCAAAGGAAAAAAAAAAAAAAAAAAAGTGGTTGCACAGCAAGGCTGAATTTTCTGTGGAAAAAAGCTGTGTAGTGTGTATGTCTTGAGTGAAGACTGCCGTTGTTAAGACAGAGAAGTCTGACAGCATGGATGACAGCATGGAGGCGCTGTTTGAACAAATGGCGCAAGTTAATGTGCAACATAAAACTGCCGTGGTTGAGACAGATAAGTCCGGCCGTGTGAAGGAGCTCATTGAGTACCTGGTACAGGCCCAGCGAAGCATGCAGCAGAGCATGGAGCAGCAGCGCCTGCAGTACCAGCGGCAAATGCAGCAGTACCAGCAGCAAATCCTGCAGCAGCAGCAGGAGAATAACCGGTTGTTTTTTGAGCAGGTTGCAGCACTGCAGGGGACTTGTGGTGCATCGTCCCAAAGTAATGTTGCAAAGTCACCTGACTTGTCCGCTGTGAAGAGGGCGGTTAAGACGGTCCTTGGAAAAGATGACACCTCGTGATGATGTGGAGGTATATCTCACTAGGTTTGAGAGACTGGCAGAGAAGGAGAATCTGCCCCTATCTGAATGGGCCATGATGGTCGCACCATATCTGATTGGAGAGCCCCAAAGGGCATATGCTGACCTGAGCGAGCAGGACAGCCAAGACTATGCTAAGATGAAAGTGGAGATTCTTACCCGGCTGGGTGTTACGGTGACAGCCCATGCCAGGGGAGTTCATGACTGGAGATACAGTTGGGAGTCTGCAGTCAGCAGGCCTGATTATGGAGTTGAAAAGGTGGTAGTGAACCGCTACAACCCGAGCATGTCCTACAGTGAACCGCTACACCCGAGCATGTTCTCCTGAGGTACAGCCGTCTGAGAGGACGTCACTTCAGAGTTCCCGGACGTCGAACTCTCCCGGTAAGAGCGTTCCAGCTGTTGGGGACATGGGGTATGCTGATAAGCGGTTCAGGCCCGAGGGGACATGTGGGTGGAAGAGTGTGATGGACAGTGTTGGAGATGTCGTGAAATTGCAGCCAACTGTCCACTAGAGGGGGAGCCTATGTGCCGTGATGTTGGCAGATCCCTCTCTCTCTGCGCAGAACCTGTGTGTGTGACCACCGCAACCGAAGAGACTGGACCACAGGTGTCCCCGGTGGTTACAAATGGTTGCTCAGCGCAGGCCCTCTTGGACTCAGAGAGTCCAGTGACTTCCGTATGTGACAGCCTGATTGATAGGGACTTCATCCCTGATAAGCACCTGAGTATGGTGTGCATCCATGGAGACACCAACGTCTACCCAGAGACTGCCGTGGACTTGGTCCCCAAACTCGGGGAGGTTTCATGTGAAGTGGGGGTAGTGAAGACCCTGGTGCAACCCGTTATATTGGGTAATGACTTTCCCCGGTCTAAGGATCTCTGGGGGAAAAATGTTTCTGATGGACAGTGTGATGAAGCTCCTATTGAGGGTGCGCAGTCCCGAGGGGCGGAACACAATGCTAGTGGGCCGTTAAACTTATGTGATAATGATGATGACCATGATAATAATGATGATGATGATAATGATGATCATGATAATGATGATGACCATGATGATGATGCTGATAATGATAGTGATGATGATCATGATAGTGATGATGATACTGATCATAGTCATGATAATGATATTGATAATAATGATGACTGTGATAGTGATGAAATTCCTTTGCAGGTGATGTTGGGAGACGAGGATGGTGGTTCTCGGGAACCGAGTGTCCCTGACTTGCCTGTGTCCTGTGACAATTTTGAGAGTGAGCAGTGGCGAGACCCCATTCTTGAAACAGCACAGGAAAATAGGGATGTTCTAAAGGAGGTTTCCCAAGAGCCTGGCTCTGAGGAGAGGTTTCTTCATGTTGCCATAAACACTGAAGTCCAGGGAGAGGTAGTGAGCCAGCTCCTAGCACCTGAGCTATATGGAAGCATAGTGCTGGGGTTGTCACATAGTCACATACTTGAGGGACCAGATGGTGAAGTTAATGTTGTGGATGACATGTTAACTAAGGTTCCAGATCAAGATGTGAATGAAAATGAATTGTATAACCCTGACAGTGAGCAGGATGTGAATGAAAATGAATTGTATAACCCTGACAGTGAGCAGGATATGAATGAAAATGAATTGTATAACCCTGACAGTGAGCAGGATGTGAATGAAAATGAAGTGTATAGCCCTGACAGTGAGCCAGATGTGGCTGAGAAAAAGGGGTCAGATAGTGATAGTGAATTATCTGATGACCATAAAGCAACCAGTGCAAATGAGGAAGGCATGGTAGCAGAGGAGGTTGAGAGTCCTGAGAAGAAAGCTGATGCTGACCTTACAGCCAGACAGAAGATGGCATCTGAAGATGTTTTACAGTTGGCCGGTTCCCTGGCGAAGACTAAGGTGAAAGGAGGAGAGCTGAGCTTTAAAGGCAGGACTCTGAAACTGAACACAGCACAAGTGGATGCTGTTGAAGATGAGAAGTTGTCAGTGTGTGGTGTGGATCTGCATCATGCCAAGGACTCTGAAGGTGATGCTGCAGAGGTGGAAAAAGCCATGGAAGTGGTGGTCACCAAGCCAGATGCCTCATCAGAAGCTGAGGTTTCAAGTGAAGCTGTGAGGAGCAAGACTGAAGATATGGGGACTGACTCTGTCCAGGAATCTGTTTCTGCCGAAGACAGCGGCGTGGACGGGTTACGGTCCGGATCAGTAGCTGGCATTGGTGAGCTCAAGCGCACTTTCACGGAGGCTACATCGGAGCCACGTCCCAACAAATGTGAAAAGCGATGTGTCACTCCGTTGCCGCTGCAGACACACGGGAGCCCAGATGGGATGCAGAACGTGGCTGAAGAGGTAGAGTCTAGGACTGACGGTGGGGCTTCTGGGCATGTCTTGCCAGAAGAGCCTGAAAGTGGGGAACTGGAGAAAAGTGAAAAACCCCCTATACCTTCTGTGATAGTTGGTGACACATGGTCAGTGCACCAGGGACAGGAGGTACGTGAGTTTCTGAGGAAGAGTCAGCAGAGGTGTTCTGATGTGTCGGGTCGTGCTTCTCTGGCCAGGCACTGTGTCGAAGGTGAGCCCGGCCCTAAGGTCAAGATGAAACCGTGCAGGATACCCGAGGCCCGCAGAGAGTATAGGCCTGGGAGGGTACAGGGTAGTGCGGATGCTTCAGATAAAGAGAAAGCTGATGTTGGCTATGACTCAGGTGAAGATACAAGTGACAGTGGTGGAGATGAAGCTGGTGAGGGCCATGACTGGTCCGGAGTTCACTGTCTCTGTTGGATTGTTGACCAGCCCTCCGGTCTGGAGAAGAGGGAGGGGATATGTGAGACAGTGAGTGAATATGTGATGAATGGGGTGTACATTTCACCTAGGTATAAGGGAAATGTGTGGCTTTGTGGACCTAGTGGTGGAGAAAGGTCACTACACCTCACATTCAGCACACACTTGCAGCACAAGCCTGAAACTACTCAGGTCTTAATTAGGAGACCAGAAGTAGGTGTCTGCAAACACAATCTGAGAGCTAGTTTAGCCTGGACACAGGAAGGTGTCTCGGCACAAGAAACAGTCTCCAAGAGTGTTAGAGCTAGTTTAGCCTGGACACAGGGAGGTGTCCTGGCACAAGAAACAGTCTCCAAGAGTGTTAGAGCTGTCTTCAGCCTGGACACAGAGAGGTGTTCTGGCACAAGGAAGCAGTCTCTGTGAGAATCCATGCGGATAAGCCAAGAGTGTTAGAGCTGTCTTCAGCCTGGACACAGAGAGGTGTCCTGGCACAAGGAAGCAGTCTCTGTGAGAATACATGCTGATGATTACTGAAGAGGAGGGGAGCCATCTCAGTCTGGGTGCAGGAAGGACCCCGGACACAGGAGTGTCTCTGTGAACCTCCAGCATAATGACTACTGAATAGGAGTGGATCTTTCTCAAGTCTGGAAGTCGGGTGGACCTTCAGACATAAGGAGGAGTATCTGGGAGACTCCATACTGGTACCATATATCATATGTGTTGTTTTGGGCACAGACTGATAGAGTCTGGGTTCCTGATAGAAAGGGACATTACATAAGTGTAATTTAGTGGCTAGACAAGCCTAGGTCTTTTGTTTATGCTTTGTTTTATCTGTGTGCTGTGGACTTTAATAAAACTGGTTGCGGCCAGTTTTTTACCATAATTGCTGTCTGAATGAACTGTTTCCATGCCATTCTGTCTACCCAGACAGCGATCTCAGAGCTAAAACCCCGGAAAGGCTACAATATATATGTATTCTATGTGTGTATATGTATTGATTCTATTCTTTATTAAAGCTGTAAGTGTGATTTTACAGTATAGCCGGGGATGAATTGCCGGCTTTTCTAAAGGACACTGGTGCGATTTAATCGCAAGTCACACGTGCGGTCCGTTTGTAATCCGATTTTTCATTGCTCCCATAGACTTGCATTGGCGATAGTCGACCCATAATCGGTGACAATCGCAGCATACTGCGATTGCACTCGGACGTTTAAAACGGACCACAAAAAATCGGATACTGGGAGCCGCTCCATAGATTAACATAGGTCCGACTGCAATGCGATATTTCATTGCATTGCAGTCGTCCGATTTTGTCGCCAGTGTGACTCCGGCCTAATAGTGGATGTAGGAGAACCTCAGCAGATGAACGCGCTGTTGCTGAAAATAATCTCTATATAAAGACCAATTTTGATATTACCGCCATATGGTCAGTGGTAGATACCAGTCCTACACAACATACACTGTGTGCAGAATTATTAGGCAAGTTGTATTTGAGAGGATTCTTTTTATTATTTATCAACCCAAAAGACTCATAAATATAAAAGCTTAAAATTTTTGGAAGTTGGAGTGGGTTTTTTAGATTTGGCTATCTTAGAAGGATATCTGTTTGTGCAGGTAACTATTACTATGCAGAATTATTAGGCAACTTAATAAAAACCAAATGTATACCCATCTCACTTGTTTATTTTCACCAGGTAAACCAATATAACAACACAAAATTTAGAAATAAACATTTCTGGCATTCAAAAACAGAAAAAAAAAATCAGTGACCAATATAGCCACCTTTCTTTACGATGACACTGAAAAGCCTTCCATCCATAGATTCTGTCAGTTGCTTGATCTGTTTACGATCAACATTACGTGCAGCAGCCACCACAACCTCCCAGACATTGTTCCGAGAGGTGTACTGTTTTCCCTTCCTGTAGATCTCACATTTTATGAGGGACCACAGGTTCTCTATGGGGTTCAAATCAGGTGAACAAGGGGACATGTCATTATTTTTTCTTCTATTAGACCTTTACTGGCCAGCCATGCTGTGGAGTATTTGGATGCATGTGATGGAGCATTGTCCTGCATGAAAATCATGTTTTTCTTGAACGATGCTGACTTCTTCCTGTGCCACTGCTTGAAGGTGTCTTCCAGAAACTGGCAGTAGGTCTGGGAGTTGAGCTTCACTCCATCCTCAACCCGAAAAGGTCCCACAAGTTCATCTTTGATGATACCAGCCCATACTAGTACCCCACCTCCACCTTGCTGGCGTCTGAGTCGGAGTGGAGCTCTCTGGCCTTTACTGATCCAGCCTCGGGCCCATCCATCTGGCCCATCAAGAGTCACTCTCATTTCATCAGTCCATAAAACCTTAGAAAAATCAGTCTTAACATATTTCTTGGCCCAGTCTTGACGTTTTATCTTATTTTTCTTGTTCAAAGGTGGTTGTTTTTCACCCTTCCTTACATTGGCCATGTCCCTGAGTATGGCACAACTTGTGCTTTTTGATACTCCAGTAACGCTGCAGCTCTGAAATATGGCAAAACTGGTGGCAAATGGCATCTTGACAGCTTCACGCTTGATTTTCCTCAATTCATGGGCTGTTATTTTGCGCTTCTTGCTACCCTGTTGGTTTATTTGCCATGAAACGCTTGATTGTTCGGTGGTCATGCTTCAAAAGTTTAGCAATTTCAAGACTGCTTCATCCCTCTGCAAGACATCTCACAATTTTTGACTTTTCAGAGACCATCAAATCTCTCTTCTGACCAATTTTGCCAAAGGAAAGGAAGTTACCTAATAATTAAGCACACCTTATATAGGGTGTTGATGTCATTAGCCCACACCCCTCCTCATTACAGAGATGGAAATCACCTGATTTACAAAATTAGCAGTTGGCTTTCAAGCCTATACAGCTTGGAGTAGGACAACATGTATAAAAAGGATGATGTGATCAAAATACTCATTTGCCTAATAATTCTGCACACAGTGTATGAGATCACAGCACAGTTACAGATGGTGTCTTACCGATGCCGTTCTTTCTGATTGAGTAATTCACTTTTCCTGTCCTTTCATCTGGTCCAGACCGATATGACAACTTCTCCAGCCAGGTCTCGACTGCAGACTGTTATAACCCTCTTGTCAGATTTTGTTTCAGTTTGCTGTCACATGACCTTTTTTCCCTATTTAGTCTGGCTCCGCCCTTCTGGCTTTGCTGGACTTCATTGTATTATCTACTCTTAAGCTAGCCGGGTGCTTAGGTGCCTTACTCTGTCAGTTTTGCTTGATCTTAGGATCTCTTAGTATTTGTTTTCTGTTTTATTTTCCCTGCTACAATTTCTGTTAGGAGGTGTCCACCTTTTCACCCAGTCCCTAGATCTTGTAGGGATTCCTCCCTCGCAACTATAGGTCTTCGTTCAGACTAGCTGAGGACTTTAGCGGGTCTGGTCGCAGGATCAGGTTCCCCGTTACATCATAGGGATCCAGCTCAGTCCTATTGTAGGGACAGAATTCCCACCTTTCCTTAGTGCTTGTAGCAGATCATAACAGTAAGTCCAGCCCAAAGAAAAAAAAAAAAATCTCTAAGGAAAGATTTTCTGTTTTCCATCATGGTGTCAGTTCGGGATTTGGCTGAACGCCTGCAGGGTCTCTCTCTGGAGGTGGCTGAAATCCAGCAACACGTGAGTAGTTGTTCTGGAGCACATTTCGTGGAGACAAAGGTACGTTTGCCTGATTTATTTTTTGGTGAACAAGATTTTTTTTCTTTTAAAAATGCTTGCTTGTTGTATTTCCGTTTGAGACCCAGATCCTCTGGTGATGAATCACAGCGCATAGGGTTCATAATGTCACTTTTGCGCAAAGAACCTCAGGACTGGGCCTTTTCTCTGCAGCCTAGTGATCCATGCTTTAGATCTGTGGATAGTTTTTTTTCTGCTTTGGGGTTGTTATATGACGATCCGGATGTGTTTCTTCAGCTGAGACAGAATTGAGACGTTTGAGACAGGGATCAGGTAATGTGGAAAAATATTGTACTCACTTCCGAAGGTGGTCCACACAGGTGGGCTGGAACGATTCAGCTTTGAAAAGTTTATTTCTTGCAGGGTTAAGTGAAAGGGTTAAAGATTTGCTGATTGCTTATCCTATACCTGGTAACTTGCAAGAGGCTATGCAATTAGCCATACGAGTGGATAGGAGACTGCGTGCAAGGGTTAATGAGAGTAAATCTGCCTTGTCAGCTCCAAGTTTGGAGAAGGAATGTACTGACATTGCAGAGCCGATGGAAATTGGAGCAATGACACCTCACTCTGGGAAAAAGAACGCAGATTTGCTAAGGGCTTGTGTTTCTACTGTGGTAAATCGGAGCATTTTATTAAGAACTGTGCGCTTCGAATGAATAAAGAGAAAAAAAAAATGAGGTCAGTTTCGCACGTATAGCTTGTTTAAACCCATTCACCCAAGGGTGGTTTGCACGTTAATGACGGCAATTTTTACATTCTGACCACTGTCTCTTTATGAGGTTATAACTGGAACGCTTCAAGGATCTGGATTCTAAGATTGTTTTCTCGTGACATATTGTACTTCACGTTAGAAGTAAAATTTCTTCGATATAACTTGCGTTAATTTTTGAAAAAACGCAAATATGGCGAAAATTTTTAAAATTTAGCATTTTCAAACTTTTAATTTTTTATTCCCTTAAAACAGAGAATATATCACACAAATAGTTAATAAATAACATTTCCACATGTCTACGTTTCATCAGCACAATTTGGAACCAATTTTTTTTAGGAAGTTTATAAGTAAAGTTTGCCAGCGTTCCTATTTTTTACAACAAAATTTACAAACCATTTTTTTTAGGGACCACCTCATTTGAAGTCACTTGAGGGTCTATATGGCAGAAATCCCAAAAGTGACACCATTTCTAAAACTGCACCCCTCAAGGTACTCAAACAATTCAAGAAGGATTATTAACCTTCAGGTGTTCACAGGAACTAAAGCAACGTGGAGGGAAAAAATGAATATTTACTTTTTAGCCACAAAATGATTTTTACAAACTTTTTTTTTTATTTTCACAAGGGTAAAAGGAGAAAATGGACAGATAAGGTTGTTATGCAATTTCTCCTGAGTACGCCAATACCCAATATGTGGGGGAAAACCACTGTTTGGGCACACGGCAGAGCTCGTAAGGGAAGGAGCGCCGTTTGACTTTTTTATCTGTGAATTTCCTCTTACTATTAATGGTGTTCATCAAGAGAATTTGGATTTGGTGGTTTTGAATAATTTGCCCTCACCGGTGATTTTGGGGTTACCCTGGTTAAAATTGCACAATCCGGTACTGGATTGGTCTACCAATGAAATTAAGTCCTGGAGTCCTAAGTGTTATGACAAGTGTTGTAACGGGCGTATTGCTGCTGTAGTTAAGGGGGAGTTACCTGTACCCATTCAGGATTTTTGGAAAGTTTTTTCTGATAAGGAATCGCAGGTATTGCCTCCTCATAGAGATTATGATTGTGCAATTGAATTTGTCCCTGGAGCGACTCTTCCTAAAAGTCGTTTATTTAATTTGACTATTCCTGAGAGAAAGGCTTTGGAGGAATACATACAGACAAGCTTGGCCGCCGGTCACATTAGGCCTTCCAAATCTCCTGTGGCGGTTGGATTTTTTTTTGTTAAAAAAAAGGACAGCGGTTTACGGCCTTGTCTAGACTTTCGTGAGATTAATAAGATTACTGTACGCAATCCTTACCCACTGCCATTGATTCCTGATTTGTTTAATCAGTTAGTGGGGGCCAAGTGGTTCTCGAAAATTGATCTTCGAGGGGCATACAATTTGTTGCGCATGAAGGAGGGGGATGAATGGAAGACTGCGTTTAACACTCCACTGGGTCATTTTGAGAATCTGGTTATGCCTTTTGGACTTTCCAGTGCTCCGGCATTTTTTCAGAATCTTATTAATGACATCCTTAGACCTTTGATCGGCAGAAGTGTGGTTGTGTATTTGGATGACATTTTGATTTATTCACCGGATCTGGAGTCTCATTGGAGGAGTGTGCGTGAAGTATTACAGTTACTGAGTGATAATTCACTTTTTGCCAAACTAGAAAAATGTGAGTTCGCTGTACAGAGACTTAGTTTTTTGGGCTACATTGTCTCCAGTGAAGGTTTTGAGATGGATCCGGTGAAAGTGCAAGCTGTGCAGGATTGGCCTAGACCTATTGGTGTGAAATCAATACAGAGGTTTTTGGGGTTCGCCAATTATTATAGAAAATTCATAAAAGATTTTTCTGTGATTGCCAAACCTCTGACCGATCTCACCAGGAAGGTGCTGATGCGGTTCAGTGGACTACTGAGGCCATTGAGGCTTTTGTGTTGCTAAAGGAGAGGTTCAGCTCTGCTCCCATCCTTACGCAGCCTGATGTGACTAAACCATTTTTGGTTGAGGTTGATGCTTCTTCTGTGGGGGTCGGCGCAGTGTTGTCTCAGGCAAAGACGGATGGAGTACATCCCTGTGCTTTTTTTTCAAAGAAATTTTCTGAGTCTGAACTAAATTATAATATCGGTAATCGGGAATTGTTGGCAATTAAACTCGCATTTGAACACTGGCGTCATTTTTTGGAGGGAGCGGAATTTCCCATTCAAGTCTTCACCGATCATAAAAATCTGATCTACCTTGATGCTGCCAAACGCTTGAATGCCCGTCAGGCTAGGTGGGCACTGTTTTTCTCACGGTTTAATTTTACCGTTACTTACATCCCAGGTACTAAAAATGTTAAAGCTGATGCTTTGTCTCGCAGCTTTTCTCCTATGGTGGGTACTGAGGAGGAGGAGGAAAACATCTTGCAAGAGGGGGTTGTTATTGCTGTTTTGGATTCCGTGTTGGAAGATGAGATTCTTAAAGCACAGGAGAATGCCCCATCTAACACGCCTCATGGGAGGTTGTTTGTGCCTGGTACTCTGAGGAGAGATTTGTTTGTTGAATGTCATGACTCTCGCTTGGCAGGTCATCCTGGAATCTCTGAGACCAAGAGACTTTTGGTTCGCAGTTTTTGGTGGCCAGGATGGCAGAAGGAAGTCATTAAGTGGGTACGTCAATGCACTGTGTGTGCTAGATCTAAGTCTTCTCATACTCCTGCTGCGGGGTTGCTTTGCCCTCTGGAGGTTCCTAGTGCACCTTGGACACATTTGGCTATGGACTTTATTACTGACCTTCCCCCCTCTGAGGGTTTCACTGTCATCTGGGTGGTCGTGGACCGTTTTAGCAAGATGTGTCACTTGGTTCCTTTCATCAAATTGCCCTGCGCTAAGACTCTCGCTAAGGCCTTTGTCAAGGAAATAGTCAGACTACATGGTGTTCCTGCTGACATTGTTTCTGATAGGGGACCTCAGTTTGTGGCTCGTTTTTGGCGCGCCTTTTGTGACAGGTTGGGAGTTCATTTGTCGTTTTCATCCGGATATCATCCTGAGTCTAATGGCCAGACAGAAAGGAAAAACCAGGATGTTGAGCAGTTTTTGCGTTGTTTTGTGACTGATAATCAAGAGGGGTGGTCTGAGTTTCTGCCACTTGCTGAGTTTGCTCTTAACAATCATACATCCGCTTCTGCTGGTTGTTCGCCTTTTTTTTGTTGTTCTGGGAGACATCCGTCGATTGGGTCATTTTCAAAGTTGGGATCGGCTGTACCCGAAGATAATTTTTCTGGTGTTTTGGAGAGAGTTTGGACTGATGTGCGTGGTAATCTTCAGGAGGCTAACAAAAGATCCAAAGTGTATTTTGATAGAAAACGACAAGAGGTTTTGTTTGCTATTGGTGACATGGTTTGGTTGTCCTCTAAGAATCTGCGCTTGAGGATTCCGTCTAAGAAATTGGGTCCCAAGTTTGTAGGGCCCTTTAAGGTGCTTCAGGTTATTAACCAATCTGCTGTTAAGTTGGAGCTTCCTACCTCCTGGAAGATTAATCCGGTGTTTCATGTTTCTCTCTTGAAAAAAGCTGAGGTCTCAGATGGAGACGTCTCGGCCACTGTTCCCCTGGTGGTGGAGGACGGGCAATATGAGATTTCCCGCATCCTAAATTCTAGACGGTATAGAGGGGGTTTGCAGTACCTCGTCGCTTGGAAGGGTTATGGACCCGAGGATAACTCATGGGTGAGGGCGGATGACGTTTCTGCGTCTAGACTTGTCAGAGCGTTTCACAAGAGATTTCCGGATAAGCCTAAGTCATAGGGGATCCGGAGGATCCTCTTTGAAGGGAGGGTACTGTTATAACCCTCTTGTCAGATTTTGTTTCAGTTTGCTGTCACATGACCTTTTTTCCCTATTTAGTCTGGCTCCGCCCTTCTGGCTTTGCTGGACTTCATTGTATTATCTACTCTTAAGCTAGCCGGCTGCTTAGGTGCCTTACTCTGTCAGTTTTGCTTGATCTTAGGATCTCTTAGTATTTGTTTTCTTTTTTATTTTCCCTGCTACAATTTCTGTTAGGAGGTGTCCACCTTTTCACCCAGTCCCTAGATCTTGTAGGGATTCCTCCCTCGCAACTATAGGTCTTCGTTCAGACTAGCTGAGGACTTTAGCGGGTCTGGTCGCAGGATCAGGTTCCCCGTTACATCGTAGGGATCCAGCTCAGTCCTATTGTAGGGACAGAATTCCCACCTTTCCTTAGTGCTTGTAGCAGATCATAACACAGAGATTACAACAAAGACACATTTCACGTCCACATTTTCAGCACTTTCCTCAATGGGACTATTCCCAACCTGCACAAACTCCTCATCCTGCTAATACCCCAAAGCTGAGCCGCTGCTGCTGTATGTGTCCCTATTACTTCACCTGCTGTGTCGTTCTATGTGACCCCTAGATGGTAAAACCTCTAGAATATAGTAATGCCGGGTGCAAGTGCCCTAGACAACAGGGCCCACATTTTGTCCCCTAGAAAGTAATAATGCCCTGTGCGTCCCTTTGACAGTCACAGTAACTTGAGTTCCCCTATAACAATAAGTGCCCACTTTACATTTAATAATGTCCCCGAGTCTCCCCCTTTAAAGCTTCCCTCTACACAATATGATGCTCTCTCATACAGTCTAATATACTGACCCCTTAGTATCCTCCAAACTGATAGATCTAACACTAATCTCCACACTGTATGATGTCCTCCTATATAGCCTCCATATAGTATAATGCACCAGACAATCCTCAAAATAGTCCTCAATATAGTATAATGCACTCCCCAAAGGCAGACTCTATAGTATAATGCACCTCCCATACGCAGCCTCTATAGTATAATGCACCTCCCATAGGCAGCCTCTATAGTATAATGCACCTCCCATAGGCAGCCTCTATAGCAGTGATGTCAAACCTTTCTGAGACTAAGTGGCCAAACTGCAACCTAAAACCCAATTATTTATGACAAAGTGCCAAAAGGACTCAAGTGCTGCATAGGAGG
Organism: Oophaga sylvatica; assembly: GCA_033576555.1. NCBI lineage: Eukaryota > Metazoa > Chordata > Amphibia > Anura > Dendrobatidae > Oophaga > Oophaga sylvatica. The sequence continues at coordinate 723,711,319 of JARQOD010000001.1, forward strand.
AGAGTCAGCAGGTGCCAACTCGCTTCCCTGTACAGCGCTTGCCGTCCTTAAACCCTGATGATCAATTCTATTATGTAAACAATTCATTGATTTTAAACTTACCTTTGCAGTCTTCTCTTCTGTTCAGCAGGGGGCTTCAAGCTCATAGCTCATGCGTGCTTATCACACACTGACACTGAGCCAATCACACTGCCCTTTCCAGACACAGCAGTTGGATTTATCTTTAGGGAAAAATGCAGAATATTAGATAGATAGATAGATAGATAGATAGATTTTAGCATGGAATGCAAGCAGATTCCACGCTGAAATCCACTTCCACATTTCAAAGTATGAATATCTGTAATCTCTAGCCACAGTCACACAAATGTGATAACACTTACTGTATCTGGCTGCTGCTGACTTCTGAATCCTGGCATGGAGATGGCTGGTTTGGGAAGCTGGCTGGTTTGTGGACAGCACCTGGCAAGAATGGCAGGCTAGGAGGCTTCACCGTGAACTGAAAAAGTATAAATATTTGCTGCGGCTCCATATTTGACAAAAAATGTATAAAAAAAAAATCGCTGGCGGTCCAGGTGCTGAGATTGCTAACAACCACCAAACTAGTAACAGGTACACAGTCCCATCATCCCCATCATTGCCCTCTCCCCATCACTCCCATCATTGCCCTCCCCCATCACTCCCCTCATTGCCTTCTCCATCACTCCCATCATTGCCCTCCCCATCATTGTCTTTTCCATCACTCCCATCATCCCTATCATTGTCTTCTCCATCACTCCCATCATTGCTCTCTCTCCATCACTCCCATCATTGCCCTCCCCATCACTCCCATCATTGCCTTTTCCATCACTCCCATCATTGCCCTCTCCCCATCACTCCCATCATTGCCTTCTCCATCACTCTCATCACTGCCTTCTCCATCATTCCCATCACTGCCTTCTCCATCACTCCCATCATAGGATCATAGAATGGTAGAGTTGGAAGGGACCTCCTGGGCCTTCTGGTCCAACCCCCTGCTCAAAGCAGGATTCTCTAAATCATCCCAGACAGATGTCTATCCAGCCTCTGTTTGAAGACTTCCATTGAAGGAGAACTCACCACCTCTTGTGGCAGCCTGTTCCACTCATTGATCACCCTAACTGTCAAAAGTTTTTTCTAATATCTAATCTGTGTCTCCTCCCATTCAGTTTCATCCCATTGCTTCTAGTCTTTCCTTGTGCAAATGAGAATAAAGATGATCCTTCTACAATGTGACAGCCCTTGAGATATTTGTAGACAGCTATTAAGTCTCCTCTCAGTCTTCTTTTTTGCAAGCTAAACATTCCCAAATCCTGCAACCGTTCCTCATAGGACATGGTTTGCAGACCGGTCACCATTCTGGTGGCTCTTCTCTGAACTTGCTCCAGTTTGTTGATGTCTTTTTTAAAATGTGGTGCCCAAAACTGGACACAGTATTCCAGATGAGGTCTGACCAAAGAGGAGTAGAGGGCAATAATGACCTCACGTGATCTAGACTGTATGCTTCTGTTGATACATCCTAGAATTGCATTTGCCTTTTTTGCTGCTGCATCACACTGTTGACTCATGTTAAGTCTGTGATCAATTAGTATACCCAAGTCTTTTTCACATGTGCTGTTACTTAGCCCTATTCCTCCCATTTTGTATATGCTTTTTTCATTTTTATTGCCCACATGTAGTACTTTGCATTTTTCCCTGTTAAAATCCATTCTGTTAGTTGCTGCCCACTGCTCCAGTTTATGTATATCTTTTTGAATCCTCTCTCTCTCTTCTCTAGTATTAGCTACCCCTCCTAGCTTTGTGTCATCAGCAAATTTGATCAGTTTACCCTCAATTCCTTCATCTAAATCATTGATAAAGATGTTGAACAATACAGGGCCCAAAACAGAGCCTTGTGGTACCCCACTTGAGACATTCTTCCAACTGGATGTGCAGCCATTTACAACCACTCTTTGGGTCCGATCACTAAGCCAGTTATGAATCCACCTAACAGTTGCCTTGTCTATTCCATACTTAGTCATTTTTTCAATAAGGATTGTGTGAGATACTTTGTCAAATGCTTTGCTGAAGTCAAGATATACTATATCTACAGCATTTCCCTGATCCACCCAGTCAGTGATTCTGTCATAGAAGGAAATTAAGTTAGTCTGACATGACTTATTAGTTACAAACCCATGCTGACTCTGTTTAATCACTTCATTCTTATCCAGGTACTTGCATACATGTTCTTTAATAATTTGTTCAAAGATCTTTCCTGGTATAGAAGTCAGACTCACCGGCCTGTAGTTCCCTGGGTCCACCATCTTCCCCTTTTTGAAGATAGGAACAACATTTGCTCTTCTCCAGTCTTCTGGGACTTCTCCTGTTCTCCAAGAATTTTCAAAGATTATGGACAGTGGTTCAAGAATTTCTTCTGCTATCTCCTTCAGTACCCTGGGGTGTAATTCATCTGGACCTGGAGACTTGAATTCATTTATGTTAGCTAAGTGTTTCCTCACTGTCTTTCTGTTTATAGATATCCTGGATTCTTCTATTCCTTTAATAGGACAGTGAAGATCAGTTGATGTTACATTTCCTTTCTGAGAGAAAACAGATGCAAAATAGGAATTTAAAAGTTCAGCCTTCTCAACATCCTGACTTACCATTTCATCATTTTCATCCTGTAAAAATCCTATAGCATCTTTGACTTTTCTTTTACTTTTGACGTATCCCCAAAATCCTTTTTTGTTGCTTTTGAGGTCACTTGCAAGCCTTAATTCATTGTCAGCTTTAGATAATCTGATTTGTGCCCTGCAGGTTCTGCAGACGGCATTATATTCTTCTTTAGATATGCCTCCCTCTTTCCATTTGATAAACATTTCTTTCTTCCTTTTTAGCATGTGTTTAAGTTCTATGTTCATCCATCCTGGTTTCCTTAAATGCTTCCCATTCTTCCCTCTTTTTGGAATTGTTAACGATTGTGCTTTGAGAATCTCATTTTTCAAGATTTTCCATCCTTCCTGGACATTTTTGTCCTTAAGGATATCATTGCCTTTTCCATCATTCCCACCATTGCCTTCTCCATCACTCCCATCATTGCCTTCTCCATCACTCCCATCTTCCTGATCATTGCCTTTTCCATCACTCCCATCATTGCCTTTTCCATCACTCCTATCATTGCCCTCTACCCATCACTCCCACCATTGCCTTTTCCATCACTCCCATCATTGCTTTCTCCATCACTCCCATCATTGCCTTCTCCATCACTCACACACCTACACACACACACACCTCTCCGCTGCTGAGCTCTCCGCAGCTTCCTCTTGTGCTTCCTCTCATTGGCACACAGCGACGCAGAGCTGAATGCAGTGTGAGGAAGGACAGATTAGGGCCGGTGATGCCGCGTGTCAGCAGAAAGGGCCATAGGTTCGCCATCGCTGCTCTATAGTATAATGCAGCCCCTAATATAATGCACCCCCATAGGCAACCTCTATAGTATAATGCAGCCCTCAACATAATGCACCCCCATAGGCAGCCTTTATAGTATAATGCAGCCCTTAATATAATGCACCCCAAAGGCAACCTCTATAGTATAATGTAGCCCTCAACATAATGTACCCCCATAGGCTGCCTCTATAGTATAATGCATCCCCATAGGCAGCCTGTATAGTATATGCACCCCCATAGGCAGCCTGCATAGTACAATGCACCCCCATAGGCAGCCTCTATAGTATAATGCATCCCCATAGTCAGCCTGTATAGTATAATGCAACCCCATAAAAAATAAATACAATACTCACCTCTCTTCCTCCTCGTTCCTCCGCTACTCTGAGCGCCTGCACATCTTCGGACCGCAGGTGCCGATTAGTGAAGTCATCGCTACCCTGTCAGTGTCGGCATCGGTGACATCAGACACTGAGAGGGTGATGATGGGAGTCGTCACTGCAGTCAGCTGTATCAGCATCTAGCCGATACAGTTGAACCTGCGATGACGGGCAGAGGCCCACTGCTGGCACCGCCCACCCCCCCTGCTGAGGGCCCCATACCGGCCAGGGGCAGAGCAGGCAGATCGATTCTCCCTGCTCTGCCACAGAATGAAACTGTATCGGCATGCTGCGCACGCAGATACAGTTACAGTAGCGTAGCTCCGGGTGGATCCCCTCAGAGCGCAGGGCCTGGGACGACCGCCACCCCGGTAGCTACGCTACTGGTTGAATGACTTTAGGCCACTGATCTCAAATCATCATTAACCTACCCTCGACCACATGCAGCCATGCCCTATACACTGTGTTCCAAATTATTATGCAAAAATTGTTTAGGAGTGATAAGGTAAGAATTTTTTTGTTTGTTAGGTAAACTCATTGATGGTGATGTGTGTCAGGGCTCTTTATATCACTGTAAGCAATTGCAGACACCTGTGCTAATTAGTTTGGCAGGTGTGTCCAATGAAAGGCAAGAATACTTATGAAGGCTGTCTCACATTATTAAGCAGCCTACATTTTCTTCCAAAATGGGAAAGAAAAAGGATGTGTCGGCTGCTGAGAAGCAACAAATTGTGGAGTGTTTAGGTCAAGGCCTGACTACAATCAACATTGCCAAGACACTTCATCGTGATCATCGCACAATTAAGAAGTATGTAGCTGATTCACAGTACACACGTGTGCGTGCTGATAAGGGAAAATTGAGGACTCTTTCCTACAGGCAATTACGTCAGGTTAAAATAGCAGCGGAAAAAAAGCCTTGTCATAGCAGCAGACAAGTTTTTGAAGCTGCTGGTGCCTCCAACGTCCCCCGAACAACAAGATGCAGGGTCCTTCAGAGGTTTGCAGCTGTGCGTAAGCCATCCTGTCGACCTCCTCTATCCACTGCACACAAGCAGAAACGGCTCCAGTGGGCCAAACAATATATGAAGACTGACTTCAAAACTGTTTTGTTCACCGATGAGTGCCGTGCAACGTTCGATGGTCCAGATGGATGGAGTGGAGGATGGCTGGTTGATGGACACCCCATGCAAACACGGCTACAGCGCCAACAAGGAGGAGGTGGAGTAATGTTTTGGGCTGGAATCATGGGGAGAGAAATTGTCGTCCCCTTTAGGATCCCTGAAGGGGTAAAGGTGAACTCCATAGTGTATGTTGAGTTTCTCAAACAGCACTTCCTGCCATGGTTCAAGAAGAAGAACCGTGCATTCCGCAGCAAGATCATTTTCATGCATGATAATGCGCCGTCTCATGCTGCACATAACACATCTGCATCTCTGGCTGCTATGGGCATAAAAGAGGACAAACTTATGGTGTGGCCCCCATGCTCCCCTGACCTCAACCCCATTGAGAACCTCTGGAGCATCATCAAAAGGAGTGTCTATGATGGCGGGAGGCAGTTCACATCTAAGCAACAGCTCTGGGAGGGTATTCTGTCCTCATGCAAAACAATTGAAGCAGAAACCATCCAAAACCTGACAAATTCAATGGACGAGAGAGTTCAGAAGCTCCATTCTAACAAGGGGTCTTATGTGCAAATGTAACATCACCTAGAATAAAGTTTTGAGTTGAAAACTGTTTGATTTAAGTTTGTAATAACCTGCTAATGCTTATAATTTCAAAAATGACCATTTTTGTTCTTTATTAAAATGAAAAGGTTGAAAACTCTGCTGTGCATAATAATTTGGAACATGCATTTTGAGTGCAGTTTGAGTGTTTTTTTTTTAAAAATATACTGTTATCATAGGCAGTTTGTACAAAAACCTTTCAATTGTACTTTAATAGTTATTTGACTGGAAAATTACAATGACTGAAATTCATATAGGTAATTTGGGAAAATCTGAGAAAATATTATTTGCATAATAATTTGGAACACAGTATTATAATTACTTCCTTATTCATGATGAACTGTGGCGTTCCTTATGTCAGAAATCTTCCTCCAGTCACTGACTTGAGTAAGATTTGTGGTGAGGCACACAGACGCGCACATCACTTGTAAGATTCACCTTATTTTTTAAGAGGTGTGCTCCTATTAAGGAATCCAGCGCCTCTGACTCCAGAACGCTCCTCAACAAGATTGACATGAACAATGCCAGTCTTGATGAAGTTAGGCCATTGTCCTCTAAAATTATGACCCTTAGAAACATATAGCAACACACACATAGTTCGATAGCCAAGGATGCCATACAGTGTATGCCATACAGGCTGTCATATATGCAGTGGTAACCTTGATGAGAAGCATTGCCTATTTATATCTTCATACATACGGTCATGGCAGAAAGTGTTGGCACCCTTGAAATTGTTCCAGAAAATGAAGTACTTTTCCCAGAAAATTACTGCAATTACATGTTTTATTATATTCACGTTTATTTCCTTTGTGTGTATTAGAACAACACAAAAAAATAGAGAGAAAAAAAGGAAAATTAGACATCATTTCACACAAAATCCCAAAAATGGGCTGGACAAAATTGTTGGCACCTTTCCAAAATTGTAGTTAAACAAATTTGTTTCAAGCATGTGATGCTCTTTCAAACTCACACAGGTGTGGGCAATATGAAAATAATTTCTGAGACCAGATAAAAAGGGGAGAAGTTGGCTCAATCTTTGCATTGTGTGTCAATGTGTGCCACACTAAGCATGGAGAACAAAAAGATAGAAGAGTGCATGACAGCGCGGCAAACACTTCTGATCGGTGGTAAAAAAATCACCGCCGGGCAGATAGCCATGGTTCCCACGCTGTCAAAAGACAGCGTGAGCCAGCATGTGATTGGAGGTAAAAAGTTTACCTCCGGTCAATGGTGTCAGCTGATGGAACTACTGCTCCCATCAGCTGACGCCTGTTGCGGCTAGAGCAGGAGCGGTGACTGAGAGTATTCTTCAGCTGGTGCCTGCGCTGTAAATAAATTTAAAAAAAACCTGGTGTGGATTCCCTTGTATTTTTTGGATAACCAGCCAGGGAAAACTCACAGATGGGGGCTGCAATCCTCACCTGTCAGCTTCAGCAAGGCTGGTTATCAAGAACAGAGGGGTCCCCACTCCCAATTTTTTTTAAAATTATTGAATAATTAAAAAAAAAACGGCATGGGGTCCCCTTCATTTTTGACATCCAGCATTGCTAAAGCAAACAGCTGGTGGCTGGTATTCTCAGGCTGGTAAGGGGCCATTGAGATTGCGCCCTCCCCAGCCTAAAAATAGCAACCCGCAGCCGCCCAGAAAAGGCACATCTCTTAAATGCGCCAATTCTGGCGCTTTGCCTGGTTCTTTCCACTTGCCCTGTAGCGGTGGAAGGTGGAGTTCATATTTGTGGGGTTGATGTCACCTTTGTATTGTCAGGTAACATCAAGCCCACAGATTAGTAATGGAGAGGCATCTATAAGACACCTATCCATTACTAATCCTATAGTTGTATTGTAAATAAACACACAGCCAGAATAAAGTATTTTATTAGAAATAAAACAAAAGTTTTCCATTTTTATTTAAAAATAACAAATGCAGTTATACTCACCTAACGCCTATTCTACCAAAGCCCCGTCTCCTGTAATAAACCTAAAATAAAAAACAACAATGTCCTACACCTGTCCGCCGTTCTGTCCCACGCCGTGATCCATGTCTGGGGGATAAACAGTTTTCAACCTGGACGGTGCCAAGATGACTGACCGGTTATCAAAAGAAACTGGGGAACCCACGCCGTTTTATTTTTTAATGATTTATTTACAGCGCAGGCATAGGCTAATGAATACTCCCATAGTCTGCTGGTTATTAATTATAGGGGTAACCTGTGTCATTTTTTTCAGGGTCCCCATCTTATTATCCAGTAAAGGCTAAGTATACAGTTATGAGCTGATATTAATAGCCTGGGAAGCTGTCGCCTTTCCCTCTACTGGTTAATAAAATATCGGTGGAGCCCATGCCATTTTTTCCAAGATTTATCGATTACATACACGTACAGTAAGCTGCACACGCACTGTGCTAATTCTGTCACCGTTAGCTTTAGATCTAATCCGTGGGGTCATGCTGTGATTCTACTATATGCAGCAGATGAAAGGTCGGGAAGGACACGGTGTGTAAAAATCAGATGGCATGCGATTTTTTTGTTTCCATCACACCCCTTGACTTTCTCTGGCCAGGTCACTCGTAGCATGCGGAGATTATTTTTTCTCAGCCCGATTTTGGCTGAGGAAAAAAAATGGCGCAGGGACTCGGTGCATAACATTGGTGCGAGTGCATGAGTATGAGCCCTCAGACAATACAGTAAGCAGGGCCTAGTAACATGGCAGCCATTATTCTGCTCCCTGGCAGCCACAGCAACCGGTCCACACCTGCGACAGCGCATTCGGGAGCCGATGGTCACAAGCAGTTCCCTCCCCCTACCTAAGCAACCGCGGCATGCTGGGGGTTAATCCCGGCAGTTGAGGCTGGAGCTAATGCTATGTAAGCCCCGCTCCTGCCGCGGATCCCGCACGTCACCCACTGACGAGAATGCACGCACAGCGCGGACCCGGCAGCCGGCTGTGACGTCCGTTTGCGTCGCTGCTCCGGAAGCCCTCGGTGTCTGCGTGTTACCTCAGGGGCCGCTGACCGGTAACCATGGCAGTTTGCGACGACCTGCTACTCTGCAACTTTCCCAAATGCCGCATGAAGCTGGCCAGTCGCGCCTGGGTCACCGCTTGTTCTCACATCTTCTGTGACCAGCACGGCAGCGGCGAGTTCAGCCGCTCCCCCACCGTGTGCCCGGCCTGTACCAGCACTCTGTCCAGTAAGCTGGACGTCCTGCGCACCGAGCTGAACCCCGCAGAGGAGCACAAGGCCATGATGCTGGCCGGCCTCCGGCCTGAGGTGGTGCTAGATATCTGCTCCCGAGCGCTGGCCTTCTGGACCTACCAGGTAGGGGCCCACAGGGCTTCTGTGCCCAGTAGTGGCGGCACCTTACTGTTAGTCAGGCTCTGGTGAGACCCAGTGCCGCCTCTATAGCCAGGTAATGCTATAGGAACCCTTGGCAATGACCGCCATGTTTGTACGGTGGCCGTGCGCTGTCCCCGTATGGAGCGATCGCGGACATTGGCTGTGTTACACAGCCGGACCCAGTCAGTAACTGATACTATCGGGTTTTCAGCTTAGCCTCTTGAAAAACCTGTCACATCTTTTAGTGCTATTTACATGCACGTATATAGGGTTAATCTGCAGATAAATAGCATTAGGCTATGTGCACACGTTGCAGATTCTTAGCGTTTCGCCGCGAAACCGCTTACACAACACAACTCATTATAGCCTATGGGATTCCGCAATGCTGTGCACATGCTGTGTGTTTTTCCGCGGCAGAGTCGCATCGCGGAAGAATCCGCAGCATGTTCATTCTTTTTGCGGAATCGCGGCGATTCCGCCACCATAGGATTGCATTGAACTGCTTACTTTCCGCATGTGTCTATGCCCACCATGCACAAAGTAAGCTGTTCATGTGCGGATGGTACCCAGGGTCTGGAGGAGAGACTCTCCTCCAGGCCCTGGGTACCATATCCATATTAAAACAATAATTAAAATAAAAAATAGTGATATTCTCACCTTCCGGCGGCCCCTGCAGCCTTCCCGCCTCTCAGCGACGCTCCCGACCAATCCCGTTCCCAGTGATGCATAGCGAGAATCACCCCAGATGACGTAGCGGTCTCGCGTGATGCTACGTCATCTGGGGTCATTGTCGCAATGCATCCCTGGGAACGGGATTGGCCTGGAGCGTCGCTGAGAGGCGGGAAGGCTGCGGGGGCTGCCGGAAGGTGAGAATATCACATTTTTTATTTCTTTTATTATTTTTAACATTAAATCTTTTTACTATTGATGCGGCATAGGCGGCATCAATAGTAAAAAGTTGCTCACACTTGTCAAACACTTGTTTGACTCGTGTAACCAACCTGTTTTCCAAGCGCTGCTACAGATCGCTTGGAAAACGCTAGCATTCTACAAGCTAATTACGCTTGCAAAACGCTAGTTTTTAGCGGGAATACGCATACCTATAATATGCGTATTTCCCGCGACAGGGAGGTGCTGAATTGCCGCGGAAATTTCCACGGCAATTCCGCAACGTGTGCACATACCCTTAAAGGGAATCTGTCATCCTATTTTAGGCATATGAGCTAAAGATATGACTGAATAGTGCGTCCCATAAGCAAGCTATCGGTATGTAGCTTATATCCTGATACCCCGTTTTGATAGCAAAATACCTTTGTAAAGTTCGGATTCTTTTCTGTAAATGAGTGCGGTCCGGAAGGCGGCGTTTTCTCTCTTCTTCCCCTCCCCGCTCCTCTGCATCTCTTGCGTATGGCCGTCTGTGAATCACACAGACGGCGTTCTGCTTCCCGCGATTGCGCTTTTCAAATTCCCCCCCAGTGGGCAAAGCATAAAATCATTACAGCACATGCGCAACTATTGTCATTCACTTTCCTTGCCCCGGAAGTCGTTCAATGCAAGCAGTCATTTCCGGGGCAAGGAAAGAATTGCGCATGCGCTGTAATGATTTTATGCTTTGCCCACTGTTGGGCAAAGCACACTGCGCATGTGCGGGGGGGAATTTGAAAAGCGCTATCGCGGGAAGCAGAACGCCGTCTACCGATAGCTTGCTTATGGCACGCACTATTCAGTCATATCTTTAGCTGATATGGCTAAAATGGGGTGACAGATTCCCTTTAATACCGTGTCCGGCCGCCGTCCTGGAAGTGTGGCTACCAGGAGGAAGTGAAGCTGTACCCTCGCTTTCAGTCATGGGGCGAATCATTGAGCAGCTACATATAAATATAGCATCGGCGGTATATAGGGATACAGCTTCAGTCCATACAGCTTCAGTCCATAGCAGTCTATGGTGCCTGACAAGGTTTTTTCGGTGTCAGAAAACCCTGTGCGGTGTTTTTTTTTTTTTTTTAATAACTTACCCTCACTGGGTCCAATATTGAGTCTCTGCTGCTGGTCTGAGTGCCTGTGAGGTTATGTGCACACAGTGCCTTTAAAGCACCACTCCAGCGTTTATTTTTTCATTGCACTGCTGGAGTGGTGCTTTACTTGTAAGTCCCCTGCCCCTTGTCTTATACTCACCTTCCGGCGTTTTCATTTTTGCTGCCGCTCTCTGGCGAAAAACTTACCTGCCTGCAGCTCAAGTGTTTCATGGAGCTGCGCAGAGATTACTTTTCAATACGAGTCTATAAGTACCTCGTTCTGGAAGTCGTAGCCTTGTATTGAGAGCTTATGACTTCCGGCCAGTCAGGAGCTACTGTTTCAAGATGATGCCGAAAAACGGAGGTGAGTGTTTGACTGGGGGCAGGGGACTTATAAGTGCCACTCCAGCTCGGAAAAAAAACCTGCTGGAGTGGTGCTTTAAAGGAAACCTGTCAGCTGGATTGTGTACAGTAACCTACAGACAGTGTCAGGTCGGCACTATTATACTGATTAAAATGATACATGGGTGATGCAATCCATCTTGTGGCTGTTGTTTAATCTGTATTTGCAGTTTTCAGTTAATGATATGCCCGTGCTCAAGGGCGGCCTGTGAGGGGTATTCATGTGGTGCTCTGATTAGGTATTCATAGTGATGGCTTATGACCAGGGCTGTGGAGTCGGTAAGCCAAACTTGCGACTCTGACTCCTCAGTTTCCCTTACACCGACTCCAACTCTGACTCCGACTCCAACTCCCACATATATTGCTTATATTTAAGTGAAAAATGTATTGTAGTACAATGTGAACATCAGACATTTAATCATTTTTATGATACAATAATCAAGATATTTTGATAGAACATAATATATACAGTACAGACCAAAAGTTTGGACACACCTCATTCAAAGATTTTTCTGTATTTTCATGACTATGAAAATTGTACATTCACACTGAAGGCATCAAAACTATGAATTAACACATGTGGAATTATATACTTAACAAAAAAGTGTGAAACAACTGAAAATATGTCTTATATTCTAGGTTCTTCAAAGTAGCCACCTTTTGCTTTGATTACTGCTTTCCACACTCTTGGCATTTTCTTGATGAGCTTCAAGAGGTAGTCACCGGAAATGGTTTTCACTTCACAGGTGTGCCCTGTCAGCAGGGCCGGCGTCAGCACCCGGGCAAGTGTCGGGGCTCTGAGTAGGCTGGGGGGCCCACTCGACGTCAGGGACATCAGCACACTATGGGGGCCAGTGTCTGTGCCAGTGCTGACTCCCGTGAGTGGGGCCCCCGCTTGCTCAGGGCCCTGTCATTTGTGATACTTACCTTTCCACGTTCCGTCACTGCGGCGTCTTCTGACTGTGATGTTCAGTTCAGAGGATGCTATGACGTCACGTCTGTGCGCCCTCTGCCTGAACAGTCACAGTGCAGAGAGCTGGAAGATGGCGACGCTGAGGAGTCCAGAGCAGCAAGGACAGATGAGTATTTCATATTATTTTTTATGTTTGGAGCATTATATATAGGGACCATCATACACTGGTATGAGGCCTATTATACACTGAAGCATCGTATATGGGGCCCATTATGCACTGGAGCATCATATATGGGGCCAATTCTACACTGGAGTATCATATATGGGGCCAATTATATATGGATCATTATATGGGCCCATCATATACTGGAGCATTATATGGAGTCCATCATATACTGTATGGAACATTATATGGGCCCCTTTATGTATTGAGCAATACATGGGGCTCATTATTCTTTATGGAGCAATATATGGGCCCATTATACATCATGGAGCATTATATGGGGTCCATTATTCTGTATGGAACAATATATGGGGTGTTATGAATGTGCTAGAGATGGTTTCTGAGCAGAGGCTTCCTCTGGTGGTTACAGACAGTACTGAACCTTCCAGCGAGGAGTGGCAATCAGGGATTACGGACTGGTCTGATATAAGGGAGGTTCCCTCCCATGATGGTTGCCGGTGATCAATTGTTCTTGTCTCAATTGTGGTTCCTGGTTCATTTGGAAGTTTGCTGGAGTCTTGCCTGCATCTCCTGCTTTCAGATAAGATATTTTTTGCTTTTCTTTTTGTGCTTGCTTTTTGCATTGTTTTCTGCACTTTTGTGGAGTTCAGCCAGGTCCCCTCCTGGGGCCTGAGCTCCTCTGGTATGTTTTGGTAGCTGAGGAGAGCAGGCAAAAACAGCAATACACCAGAGAGGTTGGAATCTATTGGATTGCAGTACCCTGACTAACCACCACAACTAAAGGCAGCCGTGGAGCGTTCCTACGTTGGTCCTCTAGACGCCTCGTCACAGCCTGAGAGATTAACTACACCTAAAGATAGAAAGAGGAAAGCTATCTGCCCCGGAGCAGATCCCCAAAGAACATAGGAAGCCCCCAAACATGTAATGGCGGTTAGACAAGAGGAAATACAGACACAGACAGAAAATAGTGTGAGCAAACGCTGGGGCCCAATCTGCCTAGACAGAAAAGGATAGAAAGGATACTCACTGCAATCCAAAAAAACCCTAAAAAATGCCAACGCTACTAATTGCAAAAACACCTGAGATCACATGACCTCTACCACCTAAATCAGTTCTCTGGTGTAACAAAACTAAGCCGCAGCCACTGAAAAAACTGGAAAAGGCAAATGAACAAACAACAGTGGCTCCAGCGGAACCGAGAGGAGCCCAAGCCCCCACGGGGGGGGGACCTGGCTAACCTCACAGAAATGCAGAGAAATATGCAAATAGTAAGCACAAAAACAAAAACAGAAAATATCTTATCTGAAAGCAGAAGAAGAGGCAAGACTCAGCAAGCTTCCAAGTGAACCAGGAACCACAGTTGAGACAAGAACAATTGATCACCGGCAACCATGATGGGAGGGATCCTCCCTTATATCAAGCCAGTCTGTGAATCCTGATTTACAATCCTCATTGAATGGTTCAGTACTGTTTGTAACCACCAGAGGGAGCTTCTGCTCAGAATTCATTTCCAAAACATTCACAACAGTACCCCCCCCTTGAGGAGGGGTCACCGAACGCTCATTTGTGCAACCAGGTCGGTCAGGATGAGCTCGGTGATACGCACGGATCAGTCTCCTAGCATGGATGTCCGAAGCAAACACCTAAGAATTGTCCTCCTGACCATAACCTCTCCACTTAACCAAATACTGGAGTTTCCGTCTAGAAAAACGAGAATCCAATATTTTCTCAACCACATACTCCAGATTGCCCTCAACCAAAACAGGGTCAGGAGACACAGCCATAAACCACTGGCTCGACAAACCTCTTCAATAAGGACTTGTGGAACACGTTATGGATCTTAAATGTCCCTGGAAGAAGTAAACGAAACGAAGGAAACAGGATTAAGAATCTCCATGATCTTATAAGGTCCAATGAACCTAGGCTTAAACTTAGGAGATGCAACTCTCATAGGGATATTTCTTGAGGACAACCAGACCAAGTCCCCCACTTTAAACCGAGGACCATCAGTCCTATGCCGGTTGGCAAACCGCTGGGCCTTCTCCTGAGAGAGGGACAACCTCTCCACTAACTGGTCCCAAATCTGCTGCATACGCTCCACAACAGAGTCAACACCCGGACAGACAGAAGCCTCCGTCTGTCCCGAAGAAAATCGAAGGTGAAACCCAAAATTGCAGAAAAATGGAGACATCAAAGTGGCAGAGCTAGCCCTATTATTAAGAGCAAACTCAGCCAAAGGCAAAAAAGAGACCCAGTCATCTTGATTAGCAGACACAAAGCATCTCAGATAAGTCTCCAATGTCTGGTTTGTTCTCTCAGTTTGTCCATTGGTCTGAGGATGAAAAGCAGAGGAGAAAGACAATTGAACACCAAGTTTAGAACAAAAAGTCCTCCAAAATCTGGAAACAAACTGGACTCCTCTGTCAGACACAATGTTCTCAGGAATGCCGTGTAACCGAACCACGTGCTGAACGAACAAAGGCACCAATTCGGAGGAGGAAGGCAACTTAGGTAATGGCACAAGATGTATCATCTTGGAAAACCTATCACAAATCACCCAGATAACGGTCATTCTCTGAGAAACAGGGAGGTCGGAAATAAAATCCATAGAGATATGGGTCCATGGTCTCTTGGGCACAGGCAATGGCATCAACAAACCACTAGAGCGAGAGCAAGGCTTGGAGCGAGAGCAAGTCCCACAGGACTGCACAAACTCCCTGATGTCACGACTCACGAGACAAAGTAGGCCACCAAAAGGACCGACTCACCAAGTCTCTGGTACCAAAAATTCCGGGATGACCGGCCAACGCGGAACAATGAATCTCCGACATCACACTCTTTTTCCACCGGTCTGGGACAAACAATTTCCCAATAGGGCAGCGCTCGGGTTTATCCTCCTGATACCCCTCCAGAGCCAGTCTCAAATTGGGCGAGATGGCGGAAAGAACTACACCCTCTTTCAAAATAACAGCAGGATCAGATAACTCAGGAGAGTCCCCAAGGAAACTCCTCGAGAGGGCATCCGCCTTAACATTCTTAGTGCCAGGAAGAAAGGAAACCACAAAATTAAAACGTGTGAAAATCAAGGCCCACCTGGCCTGTCTAGGATTAAGTCGCTTGGCTGATTCCAGATAAACCAGATTCTTATGGTCCGTGAGGACCACCACCTGATGTTTGGCTCCCTCCAGCCAATGTCTCCACTCTTCAAAAGCCCACTTCATGGCCAATAACTGTAAGGTTCTATGTATATATTCCTGAAACTCAGTTTGTTCGTCAGCCATTTTACTTTCTGTCTTGCTGCAGCTATCTTGCCCTCAGTCAAAATGGAGTTTCCAGCTTGCATGTTCCCGCCCTGATTCTCTCCTTTGCTTCTTAAGCAGCCACAGCTGAGCAATCAGTGCTTCAGAATCTAGCCTGCAGTGAACCTGTGACTTGACTCCTGTAAGCCTTGGACCTTGTACTCCAGCTATTCCTACTGAGGAACTCTGAAGCACTTGTGGACTCTGAACCCTGCTCTTTGAAAGACCCACGTTTGCATGGACTTACGGTAACAGAGAAGAAGATCCTGAATCTGTATTGGAGAGTGATTGCTGAGCTTGGATTACTCTGGCCTGCTGTGTCTCCTGTTTCTGTGTCTGCAAACTGTGTGACTATTTCTGCCAACTTGTATGAAGTAATACAGGACTTTTCTATATCAAACCTGTGTCTCATGTATGTTCATCGCACCCAAGCACAAGACGCTATATGAACTGTACTACATACATTATAAGATTCTGAAGCCAAAACGTTAGTGTCTGCTGGGTCTGGAAGGCTGTGTCTGCTGTACTGTGGATATCAGACGTCCGGTTGTACTTTCTGGGATGACAGTGGTTGTGACTTCTCACAACCATTCCAGGTGAGCAATTCCCTTAAGTGTTTTTTTTTCTGCAGTGTTACCACAGGTAAACACTATTGTTTTTTTTTTTTCTCTTTTCTCTTTTTTGTCTGCTGTAACTGTGGATATCAGATGTCTGGTTGAAACTTTCTGTGATGATAGTGGTTGTGACTTCTCACAACCATTCCAGGTGAGCAGTTCCCTTAATTTTTTTTTTCTCTCTGCAGTGTTGCCACAGGTGAACACTATTGTTTTTTTTCTCTCCTCTTCTTCCAGTAATCCTGTCTTAAAAGATCTGGAAAATGGAGGCCCGCATAAAGGAACTTTGCGGAGTGACTGATAATATCCTTGCAGATTTGCAGAATATAAAGACCCGTTTTACAAATCTACAGGACCTCAATAATCACAATTTGCAAGTGGTTGGACAGACTACCCAGGATTTGCGAGCCAGGATTGAGGTTCTAGAGGGGCGAGTCCAGGCTCCTGCCGTAGCCCCGAGTGCTGGGATTCCCAATTTGCCCCCTTTTCATTTTGGCGGTGAACGTGAGAAATTCAGGGGATTTATTAATCAATGCAATCTTTTTTTTTCTGCACATGCTTCACAATTTCCCACTGAACGATCTAAGGTGCTTACTATAATTATGTTGCTTACCAACAAGGCTTTAATGTGGGCAAACCCTCTGATTGAGACTGAGGATGATTGTTTGAATCACCTTGATGATTTTATTTCAGCCATGGGGCAGGTGTTTGATGACCCCAATCGAAGTGCAACAGCTGAAGCAGCCATGTTAGCTTTGCGCCAAGGTAAGCACTCGGTAGCTGAATATGCCTTGGATTTCAGGAGATGGGCCCTTGATACCACCTGGGACAGTTCCGCCAAAAAATCTATTTTTCGAAACGGGTTATCTCCACTGATTAAGGATGAACTTGCTCGTGCCGACCCTCCCACTGCGTTAGGTGACTTTATTAACTACTGCATCCGTATTGATACTCGTCTGACTGAACGCAGGCAAGAGAGATGGTTCGAAAGCAATCGTACTAACCTTTTCATACCTTCCTCTCCAGCTAAGGAACCTTTGAGTAGGATTACACGGGAACCTGAACCTGAACCCATGCAGGTAGACTCTTTACAACGACGGGTTAGTGATGCACGCAAGGAACATCGTTTTAAGGAGAATCTATGTTTCTATTGTGGTAAGTCAGGGCACTTCATTATAAACTGCCCCAGCCGTTCTCGTAAGACTACTGCAGCACTCATTCATTGTGAGTGTTGCGAGAGGGGATCTGTCAGGTCCGAGCCTCAGGCTCCAGAGAGATCTGCAGCAACAGATCTTGATTTCTCGGACTTAAACTCCGTTACCTCTGAGGACGTTGACTGTGTAAACGCTGCCATTTTCCAAGTTTCCTCAGCGGTGTCCCAGCTGAGTTGTAAGAAAAACAATTCTCATTGCTTTCTTTCCATCAAACTCTGGGTTGACTCAGCTTGGGTGTCTAGCTCTGCTATGATCGACTCAGGGGCAAGTGGAAATTTTATGGATGTCTCCTTTGCTCTGAAACAGGGAATACGTTCAGTGAAGAAGGCTACTCCAGTACAGATGGAAACTGTGGATGGCTCCCTGCTGACCTCTGGACCAGTGGATCAGGAAACAGAGCCTTTGAGGGTTCTTATGGGTAAAGATCATCAAGAAAACTGTCCTTTATGCTTATCTCTTCTCCCCACTTTCCCATTATTCTAGGGCTACCATGGCTGCAGGCTCAGAATCCTACCATTAACTGGGAGACCAAGGAATTACACTTTCCAGAGAAACAGATGAGTCCAAAAGTTTCAGCTTGCTCTGTTCCTAAAGGAATCATGTCAGTCCCTGAACTACCAGCTGTATACCAGGACTATGTGGATTTATGTGACAAGAAGAACGCTGACCAGCTTCCTCCTCACCGTCCATATGATTGTCCAATTGAATTATTGCCTGGAGCAGAGATACCTTTTGGTAAGATCTACCCCCTGGCGGGGCCCGAGCTAAAGGCTTTAAAGGATTACATAGATGAAAATCTAGCCAAGGGCTTCATACGCCCCTCTTCATCTCCTGCAGGTGCACCCATCTTCTTTGTAAAGAAGAAAGATGGATCTCTGAGACCATGCGTAGACTATAGGGAACTCAATAAGGTTACTATTAGAAACCGTTATCCATTGCCTTTAATCCCTGAGTTATTGGAGAGAGTGCGACATGCCAAAATTTTTTCTAAACTAGATCTTCGTGGGGCCTATAACTTAGTCCGTATTAGACCTGGGGATGAATGGAAGACTGCATTCAGGTCACGCTATGGACACTTTGAATATCTGGTTATGCCTTTTGGTCTGAGTACCGCCCCAGCCACTTTCCAACACTTGGTGAATGACATCTTCAGGGATCTCCTAGATACATTCGTGGTAATTTATTTGGATGATATTCTAATTTTTTCTAACTCCACAGAGGAACATCATGGACATGTGAGAATGGTCTTGGAACGTCTAAGACAAAATCATCTTTACATCAAACTTGAAAAGTGTGAATTCCATAGGACCGAAATTCAATTTCTGGGGTATGTACTGTCTACACAAGGAATTAGTATGGATGGAAGCAAAACCCAAGCCATCAAGGATTGGCCAAGTCCTAGAAATGTGAAGGAGGTACAGCGCTTCATCGGGTTTGCCAACTTCTATAGACGTTTCATTAGAAATTTTCTTGAGGTAGTGTCACCTATCACTCAACTTACCCGGAAAGAGTCTAGGTTTTCCTGGACTCCCCAAGCCCAGGAAGCATTTTCCCGTCTAAAAGATAAATTTACCACTGCACCTATCCTAGTACATCCCAACCCCGAGCTTGCCTTCATAATAGAGGTGGATGCTTCAGACTGTGCCGTTGGAGCTATACTCTCTCAGAGAACAGGTGAGAAGAATGTCTTGCATCCCTGTGCCTTCTTTTCCCAGCAGTTGTCTTCGGCTGAGAGGAACTACGATGTGGGCAATAGAGAGTTGTTGGCCATTATTGCCGCCTTCAAAGAATGGAGACACCTTCTTCAGGGAGCTGCACAGCAAATAGTCGTCCTGACAGACCATCGTAACCTTGAGTTTATCAGGTCGGCTAAGTGCCTGACTCCTCGCCAGGCTCGCTGGAATCTTTTCTTAAACCAATTTAATTTTATCATCTCTTATAGACCAGGATCGCGCAATGGAAAGGCTGATGCACTCTCTAGGATTTACTCAGCAGAGACACGTCCAATTACTCCTCCTAAGACTATTCTTCCTGACTCTAGATTCCTAGGAGTAATTCATAATCAAGACCTACTTAAGTACATCAAGGAAGCATACCATGCGGATTCCTTGTTGGCACAACCCCCAAGGGACGTAAGTCTTGTCTTTAAGAATGGTGTGTGGATTCAGGGACAACGCCTGTATATTCCTGAAACAGTCAGATTGAGAGTATTGCAACTCATTCACGATTCCAAGATAGCTGGGCATAGAGGAATTCTAAAGACACAGGAATTTCTTTCTCGTTTCTTTTGGTGGCCCACTTGCAGGAAGGATGTTTTGAATTATGTCACTTCATGTGAGGTCTGTGCAAGATGCAAAACACCTCGCTCCTCACCAACTGGTCTGTTACAGCCTCTTCCCACCCCGCCCCGCCCGTGGGGATCCATTTCTATGGACTTCATTGTGGAGTTACCAACCTCTCAGGGGAAGAACACCATTCTAGTGGTGGTTGACCGTCTAACAAAGGCAGCTCATTTTATCCCTTGTGTCGGCTTACCCACTGCAAAACAGACATCAGATTTGATGATTAAAGATGTGTTTCGCTTACATGGAGTACCGGATGAGGTTATTTCGGATCGAGGGGTGCAATTCACTTCTAGGTTTTGGCAAAATTTCTGTGCAGCATTGGACATTAAAGTAAACCTTTCTTCTGCTTTTCATCCCCAGACTAATGGACAGACCGAACGAACCAATCAAACCCTGGAGCAGTATCTCCGCTGCTTTATCTGCCACCTACAGGATGATTGGGTGGATCTACTTCCATTAGCTGAGTTCTCGTATAACAACTCTCAGAGCGCCTCCACTAAGCAGTCTCCTTTTTACTCTAATCTAGGTTATCATCCTAACATTCTACCACGATTTCCCATAGAAACGCCTTTACCAGCAGTGGCTGAAAGAATCACGTCTTTACAGAAGAATATGGATCTTCTAAAGGAAAATCTGGAATCGGCTCAAGAAAGGTACAAGAAAGCAGCAGATAAATTTCGTAAACCTGCACCAGCTTTCAAGGTAGGAGACTTGGTCTGGCTGTCAACCAGAAATCTTAAGTTAAGGATTCCATCGTCTAAGTTGGGACATAAGTACATTGGACCCTATAAAATCAGTAAAATTATAAGTGCCGTTGCTTGTCGTCTTCAACTGCCCAAAACTATGAGAATCCACCCTGTCTTTCATGTATCCCTACTAAAGGCTGCGACACCCAATACGTTTCCTGGACGTTCCTCTCCTTGCCCTGACCCAGTGCTAGTCGATGGTCAGGAAGAATTTGTGGTGGAAAGGATTTTAGATTCCAGGTTGTATAGAAATCAGTTACAATATCTGATTAAATGGCAGGGCTACCCAGTGGAGGACAACTCATGGGAACCGGTCAATAACGTTAATGCTCCTCGCTTGCTCCGTCAGTTTCATCAGAGGTACCCACACAAGCCTGGTCTGAGGTTGTCCTTAAGGGGGGAGTAATGTAAGGTTCTATGTATATATTCCTGAAACTCAGTTTGTTCGTCAGCCATTTTACTTTCTGTCTTGCTGCAGCTATCTTGCCCTCAGTCAAAATGGAGTTTCCAGCTTGCATGTTCCCGCCCTGATTCTCTCCTTTGCTTCTTAAGCAGCCACAGCTGAGCAATCAGTGCTTCAGAATCTAGCCTGCAGTGAACCTCTGACTTGACTCCTGTAAGCCTTGGACCTTGTACTCCAGCTATTCCTACTGAGGAACTCTGAAGCACTTGTGGACTCTGAACCCTGCTCTTTGAAAGACCCACGTTTGCATGGACTTACGGTAACAGAGAAGAAGATCCTGAATCTGTATTGGAGAGTGATTGCTGAGCTTGGATTACTCTAGCCTGCTGTGTCTCCTGTTTCTGTGTCTGCAAACTGTGTGACTATTTCTGCCAACTTGTATGAAGTAATACAGGACTTTTCTATATCAAACCTGTGTCTCATGTATGTTCATCGCACCCAAGCACAAGACGCTATATGAACTGTACTACATACATTATAATAACTCCCGATTACCCACGTCATAATTACGTTCAGTTGGAGAAAATTTTCGAGAGAAAAAGGCACAAGGGTTACTTTTAGAGGTCTCAGGATCTCTTTGGGACAAAACGGCACCTGCCCCAATTTCAGAGGCATCAACCTCCACCTGAAATGGCAGAGAAACATCAGGCTGCCGTAGAACAGGAGCAGAAGTGAATCTCTGCTTAAGTTCCTGAAACGCAGAGACTGCCTCAGGAGGCCAATTCACCACATCAGAACCCTTTTTGGTCAAATCAGTCAATGGTTTAACAATAACAGAGAAATTACCAATAAATTTACGATAAAAATTGGCAAAACCCAAGAATCTGAAGAGCCTTTAATGAAGTAGGTTGGACCCAATCACAGATGGCCTGAACCTTGACCGGGTCCATTTCAATAACAGATGGAGACAAAATGAATCCCAGAAATGAGATCCTCTGTACGCCAAAAAGACACTTTGATCCCTTCACATACAGAGCATTCTCTCTCAAAATCTGGAACACAGTCCGAACATGTTTCACATGAGAATCCCAGTCATTGGAAAAAATCAAGACATCATCCAAATAAACAATCAGAAATTTATCCACAAAATCCCTGAAAATGTCATTCATGAAGGACTGGAAGACGGAAGGAGCATTAGTGAGCCCAAAGGGCATCACTAGGTACTCAAAATGCCCCTCTGGGGTATTAAACGCCGTCTTCCATTCATCCCCGTGCTTAATGCGAATAAGGCTATACGTCCCCCTGAGGTCAAGCTTGGTAAACCAAGTAGCACTTTTCACCCTGAAAAACAGGTCAGAAATCAAGGGTAACGGATATTGATATTTCACAGTGATCTTGTTCAAGAGACGATAATCAATACACGGCCTTAATGAACCATCCTTTTTGGCCACAAAGAAAAAACCGGCACCCAAGGGTGAAGAGGATGGTCTGATATGACCCTTCTCCAATGACTCCTTGATATAAGACCGCATAGCGTCATGTTCAGGTACAGACAAGTTAAAAAGGCGACCTTTAGGGAATTTACTACCAGGCACTAATTCAATAGCGCAGTCATAGCTCCTATGGGGGGGCAAGGATGCAGATTTACATTCGCTAAACACATCAGAAAAATCAGTCAAAAAGTCAGGAACTTCCTGAGACTGGGGAGAGGCAGAAAAAACAGGAGTTTTGGCATTAACACATTGGCAGCCCCAACTGGTCACAGACACAGATCTCCAATCCAAAACAGGATTATGAGACTGTAACCAAGGGAAACCTAGTACAATAATGTCATGCAGATTATACAGTACCAAAAATTTGCAACTCTCCTGATGATCAGGTTCAACCCTCGTTATCACCTGAGTAGAAAACTGGGGTTTATTCTCAGCCAAAGGGGTAGAATCAATCCCCAGTAGGGGAATAGACTTCCGTAGGGGTATCAAGGGAAACCCACAACGTTTGGCAAAATCAAAATCCATCAGGTTAATTGCTGCTCCTGAATCAACAAATCCTGAGCAGAAAATGTGGACAGGGAGCAAATCAGGGTAACAGTCAGCAGAAATTTAGTCTGAACACTACCCAAGACAACTGAGCGTGCAAAACGTCTTCCCCGCTTAGGGGAGACAGAAATAGCATGAGAGGCGTCACCACAATAGAAACATAACCCATTACGTTTTCGAAACTCATGACGCTGTGCCCCAGAAGCCACTCTTATCACACTGCATGGGTTCAGAAGCTGGCTCGCAAGGCAACATTATTCCACGCATACCTCTACACTCACGCAAACGTCTGTCAATTTGAATCGCTAATGACAGAATCATTGAGACCAGAGGGAGCAGGGAAACCCACCATAACATCTTTTACACTCTCTGACAGCCCCTTCCGAAAAAGGGCTGCCAAAGCATCATCATTCCATTTGGTTAGGACTGCCCATTTTTGGAATTTCTGACAGTATAACTCAGCGTCCTCAAGCCCCTGATTTAATGCCAACAAGGTTCTTTCAGCTTGATCAGTGACATTAGGCTCATCGTACAATAACCCCAGAGCCAGAAAAAATGCATCAACATCACTCAAAACAGGGTCCCCAGGTGTCAGGGAAAAAGCCCAATCCTGAGGATCGCCGCGCAGGAGAGAGATGACAATTTGAACCTGCTGTGCTGCGTTCCCTGAGGACTTAGGTTTTAAGGCAAAAAACAACTTACAGTTATTTTTGAAATTCAGAAATTTGGACCGATCTCCCAAAAACAAATCTGGCATGGGAATCCTAGGTTCCACAACCGGCAACTTTTCAGTTTGGCCGGTGATACTGTTTTGTTTTGGTAGCTGAGGAGAGCAGGCAAAAACGGCAATACACCAGAGAGGTTGGAATCTATTGGATTGCAGTACCCTGACTAACCACCACAACTAAAGGCAGCCGTGGAGCGTTCCTACGTTGGTCCTAGACACCTCGTCACAGCCTGAGAGATTAACTACACCTAAAGATAGAAAGAGGAAAGCTATCTGCCCCGGAGCAGATCCCCAAAGAACATAGAAAGCCACCAAACATGTAATGGCGGTTAGACAAGAGGAAATACAGACACAGACAGAAAATAGTATGAGCAAACGCTGGGGCCCAATCTGCCTAGACAGAAAAGGATAGAAAGGATACTCACTGTAATCCAAAAAAACCCTAAAAAATGCCAACGCTACTAATTGCAAAAACACCTGAGATCACACGACCTCTACCACCTAAATCAGTTCTCTGGTGTAACAAAACTAAGCCGCAGCCACTGAAAAAACTGGAAAAAGCAAATGAACAAACAACAGTGGCTCCAGCGGAACCGAGAGGAGCCCAAGCTCCCCAGGGGGGGTGTACCTGGCTAACCTCAAAGAAATGCAGAGAAATATGCAAATGGTAAGCACAAAAACAGAAAATATCTTATCTGAAAGCAGAAGAAGAGGCAAGACTCAGCAAGCTTCCAAGTGAACCAGGAACCACAGTTGACACAAGAACAATTGATCACCGGCAACCATGATGGGAGGGAACCTCCC
The DNA here is from genome assembly GCA_033576555.1 of Oophaga sylvatica. NCBI lineage: Eukaryota > Metazoa > Chordata > Amphibia > Anura > Dendrobatidae > Oophaga > Oophaga sylvatica. Next base: position 723,735,900 of record JARQOD010000001.1, read on the forward strand.
TTATATCAAGCCAGTCTGTGAATCCTGATTGCCAATCCTCATTGAATGGTTCAGTACTGTTTGTAATCACCAGAGGGAGCTTCTGCTCAGAATTCATTTCCAAAACATTCACAACACTCCTCACAGTTTATCTGCAGCCACTATTATTTGCTCATTTGCATTTTCCTGTTTTTTCAGCGGCTGCAGCTTGGTTTTGTTCACACTGAGATCTGATTTAGCGGGTGGCGAGATCGTGTGATCTCAGTATTTTTGTAATCAGAATTGTTGGATTTTTGTAGGGTTTTCTGGGTTGCAGAAAGTAATCTCTCCTTTCCTATCCTATTTAGTCAGCTTGTGGCCCCAGCGTTTGCTCAAACCTATTTTCTGCCTATGTTTGTGTTTTCATCTTGTCTAACCGCCATTATATGTTTGGGGGCTTCCTATTTTCTTTGGGGATCTGCTCCGGGGCAGATAGCTTTCATCTTTCTGCCTTTAGGTGTAGTTATCTCTCAGGCTGTGACGAGGCGTCTAGGATCAACGTAGGAACGCTCCACGGCTACCTCTAGTTGTGTCGTTAGTTTAGGAATCTGCAACCCATCAGTTACCAACATCTCAGGTGTTCTGCTGCCCTGCTGTTGTTCCTGTCCTCCTCAGCTACCGAAACATAACAATGGGGCCTATTATATACTGTATGAAACAATATATGGGGCTCATTATTCTGTATGGAGCAACACATACGGCTCATTATTCTGTACTGAGCAAAATATGGGGTCCATGATTCTGTATGGAGCAATATATGGTGCCCATAATACTGTATTGAGCATTATATATGGCTCATTATACTGTATTGAGCAGTATATGGGGTCCATTATTCTGTATGCAGCACTATGTGGTGCCCATAATACTGTATAGAGGACTATACTGTCCAATTTCTGATCTATTGTAGAATTTGCAATAGCTATCACTCATGTAATATAAGAAGTGAAATCTTTGGCATGCTATACCTATATTTTTTTGCTGTATCTGTGCATCATGAATTGTGGTACTGTATGTGTTAAAGGGGCCCACTGAGACTCTTTTGCCCAGGGCCCACGAAAACCTGGAACCTGCCTTGCCTGTCAGGTTTAATAAGTGTGATTTCTTGCCTGGTGGTGGTTGGAACCAAAGATCTCAAATTTGGACTCATCAGACCAAAGCACAGATTTCCACTGGTCTAATGTCCATTCCTTGTGTTCTTTAGCCCAAACAAGTCTCTTCTGCTTGTTGCCTGTCCTTAGCAGTGGTTTCCGAGCAGCTATTTTACCATGAAGGCCTGCTGCACAAAGTCTCCTCTTAACAGTTGTTGTAGAGATGTGTCTGCTGCTAGAACTCTGCTAGAATGCTAGAACGCATTGACCTGGTCTCTAATCTGAGCTGCTGTTAACCTGCGATTTCTGAGGCTGGTGACTCGGATAAACTTATCCTCAGAAGCAGAGATGACTCTTGGTCTTCCTTTCCTGTGGCGGTCCTCATGTGAGCCAGTTTCTTTGTAGCGCTTGATGGTTTTTGCAACTGCACTTGGGGACACTTTCAAAGTTTTCCCAATTTTTCGAACTGACTGACCTTCATTTCTTAAAGTAATGATGGCCACTCGTTTTTCTTTACTTGGCTGTTTTTTTCTTGCCATAAGGCCGGAGTCACACTCAACGATAAAAATTCTGTCCGTATTATACGGCCGTAATAGGCAGAGAATTCCCTAGAAACGTGATCCGTATGTAATCCGTTTGCAATGCGAGGATGCGATTTCCTCAGCTGAAAACATCCGTGTATGATCTGTATGGCATCCGTATGCAATCCGTACGCCGAGATTTTCTCACCAGCTTGCAAAACTGACAAATAACGGTTTTTATGCCTGAAACCCATTTAAATATTCATCAACAAACCTATTTATTGGCTCCTCAACAGGTGGCTCCCTCCAATCTTTGCCTTTCACTCCGTGGTGATGTTGTGGGACTTGTGCTTTGTCCTAAATATGGGAGACACACTTACTTTTAACCCCTTAATGTCCAATGACGTGCACAGTCCGTCATGGCCAGGTGTCAGTTCCGGCACCAGGACGGACTGTGCACGTCATGCCTTTGATCTACCACTGCGTGTTTAGATCAGTGCCGACAGCTGTCACAGACAGCTGACAGGCACGGCAAGCGGTGCGGGGACCTTTGCCGTCGGTCCCCGCACCTACAGCGCTGTGCTTCGTCAGTCAATCTGACTGACCAAACACAGCAGCGATCGCGCAGGAGATGCTGAAATTTCAGCATCTCCAGCGCGATCAGTGCAGGAGCCGGCGCTGCAGTGGCCAGGCTTCCTGCACTGACAGCCAGGAGCGGAGCCCCCACCGCCCCTGGCTGTTAACCCCCTGACTGCTGCGATCGAGCGCGATCGCAGCGCTCAGGGGGGGAGGCAGAGGGTCGGGAGCTCCCTCTGCCTCAGATCGGCGCCCTGCAATGTATTTGCAGGGCCCGATCTCTGCCTTGATGACCCGGGGGTTGTCATGACAACCTCCGGGTCATCTAGCTACGGAAAGCTGCTGTGATCATGCATTGCAATGCATTGTAACTGCAATAAAAAGTAAAAAAAAGTGAAAGTACCATAAAGGGACAAGTTAAAAAAATCATTTTTTTAAAAAAATTGTAAAAAAAAATATTATAAAATAATTTAAAAAAATCCCCTAAAAAAATACACATTTTTATGTAATAAAAAAATAAAAACAAAAAAAATACACGTTTGGTATCGCCGCGTCCGTAAAAATCCCATCTATAAAAGCGTAACCCTAGTTAACCCCTTCAGTGAAAGCCGTAAAAAAAAAAAAACACAAAAAAGTAGTAAATTATACTTTTTCCAAGCGGTATCATCATACTGCTTGGAAAAAGTGCAATAACACGCGATCAAAAAGTCAGATTTCAGCATCTTGTCCCGCAAAAAACAAGCCGCTATACAGCATCATCAGCGAAAAAAAGTTATAGCTCGCGGAATAAACTGATGCAAAAATAATTATTTTTTCTATAAAATTTTTTATTGTGTAAAAAAACGCCAAAACATAAAAAAATATATATATAAATGAGGTATCGCTGTAATCGTAGTGACCCGAAGAATAAAGCTGCTTTATCAATTTTACCACACAAGGAACGGAGGAAAAAAAAAACAATTCCTGAATTGCTGGTTTTTGTTCATTCTGCTTCCACAAAAATCGGAATAGGAAGCGATCGAAAAACGTTATGTGCCCGAATATGGTACCAATAAAAACGTCAGCTCGTCCCACAAAAAATAAGCCCACAGATAACTCTGTCGGCCGAAATTTGGAAAAATTATAGCTCTCAAAATACGGCGATGCAAAAATTTCTTACAAAAAATTATTCCAAAAAAAAGCATCTTTTAGTGTGTGACAGAAGCTAAACATGAAAAAAGGATGTAAATCTGGTATCGCTGTAATCGCACCGATCCGAAGAATAAAGTCGCCTAATCACTAATACTGCACGAGGAACGGCGCAAAAAAGAAAACCAATTCTTCACCTTTTGTGGATTTGTTCATTGTGCCTCCCAAAGATCGCAGTAAGGCGATCACAGTGGTTCCCCCCCACATATGGGGTATCAGCGTACTCAGGACAAAATGCACAATAGCTTTTGGGGTCCTATTTCTCCTGTTACCCTTAGAAAAATAAAAATTTGGGGGCAAAAAGGTCATTTTTGTGGAAAAAAATATGATTTTTTTTATTTTCACGGCTCTACGTTATAAACTTCTGTGAAGCCCTTGGGGGTTCAAAGTGCTGACCACACATCTAGATAAGTTCCTTGGGGGTCTAGTTTGCAAAATGGGGTCATTTGTGGGGGGTTTCTACTGTTTAGGCACATCAGGGGCTCTCCAAGCGCGACATGACACCCGCAGACCATTCCATCAAAGTCTGCATTTAAAAACGGTGCTCCTTCCCTTCCGATCTCTGCCACGCGTCAAAATAGTAGTTCCCCCCCACATATGGGATATCAGCGTACTCAGGACAAATTGCACAATACCTTTTGGGGTCCTATTTCTCCTGTTACCCTTATAAAAATAAAAATTTGGGGCAAAAAGATTATTTTTGTGGAAAAAAATGATTTTTTTTATTTTCACGGCTCTACGTTATAAACTTCTGTGA
>JARQOD010000001.1:723740147-723850496 GCA_033576555.1 Oophaga sylvatica
GCAATCTTTTTTTTTCTGCACATGCTTCACAATTCCACTGAAACGATCTAAGGTGCTACTATAATTATGTTGCTTACCAACAAGGCTTTAATGTGGGCAAACCCTCTGATTGAGACTGAGGATGATGTTTGAATCACCTTGATGATTTTATTTCAGCAATGGGCAGGTGTTTTGATGACCCAATCGAAGTGCAACAGCTGAAGCAGCCATGTTAGCTTGCGCCAAGGTAAGCACTCGTAGCTGAATATCCTTGGATTTCAGGAGATGGGCCCTTGATACCACCTGGGACAGTTCCGCCAAAAAATCTATTTTCGAAACGGGTTATCTCCACTGATTAAGATGAACTTGCCGGCCGACCCCTCCCACTGCGTGAGGTACTTTTATTAACAACTGCATCCGTAATTGATACTCGTCTGACTGAACGCAGGCAAGAGAGATGTGTTCGAAGCAATCGTACTAACCTTTTCATACCTCCTCTCCAGCTAAGGAACCTTTGAGTAGGATTACACGGGAACCTGAACCTGAACCCTTCAGGTAGACTTTTTTAACAAACGACGGTTAGTGATGCACCAAGGAACATCGTTTTAAGGAGAATCTATGTTTCTATTGTGGTAAGTCAGGGCACTTCATTATAAACTGCCCAGCCGTTCTCGTAAGACTACTGCAAGCACTCATTCATTGTGAGTGTTGCGAGAGGGGATCAGTCAGGTCCAGCCTCAGGCTCCAAGAGATCTGCAGCAACAGATCTTGATTTCTCGGACTTAAACTCCGTTACCCTCTAGACTTTGACTGTGTAAACGCTGCCATTTTCCAAGTTTCCTCAGCGGTGTCCCAGCTGAGTTGTAAGAAAACAATTCTCATTGCTTTCTTTCCATCAAACCTGGGTTGACTCAGCTTGGGTGTTTAAGCTCTGCTATGATCGACTCAGGGGCAAGTGGAAATTTATGGATGTCTCCTTTGCTCTGAAACAGGGAATACGTTCAGTGAAGAAGGCTACTTCCAGTACAGATGGAAACTGTGGATGGCTCCCCTGCTGACCTCTGACCAGTGGATCAGGAAACAGAGCCTTTGAGGGTTCTTATGGGTAAAGATCATCAAGAGAAACTGTCCTTTATGCTTATCTCTTCTCCCCACTTTCCCATTATTCTAGGCTACCATGGCTGCAGCTCAGAATCCTACCATTAACTGGGAGACCAAGGAATTACACTTTCCAAGAAACAGATGAGTCCAAAAGTTTCAGCTTGCTCTGTTCCTAAAGGAATCAGTCAGTCCCTGAACACCAGCTGTATACCGGACTATGTGGAATTTATGTGACAAGAAGAACGCTGACCAGCTTCCTCCTCACCGCCATATGATTGTCCAATTGAATTATTGCCTGGAGCAGAGATACCTTTTGGTAAGATCTACCCCCTGGCGGGGCCCCGAGCAAAGCTTTAAAGGATTACATAGATGAAAATCTAGCCAAGGGCTTCATACGCCCTCTTCATCTCCTGCAGGTGCACCCATCTTCTTTGTAAAGAAGAAAGATGGATCTCAGAGACCATGCGTAGACTATAGGGAACTCAATAGGTTACTATTAGAAACCGTTATCCATTGCCTTTAATCCCTGAGTTATTGGAGAGATGCGACAATGCCAAAATTTTTTCTAAACTAGATCTTCGTGGGGCCTATAACTTAGTCCGTATTAGACCTGGGGAATATGGAAGACTGCATTCAGGTCACGCATGGACACTTTGAATATCTGGTTATGCCTTTTGGTCTGAGTACCCGCCCCAGCCACTTTCCAACACTTGGTGAATGACATCTTCAGGATCTCCTAGATACATTCGTGTAATTTATTTGGATGATATTCTAATTTTTTCCTAACTCCACAGAGGAACATCATGGACATGTGAGAATGGTCTTGGAACGTCTAAGACAAAATCATCTTTACATCAAACTTGAAAAGTGTGAATTCCATAGGACCGAAATTCAATTTCTGGGGTATGTACTGTCTACACAAGGAATTAGTATGGATGGAAGCAAAACCCAAGCCATCAAGGATTGGCCAAGTCCTAGAAATGTGAAGGAGGTACAGCGCTTCATCGGGTTTGCCAACTTCTATAGACGTTTCATTAGAAATTTCTCTGAGGTAGTGTCACCTATCACTCAACTTACCCGGAAAGAGTCTAGGTTTTCCTGGACTCCCCAAGCCCAGGAAGCATTTTCCCGTCTAAAAGATAAATTTACCACTGCACCTATCCTAGTACATCCCAACCCCGAGCTTGCCTTCATAATAGAGGTGGATGCTTCAGACTGTGCCGTTGGAGCTATACTCTCTCAGAGAACAGGTGAGAAGAATGTCTTGCATCCCTGTGCCTTCTTTTCCCAGCAGTTGTCTTCGGCTGAGAGGAACTACGATGTGGGCAATAGAGAGTTGTTGGCCATTATTGCCGCCTTCAAAGAATGGAGACACCTTCTTCAGGGAGCTGCACAGCAAATAGTCGTCCTGACAGACCATCGTAACCTTGAGTTTATCAGGTCGGCTAAGTGCCTGACTCCTCGCCAGGCTCGCTGGAATCTTTTCTTAAACCAATTTAATTTTATCATCTCTTATAGACCAGGATCGCGCAATGGAAAGGTTGATGCACTCTCTAGGATTTACTCAGCAGAGACACGTCCAATTACTCCTCCTAAGACTATTCTTCCTGACTCTAGATTCCTAGGAGTAATTCATAATCAAGACCTACTTAAGTACATCAAGGAAGCATACCATGCGGATTCCTTGTTGGCACAACCCCCAAGGGACGTAAGTCTTGTCTTTAAGAATGGGTGTGGATTCAGGGACAACGCCTGTATATTCCTGAAACAGTCAGATTGAGAGTATTGCAACTCATTCACGATTCCAAGATAGCTGGGCATAGAGGAATTCTAAAGACACAGGAATTTCTTTCTCGTTTCTTTTGGTGGCCCACTTGCAGGAAGGATGTTTTGAATTATGTCACTTCATGTGAGGTCTGTGCAAGATGCAAAACACCTCGCTCCTCACCAACTGGTCTGTTACAGCCTCTTCCCACCCCGCCCCGCCCGTGGGGATCCATTTCTATGGACTTCATTGTGGAGTTACCAACCTCTCAGGGGAAGAACACCATTCTAGTGGTGGTTGACCGTCTAACAAAGGCAGCTCATTTTATCCCTTGTGTCGGCTTACCCACTGCAAAACAGACATCAGATTTGATGATTAAAGATGTGTTTCGCTTACATGGAGTACCGGATGAGGTTATTTCGGATCGAGGGGTGCAATTCACTTCTAGGTTTTGGCAAAATTTCTGTGCAGCATTGGACATTAAAGTAAACCTTTCTTCTGCTTTTCATCCCAGACTAATGGACAGACCGAACGAACCAATCAAACCCTGGAGCAGTATCTCCGCTGCTTTATCTGCCACCTACAGGATGATTGGGTGGATCTACTTCCATTAGCTGAGTTCTCGTATAACAACTCTCAGAGCGCCTCCACTAAGCAGTCTCCTTTTTACTCTAATCTAGGTTATCATCCTAACATTCTACCACGATTTCCCATAGAAACGCCTTTACCAGCAGTGGCTGAAAGAATCACGTCTTTACAGAAGAATATGGATCTTCTAAAGGAAAATCTGGAATCGGCTCAAGAAAGGTACAAGAAAGCAGCAGATAAATTTCGTAAACCTGCACCAGCTTTCAAGGTAGGAGACTTGGTCTGGCTGTCAACCAGAAATCTTAAGTTAAGGATTCCATCGTCTAAGTTGGGACATAAGTACATTGGACCCTATAAAATCAGTAAAATTATAAGTGCCGTTGCTTGTCGTCTTCAACTGCCCAAAACTATGAGAATCCACCCTGTCTTTCATGTATCCCTACTAAAGGCTGCGACACCCAATACGTTTCCTGGACGTTCCTCTCCTTGCCCTGACCCAGTGCTAGTCGATGGTCAGGAAGAATTTGTGGTGGAAAGGATTTTAGATTCCAGGTTGTATAGAAATCAGTTACAATATCTGATTAAATGGCAGGGCTACCCAGTGGAGGACAACTCATGGGAACCGGTCAATAACGTTAATGCTCCTCGCTTGCTCCGTCAGTTTCATCAGAGGTACCCACACAAGCCTGGTCTGAGGTTGTCCTTAAGGGGGGAGTAATGTAAGGTTCTATGTATATATTCCTGAAACTCAGTTTGTTCGTCAGCCATTTTACTTTCTGTCTTGCTGCAGCTATCTTGCCCTCAGTCAAAATGGAGTTTCCAGCTTGCATGTTCCCGCCCTGATTCTCTCCTTTGCTTCTTAAGCAGCCACAGCTGAGCAATCAGTGCTTCAGAATCTAGCCTGCAGTGAACCTCTGACTTGACTCCTGTAAGCCTTGGACCTTGTACTCCAGCTATTCCTACTGAGGAACTCTGAAGCACTTGTGGACTCTGAACCCTGCTCTTTGAAAGACCCACGTTTGCATGGACTTACGGTAACAGAGAAGAAGATCCTGAATCTGTATTGGAGAGTGATTGCTGAGCTTGGATTACTCTAGCCTGCTGTGTCTCCTGTTTCTGTGTCTGCAAACTGTGTGACTATTTCTGCCAACTTGTATGAAGTAATACAGGACTTTTCTATATCAAACCTGTGTCTCATGTATGTTCATCGCACCCAAGCACAAGACGCTATATGAACTGTACTACATACATTATAATAACTCCCGATTACCCACGTCATAATTACGTTCAGTTGGAGAAAATTTTCGAGAGAAAAAGGCACAAGGGTTACTTTTAGAGGTCTCAGGATCTCTTTGGGACAAAACGGCACCTGCCCCAATTTCAGAGGCATCAACCTCCACCTGAAATGGCAGAGAAACATCAGGCTGCCGTAGAACAGGAGCAGAAGTGAATCTCTGCTTAAGTTCCTGAAACGCAGAGACTGCCTCAGGAGGCCAATTCACCACATCAGAACCCTTTTTGGTCAAATCAGTCAATGGTTTAACAATAACAGAGAAATTACCAATAAATTTACGATAAAAATTGGCAAAACCCAAGAATCTGAAGAGCCTTTAATGAAGTAGGTTGGACCCAATCACAGATGGCCTGAACCTTGACCGGGTCCATTTCAATAACAGATGGAGACAAAATGAATCCCAGAAATGAGATCCTCTGTACGCCAAAAAGACACTTTGATCCCTTCACATACAGAGCATTCTCTCTCAAAATCTGGAACACAGTCCGAACATGTTTCACATGAGAATCCCAGTCATTGGAAAAAATCAAGACATCATCCAAATAAACAATCAGAAATTTATCCACAAAATCCCTGAAAATGTCATTCATGAAGGACTGGAAGACGGAAGGAGCATTAGTGAGCCCAAAGGGCATCACTAGGTACTCAAAATGCCCCTCTGGGGTATTAAACGCCGTCTTCCATTCATCCCCGTGCTTAATGCGAATAAGGCTATACGTCCCCCTGAGGTCAAGCTTGGTAAACCAAGTAGCACTTTTCACCCTGAAAAACAGGTCAGAAATCAAGGGTAACGGATATTGATATTTCACAGTGATCTTGTTCAAGAGACGATAATCAATACACGGCCTTAATGAACCATCCTTTTTGGCCACAAAGAAAAAACCGGCACCCAAGGGTGAAGAGGATGGTCTGATATGACCCTTCTCCAATGACTCCTTGATATAAGACCGCATAGCGTCATGTTCAGGTACAGACAAGTTAAAAAGGCGACCTTTAGGGAATTTACTACCAGGCACTAATTCAATAGCGCAGTCATAGCTCCTATGGGGGGGCAAGGATGCAGATTTACATTCGCTAAACACATCAGAAAAATCAGTCAAAAAGTCAGGAACTTCCTGAGACTGGGGAGAGGCAGAAAAAACAGGAGTTTTGGCATTAACACATTGGCAGCCCCAACTGGTCACAGACACAGATCTCCAATCCAAAACAGGATTATGAGACTGTAACCAAGGGAAACCTAGTACAATAATGTCATGCAGATTATACAGTACCAAAATTTGCAACTCTCCTGATGATCAGGTTCAACCCTCGTTATCACCTGAGTAGAAAACTGGGGTTTATTCTCAGCCAAAGGGGTAGAATCAATCCCCAGTAGGGGAATAGACTTCCGTAGGGGTATCAAGGGAAACCCACAACGTTTTGGCAAAATCAAAATCCATCAGGTTAATTGCTGCTCCTGAATCAACAAATCCTGAGCAGAAAATGTGGACAGGGAGCAAATCAGGGTAACAGTCAGCAGAAATTTAGTCTGAACACTACCCAAGACAACTGAGCGTGCAAAACGTCTTCCCCGCTTAGGGCAGACAGAAATAGCATGAGAGGCGTCACCACAATAGAAACATAACCCATTACGTTTTCGAAACTCATGACGCTGTGCCCCAGAAGCCACTCTTATCACACTGCATGGGTTCAGAAGCTGGCTCGCAAGGCAACATTATTCCACGCATACCTCTACACTCACGCAAACGTCTGTCAATTTGAATCGCTAATGACAGAATCATTGAGACCAGAGGGAGCAGGGAAACCCACCATAACATCTTTTACACTCTCTGACAGCCCCTTCCGAAAAAGGGCTGCCAAAGCATCATCATTCCATTTGGTTAGGACTGCCCATTTTTGGAATTTCTGACAGTATAACTCAGCGTCCTCAAGCCCCTGATTTAATGCCAACAAGGTTCTTTCAGCTTGATCAGTGACATTAGGCTCATCGTACAATAACCCCAGAGCCAGAAAAAATGCATCAACATCACTCAAAACAGGGTCCCCAGGTGTCAGGGAAAAAGCCCAATCCTGAGGATCGCCGCGCAGGAGAGAGATGACAATTTGAACCTGCTGTGCTGCGTTCCCTGAGGACTTAGGTTTTAAGGCAAAAAACAACTTACAGTTATTTTTGAAATTCAGAAATTTGGACCGATCTCCCAAAAACAAATCTGGCATGGGAATCCTAGGTTCCACAACCGGCAACTTTTCAGTTTGGCCGGTGATACTGTTTTGTTTTGGTAGCTGAGGAGAGCAGGCAAAAACGGCAATACACCAGAGAGGTTGGAATCTATTGGATTGCAGTACCCTGACTAACCACCACAACTAAAGGCAGCCGTGGAGCGTTCCTACGTTGGTCCTAGACACCTCGTCACAGCCTGAGAGATTAACTACACCTAAAGATAGAAAGAGGAAAGCTATCTGCCCCGGAGCAGATCCCAAAGAACATAGAAAGCCACCAAACATGTAATGGCGGTTAGACAAGAGGAAATACAGACACAGACAGAAAATAGTATGAGCAAACGCTGGGGCCCAATCTGCCTAGACAGAAAAGGATAGAAAGGATACTCACTGTAATCCAAAAAAACCCTAAAAAATGCCAACGCTACTAATTGCAAAAACACCTGAGATCACACGACCTCTACCACCTAAATCAGTTCTCTGGTGTAACAAAACTAAGCCGCAGCCACTGAAAAAACTGGAAAAAGCAAATGAACAAACAACAGTGGCTCCAGCGGAACCGAGAGGAGCCCAAGCTCCCCAGGGGGGGTGTACCTGGCTAACCTCAAAGAAATGCAGAGAAATATGCAAATGGTAAGCACAAAAACAGAAAATATCTTATCTGAAAGCAGAAGAAGAGGCAAGACTCAGCAAGCTTCCAAGTGAACCAGGAACCACAGTTGACACAAGAACAATTGATCACCGGCAACCATGATGGGAGGGAACCTCCCTTATATCAAGCCAGTCTGTGAATCCTGATTGCCAATCCTCATTGAATGGTTCAGTACTGTTTGTAATCACCAGAGGGAGCTTCTGCTCAGAATTCATTTCCAAAACATTCACAACACTCCTCACAGTTTATCTGCAGCCACTATTATTTGCTCATTTGCATTTTCCTGTTTTTTCAGCGGCTGCAGCTTGGTTTTGTTCACACTGAGATCTGATTTAGCGGGTGGCGAGATCGTGTGATCTCAGTATTTTTGTAATCAGAATTGTTGGATTTTTGTAGGGTTTTCTGGGTTGCAGAAAGTAATCTCTCCTTTCCTATCCTATTTAGTCAGCTTGTGGCCCCAGCGTTTGCTCAAACCTATTTTCTGCCTATGTTTGTGTTTTCATCTTGTCTAACCGCCATTATATGTTTGGGGGCTTCCTATTTTCTTTGGGGATCTGCTCCGGGGCAGATAGCTTTCATCTTTCTGCCTTTAGGTGTAGTTATCTCTCAGGCTGTGACGAGGCGTCTAGGATCAACGTAGGAACGCTCCACGGCTACCTCTAGTTGTGTCGTTAGTTTAGGAATCTGCAACCCATCAGTTACCAACATCTCAGGTGTTCTGCTGCCCTGCTGTTGTTCCTGTCCTCCTCAGCTACCGAAACATAACAATGGGGCCTATTATATACTGTATGAAACAATATATGGGGCTCATTATTCTGTATGGAGCAACACATACGGCTCATTATTCTGTACTGAGCAAAATATGGGGTCCATGATTCTGTATGGAGCAATATATGGTGCCCATAATACTGTATTGAGCATTATATATGGCTCATTATACTGTATTGAGCAGTATATGGGGTCCATTATTCTGTATGCAGCACTATGTGGTGCCCATAATACTGTATAGAGGACTATACTGTCCAATTTCTGATCTATTGTAGAATTTGCAATAGCTATCACTCATGTAATATAAGAAGTGAAATCTTTGGCATGCTATACCTATATTTTTTTGCTGTATCTGTGCATCATGAATTGTGGTACTGTATGTGTTAAAGGGGCCCACTGAGACTCTTTTGCCCAGGGCCCACGAAAACCTGGAACCTGCCTTGCCTGTCAGGTTTAATAAGTGTGATTTCTTGCCTGGTGGTGGTTGGAACCAAAGATCTCAAATTTGGACTCATCAGACCAAAGCACAGATTTCCACTGGTCTAATGTCCATTCCTTGTGTTCTTTAGCCCAAACAAGTCTCTTCTGCTTGTTGCCTGTCCTTAGCAGTGGTTTCCGAGCAGCTATTTTACCATGAAGGCCTGCTGCACAAAGTCTCCTCTTAACAGTTGTTGTAGAGATGTGTCTGCTGCTAGAACTCTGCTAGAATGCTAGAACGCATTGACCTGGTCTCTAATCTGAGCTGCTGTTAACCTGCGATTTCTGAGGCTGGTGACTCGGATAAACTTATCCTCAGAAGCAGAGATGACTCTTGGTCTTCCTTTCCTGTGGCGGTCCTCATGTGAGCCAGTTTCTTTGTAGCGCTTGATGGTTTTTGCAACTGCACTTGGGGACACTTTCAAAGTTTTCCCAATTTTTCGAACTGACTGACCTTCATTTCTTAAAGTAATGATGGCCACTCGTTTTTCTTTACTTGGCTGTTTTTTTCTTGCCATAAGGCCGGAGTCACACTCAACGATAAAAATTCTGTCCGTATTATACGGCCGTAATAGGCAGAGAATTCCCTAGAAACGTGATCCGTATGTAATCCGTTTGCAATGCGAGGATGCGATTTCCTCAGCTGAAAACATCCGTGTATGATCTGTATGGCATCCGTATGCAATCCGTACGCCGAGATTTTCTCACCAGCTTGCAAAACTGACAAATAACGGTTTTTATGCCTGAAACCCATTTAAATATTCATCAACAAACCTATTTATTGGCTCCTCAACAGGTGGCTCCCTCCAATCTTTGCCTTTCACTCCGTGGTGATGTTGTGGGACTTGTGCTTTGTCCTAAATATGGGAGACACACTTACTTTTAACCCCTTAATGTCCAATGACGTGCACAGTCCGTCATGGCCAGGTGTCAGTTCCGGCACCAGGACGGACTGTGCACGTCATGCCTTTGATCTACCACTGCGTGTTTAGATCAGTGCCGACAGCTGTCACAGACAGCTGACAGGCACGGCAAGCGGTGCGGGGACCTTTGCCGTCGGTCCCCGCACCTACAGCGCTGTGCTTCGTCAGTCAATCTGACTGACCAAACACAGCAGCGATCGCGCAGGAGATGCTGAAATTTCAGCATCTCCAGCGCGATCAGTGCAGGAGCCGGCGCTGCAGTGGCCAGGCTTCCTGCACTGACAGCCAGGAGCGGAGCCCCCACCGCCCCTGGCTGTTAACCCCCTGACTGCTGCGATCGAGCGCGATCGCAGCGCTCAGGGGGGGAGGCAGAGGGTCGGGAGCTCCCTCTGCCTCAGATCGGCGCCCTGCAATGTATTTGCAGGGCCCGATCTCTGCCTTGATGACCCGGGGGTTGTCATGACAACCTCCGGGTCATCTAGCTACGGAAAGCTGCTGTGATCATGCATTGCAATGCATTGTAACTGCAATAAAAAGTAAAAAAAAGTGAAAGTACCATAAAGGGACAAGTTAAAAAAATCATTTTTTTAAAAAAATTGTAAAAAAAAATATTATAAAATAATTTTAAAAAAAATCCCCTAAAAAATACACATTTTTATGTAATAAAAAATAAAAAACAAAAAAAATACACGTTTGGTATCGCCGCGTCCGTAAAAATCCCATCTATAAAAGCGTAACCCTAGTTAACCCCTTCAGTGAAAGCCGTAAAAAAAAAAAACACAAAAAAGTAGTAAATTATACTTTTTCCAAGCGGTATCATCATACTGCTTGGAAAAAGTGCAATAACACGCGATCAAAAAGTCAGATTTCAGCATCTTGTCCCGCAAAAAACAAGCCGCTATACAGCATCATCAGCGAAAAAAAGTTATAGCTCGCGGAATAAACTGATGCAAAAATAATTATTTTTTCTATAAAATTTTTTATTGTGTAAAAAAACGCCAAAACATAAAAAAATATATATATATAAATGAGGTATCGCTGTAATCGTAGTGACCCGAAGAATAAAGCTGCTTTATCAATTTTACCACACAAGGAACGGAGGAAAAAAAAAAACAATTCCTGAATTGCTGGTTTTTGTTCATTCTGCTTCCACAAAAATCGGAATAGGAAGCGATCGAAAAACGTTATGTGCCCGAATATGGTACCAATAAAAACGTCAGCTCGTCCCACAAAAAATAAGCCCACAGATAACTCTGTCGGCCGAAATTTGGAAAAATTATAGCTCTCAAAATACGGCGATGCAAAAATTTCTTACAAAAAATTATTCCAAAAAAAAGCATCTTTTAGTGTGTGACAGAAGCTAAACATGAAAAAAGGATGTAAATCTGGTATCGCTGTAATCGCACCGATCCGAAGAATAAAGTCGCCTAATCACTAATACTGCACGAGGAACGGCGCAAAAAAGAAAACCAATTCTTCACCTTTTGTGGATTTGTTCATTGTGCCTCCCAAAGATCGCAGTAAGGCGATCACAGTGGTTCCCCCCCACATATGGGGTATCAGCGTACTCAGGACAAAATGCACAATAGCTTTTGGGGTCCTATTTCTCCTGTTACCCTTAGAAAAATAAAAATTTGGGGGCAAAAAGGTCATTTTTGTGGAAAAAAATATGATTTTTTTTATTTTCACGGCTCTACGTTATAAACTTCTGTGAAGCCCTTGGGGGTTCAAAGTGCTGACCACACATCTAGATAAGTTCCTTGGGGGGTCTAGTTTGCAAAATGGGGTCATTTGTGGGGGGTTTCTACTGTTTAGGCACATCAGGGGCTCTCCAAGCGCGACATGACACCCGCAGACCATTCCATCAAAGTCTGCATTTAAAAACGGTGCTCCTTCCCTTCCGATCTCTGCCACGCGTCAAAATAGTAGTTCCCCCCCACATATGGGATATCAGCGTACTCAGGACAAATTGCACAATACCTTTTGGGGTCCTATTTCTCCTGTTACCCTTATAAAAATAAAAATTTTGGGGCAAAAAGATTATTTTTGTGGAAAAAAATGATTTTTTTATTTTCACGGCTCTACGTTATAAACTTCTGTGAAGCACTTGGGGGTTCAAAGTGCTCCCAACACACATCTAGATAAGTTCCTTGAGGGGTCTAGTTTCCAAAATGGAGTCACTTGTGGGGGGTTTCTACTGTTTAGGCACATCAGGGGCTCTCCAAACGTGACATGACACCCGCAGACCATTCCATCAAAGTCTGCATTTGAAAAAGGCGCTCCTTCCCTTTCGAGCTCTGCCATGCGTCAAAATAGTGGTTTACCCCCACATATGGGGTATCAGCGTACTCAGGACAAATTGCACAATAACTTTTGGGGTCCTGTTACCCTTTGGAAAATAACAATTGGGGGTGGAAAGATCATTTTTGTGGAAAAGATATGATTTTTTAATTTTACTGCTCTACGTTATAACCTTCTGTGAAGCCCTTGGGGGTTCAAAGCTCTCACCACACATCTAGATAAGTTCCTTGGGGGGTCTAGTTTCCAAAATGGGGTCACTTGTGGGGGGTTTCCACTGTTTAGGCACACAGGGGCTCTCCAAATACGACATGGCGTCCAATCTCAATTCCAGCCAAAAAGTCAAATGGCGCTGCTTCCCTTCCGAGCTCTGCCATGCGCCCAAATAGTGGTTTACCCCCACATGTGGGGTATCAGCGTACTCAGGACTAATTGCACAATAACTTTTGGGGTCCTTTTATCCTTTGGAAAATAAAAATTGGGATGAAAAGATCATTTTTGTGGAAAAAATATGATTTTTTAATTTTACGGCTCTACGTTATAACCTTCTGTGAAGCCCTTGGGGGGTTAAAAGCTCTCACAACACATTTAGATAAGTTCCTTGGGGGGTCCAGTTTCCAAATTGGGGTCACTTGTGGGGGGTTTCCACTGTTTAGGCACACAGGGACTCTCCAAATGCGACATGGCGTCCAATCTCAATTCCAGCCAAAAAAGTCAAATGGCGCTGCTTCCCTTCCGAGCTCTGCCATGCGCCCAAATAGTGGTTTACCCCCACACATGGGGTATTGGTGTACTCTGGAGAAATTGTACAACAAATATTGTGGTTCATTTTCTCCTGATACCCTTGACAAAATTTAAAAAATTGTGTCGAAAGAAAAATTTTGGGAAAAAAAGTTAAATGTTCATTTTTTCCTTCCACATTGCTTCAATTCTTGTGAAGTACCTAAAGGGTTAATAAACTTCTTGAATGTGGCTTTGAACACGTTGAGGGGTGCAGTTTTTAGAATGGTGTCACTTTTGGGTATTTTCTGTCATATTGACCCCTCAAATTCACTTCAAATGTGAGGTGGCCCCTAAAAAAAATGGTTTTGTAAATTTTGTTGGAAAAGTGAGAAATTGCTGGTCAACTTTTAACACTTATAACTTCCTAACAAAAAAAAATTTTGGTTCCAAAATTGTGCTGATGTAAAGTAAACATGTGGGAAATGTTATTTATTAACTAATTTTTGTGACATATCTCTCTGATTTAATGGCATAAAAATTAAAAGTTTGAAAATTGCAAAATTTTCAAAATTTTTGCCATATTTCCGTTTTTTTCATAAATAAACGCAAGTTATATTGAAGAAATTTTACCACTATCATGAAGTACAATATGTCACGAGAAAACAATCTCCGAATCGCCAAGATCCGTAGAAGCGTTCCAGAGTTATAACCTCATAAAGAGACAGTGGTCAGAATTGTAAAAATTGGCCTGGTCTTTAACCTACAAAATGGCTTGGTCGTTAAGGGGTTAACACAACTGAGCATGTGTTGTATAACTGGGTATTGTCACGACGTTTTGGTCAGCCATACCCAGTGATTGTGGATCCCAGGAGGCGTAGAAGATTTTGGGTCCATCCCCTTTTGAGGCGACATGACAGTGAAGGGCATTTCCACTGTCTCTACGCTTCTCTGCGTAGCAATCCCGACAAGTTTTTTTCTTATTGTCAGATGTCCCTTCGCACTTTTGATATATTGTTGGAGATTGTGCACCCTGGGATAACGTTTCAGGACACAAGGATGCGTAAAGCAATATCTGCCGAGGAGCGCCTAATCCTTATGTTACGGTATGTATGCAACCGATATATTGATGATGTATTAGAGATATTTATGTATTACCTGGCCTTACATCTTAGTTATTTAGACCTCTATTGATATATGTGTGAGCCCCCACAATTTTTCGAATCATATCAAACCTTGGATATGACCCAAAAACCACACACCTTGCATTTGTATGTTTTTGTGGCTATGTTTGTTATTAATGGACTCAAAGTGTCATCAATTTTATAACCATGTACTTAACTGGATGGCTTATCATGTATATGTTCTGTTTACCCTTTAGATTTCCTTCCACGGGGATGTCATATGCAGCATTGCATTTAGAATTTTTACTTGGAAAGTCAACCATCTCTGGGATTGTGCGGTCAACATGCGCAGAAATCTGGTCCCGACTCCATCACCTGGTCATGCCTCAGCCGCAAATGGAAGATTGGATGCGTATAGCTCGTGGTTTTCAGGAGACCTGCCAGATTCCTAACTGTCTAGGAGCCCTGGATGGGAAGCACATCCGTGTGCGTAAGCCGCCGAACTCAGGGTCCCAATATTACAATTATAAACAATATTTTTCTGTAGTTCTGTTGGCCCTGGTTGACACTAGCTACAGGTTTGTGTTATGATCTGCTACAAGCACTAAGGAAAGGTGGGAATTCTGTCCCTACAATAGGACTGAGCTGGATCCCTACGATGTAACGGGGAACCTGATACTGCGACCAGACCCGCTAAAGTCCTCAGCTAGTCTGAACGAAGACCTATAGTTGCGAGGAAGGAATCCCTACAAGATCTAGGAACTGGGTGAAAAGGTGGACACCTCCTAACAGAAAGTGTAGCAGGGAAAATAAAACAGAAAACAAATACTAAGAGATACTAAGATCTAGCAAAACTGACAGAGTAAGGCACCTAAGCATCCGGCTAGCTTAAGAGTAGATAATACAATGAAGTCCAGCAAGGCCAGAAGGGCGGAACCAGACCAAATAGGGTAAAAAGGTCATGTGACCAGCAAAGTGAAACAAAACCTAACAAGAGGGTTCTAACAGTACCCTCCCTTCTAAGAGGATCCTCCGGATCCCCTAGGACTTAGGCTTATCCGGAAACCTCTTGTGAAACGCTCTGACAAGTCTAGACGCAGAAACATCATCCGCCCTCACACATGAGTTATCCTCGGGTCCATAACCCTTCCAAGCGACGAGGTACTGTAAACTCCCTCTATACCGTCTAGAATTTAGGATGCGGGAAATCTCATATTGCCCGTCCTCCACCACCAGGGGAACAGTGGCCGAGACGTCTCCATCTGAGACCTCAGCTTTTTTCAAGAGAGAAACATGAAACACTGGATTAATCTTCCAGGAGGTGGGGAGCTCCAACTTAACAGCAGATTGGTTAATAACCTGAAGCACCTTAAAGGGCCCTACAAACTTGGGACCCAATTTCTTAGACGGAATCCTCAAGCGCAGATTCTTAGAGGACAACCAAACCATGTCACCAATAGCAAACAAAACCTCTTGTCGTTTTCTATCAAAATACACTTTGGATCTTTTGTTAGCCTCCTGAAGATTACCACGCACATCAGTCCAAACTCTCTCCAAAAGACCAGAAAAATTCTCCTCTTCAGGTACAGCCGATCCCAACTTGGAAAATGACCCAAACGACGGATGTCTCCCAGTACAACAAAAAAAAGGCGAACAACCAGCAGAAGCGGATGTATGGTTGTTAAGAGCAAACTCAGCAAGTGGCAGAAACTCAGACCACCCCTCTTGATTATCAGTCACAAAACAACGCAAGAACTGCTCAACATCCTGGTTTTTCCTTTCTGTCTGGCCATTAGACTCCGGATGATATCCGGATGAAAACGACAAATGAACTCCCAATCTGTCACAAAAGGCGCGCCAAAAACGAGCCACAAACTGAGGTCCCCTATCGGAAACAATGTCAGTAGGAACACCATGTAGTCTGACTATTTCCTTGACAAAGGCCTTAAACCGCCGTCCTTTTTTTTAACAAAAAAATCCAACCGCCACAGGAGACTTGGAAGGCCTAATGTGACCGGCGGCCAAACTTGTCTGTATGTATTCCTCCAAAGCCTTTCTCTCAGGAATAGTCAAATTAAATAAGCGACTTTTAGGAAGAGTCGCTCCAGGGACAAATTCAATTGCACAATCATAATCTCTATGAGGAGGCAATACCTGCGATTCTTTATCAGAAAAAACTTTCCAAAAATCCTGAATAGGTACAGGTAACTCCCCCTTAACTACAGCAGCAATACGCCCGTTACAACACTTGTCATAACAATTGGGACTCCAGGACTTAATTTCATTGGTAGACCAATCCAGTACCGGATTGTGCAATTTTAACCAGGGTAACCCCAAAATCACCGGTGAGGGCAAATTATTCAAAACCACCAAATCCAAATTCTCTTGATGAACACCATTAATAGTAAGAGGAAATTCACAGATATGGTGAGTAACATTTTTCAAGTGAGAACCATCCACAGACACCACATTAATAGGGGAAGACAGAAGTTTGGGTTTTAATTTTAGTTTTTCCAAAAATTTCCCATCAATCACATTGAGAGTTGAACCACAATCCACAAATACCCGAAACTCCATTAATTCCTCCTCAACAGCAGTGGTAGCAGAAAGAAAGACACCTTTATTGTTTAAACAAGCTATACGGGCGAAACTGACCTCATTTTTTTTTCTCTCTTTATTCATTCGAAGCGCACAGTTCTTAATAAAATGCTCCGATTTACCACAGTAGAAACACAAGCCCTTAGCAAATCTGCGTTCTTTTTCCCGAGAGTGAAGTGTCATTGCTCCAATTTCCATCGGCTCTGCAATGTCAGTACATTCCTTCTCCAAACTTGGAGCTGACAAGGCAGATTTACTCTCATTAACCCTTGCACGCAGTCTCCTATCCACCCGTATGGCTAATTGCATAGCCTCTTGCAAGTTACCAGGTATAGGATAAGCAATCAGCAAATCTTTAACCCTGCAAGAAATAAACTTTTCAAAGCTGAATCGTTCCAGCCCACCTGTGTGGACCACCTTCTGAAGTGAGTACAATATTTCTCCACATTACCTGATCCCTGTCTCAAACGTCTCAATTCTGTCTCAGCTGATGAAACACGATCCGGATCGTCATATAACAACCCCAAAGCAGAAAAAAAACTATCCACTGATATAAAGCATGGATCACTAGACTGCAGAGAAAAGGCCCAATCCTGAGGTTCTTTGCGCAAAAGTGACATTATGAACCCTATGCGCTGTGATTCCTCACCAGAGGATCTGGGTCTCAAACGGAAATACAACAAGCAAGCATTTTTAAAAGAAAAAAAATCTTGTTGTTCACCAAAAAATAAATCAGGCAAACGTACCTTTGTCTCCACGAAATGTGCTCCAGAACAACTACTCACGTGTTGCTTTATCTCAGCCACCTCCAGAGAAAGTCCCTGCAGGCGCTGAACCAAATCCTGAACCGACACCATGATGGAAAACAGAAAATCTTTCCTTAGAGATTTTTTTTTTTTTTTTTTTCTTTTGGCTGGACTTACTGTTATGATCTGCTACAAGCACTAAGGAAAGGTGGGAATTCTGTCCCTACAATAGGACTGAGCTGGATCCCTACGATGTAACGGGGAACCTGATCCTGCGACCAGACCCGCTAAAGTCCTCAGCTAGTCTGAACGAAGACCTATAGTTGCGAGGAAGGAATCCCTACAAGATCTAGGAACTGGGTGAAAAGGTGGACACCTCCTAACAGAAAGTGTAGCAGGGAAAATAAAACAGAAAACAAATACTAAGAGATACTAAGATCTAGCAAAACTGACAGAGTAAGGCACCTAAGCACCCGGCTAGCTTAAGAGTAGATAATACAATGAAGTCCAGCAAGGCCAGAAGGGCGGAACCAGACCAAATAGGGTAAAAAGGTCATGTGACCAGCAAAGTGAAACAAAACCTAACAAGAGGGTTCTAACAGTTTGTAATTGTCGATATTGGGGCCTATGGAAGAACTGGAGACTCCAGAGTCTTCAATTCTTCCATTATGGGTCGGCGGCTGCGCAACAATGAGTTGAACATCCCACCCCCACGTTACCTACCAGGGAATAATATTGAAGCCTTGCCTTATGTCATGGTTGCAGATGAGGCTTTCCAGCTGACGCGGAACGTCATGAGGCCGTATCCATTGAGAGCCCTCAACAACAGGCGCACTATATTTAACTTTAGACTTTCCCGTGCACGCCATCTTGTTGAGTGTGCCTTTGGTATTCTGTGTGCCAAATGGCGGGTTCTTCAGTCCGCAATTCAACTTGGTGAAGCCAATGTTAATGTGGTAATACAGGCGTGTGTTGTACTACATAATTTGACCAGATACCATGATTGTCCTTCCAATGTTGATGATGACGTTGTGGATGTAAGTCATGATCCGACTAATGGAAGACCTGTCCATCGTGAATGTCGCCAGCCCTCTGGCCTAAGAGTGCGTGAGCTTTTAACTAATTATTTTGTTTCCCCTGAGGGATCTACTCCCTGGCAAGAGACTGTGCTGTCTATGTCGTACTTATGGCAGTTTGTCACAGTGTTTTTGTAATGTTTGACCCTTTGAAACCTATAAGTGTTTCGAAGATACCCTTATTTCTAGGTTGATAATAAAATATTGGTTAATGAAAACATGACAGGCATTTTGTGTTTTTGTGCAAATTTATATTTTCTTTGCATCATTTTTAACCCATATTGGCATCATATGGGTGTCACGGCCTAATATTCAGGCCTCATTATATGGAAATGTCCTAAAACGGACAAATAATATGATAAAGTAAAACAAAATTTCAAAGCAACATACAACAATTATTAACAACAGGCCACCACATTGGCTCTTTATAGGTTGTGGTAAGTTGGGGGTGGGGGTGAAGGGGGACGGTCACCTTGGGCAGAAGGTGGTCTGCTCTGTTGGGCAACCTGTGTCTCACCTTGGGCTATGGAAGTTGGCCATGCAGTATTCAGGCCCAAGGTTTGTTCCTGTGGTAGCGCTCCATAATAGTGTGGAGCGGGGTATGGATGGCTCACATCCTGGCTATGGGAGTAACCCATGGCTTCATACCCCCCAATATGGCCATGTCGACCAGACACATGTTGGGACCGGCCTCCAACATTGTGTCTGCTCAAGTGGCCATATTGGGCAGGTGCACTGTACTCTGGCAAGTGTCCATAGGTTCTTTGCCCTTCGGTTTGGGTGGCCTGTGTATGGAAGGTAGGGGGTGCGGACTCTAATTGCCCTGACTGCTGGTGGGGAAGATTCTGCAGCGGCAGAAGGTTTGTTTGTGACAACTGCCACCTCTCTAAAAAAATAAAAATGGGCAGAGGATTGTTGGGAGGGGCACAAGCGTCCAGTACTATCTGGAGAGCACCTCGGGCACGCAATCTGAGGGAACGCAGGATCGGGCGCAAATATTGAGCAAGGCTACGAAAGAAAGCCTCTTCACCATCATCATGGGCAGCCCTAGAAAGATAGTTCAGGACACCAGTATCCACTTGCCTCCTAGTGGTAGAGGTGGAAACGACTCTTCTGCGGCGTCCACGAAGTGGTAAGGCCGAAGGCAGGGGTGATCTTTCCAGCGGCAGTGTAGGACTGCTGCTGTGGCCCACATCTTCCTCCTGGGGATTGGCCTCCTGTGTGGATGCTGAGGCTGCTTGACATGTTGGTGGTGGTGGTGCTGCTGGCTCATTGGTGTCGGGGGGTGCCGAAGATGGGCCAGCCACTTCGTCACCTTCACCGACAGGGTCAATGATGACCTCGGAGTCGGATGCCGTCTCTCTTTCGGTAAGGTTTGACTCCGTTCAGTTGGATAGAAATCATTCAGCATTACAATCAGTAAGTTATGGAGACAGTAGAACATGTGTTGAAGGTGTACCTTAATGCATGCACTTACGGCCTAAGATCCATGCTGGGGGCCAGAAAATTCAAACGGTCGTAATACACTTATTTCCGTTTTTTCGGGGCTGCATCCCCACTCCTCCCTAATTGCTGGCGTTCACGCCATTACTGGTCCCGGCAACTCCGCCACCGTCGTGTTACATCATTCACTTAAAAGGAAAATAGCATACAAATGATCAGATTGGATGTGTTTGAAGATGTAGGCCTCAGTCTTAATTGGCCTGTGATGTAGCAAATGTGTATCCTATACAATATGGGTCATATGGGACACACATAACATATCCTGCATTGCAACTTTACATTTAAGAGTTAACTCAATAGTTGCATAAATCTACTTACTAATTTCTTGCTGCTCCGCGCGATGCCGATCCTCATAACCAGGGACCATGTGGCTGCATATAGACCTCCATGCTGCCTCCTTGCGGGAGCGGTCCGCATAATGGGGGTCGCGTTGGTCCCACAAAACAGGCCTTTCCTGCACCAGCACTAGGAGCATTTCCACATTTATCATTCTGGCCATGCTTACTCCGTGGAGGCGTGCTTCCTGGTTAGGAGTGTAGCGTGCCAGGCTAATCTGCATGTCAACACTTCCTGAGAAACCATGAGAACTGTTGCTTTTTTCTCGCAAGTCACACGTCTGGTCCGTGTGCAATCCGTTATTTCCACGCACCCATTGATTTGCATTGGCGAGTCTCGGACGTAATACGCTGAAAATCGCAGCATGCTGCGATTTCACTCGCACGTATAAAACGGCCGAGAAAACATCGGATGATGCGAGCTGCCCCATAGTTTAACATTGGTCCGAGTGCAATGCGATTTTTTTCTCGCATTGCACTCGTCCGTAGTTCCCGCTAGTGTGACTCCGGCCTTATACACATTCTAACAGTCTATTCAGTAGGACTATCAGCTGTGTATCCACCAGACTCCTGCACAACATAACTGATGGTCCCAACCCCATTTATAAGGCCAGAAATCCCACTTATTAAACCTGACAGGGCACACCTGTGAAGTGAAAACCATTTCCGGTGACTACCTCTCGAAGCTCATCAAGAGAATGCCAAGAGTGTGCAAAGCAGTAATCAAAACAAAAAGGTGGCTACTTTGAAGAACCTAGAATATAAGACATAGTTTCAGTTGTTTCACACTTTTTTGTTAAGTATATAATTCCACATGTGTTAATTCATAGTTTTGATGCCTTCAGTGTGAATGTGCAATTTTTATAGTCATGAAAATACAGAAAAATCTTTGAATGAGAAGGTGTGTCCAAACTTTTGGTCTGTACTGTATTTATTGGAAAACAACTTTAGAGGGGGAAGAACCTCATACTGTTCCGCAGAACCTCATACTGCACACCTCAGCTGCTGCAGAACGTCATACTGCACACCCCTACACTTTGAAAATAAAGCCTGCACCTTAAGAAGATGTGGTGATGAATGCAGTCTATTTATTCCAACTATCAATTGATGTTGATGTGTTACTGAAGACGAGCAATGCCTGTCCTGGGCGTCCTTTTGGGCAGCTATGAGGTGTACCTGACTGGTGCTAAAATAAAAAGGAGTGTTAGTCTGTGTGCTACCCGGCTTTCATTCTTTTTGGTACAGGTAAGATATGGATAGACAGATATGGATAAATGG
This sequence comes from Oophaga sylvatica, assembly GCA_033576555.1. Classification (NCBI taxonomy): domain Eukaryota; kingdom Metazoa; phylum Chordata; class Amphibia; order Anura; family Dendrobatidae; genus Oophaga; species Oophaga sylvatica. Next base: position 723,761,593 of record JARQOD010000001.1, read on the forward strand.
ATATATAAAGCAGATTTCTAATCTGCATTTCCTATTGAAAACATTACCTATGAGCTCAAAAACCTTTCAGGTGATGCGTTTTTTTAAAAAGCTGATCTGCTTTTGCAGCTGAAAAACGTATCCTCAAAAAACGCAGCAAAAACGCTGTGTGTGAATGTAGCCTTAGATCAGGAATAGAACAGCCATTTATAGGAAATTTCATAACTTTCCCAAATTCCTATGAAAAAATATTCAGCACATTCTGCATTGAACTACTGTACCCAATTTATTATATATTTTAGGAGTCGGAGTCGGTCCGTTTTATACCGACTCCACCAAAATGAGCTCCGACTCTGACTCCACAGCCCTGCTTATGACAAGTCACTGATCCCTCACTGACCTGCACCCTATCTTACATACTATAGATCTTATTGTTCATTAATCATTCAGGCGGCCCTGCGCTGCAGCATGATCGGCTCTATAATATCCATATTTTTATTTTAGAATCTAGTAGAATCTATCACATTCCGAATCATGATGCTGCGCAGGCACGGCCGGCGCCAATTTAAGGCTATGTGCACACGTTGTGGAATTGCCGTGGAAATTTCCGCGGCAATTCCGCACCTCCCTGCTGCGGGAAATACGCATATTATAGGTATGTGTATTCTCGCTTAAAACTAGCGTTTTGCAAGCGTAGTTAGCTTGCAGAATGCTAGCGTTTTCCAAGCGATCTGTAGCATCGCTTGGAAAACAGGTTGGTCACACGAGTCAAACAAGTGTTTGACAAGTGTGACCAACTTTTTACTATTGATGCCGCCTATGCCACATCAATAGTAAAAAGATCTAATGTTAAAAATAATTAAAAAAATAATAAATCGTGTTATTCTCACCTTCCGGCAGCCCCCGCAGCCTTCCCGCCTCTCAGCGACGCTCCCGGCCAATCCCGTTCCCAAGGATGCATTGCGACAATGACCCCAGATGACGTAGCATCACGCGAGACCGCTACGTCATCTGAGGTGATTCTCGCAATGCATCAATGGGAACGGGATTGGCCGGGAGCGTCGCTGAGAGGCGGGAAGGCTGCGGGGGCCGCCGGAAGGTGAGAATGTCACTATTTTTCATTTTAATTATTGTTTTTACATGGATATGGTACCCAGGGCTTGGAGGAGAGTCTCCTCCAGACCCTGGGTACCATCCGTACTTGAACCGCTTACTTTGCGCATGGTGGGCATAACCACATGCGGAAAGTAAGCGGTTCAATGCATTCCTATGGCGGCGGAATCGCCGCGATTCCGCAAAAAAGAATGAGCATGCTGCGGATTCTTCCGCAATGCGATTCCGCCGCGGAAAACCACGCAGCATGTGCACAGCATTGCGGAATCCCATAGGATATAATGAGTTGTGTTGTGTAAGCGTTTTTGCCGCGTTTTTCGTGGCAAAACCGCTAAGAATCTGCAACATGTGCACAGACCCTAAGGAAGAAATTATATTTTTCCATCATACATGACGGCACCACGAGAGAGGAGATCCGCCCTTCAAGAACAGGAAACCTAGATAAAAGGGGCGGCTCCTCTCTCCGCATCAGTTGGTTTCCTGTCCTTGATGGGGAACCCTCAAGATGAAGACTCTTGGATGAAGAGGATGCCTGGGTCGGATGGGTTTGGCAGGCACTGGTCTGCTGCATCCGTCACCAGGTACCAGTAGTCGCCTCGGGGGCCATGTATTTCCATGCCCCCCCCTGAGCGAGGCATGGCCACAGCCCGTGAGGCACTGCCCGGGTGAAGTTGGAGCCTCGGAGGTCACATTAGTATACCCTTCTCCAAGATATAGTGGGGTCCTCGGAGGCCACCTTTAAGGTGCCCTCCCTGTTGACAGCAGGTGGCCATGCAGCCTGTAAGGCACATCCGTGCCCAGGCAGAATGAAAGCTCCTTGGAGGCGCGTGGGTATCCCTCCCTGATGAGCTTTGGAGCCTGGCATCGGGGACGGCCGAGGAGAAGTACCTGCAGTGGTGGCCAGCGTTGAAGTCTCATCCAGGTCCAGGAGGGCCGCAGGTATGAGGCGGCAGCAGCACATGGCGTTGGTGGCGTGGGAGCAGGCACTCACCAGAGTTGAAAGCCGGGTGCACACAGGTGGGCGTGTACACCCGGAGGCTTAGTCAGCTGCCGAGGACGTGAGATGGTAGCGCGCACCGGAAATGACCTGGGCGCGCACCGGAAGTATACTCTGGGGGAGCGCGTACACCCAGAATGGCAGCGGTACACCAGGGGAGTGCGCACCGAAAGTGGCCGGCACGCTCCGGAAGATAAGCACAGAGTGTCAGGCAGCGCAGCGGTGCCGGGTACGCGGGACAGCGTGGGCACCGGGTAAAATAGCACGCACCGGAGGTAGTTGCCGTGTGCGCGCACAGGCTAAGTGACAGCGCGCATGCGTCGTGGCGCTAGCGGCCAGCAGGTGCAGGATCAACCAGGTGAAGTAATTACAGAAAAAAAAAATGGGGGAAGCTGCTATTAAAGGCTGGCAGAAACACTAGTGAGTGTCACTAAGCCAGTTCAGGTCAGACGTGACTGCTTTGATCAGGTGGTAGTAAGCATGATGGAGAGCTTTTCACCGGAGCATTTACAGCCGCACCAGGAGGTGCAGGTGAGGCGGTCTCGCTCAAGTGAGAAGAGCCAGATGCGCCGCAGCAGCAGTGATAGCCGCTCGGGTAACGAGCGGACGGATCATGGCAAGACACTCACTGGGAGACACAGAAAAGACCAGTCAGCCTCCAGAGCCGGTACCCGTCCTTTGAAGCGCCCGAGTGGTGAGTGAGCTTCGAGAAAGTCCAGCACGCTAATGTCTGTTCTCTTTCTCTCTCTTGTCTCCAACTCTCTCCATTTTTAAATACATTGGTGGGGTGGAGTGTAGGGGGTCCCTAAGAAGAATAAGTCTAAATCTAAGAATAAGGAATGCCCCTTATTCAAGAGTCCCTTAGGAGTGTCCTGGAACAAGAAATTGTGTCCGAACTGTATCGATAAGACACTAGCGGAAGAGACGCCCCTCCTTTGCTGAGAACCTGAAATCATTAATTCAGGCAGAGGTCTGTAAGTCCGTAAAAGCGTTGCAAACAACGGACGCAGATGGCAGATCTAGAGACAGATCCAGTCCCTCAGTGGTGTCTACAAGAGGACTCCTCAGGAGCAGAGGAGGACTCCGATAGGTCCCGTTATTCAGAGAGTAGCTCGGAGGAAGAGGATACATTTCCTGTAGAAGCTACAGATAGACTCATAAAATCTGTCCGTTTTACCATGAGGTTGATAGATGAAAAAGCGAAAAGAACAACCCAAGAACTTATGTTCGGTGGCTTACAAAAGAAGAAGCGGAGATCATTCCCTATTAACGAACAGTTAACAAGGACTCAGAAGGGAATGGGAAAAACCAGCAAAGAAGTCCCACATAGTCAATTCCATGAAGAGAAACTACCCCATTGATGAGGAGGCATCCTCGTCCTGGGATAGGGCTCCAAAAATTGATGTAGCGGTCTCAAAGGTCGCCAGTAAGTCATCTCTGCCCTTTGAGGATCTAGGTTCTTTAAAAGAACCTCTGGACAGAAAGACAGTTGTCTGAAAACGGCCTGGGAGGCCTCGGCGGGGGCACTAAGACCAGCCATCGCGGCTACTTGTGTGGCTAGATCCCTAAAAGTGTGGGTAGATAACCTGGAGAATCAGCTAGAGCAAAGAGTCCCCAGGGAGGCTATACTAGAGGCAATACCGGCCATAAGAGCGGCGGCAGTATTTCTAGCTAGATTAGCAGCAAAATTGGCAGCATTGGCCAATGTGGGACGCCTTGCGGTGTGGCTCAAATGCTGGCCAGGGGACACACAAGCGAAAATGAAACTTTAATCTCTGCCATGCTAAGGAAATGTTTTGTTTGGACTGGCGTTAGACGAGGTGCTGGAGAAAGCTAAGAAGAATTTTTCGAGGCAGCCATTTCAGTCCTTTCGGCGTTCCTTTCAAAAGGGCCCGAAGTTCAGAAGGCAGCAGCACAGGGATCGTGACAGGAACAACTCGGACAAGCGATCCAGAGGAGGGAAAGGCTTCTATTTCGGCAAGCCCTCCTAAGACGGCAAGAAATCTTCCCAGTGACGGTCCCTCTCAGGTGGGAGGAAGGCTCTCTCACTTCCTTCCAGCCTGGGAGAGGATCTCATCCAGCGCTTGGATCCTGCAAATTGTGGGATCAGGCCTGGAGTTAACGTTCCACCATTGGCCACCGAGAAGGTACACGCAAACTCCGGTACAGTCCTCACAAGAAAAGCAGAAGAGTCTGGAAGGGGAGATGATATCGCTCCTACACAAGCGGGTTCTGGAAGAGGTTCCAGTGGAGGAGAGAAACGAGGGGTTTTACTCCCCTCTGTTTCTTGCGAAAAAGCCGGACGATTCTTGGAGCACAATTATAAATCTAAAAGGCCTCAACAAATATCTGATAATCCCATCTTTCAAGATGGAGACAATAAAGACGGCAGTGAAAATCCTCTTTCCTCAGTGCTACATGGCAGTCCTGGACCTCAAGTGCGCTTACTACCACGTCCCAATCCGGCAGCAAGATTGCAAATATCTCAGGGTGGCGGTCCAAGTGGGGTCACAGTTACGTCACCTTCAGTACAGGGCTCTGCCCCTTGGGATAGCGATTGCCCCACGAGTCTTTACAAAATTGATGGCAGATGTCACAGCGCATCTCAGGGAAAAATAAACTTTAATAATACCTTATCTGGACGATTTCTTGATAGTGGGGAAAAGTTTTTGTCACTGTCAGGCTAAGTTCACACGTTGCGGAATTGCCGCGGAAATTTCCGCGGCAATCCCGCACTTCTCCCGCAGGAAATACGCACGTTTTTTGTGTGCTGATTCCCGCCAGAATAATAGCGTTTTGCAAGCGTAATTAGCTTGCAGAATGCTAGCGTTTTCCTAGCGATCTGTAGCATCGCTTGGAAAACTGATTGACAGGTTGGTCACACGAGTCAAACATAGTGTTTGACAAGTGTGACCAACTTTTTACTATTGATGCCGCCTATGTCGCATCAATAGTAAAAAGATCTAATGTAAAAATAATAAATAATGATATTCTCACCTTCCGGCGGCCCCCGCAGCCTTCCCGCCTTCAGCGACGCTCCCGGCAACTCCGGTCCCAAGGATGCTTTGCGGCAAATCACACCGATGACGTAGCATCTCGCGAGACCGCTACGCCATCTGGGTGATTCTTGCAAAGGACTCTTGGGACCGGAAGTTGCCGGGAGCGTCGCTGAAGGCGGGAAGGCTGCGGGGGCCGCGGGAAGGCTGCGGGGGCCGCCGGAAGGTGAGAATATCATTATTTTTTATTTTAATTATTGTTTTACCAGGGATATGGTACCCAGGGCCTGGAGGAGAGTCTCCTCTCCTCCAGACCCTGGGTACCACCGCACATGAACCGCTTACATTCCGCAAAATTAATGAACATGTTGCTATTTTTTCCGCAAAGCGTTTTTTTCGCGGAAAAAAACGCAACATGTGGCCAAAACATGCGGAATCAATTAACATGTATAGGATGCTTAATGCTTGCGTTTTTATCGCGTTTTTACCGCGGAAAACCGCGGAAAAACCGCGAAAAAAACGCAATTATTCCTGATCGTGTGCACTTAGCCTCAAGAACAAGTCAGAGTAGTAATGGAAGCACTACAAATACTGGATGGCAGCTCAACCTCAAGAAATCCAAACTGGAACCAACAACGACCGAGAACTTCTTGGGGATAACAATAGACTCGGTGGCGCAGGAATGTCGCCTCCCAGAGGAAAAGGAGGACAAAATAAAACAAATGATTATAACGACAATAAGGAAGCCAGAAGTCACGCTAAGAAGGGGCATGTCAGTATTAGGGTCTCTGACCGCATGCATACCGGCGGTGAAATGGGTCCAGTTCCATGCAAGGGAAGTACAGTGGTGTGTACTATAGGGAGACCTAGATCTTCAGGGACAATTGGACTGGAAGATCACCCTCTCGGTCTCTGTACTCCAATCGCTCAGATGGTGGTTACAGATAGTCATCTCCGAGGGGAGACCCGTGGACATTCACAGCCTCCAAGGTGGTCACAGCGGACGCCAGTCCTTGGGGGTGGGGAGCCCACCTAGACACACTGTTGCTCCAGAGTCCCTGGGCCTAGGAGGAAAAAGACCTATCCTCAAACGACTGGGAGCTCTTAGCGGTCGAGAAAGCACTAAAAGGACTACTACCTCATCTAACAGGGCATCATGTGAGAGTCCTATCGGACAACCGAACAGCGGTCGCATATGTAAACCACCAGGGGGGCACCCGTTCTCGGTCACTGATGCGGATAACAGAGAGGATTATGACTCTAGCCGAACATAATTTCCGCTCATTATCGGCCCTGCATATCCGAGGTGTAGACAACCTGAAGGCAGATTTTCTGAGCAGGAACCACTTAAGGCAAGGAGAATGCTCACTAAAAGAGTCCGTTTTTCAACAAATAGTGCACATGTGGGGAAAACCCAGTATAGATCTCTTTGCCTCAAAAGCCAACAAAAAAGTGCAAAAATTCTGTTCCCTGAGTCCATCAAACAGACCGTTGGCAGTGGACGCCTTCAGGATAGACTGAACTTCAGGACTCCTCTACGCCTTCCCACCGATATGCCTTATACCAGCAGTTCTGAGGAAGATCAGGGAAGACAAGGCCAGAGTGATAGTAATAGCCCCCTTCTGGCCGAAGAGGCCATGGTTCTACTGGCTGAGAGTGATGTCAGTAACAGACCCATGGATACTCCCGGAAGACCAGGACCTTCTAACACAGTGTCCCTTCAGTCACCCTCTGAAGTCCGGGCTGCATTTGACAGCCTGGAATTTGAAAGGGCGTTGTTAGAAAAAAAGGGGTTCTTAGTTGGGTTAGTATCCACCCTACTCAGTAGTAGAAAGCCGGTGACTACGAGAATTTATTGGAGGATATGGAGAAAATTCTTGTCTGTCTCAGGGCCAATACGGGAAGGGGAGGTCCCGATAGTGGCGATACTGGAGTTCCTGCAGAAGGGTTTAGAGCTGGGGTTAGCTTTCAGTACCCTCAAAGTGCATGTCTCAGCCCTGGCAGCATTGTTCTACTGTGACATGGCAAGCAATAGATGGGTGGCTAGATTTATCTGGGCCTGTAATAGAGCGGATTCTGTCCCATTCCCTGCTCCTCCACCATGGGACCGAAATTTAGTCTTAGCCTTAACAGAAAGTCCCTTTGAGCCTCTAAATACAACATCGGATAAGGTACTAACATTAAAGACAGCTTTGTTAGTGGCATTCACATTGGCCCGTAGAATTGGAGATTTACACGCGTTATCGGCAGACCCTCACTACACTCAGGTCATGGACGATAGAGTGGTGTTAAAATTAGACCCGGCATATTTCCCCAAAGTGGTGTCAAAATTTCATAGGGCTCAGGAAATATTTTTACCATTCTTTTGCCCTAACCCTAATAACGAAAAGGAAGAAAAACTACACTGCCTAGACGTTAGGAGATGTATCCTGCAGTATTTATATGTGACAAGACCTTGGAGAAAGCAGATGGCCTTATTTGTCTCGTACCAGGGGGCAAGGAAGGGCCTGAAAGCCTCAAAACAGACTATAGCAAGATGGGTGAGAGAGGCCATTATGCTAGCATATAGTAGTGCAGGCAGGGCTGTTCCAGAGGGCCTAAAAGCCCACTCCACGAGAGCCATGCTGATGTCGTGGGCGGAGAGAGCAGATTCCACAATCAACCAGATCTGTAAGGCAGCCACTTGGTCCTCTCCGTCAACCTTTTTCAAACATTATAGACTAGACTTATCTGCTACCTCTGATCTCGCATTTGGGAGAAGAGTGTTACAAGCAGTGATCCCTCCCTAAAGAGAATACAAATCACTGTAACTCTCGTGGTGCCGTCATGTATGATGGAAAAACACGGGTATTATATACCTGGTAATGTGTTTTTTCATGAGACATGACTGCACCCTTATATTCCCGCCCTTTTGATCACATCATTAGTTGGGTGCATTGTTAGCATTATACACTCCCTTGGGTGTTGGTGATTAGAATTGTAAATGATGTATAATTTATATGTAAACTAACCTGCAGAGTTCCTCTCGTGCTCTGTAAAACAACTGATGCGGAAAGAGGAGCCGCCCCTTTTATCTTGAAGGTTTCCTGTCCTTGAAGGGCGGATCCCCTCTCTCATGGTGCCGTCATGTCTCATGAAAAAACACATTACCAGGTATGTAATACCCGTGTTTTTTTCTAAATGTGTATGACTATGTCGTTGCCACGTATTGTGGGATGTTCTAGGATGTCTGCTCCAAATTAAATTGTGAAATCAAAGTACATTTACAAAAATAGAGAACCACACTGACACTCTTAGTATCAGAACAGAACTCCTTTATTACATCATATGGTCAGTCTTTATACAGGTTATTAGTATTCATGCGTTGTAATAATATAATTGTCTCATCTTATCTCTAAATATGTGCTGGCATTAGCATACATTCATCTAATTGGCTAAGTTAACAATATTGACACCCAGCTTGTGGTCTAGGGGTCGTACTAGCTTCCAATTTTCGTTTCTCTGAATTATGTCTTTACACAAAGACATTCCAGAGACCCTCTTATCTGATCATGGACTCCATCATATGGATATTATAGATCCGATCATGCTGCAGCGCAAGCATCAGCATCTGCATGATACATAATTTTTTTTTCAAAACAATAACATATACAATATGTAAAATAGGGTGCAGGTCAATGAAGGATCAGTGACCTGTCATAAGCCATCAGTAAGAATACGTAATCAGAGCACCACATGAAGACCCCCCCCCACAGGCCGTCCCTGAGCACGGGCATATCATTAAAGCCTGGGTCTCACATAGCGATACACCAGCGATCCTGACAACGATCAGGATCGCTGGTGTATTGCTACATTATCAGTACAAGCGACACTGCGGGTAACATCGCTTAGTTACCCGCAGTGTACGTTGGATACCAGCGCCCTGATACAGGGAGCTGGTAACCAAGGTACACATCGGGTTTCCAGGCGCTGCGCTGCATCAGGGCGCTGGTATCCAAGGTACACAGCGGGTTTCTAGGCACAGCCCCGCGCCTGGAAACCCGCTGTGTACCTTGGTTACCAGCGGATCGCTGGTCTCCCGCCTGTCACACGCAGCGATGCGTGCCTGTCAGCGGGAGACCAGCGATCAAAAAAATGTCCAGGACAATCAGCGATACCCGGCAGGGGGGCTGATCGTCGCTGAATGTCACAGCGATATCGTTGGGGAGCTCGCTGCTGCGTCACAAAACTAGTGACTCAGCAGCGATCTCGCTAGCGAGATCGCTGTGTGAGACGGGGGCTTAACTCAAAACAGAAAATAAAGATTAATCGACAACCACAAGACGGATTCCACCAACCCAGGTATCATTTTAAGGCCGGCGTCACACTGGCGACAAAATCGGACGACTGCAATACGATGAAATATCGCATTGCAGTCGGACCTATGTTAATCTATGGAGCAGCTCCCAGTATCAGATTTTTTGTGGTCCGTTTTAAACGTCCGAGTGCAATCGCAGCATGCTGCGATTGTCACCGATTGTGGGTCGACTATCGCCAATGCAAGTCTATGGGAGCGATGAAAAATCGGATTACAAACGGACTGCACGTGTGACTTGCGATTAAATCGCACCTGTGTCCTTTAGAAAAGCCGGCAATTCATCCCCGGCTATACTGTAAAATCACACTGACAGCTTTAATAAAGAATAGAATCAATACATATACACACATAGAATACATATAATATATATATATATATATATATATATATGTCATTGTGACATATATATATATATATACATATATTTATAGTTCTTACACTTCTACATACTGTAATAGCCGCTAATTCAATTGCCGGCTTTTGTGAAATCACAGAAGCCGACATGAAATGATACATTGTTTAGACACAGTTAACCATGTCATTTCATGTATTTTGATATATGGTTTTAACTTACAAAAGTGTATGTGTGCAAAATTTCAGACATGTAGGGGTTAATTAAAGGTGTAAATTCGTTGAAAAAAAATGCGTGGGCTCCTGCTGTATTTTCTCCACCAGACAGACAAAGCCAGCAAGTGGGGCAGATAATAATAGCCTAGGGAGGGTACATTTTTTTATGCCCCCCCTGGCTACTAACATCTGCCCCCAGACACCCCAGAAAGTGCAAATCTCTAATTAGATTCGCCCTTTCTGGCACTTTGCCCGTCTATTCCCATTGCCCTGTAGCGGTGGCGAATGGGTTAATAAGGGGTTAAAGCCACCTTGCTATTGAGAGGTGACTTTAAGCCAGGTTAATAATTGAGAGCTGTCAATTAGACAACTATCAATTATTAATCCTATTGAAGGAAATAAAAAAATCACACACACTTTAAGAATAAATAATTTTAATGAAATAAAAACACATTTTTTTGACCATCTTTTATTTAACTCTTAATCCCTGCGAAGCCCTTGATCTTCTATAATAAAGAAAAAATAATAAAACAACATTCTTCTTACCTATCTGGCGATCTGTCACGTCCCACGATGTAATCCTTCACAAAGGGTTAACTAGCAATCAGCTAAGCAGCGCAAGTAATCCTGCGTGCTCAGCTGAAAGCTCATGAATGAATGAGCTTATCTCCTGCCGACAGGAGAGGATGTGATTAATGAATGAAGCTTAATTGATTGTGTCCCACTTTCACTTTAGGTCAGGTCACTGAAGTGAAAGTGCCAATAAATCAATTAAGCTCCATTCATTAATCACTTCCTCTCCTTTCGCTGGGAGAGGAAGTTATTCATTCGGGGTGTTACAGCTAGCAGACAGCATTAGCTCTCTGCTAATAACTGTAACCTGTTAACTCTTTCTGATGGATTACAGCGTGGGACCTGACTCTGCATCGGATTGGTAAGAATAATTTTGCTTTTTTATTTTATTTTTATTACAGGAAATGGTTTTAGCAGGAAAATAAAATATGGTCAAAAACTGTGTGATTATTTAATTAAACTTCTTTTTTATTAAACTGTGTGTTTGATTTTTCTATCATACAATAGGATTAATAATTGATAGTTGTCTAATTGACAGCTCTCAATTATTAACCTGGCTTAAAGTGACCTTTCAATAGCAAGGAGGCTTTAACCCCTTATTAACCCATTCGCCACCGCTACAGGGCAATGGGAATAGACGGGCAAAGTGCCAGAAAGGGCGAATCTAATTAGAGATTTGCCCTTTCTGGGGTGTCTGGGGGCAGATGTTTCAACGAATTTACACCTTTAATTAACCCCTACATGTCTGAAATTTTGCACACATACACTTATGTAATTGTAAGTTAAAACCATATATCAAAATACATGAAATGACATGGTTAACTGTGTCTAAACAATGTATCATTTCATGTCGGCTTCTGTGATTTCACAAAAGCCGGCAATTGAATTAGCGGCTATTACAGTATGTAGAAGTCTAGGAACTATAAATATATATATATATATATACATGTCACAATGACATGTATATATATATGTGTTCTATGTGTATATATCTATTCTTTCTTTTGTGATTTAAATACTATTCTTTTGGATCAATTATATGTCAGTTTTGCAAGTCGGATGAAAATCGGATGTTACAAGCAGGGGCGGAACTATAGTGGAAGCAGGGGAAGCAGCTGCCACAGGGCCCGGGCTAGAAGGGGGCCCGTCCCTGCTGCAGCTGCCCTGTGATTTAGGAGCAAAAAGGGGGGCCCGAGCACGCTGGCAAATGGATCCGCGCTCGGGCCCCCTCCCAACATTTTGTTCAGGCTTCTGACTCTGAACGCTGATGCATAACAACACTGTGTTGTTTTAAAGAGACACTACAGTGTTGTAAATGCAGACAGCGAACAGAAATGAGCACTGTAGCTTTAAGCTGCGGCCCAGTGCATTATGGTCCGTCTGTCACAGCGTGTGTGCATGTGGGGGCGGACAGCAGACGGCCAGGCAGACCACATGAAGCAGCAGGCTGACTGGACAAGCAGGTGGAAGCCCGGGCGAGCAGGGTGAGTACCGTGAGTCTCTCAACAGTGAGAAGAGGCTTGGCTGCTCAATGGTGACTGGGAGGGCAGGTGCAGGCAGGATCTAACAGGGCCCACATTCAACAGGGCCCAGGCCCCAGGCTGCAGTGCAGGGGGCCCACATTCAACACAGGGCCCAGGTAGCAAGGGGCCCACATTCAACACAGGGCCCAGGTAGCAAGGGGCCCGCATTCCAACAGGGCCTCGGGCTCCTGGGCCCTGTTTGACGCAAGCCTCAAGTCACCACTAACCTCCCCCTGGGCCCTGTTGGGCATGGGACCTCAGTCACCAGTAGCCTCCCCCTGGCCCAGTAACAGCCTCATGGTTGCTACAAGTGACGAGTGACACCCTGATCTCTGCTACATGTGACAAGTAACAACCTCAGCTCTGCTACATGTAACAAGTAACAACCTCAGCTCTGCTACATGTGACAAGTAGCAACCTCGGCTCTGCTACATGTGACAAGTAGCAACCTCAGCTCTGCTACATGTGACAAGTAGCAACCTCGGCTCTGCTACATGTGACAAGTAGCAACCTCAGCTCTGCTACATGTGACAAGTAACAACCTCAACTCTGCTACTTGTGACAAGTAGCAACCTCAGCTCTGCTATTTGTGACAAGTAACAACCTCAGCTCTGCTCATGTGACAAGTAACAACCTCAGCTCTGCTCATGTGACAAGTAGCAACCTCAGCTCTGCTACATGTGACAAGTAACCTCAGCTCTGCTACATGTGACAAGTAACCTCAGCTCTGCTACATGTGACAAGTAACAACCTCAGCTCTGCTACATGTGACAAGTAACCTCAGCTCTGCTACATGTGACAAGTAACAACCTCAACTCTGCTACATGTGACAAGTAGCAACCTCGGCTCTGCTACATGTGACAAGTAGCAACCTCAGCTCTGCTACATGTGACAAGTAACAACCTCAACTCTGCTACTTGTGACAAGTAGCAACCTCAGCTCTGCTATTTGTGACAAGTAACAACCTCAGCTCTGCTCATGTGACAAGTAACAACCTCAGCTCTGCTCATGTGACAAGTAGCAACCTCAGCTCTGCTACATGTGACAAGTAACCTCAGCTCTGCTACATGTGACAAGTAACCTCAGCTCTGCTACATGTGACAAGTAACAACCTCAGCTCTGCTACATGTGACAAGTAACCTCAGCTCTGCTACATGTGACAAGTAACAACCTCAACTCTGCTACTTGTGACAAGTAGCAACCTCAGCTCTGCTATTTGTGACAAGTAACAACCTCAGCTCTGCTCATGTGACAAGTAACAACCTCAGCTCTGCTCATGTGACAAGTAGCAACCTCAGCTCTGCTACATGTGACAAGTAACCTCAGCTCTGCTACATGTGACAAGTAACCTCAGCTCTGCTACATGTGACAAGTAACAACGTCAGCTCTGCTACATGTGACAAGTAGCAACCTCGGCTCTGCTAGATGTGACAAGTAACAACCTCAGCTCTGCTACATGTGACAAGTAACAACCTCAGCTCTGCTCATGTGACAAGTAACAACCTCAGCTCTGCTCATGTGACAAGTAGCAACCTCAGCTCTGCTACATGTGACAAGTAACCTCAGCTCTGCTACATGTGACAAGTAACCTCAGCTCTGCTACATTTGACAAGTAACAATGTCAGCTCTGCTACATGTGACAAGTAGCAACCTCGGCTCTGCTAGATGTGACAAGTAACAACCTCAGCTCTGCTACATGTGACAAGTAGCAACCTCAGCTCTGCTACATGTGACAAGTAACCTCAGCTCTGCTACATGTGACAAGTAACCTCAGCTCTGCTACATTTGACAAGTAACAACGTCAGCTCTGCTACATGTGACAAGTAGCAACCTCGGCTCTGCTAGATGTGACAAGTAACAACCTCAGCTCTGCTACATGTGACAAGTAGCAACCTCAGCTCTGCTCATGTGACAAGTAACAACCTCAGCTCTGCTCATGTGACAAGTAACAACTTCAGCTCTGCTACATGTGACAAGTAGCAACCTCAGCTCTGCTACATGCGAGGAGTGACAGCCTCATCTCTGCTACATGCGCGGAGTGACAGCCTCAGCTTTGCTATACAAGTAGCAGAGCTGAGGCTGTCACTCCTCATATGTTGCAGAGATGAGGCTGTCACTCCTTACATGTAGCAGAGCTGAGGCTGTCACTCCTCGAATGTAGCAGAGCTGAGGCTGTTCCTCCTCACATGTAGCAGAGCTGAGGCTGTTCCTCCTCACATGTAGCAGAGCTGAGGCTGTCACTCCTCACATGTAGCAGAACTGAGTCTGTCACTCCTCACATGTAGCAGAGCTGAGGCTGTCACTCCTCACATGTGTAATTGGTGAGGGCGTGGTGCAGAAGTACGGTATACAGAACAATCTTAGATTATTCTGTATACCGGACTGTTGTTCTACTGAATAAATCATCTGTTTTGAAAGCAATTTGCAGGCTGGATTACAAGTTTCTTCACATATTTACTCTGGAGAAAGCCTACCTTTGTCACTACCTCAGTTGCTTCCTGGGAGTTGGTTCCTTTCTGTTATTTCACTATCATTACTCCAAAAACCTCTAATTTTGGATAATAAAGGTATCTTTCTTAACACAACTTGGGTAGACCGGGATTGGCAACGCGCGCGAGGGGGGGGGGCCCCATTGTGAAGTTTGCTGTGGGGCCCTGCCGTTCCTAGTTACGCCCTGGTTACAAGGTACACACACATGCAACTAAATTGCATCTTTGAAGGAAAATCGGATGCCAGGCGGATGTGTGATGTTTAAATTTTGCTCCGATAATCGACCGACTAAAACGGTCAGTTTTTTTGTAGTTGTGTGTGACTCCGGCCTAATCAGTATAACGGCGCCAACCTGACACTGTCTGTAGGCTACTGGGCACAATCCTGCTGTCAGGTTCCCTTTACGTGGCCAGCGCACTGGTCGAGGTTTTCCTAGGCATAGCCACATTAGGAAAAAGCCGTTGATCTTTCTTCTGAAGCGGTTTTGCAATTTTTTTTATTTGCAACGGCTGTGCCCTGGTATCATTTTTTTTTCTTCTGAGGTATTAACATGCTATTTCTTTTAGCCTCTTCATGGTTTCCTAATGCAGAAGAGGTGAAAGGAAGTGACAAAAGACTGCATACGTGCACATTTTTACATTATGTTTATTTTTGCAGCGCTTTTTCAGGTGGAAAATGCCTGAAAAAAACTTCAAATGCACATACCCTTATATTTACATCAATACTGCAGCCAATAAGTGAGCTCAGCCTCTCTGCGTGCACAGACGGCACAGGCCAATCAGAGCCGCTGAGATCACTGATCAGCTGCAGCACTGTTGACGTGTTGTCAGCGCTGCAGACAATAACAGACATCAGGAGCAGGGGCGAAGACACAGCGCTGGCCTCGGTTAGTGTGAGTAAAGCAAGATTGTTTTTAAATCAAACTGCACTTGGAGACAGTGTTTTGAATCTGAAAAATACAAATGAGTACGATATGAATATGTAATGTTACAGTTCTTAAGAAATCATTTCAAGACTTGTTTCTTGTGTTGACAAAGGTGTAAGGAAATGACATAAGTATGACATGCGTAATTCCAATAATAAATCTGTTATTAATAAATCCAAATCTTTGTCCTCTGCATGGTATATCTAGTATCATCACTTAGGCCAACCTTTGAATTTGTAACCAGGTTTACCAGGAGCGATTGTATCAGGAGTATAACTACAGTCAGGCAGAAGGACATCTGAAGCAAGTTGAAAAACTTTATGCTCAGCAAATTCAAAGCAAGGATTCCGAATTAGTAGCCATGAAGGGGGAAGTGAATTCGCTGAAGAAAATCTTGGAGGAATACAAAAGAAAATATAGTGAAGTGTCAGAAAAGCTAATGGAGCGGAACCGCCAGTATAATAAGCTGCAAGTAATGTATGATGGAGTACGACTGCGCAATATTGCTGTGGCCAACCGAGAGGCTTCTGCAAGCAGAGAGAGAGCTCAGCAGGAACATTCTTTTGGATTTACAATGGGTAACCACAGGGGGGAGGAATAAATACATAAGAATATGGTTTATATACGGTATATATATATATATATGTAATCATATATAATCTCTGTTTGGAAAATTCACATCATTCTAAGTTATAGAATCAGTATATTGGTATATATTAGACCATACAATGCACAATGAGTCTTATTTGCTTGAACTAAACAATATATGAAAATTCCAGAAAGGTTCTCAATCCCTTTTTTTTCTTGTAATCCACAATTTCGACAGAGTATAATTGAGTACTTAGAACAGAAACAAAAAATAGACTGAAATTTAAGGTAAAATATCTCAGTTGAAAAGTTGAAAGTCTCCATCCTAGAAGTCACTTCAATCTTAAAAATTATTAGGGTAGAGAAAAATAAAGATATAACCTTTTTTAGATATAATTTAGAATAGATGAGCAAAATAGTAAGCTAATGATAAATGTTAAAAAAAAAAATTATACAGTATACATAGATAATATGCAACGGACAGTAGCCAGAACAAATGTATTTATTTGTTGTGCCCTCTCTAGCACGAGTAGATAAAACACGCCTCAGAACTGAAACTGCAACCCCAAGAATTAATAACCCATGAAATTACGGAAATCACAGGATCAACGAACATGATAATGATGAAAAAAATGGAAAAAAAATTTTTCACAACATCTCGATTTATGCAGTATCGAGTATGAGCATGAGGTTATTAATGATTGTCTCAGGAATGTTTTGCTAAGCTGAATGTACTTGGGCACACAGATCGTCAAGATCCACTGCTGGGAGCTCCTTTGGCTATTGCCAACCAATGAAGTTGCAGGTGTTCTTGATGACAGATAAGTCCGAACACACTAAAAGGCCATGTTAGCATGTTTAGACACTTTTCAGAAATGGCTTTACCACTGATTCCACAACCAAGCAAATCTAACACCGATGTAAAGCAGCTGAAATGCAGGCCAGTGTGCTCAGGACAAGGCTGCACTGCAGCAGCCAAAACCACCACCAGGTGGCAGCAAAAACATCCAAAGCTGTGTTAGGAATAATCAGTCATACAAGAACCAGAGGTCTCAGCAAGCCCGTGGTCAGAAACAAGCCAATAGGTCAAAACCAGATGGGAGCTGTCAGACTACTGCTGTGTAGCGCAACCTTCCCCAGAGGGAGCTAGGGAGGGACGGGGGACTGAGTACACAGAGAAGCTATACATATCAGAAGCACAGGCACCACCAAGGGGTGGGAGCGTGGTCAGGCAAGCCGAGTCAAAACCGTACAGAGGCAGAAGTACCAGAAGGAGCAGCAATACACGTAGTCAATATACCAAGCCGAGGGTCAAATAGCCAGACAGAGAACGTAGCAGCAGAGACGGATACCAAGAGACGGGTCAGAGTCAGTCCGGATCATACACGAGTAAACAAGTCAAAGGCAGGAGGATCACCAGGTAACAGGGGTCAGAGGCTCTAAACTGGAAGCTTGAGCTATCACTAACACTGGTAAGCCGGCTGTGACGGACTGAAATAGCCCAGCCCGATCCAGAACGAGGCCGAGGCAATTAACCCCCGCATGACCAGTCCTGAGAGAGGACAGCAGCGCACAAACTCCGGACTGGACCATGACAGTACCCCCCTCTCAATGGGGGGCCACCGGACCCCCAGGCTTCCCTGGATGACGAGCGTGAAAGGCCCGGACCAACCGATCAGCATGGACCAAACGCGCCGGCACCCATGACCGGTCCTCAGGACCGTACCCTTTCCAATGGACCAAGTACTGAAGTGAACGACGGAGCATACGAGAATCCACCACCTGTTCCACCTCGTACTCGGTCTGTCCATCTACCACAACAGGCGGTGGGTGTGAGGGAGACTCACCAGAGGAAGGCACCGACAGCTTCTGAAGCGCCTTATGGAACACATTGGGGATCCGCAACGACGGAGGCAAGCGCAGGCGAAAGACCACAGGATTAATTACCTCTAAAATTTCATACGGACCAATATACTTGGGACCCAACTTAGCCGAGGGAATTCTCAGCCTTATATTTTTGGTGGATAACCATACCTTATGCCCCACCTGATAAGCTGGCCCCACAGAATGTCGTTTATCTGCAAAAAATTTATATTTGCCCTGAGCCTCCCCAATGTTTCTCTGAACCTCCCTCCAGACCTCCCCCAACCGCAGAAAGGCCAAATCAGCCCCTGGACATCCCGAATCCAGCCGGGAAAACTCACCAAAATGAGGGTGAAACCCATAGTTGCAGAAAAATGGAGAAGTACCAGTGGACTGATTGACACGATTATTGAAAGCAAATTCTGCTATAGGTATCGCAGAGCACCAATCATCCTGTCTAGACGTAACAAGACACCGTAAAATCTGCTCCAAAGACTGATTGGTCCTTTCAGTCTGACCATTGGTCTCGGGATGATAGGCCGATGAAAAGGTCAGACTGATGCCCAGCCTTTTACAAAAAGCCCTCCAAAATTTTGCCACGAATTGTACCCCTCTATCAGACACCACACTGACAGGCACACCATGCAACCGGATCACATGCTCAATGAATAGTTTAGATAGAGTCTCAGCATTCGGAAGGCCCTTTAAAGGTACAAAATGTGCTTGTTTACTGAACCTATCAACAACTACCCAGATCACGGTTTTGCCATTAGAGGGAGGAAGATCGGTGACAAAATCCATGGACAGATGAGTCCATGGTCTATCCGGAATTGGCAGTGGCACCAATTCCCCGGCCGGCCGGTTGCAGGAGTCTTTTGCGCGGGCACAAGTTTCACAGGAGGACACAAACCCAGTGATGTCTGACGTCAACGAGGGCCACCAGAACAGCCTAGTGATGGCTTTACGAGTGGCCGAGATTCCCGGATGCCCACTCAGAGTCGTGGAACTCTCGAAGCACCCTTA
Organism: Oophaga sylvatica; assembly: GCA_033576555.1. NCBI lineage: Eukaryota > Metazoa > Chordata > Amphibia > Anura > Dendrobatidae > Oophaga > Oophaga sylvatica. Next base: position 723,780,587 of record JARQOD010000001.1, read on the forward strand.
ACCGATATTGGACAGGCACAAAGAGCTTATTTTCAGGTATGGACGATGGAGCAAGAGATTGGGACTCACGAATCTCTTGTTCCAATCTCAAGGACACCACAGCCACCACCACCCCCCGCTGAAGAATGGAGGAAGGAGGTTCAGGAGGAGATACTGGATCTAAGCTACGAGACAAGGCATCTGCCTTCACATTCTTGGACCCTGGTCTGAAAGTGATGGAAAACTGAAATCGGGGAAAAAAAAAGTGACCACCTTGCCTGTCTCGGAGTTAAACGTTTGGCGGACTCGATGTAAGGCTACTTTCACACTTGCGTTTTTTAGCGCTGCGTATCGAGCGCACATAAAACGCATGAAAAAAACACGTGCAAACGCGTGTAATCGCTGCGATATTTTGCAGTCGAAGAGTGCGCATCGCTTTTAAAAAACGCAGCGATTGTATGCGATTTCAAGCGTTTTTGTATGCGTTTGCGTTTATGTGCATTTCACATGATGAAAATCCTTGAAAAATTCTTGCAACAGAACCCACCAATGGGACACCAGTGGGCGTGTCTTATTTAAAATATTTATATAGAGCCTGTTCACAGGCCTTTTTTACATTTGCTTGCATTTGCCTTGGTGAACATGGATCTGCTTATGAAGACTTTCCACTTCAACCTCGATCTGGACATTGCTATGGCTCAGGCTTATGCCGTTGCTTGCCATGAAGAAAGGGAGAGAGAGAGACATCGGAGACGGCAGCGGCGGTGTTTGTGGGTACATCCGATTGTAGAACTCAGGGAGAGCCATGGAGCGTACCACACCCTCTACAGTGAGCTGCAGTCAAACCCTGAGAAATTTACCGACTACACCCGGATGTCACAACAAACCTTCATGGATTTACTTGCTCGGGTCCAACAATTAATCAGGAGACAGGACACACAGCTCCGTCGGGCGATTCCTCCAGAGGAAAGACTCCTGGTGACATTACGGTACGTATTATTGAGAAACCAATGCCTGCATCATTGTATTACTTATGCCATGTACTATTCCAAAGATGACAGAATTATTTTTCTGCCATCTAGTAAACAAAGACCTGCAGAATTTTTATGCCATTTTTTTTTTTTATTAATGTTTTAAAAAAACATATACAGTAATATTTTTTTTTTCTTTCTCTAGATTCCTTGCTACTGGGGAGAGCCTGTCTTCACTCCACTTCCAGTACCGGATTGGTATCTCCACGTTGTCAGGAATTGTTGTTGACACCTGCCGGGCATTGTGGACTGTTCTCTGTCCTGAATTTATGCCCCTGCCCACCACAGAAAAGTGGCTAGAAATAGCCGACAAATTCTGGACAACCTGCAATTTCCCCAACTGTTTGGGAGCAGTTGATGGGAAACACATCCGCATCATCAAACCTAAAAGAACAGGCTCGGAGTACTACAATTACAAGAAGTACTTTTCAACAGTTCTCATGACCATTGCAGATGCAGACTGTATGTTTGTTGCGGTGGACATTGGTGCATTTGGCCGTGGGAATGACTCACAGGCGTTTAAGAACTCGGACATGGGACGGAGGTTGTATGGAAACCAGTTTAATTTCCCCATGCCACGGCCTCTTCCCACACCGAAGGTCCACCAATGCCATTTGTAATGGTTGGGGATGAGGCATTCCAGATGAGCCAACACTTGCTTAAACCCTACTCCAGCCGGGACTTGGACCACAACAAAAAAATTTTCAATTACAGGCTGACCAGGGCAAGAAGAACTGTAGAGTGTGCCTTCGGTATACTGGTTTCCAGATGGCGCATTCTGGGCACAGCCATTCATCTGAAAGTGCAAACAGTGGATGAAGTTGTGAAGGCATGTGTGGTGCTTCATAACTTTGTCATGGCGAAAGAGCACCCAAACTTTGAACTTGATGATGCAGCTCCTAACCCATTGCCTGAGTTCACTCAGCACCCTCTCAGGTCTTCTGTTGAAGTCAGCCAAATGAGAGACCAATTTGCGGCCTACTTCATCTCAGATGTAGGACGGGTGGAATGGCAAGATCAAATGGTGTAAAATAATGTTCTTGTCTGTATGTCAATAAAATACCTTTTTGTCTGTATGTTAATAAAATACCTCTGTTTATACCTGTACCACGTGCAGTCTGTGTTTTTAAAGTCAAAAACAATTATGAAATGGCCAGGTTTACCAGTGAATTGATGATGCATATTTTTGGGTGCATCATGAATTTATTTGTAATCCTGACTAGGTAGTTAACTATATATGCACACAAGTTGTATGACCTTTATTATCTCTCCAGTTTTGCTTCCATTTTCAGTGACGGTGGAGATAACACAACAAATATTTGTGTCACCTGGCCTGCTGTTTCAAAGATTGATTTGGGGATGCACAAGCATCTGTACATTTTTATTCCTGACCATGTGACTATAAATATAATTTGTATTTTCATCACTGTGACTTGATTTGGAACGCAGAGATAATAAAGATTATACATCTTGTTCAATACCAATGCCTGGTGTCATGCTGAAGTGGTGATGCCCCAAATAACGTATCGTCACTTCAGAATGTATCATGCCTGGGCAGGTGAGTACACATGAGTTCTAAACAGCAGCATCGCTACAGTATGCTTCAAATAAATGCAGACTGAAGCAACGCTGCTGGTTAAAACTCATGTCTATTCACCTGCCCAGGTGTGATAGTAATGATACAAGGCTGGGCAGGTGAGTACACATGAGTTAGAAACAGCAGCATCGCTACAGTATGCTTAAACAAAATGCAGACTGAAGCAACGCTGCTGGTTAAAACTCATGTCTATTCACCTGCCCAGGTTTGATAGTAATGATACAAGGCCAGGGTATTGTACATATAAAGTGTATTTTCACCATCATCTCCTCAGTTTCTTCAACACACACTGAATAGAGGATGTGCTCAATTACAAGCTATATCTAGAATACATGGCCTTGTATCACAAAGTGAAATAATGTCAAAAACACACCAGACTCATTTAACTTTTTATGATATCTGGCAAGGTTAAATAGATATGCCTTGCACTCAACACCATCCTCTATTCAGTCTGTGCAATATTATCAGACAGACAGACTGGTGGTGAAAATACAAGTCATATATTTGTGTTTTGGAGTAAACATATCTCCATGAAGTACACAAACGTGTCATTCCTGGAGTTATGTGTAGTCAAAAACGCAAAGTGTACGGCGCAGTGTGTGTAATTCGCAGTGTGTAGGCGGCGAAATAAACACAAAGCAAACCAAAATTACTAAAAGAAGATTGGCACATTTATTTTGTACAACAGGAAAACCACATTTTAATTGTCAATGAGGTTTTGGATGACATTTGTATAGATCACATTATTACATTTTTTTAGTACAAAAAGAAAATATTTATATTCACACAAAGGTTTTGGATAGATCAGATTAGTACATTTATTGTGTATAACATGACCACTGGATTGTTACTGCCCCAGAAGTCATAGAAAAATCAGATTAGTACAATATGTGTACCACATGCCATTGGTATTGTCACTGCCCCAGAAGTTATAGAAAAATCAGATTAGTACAATATGTGTACAACATGACCATCGTATTGTCACTGCCCCAGAAGTTATAGAAAAATCTGATTAGTACAGTATGTGTACAACATGACCATCGTATTGTCACTGCCCCAGAAGTTATAGAAAAATCAGTTTAGTACAATATGTGTACAACATGCCATTGGTATTGTCACTGCCCCAGAAGTTATAGAAAAATCAGATTAGTACAATTTGTGTCCAACATGACCATCGTATTGTCACTGCCCCAGAAGTTATAGAAAAATCAGATTAGTACAATTTGTGTCCAACATGACCATCGTATTGTCACTGCCCCAGAAGTTATAGAAAAATCAGATTAGTACAATTTGTGTCCAACATGACCATCGTATTGTCACTGCCCCAGAAGTTATAGAAAAATCAGATTAGTACAATTTGTGTCCAACATGACCATCGTATTGTCACTGCCCCAGAAGTTATAGAAAAATCAGATTAGTACAATATGTGTACAACATGACCATCGTATTGTCACTGGCACAGAATTTGTAGAGAAATGTGATTTGTACAGATAAAAAAAATTTTTTTTATTGCGACTGACGTTTTGGTGGAGATTTTGATACTCTGGGGGTGTGCAGAGATGAAGAGCGGCTGGAAAGAGATGAAGGGGTTCGAGGGGAAGGGGCATCAAAAGTAGTGGGTGAAGGAAGATCAGACATTGAAGTAGAGGCAGTTTGAGACACATTAGGAGGAGAGGGTGGATGGACCAACAAAGTTTTGGTTTTTTTCTTCTTGGGGACAGGAGTACCATGCATGGACCGACTTCTCTGTGTCCGCCTTGAGCTGGTTGACCGTGGCCTTGACCCAAAAAAGAGTGAATGTGGGTCACCCCTCTCATGCTCGGTGGTGGCAGTGGCGGTGGAAGTGTTGGCAGTGCTCTGAGTAGCACAAGTGGTGGCGGTGTTCCAAGGAGGAGAACTGGGTGCTGTGCTCCTAAATTGCTGCTGAATGGTGGCGGTATTCCTAGAAGGAGAAGTGGATGCCGTTGAAATAGATTGTTGCTGACTGGTGGCGGTACTCATAGGATCAGTGGGTGCTGTGGCCGTAAATTGTTGCCGACTGGTGGCGGTACTCCTAGAAGGAGAAGTGGGTGCGGTGGCCATAAATTGTTCCTGACTGCTGGCAGTACTCCTAGAAGGAGAAGTGGGTGCGGTGGCCCAAGCAGGTACTGCGGTGGCTTGAGTCCATGACTGTGGACCAGTGTCTTTGGTGGTGTTGCTCCACACAGGAGCAGCGCTTGCCATGGTGGTGGCGACGGTGGAGTGTCCAACAGTACTCGGACTTGTGGTGGTGTAGTGGTGACTCGGAATGCTGGTGGCCATGCAGTGGTATGCAGCAGAAGTCGGTAGTGATGTGTGGCGAATCAGTGGTGGCACAGTTGGATATGCAACCACTGACTGCTGCACGTACCGATTCTGCTGCATAGCCTGCAAGTAAGCAGTGTTGCAGGCCTGCATCACACTCAGCTGTTGCTCAGGACTAAGGTGTTCCGCCATGCCCGTTCAATTTTACTGAAAAAATGGTGCGCTGGTCTGTTGAGGTCAGCCTCCAGGCGATCAAGACGCTGTTCGACACTGTTGAAGCGTTGATCCATGTGGATAAAACCCCGTTCCATCAGTGAAGAACCGCTTCCAACTGTGCCTGCCAGCGACTTGATATTGCCATGAAAGGCCTCGCTCAAGTGCATGAACTCGGGCAAGACATTCCTCTCCATGGCCCTCTGCCGCTGGCGGGAAGTGCCCGCATAACCAGTGGCAGAGACCTGGGAGAGGGGAAGACCTGATGGACCAGCTTCCTGGTCACCAGCTGTCCGTGTTGCTGACCTGCAAGTTGCTTCCAGGCTGTCGGATGGCTGGGACGGGTCCAAGGTCGTCCGAGGAAGGACCGCTTCAGGGACAGGCTGCATGGTGCTGCTCCAGGTGCTGTGGAAAGAAAACCAAAACATTACTATAATGCATTAACAAGAAGCATCAGCTGTAGAAAAAAAAAACAAAAAAAAAACTTACACTCTGCTGGCAAGCACCGGTCTCAGGAACGCCAACTCGCGATAGTAGCGATATTTCCTTCTGGGCCTTGCAGCTGAACCACTGCGAACCTGTCCCTCTGCTCGAACATCAGTGTTGAAGCGGTCCTTCATCGAGCACCATCGTGTGCGGACTTTGTTCACTGTTGAGAAAAAAAAAATAAATTATACAATGCAGTCAGGGCAAAATCAATCTCAACACACATACCTGAATTAAAATGTCAAACTGTCAATGCAGCATTATAAAAAGCTATACAATGCACAGGATATTCACTGTTGAACCACATGACACTGTTGTGTTTGCTGGTAGAATATATCTTCCAGCAAACAAAACAGTACCATGAGGAACAAGAGTGACTGCGGCAATAAAAAACTCAATACAATGCACAACACATAGCAATAGCATACACAGGGCAGTCACTGTTGAACCAGATGAGACTGTTGTGTTTGCTGGTAGAATATATCTTCCAGCAAACAAAACAGTACCATGAGGAACAAGAGTGACTGCGGCAATAAAAAACTCAATACAATGCACAACACATAGATCAAAAATCCACAGGGCAGTCACTGTTGAACCAGATGAGACTGTTGTGTTTGCTGGTAGAATATATCTACCAGCAAACCCATCAGTGCCATCTGGAACAAGAGTGAATGCAGCATTAAATAAGCAATACAATGCACAACATAGCAATAGCATACACAGGGCAGTCACTGTTGAACCAGATGACACTGTTGGGTTTGCCGGTAGAATATATACCAGCAAACCCATCAGTGCCATCTGGAACAAGAGTGAATGCAGCATTAAATAAGCAATACAATGCACAACATAGCAATAGCATACACAAGGCAGTCACTGTTGAACCAGATGACACTGTTGGGTTTGCAGGTAGAATATATCTACCAGTAAACCCATCAGTGGCATCTGGAACAAGAGTGAATGCAGTATAAAATAAGCAATACAATGCACAACAGAGCAATAGCATACACAGGGCAGTCACTGTTGAACCAGATGACACTGTTGGGTTTGCAGGTAGAATATATCTACCAGCAAACCCATCAGTGGCATCTGGAACAAGAGTGCCTGCAGCATAAAAAACTCAATAGAATGCACAAGATAGCAATAGCATACACAGGGCAGTCACTGTTGGACCAGATGACACTGTTGGGTTTGCAGGTAGAATATATCTACCAGCAAACCCATCAGTGCCATCTGGAACAAGAGTGAATGCAGCATAAAATAAGCAATACAATGCACAACATAGCAATAGCATACACAAGGCAGTCACTGTTGAACCAGATGACACTGTTGGGTTTGCCGGTAGAATATATCTACCAGCAAACCCATCAGTGCCATCTGGAACAAGAGTGAATGCAGCATAAAATAAGCAATACAATGCACAACATAGCAATTTCATCCACAGGGCAGTCACTGTTGAACCAGATGACACTTGGGTTTGCAGGTAGAATATATCTACCAGCAAACCCATCAGTGCCATCTGGAACAAGAGTGAATGCAGCATAAAATAAGCAATACAATGCACAACATAGCAATAGCATACAAAGGGCAGTCACTGTTGAACCAGATGACACTGTTGGGTTTGCAGGTAGAATATATCTACCAGCAAACCCATCAGTGGCATCTGGAACAAGAGTGACTGCAGCATAAAAAACCCAATAGAATGCACAACATAGCAATAGCATACACAGGGCAGTCACTGTTGAACCAGATGACACTGTTGGGTTTGCAGGTAGAATATATCTACCAGCAAACCCATCAGTGCCATCTGGAACAAGAGTGACTGCGGCATTACAGAGAATGAAAATACTTACTAAACGCCTTTTTGAGGTTTGGAGAGGCGCTGTCCCAGCCATCCATCAACGCTGTGGCCACCTCGTTCCATAGCCGCGGGTCACCACATTGTCCTTGTACTGCGGATCACGGCTGTCCCACAACGGGACACGCTCATGAACCTGGCAGATGAGGGCCTCGTTGTCCACATACAGGTCATCGTCCCATTGTGGAACCTAGAAGAAACAAAATAAAAATTACAATCTTGTATATTTTTTAGAAAGAAAATAACGATAGGAGTACAAAAGAAATAGACATTCAAAGGCTAGATACTTACATTCCGTCTCGCCACCGGGACTCGGCTGCGACTGCTCCTGCTGTTCTGACTCCTCAATGTCCGTGTCCGACGATGTCTGAAAAAGGAACCCAAACTTTAGCCATTTGTAGATTCAGCAGCTATACTTACCCAAAGGCAGGAAGATACTCACATCATGCTCTGCTTCGGCCAGTTCTTGCCGGGATGGGGAATATTCGGATCCAGAAGACATGCTGCAAAAACAAAAAAAATTACATGAGCACATATTACATTGTAAAGGACAGGCAGTCATTTGGTTAAAGAATACTCACATTCTTGCACTTTGGATCGGTCTTGAGTCCAGGCGCACTGTCTCCAGTCAGTTTTATGGTCCACGCTGTACTTGGGGTCCAGGCGATGTGTCTCCAGGCAGTATCCAGGCAGTGTAGTATGGTGCACGCTGTTTGCAGGCCTTTTATAGGGATCCAGGTTGTATCTTCAGGTCTCTTTATCAGCATGCAGTCTCCAGGCAGTCTGAGTAGGGCACTGACACCTTCCTTTATCTACACTGCTTTATCTACACTCGTCACAAACAATGTATCTTGTCTAGGGGGTGCTTGGACAAGTGTCTAGACATTGTTTACTAAAAAATCGCGTGCGCGCACAAGCGCTGACAAGCGCACAGCCACGCGCACGCCAGCGCCCACATAGACGGCAATGATATTTATATGCGCATAGCGTGCGCACACGTGCGCACGCGCCTTTTTAAATTGGTGTGCTGAAAAAAAAAATGCAACATGTAGCTCTAGCGCGTCTGAGCGCACACCTGGAAAATGCACAGCGCACGCCAAACGCTAATGAGCGCGTGCAAGCGCTAGACCCTGCGCACGCCATGTTAATGATAGGGGAACATTGCGCATGCGACCGATAGCGCACGATGCGCAGCGCTAAAAAACGCAAGTGTGAAAGTAGCCTAAGACAGGTTCTTGTGATCTGTAATGACAGTGATACGATGAGCTGCCCCCTCCAAAAAATGCCTCCATTCTTCAAATGCCAATTTAATGGCCAACAACTCCCGGTTACCCACATCATGATTCCTCTCAGCAGAGGAAAAATTTTTTGAAAAGAAGGCACAGGGTCTTAAGTTAGTTAATGTGGTGGGCCCCTGGGACAACACAGCCCCCACTCTCACCTCAGAGGCGTCCACCTCTGATAAATGGTTTAGACAAATCAGGTTGAACCAGTACAGGGGCAGTCATGAAACTGTTTTTTAATGAAGAAAATGCCGCCACAGCTGGAGCTGATCAGTTTTTTAGATCAGCCCCCTTTCGAGTGAGATCAGTGAGAGGTTTGACCACTTGAGAAAACCCCTTGATAAATTTTCTATAGTAATTGGCGAAACCCAGAAATCGCTGAAGACCCTTGAGATCTCTGGGTTGCACCCAATCCACAATGGCCTGTACCTTCCTAGGGTCCATACGAAACCCCTCAGAGGACAAAATGACCCCTAGAAAGGACAATTCTTGAGTAAAAAATGAACACTTCTCCAGTTTGGCAAAGAGAGAGTTCTCCCTGAGCTTCTGGAGAACTGCACGAAGATGACCCATGTGACTTTGTCTATCAGAAGAATATATGAGTATATCATCAAGATAAACTACCACAAAGCGTCCAATAAAGTCTGAAAAAACATGGTTAATGAAATTCTGGAATACCGCTGGTGCGTTAGTCAAGCCGAACGGCATGACCAAATTTTCAAATAGACCTTCAGAGGTGAGAAACGCAGTTTTCCACTCATCCCCCTCCCGCATACGGATGAGACTGTATGCTCCCCTGAGATCCAACTTAGAAAACCATCTGGCCCCGGACAATTGGTTGTATAAATCAGGTATCAGTGAGAGAGGATAAGTGTTTCTTATGGTGATCTTATTCAGGTCTTGAAAATCGAGGCACGGGCGTAAACCACCATCTTTTTTTTTTACAAAAAAGAACCCCGCCGCCACGGGAGAGACAGATGGCCGAATATGTCCTTTACGGAGGCTTTCAGAGATATACTCCTTCGTAGCAGCTCGCTCAGGGATGGAGAGATTGTACAGACGTGCTTTGGGCAATTTGGCACCGGGAACAAGATCAATGGCACAATCGAATGGGCGGTGTGGTGGCAGAACCTCAGCCTCCTTTTCGGAGAACACATCCTCAAAGTCCTTCAGGTACTCCGGAATACCCTCCAGACTGACGGATGATATAGACACAGTAGCAAGACAATTTTTAGAACAATTAGGTCCCCATTTGACAATATCCCGGGACCCCCAGTCAATAACCGGGTTATGCCGTTGCAACCAAGGATTATTGAGTATAATAACACGTCACTCCTTGTATATGAAAATAAGGTGCTCAGATTTGGGATGCCAATCCCATAGTACAAATAATATAAAAATAAATCTGGCACTCAATTAAAGGTGAAAGAAAAAGAGTTTTTTTATTTCAATGTACAATCCTCAAAATTTGTAACGTTTCGGTCATGCATCTGACCTTCTTCAGACGGATTGTAAAAGCTGCAGGGTGAGTTCATGTGAAGTCCACTGGTACAATGAAGGTGAGATATAGCGCTAAGTAAGTAAAGCAATAAGGCTGTAAGGTAAGGCGCCTTACCTTACAGCCTTATTGCTTTACTTACTTAGCGCTATATCTCACCTTCATTGTACCAGTGGACTTCACATGAACTCACCTTGCAGCTCTTTACAATCCGTCTGAAGAAGGTCAGATGCATGACCGAAACGTTACAAATTTTGAGGATTGTATATTGAAATAAAAAAACTCTTTTTCTTTCACCTTCAATTGAGTGCCAGATTTTTTTTATATTAGTTGCAGCCAAGGAAACCCTAACACCAGGCCAGCAGGGAGGTTATCCAAAACAAAGCATGACATGTGCTCCTGGTGCAGGGCCCCCACCCTGAGGGTGAATTCTTGAGAAATGAAATGGAGACCATCCTTTGTGAGAGGTGTAGAGTCAATAGCCACAAGTTTTAAGGGAGTCTCCAACCTAACTGTCCCTAATCTACAGCGGGCCAGTTTAGAGTCAATCAAGTTCAGGGATGACCCACAGTCTACAAAAGCCGAAGTATGGACAAAGCAGTTCTCAACACCAAGTTCCACCTTTAACAGTATCTTTGTAAATGAAGAAAAAGGTACCTGAGAGTCTGAGTGACCTCCACGATGATCACCCAGACTCAGCCGCTTGTTAGTGGATGGACAAGAGGGGCAGTCCCTTTTCCAATGTCCGGAATCTCCGCAGTAAAAACACAGCTTTTCATCACGCCGCCGTTTCCTCTCTTTTTCCTGGAAGTCGGTGGCTCCCACCTCCATAGATTCAGACGGAAAAAAAATCCGGGTTAGCAGGGAACAACGGAATTCCCCGTTGTGTAAGACCTCTCTCCCGTAGCCTCCGATCCATACGGATAGCCTGAGTCATAGCCTCCTCCAAAGAGCTGGAAGGTGGATGGATAGCCAGAGCATCCTTCAAGCAATCCGACAGTCCCTTCCCGAATAGACATCTCAGTGCGGAGTCATTCCAAGATACCTCAGTGGACCATCGACGGAACTCGGAGCTGTACCATTCAGCTGAGTGCTTCCCCTGAACCAGACCCATAATGGTGTCCTCTGCCACCCTAACACGGTCCGGTTCGTCATAGATAAGTCCTAGGGCCTCAAAGAACCTATCTACCGAGCTCCGTTCAGGAGCGGTGGGGGCAGCGAAAATGCCCAGGATTGGGGACCTTCCCTAAGTAAGGAGATAATAATCCCTACCCGTTGAGTCTCATCTCCAGACGATCAGGGTCTAAGAGAAAACCATAATTTACAATTTTCCCTGAATATGCGATACTGATCTTTCTTGCCAGAAAACGTGTCAGGAAGTTTAACTGTAGGTTCGGGGGAGTGCAAAACAACATCTACAGAGTCATCAGGTAGACTAACAATATGAGAAGTGTTTCCCTGCACAGTCTTAATATTCTCAGTAAGTTTTTTCTGTAAGTGGGTATGAGACGTAACAAGGGACTGATGTCTCCCAGAAAAATCCTGCACCATCTGCGACAAACTGGACACTTGATCCGCCAAGTTATGCAGCGGATCCATGACCAGGGGAAAAAAAATTGCAAACTCCCGTTTAACCCCTTCACCCCCAAGGGTGGTTTGCACGTTAATGACCGGGCCAATTTTTACAATTCTGACCACTGTCTCTTTATGAGGTTATAACTCTGGAACGCTTCAACGGATATTCGCGATTCTGAGATTGTTTTCTCGTGACATATTGTACTTCACGTTAGAAGTAAAATTTCTTCGATATAACTTGCGTTTATTTTTGAAAAAAACGCAAATATGGCGAAAATTTTTAAAATTTTGCAATTTTCAAACTTTGAATTTTTATTCCCTTAAAACAGAGAAATATATCACACAAAATAGTTAAGAAATAACATTTTCCACATGTCTACTTTACATCAGCACAATTTTGGAACCAAAATTTTTTTTTGTTAGGAAGTTATAAGGGTTAAAAGTTGACCAGCGATTTCTCATTTTTACAACAAAATTTACAAAGCCATTTTTTTTAGGGACCACCTCACATTTCAAGTTACTTTGAGGGGTCTATATGGCAGAAAATACCCAAAAGTGACACCATTCTAAAAACTGCACCCCTCAAGGTACTCAAAACCACATTCAAGAAGTTTATTAACCCTTCAGGTGCTTCACAGGAACTAAAGCAACGTGGAAGGAAAAAATGAATATTTAACTTTTTAGCCACAAAAATGATCTTTTACAAACTTTTTTTTTATTTTCACAAGGGTAAAAGGAGAAAATGGACAGATAAGGTTGTTATGCACGTTATGTTATGAGTACGCCAATACCCAATATGTGGGGAAAACCACTGTTTGGGCACACGGCAGAGCTCGTAAGTGAAGGAGCGCCGTTTGACTTTTTCAAACTAAAATTGGCTGGAATTGAGATTGGACGCCATGTCGCGTTTGGAGAACCTCTGATGTGCCTAAACAGTGGAAACCCCCACAAGTGACACCATTTTGGAAACTAGACCCCTTAAGGTACTTATCTAGATCTGTTGTGAGAACTTTGAACCCCCAAGTGTTTCACAAAAGTTTATAATGCCTGGGTGTGAAAAAAAAAAACAATTTTCCACAAAAATGATTTTTTTAGTCCCAAATTTTTGAATTTTCCCAAGGAAATTGGACCCCAAAAGTTGTTGTCCAATTTGTCCTGAGTACGCTGATACCCCATATGTGGGGGGGGGGGGGACTGTTTGGGCGCACAGCAGGGCTTGGAAAGGAAGTAGTAACGTTTTGGAATGCAGACGTTGATGGGGGTCATGTTCCGTTTGCAGTGCCCCAGATGAGCCTAAACAGTGGAAACCCCCACAAGTGACCCCATTTTGGAAGCTAGACCCCCTAAGGAACTTATCTAGATCTTTGGTGAGCACTTTGAACCCCCAAGTGCTTCACACAAGTTTATAATGCCCGGGCATGAAAATAAAAAATCCTATTTTTTTCCCCACAAAAATTATATTTAGTCACTAATTTTTTATTTTCCCAAGGGTATCAGGAGAAATTGGACCACATAAGTTGTTGTCCAATTTGTCCTGAGTACGCTGATACCCCATATGTGGGGGGGAACCACTGTTTGGGCGCACGGCAGAGCTCGGAAGGGAAGGAGCACCATTTGACTTTTTCCAACCAAAATTGGCTGGAATTGAGATTGGATGCCATGTTGCATTTGGAGAGCCCCTGATGTGCCTAAACAGTGGAAACCCCCACAAATGACCCCATTTTGGAAACTAGACCCCCTAAGGAACTTATCTAGATCTTTGGTGAGCAATTTGAACCCCAAGTGCTTCACACAAGTTTATAAGTGAGCCGCTAAAATTTAAAAATCATATTTTTTTCCACAAAAATGATCTTTTCACCCAATTTTTATTTTCCAAGGGTAACAAGACTCCAAAAGTTATTGTCCAATTTGTCCTGAGTGCACTGATACCCCATATGTGGAGTAAACCACTGTTTGGGTGCATGGCAGAGTTGGAAGGGAAGGAGCGCCGTGTGACTTTTTCAACGCAGAATTGGCTGGACGCCATGTCGTGTTTGGAGAGCTCCTGATCTGCCTAAACAGCGGAAACCCCCAAAATGACACCATTTTGGAAACTAGACCCCTCAAGGAACTTATCTAGATGTGTGGTGAGAACTTTGAACCCCCAGTGTTCACTAAAGTTTATAACGTACAGCCGTAAAAGAAAAAATCTTTTTTTTTTTTTTACAAAAATGATTTTTTCGCCCCAATATTTTATTTTCACAAGGGTAACAGAAATGAACCCAAAAGTTGTTGTCCAATTTGTGCTGAGTACGTGATACCCAATATGTGGCGTAAAACTACTGTTGGGCACATCGGCGGTTGGAAGGGAAGTACGTGACTTTTGGATTGCAGACTTGATGAATGGTCTGGGCGCCCATGTCGCATTTGGAGAGCCCTGATGCACCTAAACAGTGGAAACCCCCATAAGTGACCCATTTTGGCAAATAGACCCCAAAAGGAACTTATCTAGATGTGTGGTGAGCGCTATGAAGCCCCAGTGCTTCACAGAAGTTTATAACGTACAGTCGTAAAAAAAAAACCCTTTTTTTTTTTTTTACAAAAATGATTTTTTCGCCCCCAATATTTTATTTTCACAAGGGTAACAGGAGAAATTGTACTCCAAAAGTTGTTGTCCAATTTGTCCTGAGTACGCTGATACCCAATATGTGGGAGAAAACTACTGTATGGGCACACGTCAGGGCTCGGAAGGGAAGTAGTGACGTTTTGGATTGCAGACTTTGATGGAATGGTCTGGGGGCGTCATGTCGCATTTGGAGAGCCCCTGATGCACCTAAACAGTGGAAACCCCCCATAAGTGACCCCATTTTGGCAAATAGACCCCAAAAGGAACTTATCTAGATGTGTGGTGAGCGCTATGAAGCCCCAAGTGCTTCACAGAAGTTTATAACGTACAGTCGTAAAAATAAAAAATCCTTTTTTTTTTTTTTTACAAAAATGATTTTTTCGCCCCCAATATTTTATTTTCACAAGGGTAACAGGAGAAATTGTACTCCAAAAGTTGTTGTCCAATTTGTCCTGAGTACGCTGATACCCAATATGTGGGAGAAAACTACTGTATGGGCACACGTCAGGGCTCGGAAGGGAAGTAGTGACGTTTTGGATTGCAGACTTTGATGGAATGGTCTGGGGGCGTCATGTCGCATTTGGAGAGCCCCTGATGCGCCTAAACAGTGGAAATCCCCAACAAGTGACCCCATTTTGGAAAATAGACCCCACAAGGAACTTATCTAGATGTGTGGTGAGCGCTATGAAGCCCCAAGTGCTTCACAGAAGTTTATAATGTACAGCCGTAAAAACAAAAAAATAATTTTTTTTTTACAAAAATGATATTTTCGCCCCCAGTTTTTTATTTTCCCAAGGGTAACAGAAGAACTAGGACAAATGGCACAATAACGCTTGGGGTCCAGAGTACGCTGATACCCCATATGTGGGAATAAACTACTGTTTGGACGCATGGCAGAGCTCAGAAGTGAAGGAGCACCGTTTGACTTTATCAACGCAGAATTGGCTGGAATTGAGATCAGACGCCATGTCACATTTGGAGAGCCCCTGATGTGCCTAAACAGCGTAAACCCCCCAATTCTAACTCCAACCCTAACCCCAACACACCCCTAACCCTAGTCCCAACCCTAACCACAAACCTAACCCTAACACAACCCTAAACCTAATCCTAACTTTAGCGCCAACCCTAACCCTAACTTTAGCCGCAACCCTAACCCTAATGGGAAAATGGAAATAAATACATTTTTTTTATTTTATTATTTTTCCCTAACTAAGGTGGTGATAAAGGGGGGTTTGATTTACTATTTATAGCGGGTTTTTATGATTGGCAACTGTCACGCTAAAAGACGCTTTTTATTGCAAAAAATAGTTTTTTGCATCGCCACATTTTGAGAGCTATAATTTTTGCATATTTTGGCACACAGAGTCATGTGAGGTCTTATTTTTTGCGGTATGAGTTGACGTTTTTATTGGTACCATTTTTGAGCACGTGACAATTTTTGATCGCTTTTTATTTCGATTTTTGGGAGGTTAGAATGAACAAAAATCAGCAATTCATGAATTTATTTTGGGGGAGGTGTTTTTATCGTTCCGCGTGTGGTAAAATTGATAAAGCAGTTTTATTTTTCGGGTCAGTACGATTATGGCGATACCTCATTTATATCATTTTTTTATGTTTTGGCGCTTTTATAGCATAAAAACAATTTTATATGAAAAATAATTATTTTTGAATCGCTTTATTCTGCGAGCTATAACTTTTTATTTTTTCGCTTATGATGCTGTATGGCGGCTCGTTTTTTGCGGGACAAGATGACGTTTTCAGTGGTACCATGTTTATTTATATGCGTCTTTTTGATCGCGTGTTATTCCACTTTTTGTTCGGCGGTATGATGATAAAGCACGGATTTTTTGCTTTGTTTTTTTTTTTTTTTTTAAGGGGTTCACTAAAGGGGTTAACTAGTGGGACAGTTTTATAGGGGGGGTCGTTACGGACGCGGCGATACCAAATATGTGTACTTTTATTGTTTTTTTTTTTTTTATTTACAGGAAGAAATTAATTTATTGGGGAATATTTTTTTTTTATTATTTATTTTGGATTTTTTTTTTAAAACATGTTTATTTTTATTTTTTTTACTTTTTTACTTTGTCCCAGGGTGGGACATCACTGTATTTTATCAGATCGCTGGTGTGACAGTGTGCACAGCACTCTGTCACACCAGCGATCGCTCAGGCAGCGCTGCAGGCTTCTCAGTGCCTGCTCTCAGCAGGCACTGAGGAAGCCGCCTCCCTCCAGGACCCCGGCACCATCTTGGATCCGGGTCCTGGGAGGGAGGAAGCCCTCAGAACAGCGCGATCACATCGCGCTGGTCTGAGGGTCTCAGGGGGGCGCGCAGGGAGCCCCCTCCCTGCGCGATGCTTCCCTGTGCCCCCAGTACATCGCGATCATGTTTGATCGCGGTGTGCAAGGGGTTAATGTTCCGGGAGCGGTCCATGACCGCTCCTGACACACAGTCACGGGTGTCAGCTGTGATAATCAGCTGACACCCGGCAGCGATTAGCTGCGCTCCCTCTGGGAGCGCAGCTAATCGCCTATGACGTACTATCCCGTCCATGGTCAGATTGTCACGGGTTTCATGGACGGGATAGTACGTCTAATGTCAGAAAGGGGTTAAATGTCGGGTTAGTGATAATGTAAAGTAGCTGAAATGCAGGCCAGTGTGCTCAGGACAAGCCTGCACTGCAGCAGCCAAAACCACCACCAGGTGGCAGCAAAAACATCCAAAGCTGTGTTAGGAATAATCAGTCATACAAGAACCAGAGGTCTCAGCAAGCCCGTGGTCAGAAACAAGCCAATAGGTCAAAACCAGATGGGAGCTGTCAGACTACTGCTGTGTAGCGCAACCTTCCCCAGAGGGAGCTAGGGATGGACGGGGGACTGAGTACACAGAGAAGCTATACACATCAGAAGCACAGGCACCACCAAGTGGTGGGAGCGTGGTCAGGCAAGCCGAGTCAAAACCGTACAGAGGCAGAAGTACCAGAAGGAGCAGCAATACACGCAGTCAATATACCAAGCCGAGGTTCAAATAGCCAGACAGAGAACGTAGCAGCAGAGACGGATACCAAGAGACGGGGTCAGAGTCAGTCCGGATCATACACGAGTAAACAAGTCAAAGGCAGGAGGATCACCAGGTAACAGGGGTCAGAGGCTCTAAACTGGAAGCTTGAGCTATCACTAACACTGGTAAGCCGGCTGTGACGGACTGAAATAGCCCAGCCCGATCCAGAACGAGGCCGAGGAAATTAACCCCCGCATGACCAGTCCTGAGAGAGGACAGCAGCGCACAAACTCCGGACTGGACCATGACAACCGAACTGTTAGTGTACCGGTAACGAAGACTAAAGGGTTCCGGCTGCTGTACATTATGCTATCCCACACCATAATTCTGGCAGTAGGACTGGTGTGGCATTCCGTAGAGAAGACCTATTCAGGCTGATGGAATTGGTTTCCAGACTAATCTCTAGCTGTCATTGCGTCTAAGACAAAATCGGGATTTACCAGTGAAGAGGATAGACCTCCTTTGCTCTATTCCAGCCTATTATCTGGAGAAAACATGGGCACAATGCCATGCAAAGGCCTTCACAAGGGTAGGCAACACCAGTCCTACTCTCAGAATTAGGCCGGGGTCACACTTGCGTGTGTGATGCGAGAAACTCACATCAATCATGTATTTCTATGCAGCTGAACACTCCCGTCCAAGTGCCGGCGGCAGTGCAGGGTATTGATGTGAGAGACTCGTTCGAGTTTCTCGCATCACACTCGCAAGTGTGACCCCGGCCTTATGGTGTGGGTTAGCATTACGTGTGATACCATACCCCTCTTGTCTTCATTTCAGGTAAACTAGCAGATTGGAATAACATTAATTTGGTCATGGAATCAGTGGTAAGTCCACAGCTCTAAAGCAGGGTGGGAAACCATTTTTTTCTCCCAAGGGTCATTTAGATATTTATAACATAATTTGGGGGCCATACAAAATTATCAATTTAAACATGTGTTTTTATTGAATTATATATGGCGTTTCAAACATAACAACCAACACCCCAAACCCATCCCACAACTTAAACACAGTAGCCCACTATATTTCGTCAAACATTTAAATAACGATGTGATGATTGGAATGGCTTCTCTTTGGCGAGTCATGTGATGTTTGTAGGTATTGATGATGTTGCTACTCGTAACTGGTTTTCCAAGTTTGCATCAGTCAGTCTGGAGCGCAGTTGAGATTTTGTGATGGAAAGTTTTTCAAAAGAACTGCTCGCAGCAATAAGTTCCAAACAAAGATGCATATTTCAATGCACGTCTCTAAACAGTGGGAAAGTTATTACTACTCACATAACGTTTATAGAACTCCGCGTGGGAGGTTATTGTACCTGTCTTTCAGCTCTTCATCGTTTTGCAGCTGAATGATTTCATGTCGTAGGTAATCCGGCACATCAGCTGGTTCCACTTTGGATGATGTAGCAAAGCTGTTCAATTCCATTTGTTTACTTTTGACATCCTTGAATCTTCCAGTAAATGCCATAATTAGTTTTGATACAGGAAAGATATGTATCTTTGTACCATATTAGCCAGTAGATAGAAAAATATTTAGAATTTGAGAGTCCTCAGTGGTTGATACCTTATAATGGCTAACTGAAAAGATGGTAACAAATTGCAAGCTTTTAAGACTACGCAATTCTTCATCAGGCTAGACTAATACAAAATCTGAAAAATCACATATTTAACACAACACAGCACAGAAACTAGCAATAGGTAAGACAAGTGACGTGAAGCAGAACTGTCATTCAACGTCACTTATCTTACCTATTGCATTGTTTCTGTGCTGTGTTGTGTATAAATATGTGATTTTTCAGATTTTGTATTAGTCTAGCCTGATGAAGAGACCTGCGTAGTCTCAAAAGCTTGCAATTTGTTACCATCTTTTAAGTTAGCCATTAAAAGGTATCAACCACTGAGGACTCTCAGTTCTAAATATTTTTTTAATTAGTTTTGCACATTCATCAGCATATTCAAGTGTTGTAGAAGACTTTTGTCTTCCAAGGATGGGGAAACGCACGATTTTATTTCTTTTGAGTTGCATTTTCCACAGCCTTAGCGTCAAATGAATTCACATTTGAAAGCAAGAAGCTGGTTGAGGCCCTGTAGCTAGACGTTCAGCTCTGAGAGTTACTTGGTAATGTCCACCATGAACGCTAGATCACACTGCCACTTGCTATCATTGATTTCACTGACATATTTTCCCTTCATCTCCATGAACTGCTTGACTTCTTCCAGCAGCTCGTAAAACCTCATGGCATGTTCCCTTAACTCAGCCACTTCACATCACAGTGGTAAACAAGATCACCGTACTCCGATTCAAGATCATTCAGTAACTCCTTAAACTGGCGACTGTTTAATACTCTGTGATAAAGTTTATGCATGATACTACAGTCATGGCCAAAAGTTTTGAGAATGACACAAATATTATATTTTCACATGATCTGCTGCCTTCTGGTTTTTATGTGTGTTTGACAGATGTTTTTATCACAGACAGAAATATAATTGCAAACATATGAGTAACAAAAGCTTATATTGACAGTTAGAATGAGTTAATGCAGCAAGTCAATATTTGCAGTGTTGACCCTTCTTCTTCAGGACCTCTGCAATTCTCCCTGGCATGCTCTCAATCAACTTCTGGACCAAATCCTGACTGATAGCAGTCCATTCTTGCACAATCAATGCTTTCATTTTGTCAGAATTTTTAGGTTTTTGTTTGTCCACCCGTCTCTTGATGATTGACCACAAGTTCTCAATGGGATTAAGATCTGGGGAGTTTCCAGGCCATGGACCCAAAATCTCTATGTTTTCTTCCCTGAGCCATTTAGTTATCACCTTTGCTTTATGGCAAGGTGCTCCATCATGCTGGAAAAGGCATTGTTGATCGCCAGACTGCTCTTGGAGGGTTGGGAGAAGTTGCTCTTGGAGGACATTCTGGTACCATTCTTTATTCATGGCTGTGTTTTTAGGCAAGACTGTGAGAGAGCCGATTCCCTTGGCTGAGAAGCAACCCCACACATGAATGGTTTCAGGATGCTTAACAGTTGGCATGAGACTGGTGGTAGCGCTCACCTTGTCTTCTCCGAATGAGGCGTTTTTCTGATGTCCCAAACAATCGAAAAGGGATTCATCAGAGAAAATAACTTTACCCCAGTCCTCAGCATTCCACTGCCTGTACCTTTTGCAGAATATCAGTCTGTCCATGATGTTTTTTCTGGAGAGAAGTGACTTCTTTGCTGCCCTCCTTGAGACCAGGCCTTGCTCCAAGAGTCTCCGCCTCACAGTGCGTGCAGATGCACTCACACCTGCCTGCTGCCATTCCTGAGCAAGCTCTGCACTGCTGGTAGCCCGATCCCGCAGCTGAAACACTTTTAACCCCTCTCTGACATTAGACGTACTATCCCGTCCATAAAACCCGTGCCATTCTGCCCATGGACGGGATAGTACGTCATAGGCGATCAGCTGCGCTCCTGAGGGGAGCGCAGCTAATCGCCGCCGGGTGTCAGCTGATTATCACAGCTGACACCCGTGACTGTGTGTCAGGAGCGGTCACGGACCGCTCCCGGCACATTAACCCCTAGCACACCGCGATCAAACATGATCGCGGTGTACTGGGGGCACAGGGGAGGATCGCGCAGGGTGGGGGCTCCCTGCGCGCCCACCTGAGACCCTCAGACCAGCGCGATGTGATCGCGCTGTTCTGAGGGCTTCCTCCCTCCCAGGACCCGGATCCAAGATGGCGCCGGGGTCCTGGAGGGAGGCGGCTTCCTCAGTGCCTGCTGAGAGCAGGCGCTGAGGAAGCCTGCAGCACTACCTGTGCGATCGCTGGTGTGACAGAGTGCTGTGCACACTGTCACACCAGCGATTTGATAAAATACAGTGATGTCCCACCCTGGGACAAAGTAAAAAAGTTAAAAAAATAAAAATAAACATGTTATAAAAAAAAATCCAAAATAAATAAAAAAAAATATTCCCCAATAAATTCATTTCTTCCTGTAAATAAAAAAAACAAAACAATAAAAGTACACATATTTGGTATCGCCGCGTCCGTAACGACCCCCCCTATAAAACTGTCCCACTAGTTAACCCCTTTAGTGAACCCCTTAAAAAAAAAAAAAAAACGAAGAAAAAAATCAATGCTTTATCATCATACCGCCGAACAAAAAGTGGAATAACGCGCGATCAAAAAGACCGATATAAATAAACATGGTACCGCTGAAAACATCATCTTGTCCCGCAAAAAACGAGCCGCCATACAGCATCATCAGCGAAAAAATAAAAAAGTTATAGCTCGCAGAATAAAGCGATGCAAAAATAATTATTTTTTATATAAAATTGTTTTTATTCTATAAAAGCGCCAAAACATAAAAAAATGATATAAATGAGGTATCGCCATAATCGTACTGACCCGAAGAATAAAACTGCTTTATCAATTTTACCACACGCGGAACAATAAAAACGCCTCCCCCAAAAGAAATTCATGAATTGCTGATTTTTGTTCATTCTAACCTCCCAAAAATCGAAATAGAAAGCGATCAAAAAATGTCACTGCTCAAAAATGGTACAAATAAAAACGTCAACTCGTACCGCAAAAAATAAGACCTCACATGACTCAGTGGGCCAAAATATGCAAAAATTATAGCTCTCAAAATGTGGCGATGCAAAAAACTATTTTTGCAATAAAAAGCGTCTTTTAGCCTGACAGCTGCCAATCATAAAAACCCGCTATAAATAGTAAATCAAACCCCCCTTTATCATCCCCTTAGTTAGGGAAAAATAATAAAATTAAAAAAATGTATTTATTTCCATTTTCCCATTAGGGTTAGGGTTGCGGCTAAAGTTAGGGTTAGGGTTGGCGCTAAAGTTAGGGTTAGGGTTGGGATTAGGGGTGTGTTAGGGTTAGGTTTGTGGTTAGGGTTGGGACTAGGGTTAGGGGTGTGTTGGGGTTAGGGTTGGAGTTAGAATTGGGGGGTTTCCGCTGTTTAGGCACATCAGGGGCTCTCCAAATGTGACATGGCGTCTGATCTCAATTCCAGCCAATTCTGCGTTGAAAAAGTCAAACGGTGCTCCTTCACTTCTCAGCTCTGCCATGCGTCCAAACAGTAGTTTATCCCCACATATGGGGTATCAACGTACTCTGGACCCCAAGAGTTATTGTGCAATTTGTCCTATTTCTTCTGTTACCCTTGGGAAAATAAAAAACTGGGGGCGAAAATATCATTTTTGTACAAAAAAAATTATTTTTTTGTTTTTACGGCTGTACATTATAAACTTCTGTGAAGCACTTGGGGCTTCATAGCGCTCACCACACACCTAGATAAGTTCCTTGTGGGGTCTATTTTCCAAAATGGGGTCACTTGTTGGGGATTTCCACTGTTTAGGCGCATCAGGGGCTCTCCAAATGCGACATGACGCCCCCAGACCATTCCATCAAAGTCTGCAATCCAAAACGTCACTACTTCCCTTCCGAGCCCCAACGTGTACCCATACAGTAGTTTTCTCCCACATATTGGGTATCAGCGTACTCAGGACAAATTGGACAACAACTTTTGGGGTCCAATTTCTCCTGTTACCCTTGTAAAAATAAAATATTGGGGCGAAAAAATCATTTTTGCAGAAAAAAAAAAAGATTTTTTTTTTTACGGCTGTGCGTTATAAACTTCTGTGAAGCACTTCGGGGTTCAAAGTGCTCACCACACATCTAGATAAGTTCCTTGTGGGGTCTATTTTCCAAAATGGGGTCACTTGTGGGGGTTTCCACTGTTTAGGCGCATCAGGGGCTCTCCAAATGCGACATGACGCACCCAGACCATTCCATCAAAGTCTGCAATCCAAAACGTCACTACTTCCCTTCCGAGCCCTGACGTGCGCCCATACAGTAGTTTTCTCCCACATATTGGGTATCAGCGTACTCAGGACAAATTGGACAACAACTTTTGGGGTCCAATTTCTCCTGTTACCCTTGTGAAAATAAAATATTGGGGCGAAAAAATCATTTTTGTAAAAAAAAAAGGATTTTTTATTTTTACGGCTGTGCGTTATAAACTTCTGTGAAGCACTTCGGGGTTCAAAGTGCTCACCACACATCTAGATAAGTTCCTTGTGGGGTCTATTTGCCAAAATGGGGTCACTTGTGGGGGTTTCCACTGTTTAGGTGCATCAGGGGCTCTCCAAATGTGACATGACGCCCCCAGACCATTCCATCAAAGTCTGCAATCCAAAACGTCACTACTTCCCTTCCGAGCCCCGACGTGTGCCCATACAGTAGTTTTCGCCCACATATTGGGTATCAGTGTACTCAGGACAAATTGGACAACAACTTTTGCGTTCCAATTTCTTCTGTTACCCTTGTGAAAATAAAATATTGGGGGCGAAAAAATCATTTTTGTAAAAAAAAAAAAAAAGATTTTTTATTTTACGGCTGTACGTTATAAACTTTAGTGAAACACCTGGGGGTTCAAAGTTCTCACCACACATCTAGATAAGTTCCTTGAGGGGTCTAGTTTCCAAAATGGTGTCATTTATGGGGTTTCCACTGTTTAGGCAGATCAGGAGCTCTCCAAACACGACATGGCGTCCAGCCAATTCTGCGTTGAAAAAGTCAGACGGCGCTCCTTCCCTTCCAAACTCTGCCATGCACCCAAACAGTGGTTTACCCCCACATATGGGGTATCAGCGCACTCAGGACAAATTGCACAATAACTTTTGGAGTCTTGTTACCCTTGGAAAAATAAAAATTGGGGTGAAAAGATCATTTTTGTGGAAAAAATATGATTTTTAAATTTTACGGCTCTACGTTATAAACTTGTGTGAAGCACTTGGGGGTTCAAATTGCTCATCAAAAATCTAGATAAGTTCCTTAGGGGGTCTAGTTTCCCAAATGGGGTCATTGTGGGGGGTTTCCACTGTTTAGGCACATCAGGGGCTCTCCAAATGCAACATGGCATCCAAACTCAATTCCAGCCAATTTTGGTTGGAAAAAGTCAAATGGTGCTCCTTCCATTCCGAGCTCTGCCGTGCGCCCAAACAGTGGTTCCCCCCCACATATGGGGTATCAGCGTACTCAGGACAAATTGTACAACAACTTATGTGGTCCAATTTCTCCTGTTACCCTTGGGAAAATAAAAAATTAGTGACTAAAAGATAATTTTTGTGGGAAAAAAAATAGGATTTTTTATTTTCATGCCCGGGCATTATAAACTTGTGTGAAGCACTTGGGGGTTCAAAGTGCTCACCAAAGATCTAGATAAGTTCCTTAGGGGGTCTAGTTTCCAAAATGGGGTCACTTGTGGGGGGTTTCCACTGTTTAGGCTCATCTGGGGCACTGCAAACGGAACATCCCCCATTAACGTCTGCATTCCAAAACGTTACTACTTCCTTTCCAAGCCCTGCCGTGCGCCCAAACAGTTTTCCCCCCCCCCCCACATATGGGGTATCAGCGTACTCAGGACAAATTGGACAACAACTTTTGGGGTCCAATTTCCTTGGGAAAATTCAAAAATTTGGGACTAAAAAATCATTTTTGTGGAAAATTGTTTTTTTTTTTTTTCACACCCAGGCTTTATAAACTTTTGTGAAACACTTGAGGGTTCAAAGTGCTCACAACAGATCTAGATAAGTACCTTAGGGGGTCTAGTTTCCAAAATGGTGTCACTTGTGGGGGGTTTCCACTGTTTAGGCGCATCAGGGGCTCTCCAAACGCGACATGGCATGCAATCTAAATTCCAGCCAATTTTAGTTTGAAAAAGTCAAACGTCGCTCCTTCCCTTACGAGCTCTGCCGTGTGCCCAAACTGGTTTTCCCCCACATATGGGGTATTGGCGTACTCAGGAGAAATTGCATAACAACCTTATCTGTCCATTTTCTCCTTTTACCCTTGTGAAAATAAAAGAAAAGTTTGTAAAAGATCATTTTTGTGGCTAAAAAGTAAAATATTCATTTTTTCCTTCCACGTTGCTTTAGTTACTGTGAAGCACCTGAAGGGTTAATAAACTTCTTGAATGTGGTTTTGAGTACCTTGAGGGGTGCAGTTTTTAGAATGGTGTCACTTTTGGGTATTTTCTGCCATATAGACCCCTCAAAGTGACTTCAAATGTGAGGTGGTCCCTAAAAAAAATGGCTTTGTAAATTTTGTTGTAAAAGTGAGAAATCGCTGGTCAACTTTTAACCCTTATAACTTCCTAACAAAAAAAAATTTTGGTTCCAAAATTGTGCTGATGTAAAGTAGACATGTGGGAAATGTTATTTCTTAACTATTTTGTGTGATATATTTCTCTGTTTTAAGGGAATAAAAATTCAAAGTTTGAAAATTGCAAAATTTTAAAAATTTTCGCCATATTTGCGTTTTTTTAAAAAATAAACGCAAGTTATATCGAAGAAATTTTACCACTAACATGAAGTACAATATGTCACGAGAAAACAATCTCAGAATCGCGAAGATCCGTTGAAGCGTTCCAGAGTTATAACCTCATAAAGAGACAGTGGTCAGAATTGTAAAAATTGGCCCGGTCATTAACGTGCAAACCACCCTTGGGGGTGAAGGGGTTAAGAGACGGTCCTGGCTCTTGCTGGTCTTTCTTGGGCGCCCTGGAGCCTTTTTGGCAACAATGGAACCTCTCTCCTTGAAGTTCTTGATGATGCGATAGATTGTTGACTGAGGTGCAATCTTTCTAGCTGCGATACTCTTCCATGTTAGGCCATTTTTGTGCATTGCAATGATGACTGCACATGTTTCTTTAGAGATAACCATGGTTAACAGAAGAGAAACAATGATGCCAAGCACCAGCCTCCTTTTAAAGTGTCCAGTGGTGTCATTCTTACTTAATCATGACAGATTGATCTCCAGCCATGTCCTCATCAACACCCACACCTGTGTTAATGGAGCAATCACTGAAAAGAGGTTAGCTGGTCCTTTTAAGGCAGGGCTGCAATGATGTTGAAATGTGTTTTGGGGGATAAAGTTCATTTTCTAGCCAAATATTGACTTTGCAAGTAATTGCTGTTAAGCTGATCACTCTTTATAACATTCTGGAGTATATGCAAATTGCCATTAGAAAAAGTGAAGCAGTAGACTTTGTAAAAATTAATATTTGTGTCATTCTCAAAACTTTTGTCCATGACTGTACTGTTGACATCACATTGTTGAGCCGCAATGACTGCACAGAGTCTTTCTTGATGTATGATGCAGTGGCATACAATTAATTCACATGGATCAAGAATAAGACGATTCATTTCTTTCTTGACAAATGCAATTAACCCCTTTTTGCGAGCCAACCATTGCTGGAGCTCCATCAGTAGTAAGGCCAGTTCACTTTTCAAATGGTAGCTTAAATTTTTTTTTTTTAGTGATGGTGTACAATAATAAATTATATTGTGGTACCATGTTAGCCAGAAAAATCGATGTGAATACTTTTCCATCCAATTATGACAAGAGCATTCTTAAGGTGATACCTTTATTGGCTAACCAGAAAATTATATGTTCGCTATCTTTCAGAGCTCAAGGCTCCTTCTTCAGGCAAGATTACATTTGGAATAATAAGAAAGACACATTAGATGCTTACTATAGTAGGAAATTTGTTCAAGACCTGGGAGGTGTGATGCCTTCAAAAGATAAGCAAAGGAAATCAAATTAGCATTTTCTTACAAATGGAGAGCTAGTGGGGATGTGTTATTAGTAGAGTTGAGCGATACTTTCCGATATCCTAAAGTATCGGAATCGGAATGGTATCGCCGATATCACTAAAATATCGGCGATACCCGATACCGATACCGGAAGTCCCATGTAAGTCTATGGGAACAAAATATCGCAACTAAAAAAACCCCATTCTTTCCTTGTAAACACTAAATATACACACATAGAATACATATATATACATGTCATTGTGACATATATATATATACATATATGTATAGTTTATACACTTCTACATAGTAAAATATCCTCTGATTCAATTGCCGGGTAAAGCCGGCTTCAGTGAAAAGACAGAAGCACCCGACATGAAATGACACTTGGTGTACATAGGGTTAACCATGTCTTTTCATGTCGTTTGCTATCTGATTTGCACAAACAATTAAATCAGACTATGTGGGCAAAATTTCACACCTGTAGGGGTTAATTAAAGGTGTAAATTCGTTGTAAAAAAAACGGACTTTTTTGCTACGAATTTACACCTTTAATTAACCCCTACAGGTGTGAAATTTTGCACACATAGTCTGATTTAATTGTTTGTGCAAATTAGATAGCAAAGGACATGAAAAGACATGGTTAACCCTATGTACACCAAGTGTCATTTCATGTCGGGTCACCCGACATGAAATGACACTTGGTGTACATAGGGTTAACCATGTCTTTTCATGTCCTTTGCTATCTAATTTGCACAAACAATTAAATCAGACTATGTGTGCAAAATTTCACACCTGTAGGGGTTAATTAAAGGTGTAAATTCGTTGTAAAAAAAAACGGACTTTTTTGCTACGAATTTACACCTTTAATTAACCCCTACAGGTGTGAAATTTTGCACACATAGTCTGATTTAATTGTTTGTGCAAATTAGATAGCAAAGGACATGAAAAGACATGGTTAACCCTATGTACACCAAGTGTCATTTCATGTCGGGTTCTGCATTTTCACAAAAGCCGGCAATTGAATTAGTGGCTATTATACTATGTAGAAGTGTATGAACTACAAATATAAATATATATATATATGTGTCACAAATTCAATGACATGTATATATATATATGAGGTGTAAAATTGCTGAAAAAAAAATGCGTGGGCTCCCGCCCTATTTTCGCAACCAGACAGACAAAGCCAGTGAGTGGGGGCAGATAATAATAGCCCAGAGAGGGACCATTATTTTTGCCCCCCCCCCCCCCGGCTACTAACATCTGCCCCCAGACACCCCAGGAAAGACAAATCTATAATTAGATTCGCCCTTTCTGGCACTTTGCCCGTCTATTCCCATTGCCCTGTAGCGGTGGCGAATGGGTTAATATGGGGTTAAAGCCACCTTGCTATTGAAAGGTGACCTTAAGCCAGGTTAATAATTGAGAGCTGTCAATTAGACAACTATCAATTATTAATCCTATTGCATGAAATAAAAATAAAAACACACACTTTAATTAAAAATCATTTTAATGAAATAAAGACACATGTTTTTGACCATCTTTTATTTTACTGCAAAAACCATTTCCTGTAATAAAAATAAAATAAAAAGCAAAATTATTCTTACCTATCCCATGCACAGTCAGGTCCCACGGTGTAATCCTTCAGAAAGGGTTAATGTTTACTGCAGGGACCGCAGCTAATGCTGCAGCCTCACAGTAAACCCCAAATGAATGAGTTCCTCTCCTGCCTGACAGGAGAGTAAAGGCTGGGTGTCACATAACGATACACCAGCGATCCCGACAACGATATGCACTTGTCAGGATCGCTGGTGTATCGCTACATGATCGCTGCTGAGCTGCCAAACAGGCAGCTCAGGCAGCGATCTGGGACAGCGACACTGCGGGTAACATCGCTTAAGGGCCCGTCTCACATAGCGATATCGCTACCGAGATCGCTGCTGAGTCACTAGTTTTGTGACGCAGCAGCGAGCTCACCAGCGATATCGCTGTGTGTGACATTCAGCGACGATCAGCCCCCCTGCCGGGTATCGCTGATCGTCGCAGAAATGTCAGGACCTTTTTTTGATCGCTGGTTTCCCTCTGACAGGCACGCATCGCTGCTTGTGACAGGCGGGAGACCAGCGATCCGCCTGTCGCACGCATCGCTGCTTGTGACAGGCGGGAGACCAGCGATCCGCTGGTAACCAAGGTACACAGCGGGTTTCCAGGCACCGCGCAGCGCTTGGAAACCCGCTGTGTACCTTGGATACCAGCTCCCTGCATCAGGGCGCTGGTATCCAAGGTACACAGCGGGTTTCTAGGCACAGCCCCGCGCCTGGAAACCCGCTGTGTACCTTGGTTACCAGCGGATCGCTGGTCTCCCGCCTGTCACACGCAGCGATGTGTGCCTGTCAGCGGGAAACCAGCGATCAAAAAAAGGTCCTGACATTTCAGCGACGATCAGCGATACCCGGCAGGGGGGCTGATCGTCGCTGAATGTCACACACAGCGATATCGCTGGTGAGCTCGCTGCTGCGTCACAAAACTAGTGACTCAGCAGCGATCTCGGTAGCGATATCGCTATGTGAGACGGGCCCTTAAGTGGAAAGCTTAATTGATTGCTTTCCACTTTCACTTCAGGTCAGCCAGGGACACAATCAGTGACGTCAGAGGGAACTGATTAACAAAAATAGGGGTTCCCTTCGAAAAAAAAATGGCGTGGGGTCCCCCCTATTTTTGTTAACCAGCCAGATGAAGCAGACCGCTGAGGCCTGGATTTTCAGGCTGTTAAGGAGCCAAGATCCATGGACCTTGCCAGCCTGATAATACTAGGCCACAGCAGTCTGCATATCTTGGCTGATTAACAAAAATAGGGGATCCCCTCGAAAAAAATTGGCGTGGGGTCCCCCCTATTTTTGTTAACCAGCCAGATGAAGCAGACCGCTGAGGCCTGGATTTTCAGGCTGTTAAGGAGCCAAGATCCATGGACCTTGCCAGCCTGATAATACCAGGCCACAGCAGTCTGCATATCTTGGCTGATTAACAAAAATAGGGGATCCCCTCGAAAAAAATTGGCGTGGGGTCCCCCCTATTTTTGTTAACCAGCCAGATGAAGCAGACCGCTGAGGCCTGGTTTTTCAGGCTGGTAAGGATCCAATATCCATGGACCTTGCCAGCCTGATAATACCAGGCCACAGCAGTCTGCTTAGCTTGGCTGGTTAACAAAAATAGGGGATCCCCTCGAAAAAAAAAACGGCGTGGGGATCCCCCCTATTTTTGTTAACCAGCCAAGTAAAATGCAGACTGCTGCGGCCTGGTATTAAAAGACTGTCAAGGCCCATGGATTTTGGCCCTCAACAGCCTGATAATACCAGGCTACAGCAGCCCCACATTTGGCGCATCAAAAGATGTGCCAATTGTGGCACTTTACCCGGCTCTTCCCACTTGCCCTGTAGCGGTGGCAAGCGGGTAATAAGGGGTTAATGTCACCGTTGATTGCACGGTGACAATAAGCCCGGTTAATAATGGAGAGGTGTCAATAAGACACCGATCCATTATTAATCCCAAAGTTATTAAATGTATAAAAAAAAGACAAAGCAAGAAAAAAGTATTTTAATGAAATAAAAGAGACAACACAGTTTTCATTAATTTTATTACTCTCTCATTCCTGCGACGCCATCGATCTCCTGTAAAAAAAGAAAAAAAACAAACCAACAGTATACCACCTGTCCGACGCAGTCCATAACGACAGTCCCACGACGATCCAACTCTGCTACATCGCAATGACAGGCAGAGCCTGTCATCGCGACGCAGCACAGCTGATTACCTGCTTCCCCGGCGGTGACGTCATCGGACTGACTGCTTTACGGCCGGGATTACCCAGCAGTCACTGCAGTTATCGCGAGAAACTGCATGTGACCGCCGGGGAAAGAAGATTGCGGCCATGAAGCAGTCCAGGACGTGACCGCCGGAGATCTTCTGCCAGGTAAGTGCCGCTGACTCCTGACAGACCCGACCGACGGACACTGACAGTGACAGTGACAATCCCGATTCCGGTATCCGATAAGACGAAAATATCGGTACTCGGAATCGGAATTCCGATACAGCCAATATCGGCCGATACCCGATATTTGCAGTATCGGAATGCTCAACCCTAGTTATTAGCTATCTGGAGTCCTTCTGGTGAAGGTGTGAACTGTGTCTATGTAATGAGTCATAAAACCGGGTGTTAAGTTGAGTCCTAGTGTCAAAGTATTGAACATCCTAATAAGTTTGAATTCCCATATTTTTCTCTCCCTGTCATCCTTAAAATGACCTTTTAGTATTAAGACTTTTAAGTCTGTCATACAATGTCCAGTTCCAGAGAAATGTTTTCCCACAGGCGTGTCCATTTCATTCCTGATCGTATGTCTGTGTAGATTCATCCTTGTTTGTAGTTTTTGCATGGTTTCCCCAATATAGATAGCTCCAGGGCACCTTGTACATTGTATCATGTACACCACATTGGAGGATGTACATGAAAAGGAACCCATGACCTTATAGTCCTGATTTGTGTTTGGTACACGGACTGTATTTGTTGGTAATATGTGGGTACAAGTTTTGCATTTTTTGTTGTTACATGGGAATGTGCCAGTCACTGATGGTGACGAAAGGACACTTCTGACAAGGAGATTCCTTAAGTTAGGGGGCTGTTTGTAGGAGAGGAGTGGTAGTTCTGGGAATATGTCTTTACACTGAGGAACTAACACGTATCATCAATGGATTTGATTCTACTTCATCCTAACTACTGGAACTAGTACCAGGCAATCCCAAAACAGGTACCTTCTACATGTTGCCTAAAATACACAAAGAAGGTAATCCTGGGAGGCCCATCATCTCTGGTATTGGGACTTTAACTGAGAATATCTCCGGCTGGGTGGAGAACATTCTAAAACCCTTGGTGAGGAGCACACCCAGCTATATCCAGGACACCACGGATATTCTTTGCAAATTGTCAGCGCTGGGCCCACTTCCAAGGGACACGATACTAGCCACCATGGACGTAGAGTCTCTCTATTCCAACATTCCTCATGAGGATGGAATCACAGCATGTAAATATTTCCTTCAAAAGAACAATCTGGCCACAGAACCAACACTGCAATTCATCAGGTTTGTGCTTCATCACAACTATTAATCTTTTGGGAACAATTTATACCAACAGTGCATGGGCAGCGCCATGGGAAGCAAAATGTCCCCACAATATGCCAACCTATTTATGGCGAAACTGGAGGAGGAGTTTTTGTCATCTTGCCCTATTAAACCTCTTGCATACTTCCGCTACATTGATGATCTGCTAATAATCTGGACAGGCTCAAAAGATGATCTGCTCACCTTCCACAATAACTTCAACAAATACCACCCAACCATCAAGCTCACCCTCAACTTTTCAAAGTCTCAAATACATTTCTGGACTTGACCATATACATCAAGGACAACGCCATACAAACATCAATTTACCATAAGCCCACAGAACGTCCAGCATACCTTAGATGGAACAGCTTTCATCCAGGACACACAAAAAAATCCATCATCTACAGTCAAGCTCTGAGATATATTCGGATCTGTTCAGACAGTAAAGACAGGGAACTACAGCTGCTATCTCTGAGGAATACATTCCTACAACAAGGATACCATCCACTGGTAATAGATGAACAGATCCACAGGGCTACAAGAATCCCAAGAAGCAACCTCCTGGATTACAAACTGAGAGAGGACAACAACAGGGTACCTCTTGTGGTCACATACAACCCCCACATGAGCATCCTAAGGAAAATTGGTGCTGATCTCCAACCCATATTCCACAGGGACCACAAATTGAAAGACATATTCCCAGAACTACCACTCCTCTCCTACAAACAGCCCCCTAACTTAAGGAATCTCCTTGTCAGAAGTGTCCTTTCGTCACCATCAGTGACTGGCACATTCCCATGTAACAACAAAAAATGCAAAACTTGTACCCACATATTACCAACAAATACAGTCCGTGTACCAAACACAAATCAGGACTATAAGGTCATGGGTTCCTTTTCATGTACATCCTCCAATGTGGTGTACATGATACAATGTACAAGGTGCCCTGGAGCTATCTATATTGGGGAAACCATGCAAAAACTACAGACAAGGATGAATCTACACAGACATACGATCAGGAATGAAATGGACACGCCTGTGGGAAAACATTTCTCTGGAACTGGACATTGTATGACAGACTTAAAAGTCTTAATACTAAAAGGTCATTTTAAGGATGACAGGGAGAGAAAAATATGGGAATTCAAACTTATTAGGATGTTCAATACTTTGACACTAGGACTCAACTTAACACCCGGTTTTATGACTCATTACATAGACACAGTTCACACCTTCACCAGAAGGACTCCAGATAGCTAATAACACATCCCCACTAGCTCTCCATTTGTAAGAAAATGCTAATTTGATTTCCTTTGCTTATCTTTTGAAGGCATCACACCTCCCAGGTCTTGAACAAATTTCCTACTATAGTAAGCATCTAATGTGTCTTTCTTATTATTCCAAATGTAATCTTGCCTGAAGAAGGAGCCTTGAGCTCTGAAAGCTAGCGAACATATAATTTTCTGGTTAGCCAATAAAGGTATCACCTTAAGAATGCTCTTGTCATAATTGGATGGAAAAGTATTCACATCGATTTTTTTAGTGATAAAACAAGTCCTCGCTTTTGTATTGCATTTCATGGCTTTGAGTGACAACAGTTCTTCTCCTGTTTCAAACTCTGCAATGATCCCACGAACGATAATGGCCATCCGGGCTGTTATGTCCATTATCTCATTACAAGCCAGAGAGAAAAATTAGAAATCTCCTGCCGAATTCTTGAGTGATTTTTCATGGCTTGGGCTGTCAGTAATCCGATCTGGAACGGTTCTCCGAGACAAACTAACAGTCAGAAACAATTTTACTTTGTCTGGCGCTAGCAACTCCGCAGCAGCCACGATGCACTCTTTCACAAACTCTCCCTCTACATTAGGTATCAGCTTCTTTGCAATTAGCTCGCTCACTACATAGCTTGTCTGAATAATGTTGTCTCTGTCACAACGAGGCCTGGTAAAAGAGGCTTGTTGTGATTCCAAACTCCGTCGAAGAGCATTGATTTTATCCAAACGGATTTGACATGCAATGTACGGAGTTTTGCATATTTAGTACTGTAATGAAGCTCAAGATTGGCTTTTTTCATTACTGCTAATGATTCCAGGCGCACAAGTTTGCCTTTGACTTCAAAAAATAAAAAAAATCATTCGTCCGTTTATCTTGAAAATATCGACACTCAACTTTTCTTTGTAGTGGCCATTTGTAGGTGTCACACCACAACCTTAAGAAACCTAATTAACAAATCAAAGACATGACTGAGCAAAATAATTTCAACATCAAAACAGTGAAATTATTATTCAAAACATGGAAACCGTAAATGTCAAAAAAGAAAATCATGGTATCTAAAAGTTACATAGGAGCTCCTAAAGATCCAGTTCAGTAATTAGACATGGCATCTCCACCTAAATAAAACATGCAGCAGGAAAAAGTGATTGTGTAATACACATGACACACCTTGACTGCTGTGTACATCACTTAGAAGACACTGAGCCTGAGTTATACATGACCTATGGTACACCAAGTCTGAGGTACCATATTTTTCGGACTATAAGACGCACCGGACCATAAGACGCACCCCAAATTTTGGGGTGAAAATAGCAGAAAAAAAGATTTTTATAATATGGGGGTCCGTCTTATTGTCTGAATTTTAAGGTACCTGAGGGCCGGCGGTGGTAGAGCAGTGTGGCGTGTGGCAGAGGTGCGGTGATGCTGATACAGGGTCCCTTCCTCAGTGAGAGTGACGCCGCAGCCTGGTGTCCAAGGCAAGCAGGAAAGCCGGGTTAACCACAAGTTACTGGGGGGTTGCGGCAGTGGTGTGTCGGTAGCAGAGGTGCGGTGTTACAGAGGCGCGGTGGGCAGCGTGCACCTGAGCAGGGTCCCTTCCTCAGGTGAGTTGACGCCATGGCACGGTGTCCACAGAGAGGAGAGCAGAGCAGGGTTTGTCGGTGGTGGTGGCCATCTTCCTGAGGCGGCGCGTGCGCAGATAGGGTACGCTGCTTCCTGGGGCTTCAGGAAAAGATTGCGGCGGCCATTTTCCTGAAGCCGAGCTGTCAATCTGTGAACTCGGCTTCAGGATAATGGCCGCCGCGATCTCGATCTGCGCACGCGTGGCCTCCCGCGGCCATTTTCCTGAAGCCACAGGAAGCAGAGTACTCTATCTGCGCACGCGCCGCCTCAGGAAGATGGCCGCCACTACCGAGAAACCCGGCTCTGCTCTGCTCTCTGTGGACACCGTGCCGCGTCGTCACCTCATCTGAGGAAGGGACCCTGTTCAGGTGCACGCCGCCCACCGCGTCTCTGCAACGCCGCACCTCTTCCACTGACGCAACCCCCGGTAAGCCTGCGTTCGGGCTATAAGAAGCACCCCCCATTTTCCTCACAATTTTTTGGGGGAAAAAGTGCGTCTTATAGTCCAAAAAATACTGCATATAGGGTGCACAGAGCCTGAGGTACACACGTGGTCAAAATTGTTGGTACCCCTCATTTAATGACAGAAAAACCCACAATTGTGACAGAAATAACTTGAATCTGACAAAAGCAATAATAAATCAACAATCTATGAACATGAACAAATGAAAGTCAGACATTGCTTTTCAACCATGCTTCCACAGAATTTAAAAAAAATAAAACTCATGAAATAGGCCTTGA
The DNA here is from genome assembly GCA_033576555.1 of Oophaga sylvatica. NCBI lineage: Eukaryota > Metazoa > Chordata > Amphibia > Anura > Dendrobatidae > Oophaga > Oophaga sylvatica. The sequence continues at coordinate 723,816,439 of JARQOD010000001.1, forward strand.
CAGAAATGATGGTACCCCTTAAATTAATGTGACAAAAGGGACATGTTAAATCAAGGTGTGTCCATTAATTAGCTTCACAGGTGTCTACAATCTCGGAATCAGTGAGTGGGCCAGTATAGAGGGCTACAGATACTCATTGTGCTGTTTGGTGACATGGTGTGTATCATACTCAACATGGACAAGAGGAAGCGAAGGAAAGAGTTGTCTCAGGAGATTAGAAAGAAAATTATAGACAAACATGCTAAAGGTAAAAGTTATAAGACCATCTCCAAGCAGCTTGATGTTCCTGTGACTACAGTTGCACATATTATTCAGAAATTTAAGCTCCATGGGACTGTAGCCAACCTCCCTGGACGTGGCCGCAGGAGGAAAATTGATGACAAATCAAAGAGACGGATAATAAGAATGGTAACAAAAGAGCCCAGAAAAACTTCTAAACAGATTAAAGGTGAACTTGAAGCTCAAGCAACATCAGTGTCAGATCGCACCATTCGTCATTGTATGAGCCAAAGTGGACTTAATGGGAGATGACCAAGGAGGACACCATTGTTGAAAAAAAATAAAAAAGCCAGACTGGAATTTGTCAAACTACTTGTTGACAAGGCACATCAGCTCTATGTTCACAGATGGAAAAGTGAAGCATATCAAGAAAAGAGCACTGTCCCTACTGTGAAACATGGAGGAGACTGCTATGTTCTGGGGCTGCTTTGCTGAATCTGGCACAGGGTGTCTAGAATCTGTGCAGGGTACAATGAAATCTCAAGAGATTCTAGAGAGAAATATGCTGCCCAATGTCAGAAAGCTTGGTCTTAGTCGCAGGTCATGGGTCTTGCAACAGGATAATGACCCAAAAAACACCCAAGAATGGCTAAGAGGAAAACATTGGACTATTCTGAAGTGGCCTTCTATGAGCCCCCTGACCTAAATCCTATTGAGCATCTTTGGAAAGAGCTGAAACATGCCGTCTAGAAAAGGCAACCTTCAAACAAGAGCAGTTTGCTCTTGAGGAGTGGGCCAAAATACCTGTCGAGAGGTGCATAAGTCTCTGACAGTTACAGGAATCGTTTGATTGCAGTGATTGCCTCAAAAGGTTGTGCAACAAAATATTAAGTTAAGATTACCATCATTTCTGTCCAGGCCTATTTCATGAGTTTTTTTTTTTTTTAATTCTGTAGAAGCATGGTTGAAAGGCAATGTCTGACTTTCATTTGTTCAGTTTCATAGATTTTTGATTTATTATTACTTTTGTCAGATTCAAGTTATTTCTGTCATTAAACAAGGGTACCAACAATTTTGACCACGTGTGTATACAGGACCTTATGTACACAGCCTGACGTATATAGCACCAAACGTACACAGCCTGAAATATAACAGACACAGCCTGAGACACCACATGAACAGAGGGGAGCTAGAGCCACACCTGGGGGGCAGCCAAGAGGACAGGAGTTACTGTCCAGGGTCCCATCTCATAGTGTAATTTTTTGGAGGTGCCACATAGCCGCCCGTTGTCCCATGATCACCGAGCCAATGGACTGCAGCACAGGATGCGCTGCTCGTATTTTGCATATCCAGCCTGTAGTGCTGTTTCCCAAACGGGAGAAGGGCCCCAGGAATGTCATGACTGTAAACGGTGCAAGTGACTGGTCTGCTGGACTCGGAGTTTGGTAACCCTAGTGAGGGATACCATTCCCCTTCGGCTGATTCCTGGAAAAAGGGTGGGCGTCCGCTGTATCCATGGCGACGCTAAGGACTATCCTGTGGCCCAAGTGGTCATAAACTCAAACTGTGGCACCGAGTCCCATGAGGTCAGCGTGGTCAAGGACCTATTGCATCCTATTGTAATAGGGCCGGACTTTGTATTATTTTGGGACTTGTGGGGAAATGGGAGGACGTCTGGTTGTCCGGACAACAGCCAGGTTGCTCCCAAAGAAACCTCGTCTCAGGCTACGATAGGTTTCCATTTTGTGTGCTTGTTGGCTATGAGGATGAGGCAGCATCCACTGAGGCCAATGTCCCTGAGCTGGAGGTGTCCGGGGGAAACTTTGGAACTGCCCAACTCAGGGACCTAACTCTTAAAGGGGCATTTGAAAATGTAACTGTGTTAAATGGTGTGCCTCAGGAGCCAGGGGCCGACAATCGGTTCCCTCATTTTACTGTGATTGGGGATCTGCTTTATAGAGTAACCAAGCCAAGGGGTGAGGTGATAGAGCAGTTACTGGTGCCAGGGCCCTATAGATGCAGGGTGTTAGACATGGCTCAATCCCATGTGTTGGGTGGTTACTTGAGAGCAGATAATACCCAGGAGCGCATTCTGCAGAAATTTTACTGGCCGGGGTGTTACAGAGAAATCTTGAACTGCTGTTGTCCCTGCCCCACGTGCCAGCTGACCTCCCCAGTGGCCCACTTCCGCAGTCCTCTGGTACCATTGCCCGTCATCGAGGTCCCATCGTCATCGAGCGAATAGCGATGAACCTGTTCTGATGCCTGGTAAAGTTCGCAAGAGGACAGCAATACATATTGGTGGTCCTGGATTATGCTACCCGGTACCCAGAGGCAGAACCCTTAAATGCCTAGTGTATCTCTAAGAAGCTGGTTCATATCTTCCGAACCATGCTGACGAAGGAGATACTGATGAACAAAGGGACCCCCTTCATGTCGAAGGTCATGAGGGAGTTGTGCAAGACCCTGCAAATTTCCCAGCTCAGAATCTCAGTGTACCATCCCCAGACTGATGGGCTGGTGGAGAGGTTTAGCAAAACCTTGAAGACTATGCTGAAGAAAGCAGTGGAGAAGGATGACCAAGACTGGGACTGTCTGCTTCCTTACCTGTTGTTCTCCATCCGGGAAGTTCCCCAAGCTTCCACTGGCTTCTCATTTCAACTGCTCTATGGACGACACCCTTGAGGGCTCCTGGATGTGGCGAAAAAATCCTGGGAGGCTGAAACCTCCCCCTATAGAAGTGTGGAAAAGCATGTCACCCAGATGCAAGAGATAATTGCCAGCGTGAGGCCCATTGTGAAGGATCACCTCAAGGCTCAAGAAGCCCAGTCCAGGGTGTATAATCAGTCAGCCAGGGTAAGACATTTCAACCCAGGGGATGGAGTACTTGTGCTGGTGCCTGTGGTAGAGTCCAAATTTCTTTTCAGTGGCAGGGTCCCTATGAGGTGGTGGAGAAAGTTGGTGAGGTCAACTACAAAGTCCACCAACCGGGGAAGCGGAAGTCCTACCAGGTGTACTACGTGAACCTGATAAAACCGTGGCTTTACAGAGAACACGTAGAAGCTCCTTGTCTGCTGGCCAAGTCCGACATCGGTGCGGAGGATGTTAAGGTGGGAGACACCTTGTTTCGCTCGCAGAAGGAGCAGTGTCGAGAGCTGCTACAGCGTAAAAGAGATCTGTTCTCAGAACGTCCAGGTTGTACGAAGGTCATAGAGCATAATGTCCTGACAGAGCCTCATGTCCGGGTCAACGTGAAGCTATACCGGATTCCCGAAGCACGTCGAGAGGTGATCTCAAAGGAGGTGACTGATGCTGAGTGGCTGTTACAGTCCAATAGTCCTAGTGCCAAAACCAGATGGGGAATGGCGATTTTGCAATGAGTATCGGACGCTGAACGAGGTTTCTAAGACCAATGCCCCAGGTCAATGAATTATTTGAGAGGCTAGGGCTGGCTCGCTACATTACTACCCTTGACCTCACAAAAGGGTATTGGCAAATCCCCATGTCCCAAGGCACCAAAGAGAAGACTGCGTTCTCAACGTTAGATGGATGCTTCCAATACACAAGGATGCAGTTTGGGTTACAAGGCACTCCAACAACTTTCCAGAGAGCCATGGACCGGGTCCTAGCTTCCCACAAGAGGTATGCAGCGGCCTACCTGGACGATATTGTGATCTTCAGACAGAATTGGGGAAGCCATCTGAGCAAGGTCCATGCGATGTTTGATGCTCTACGGAAGGCAGGGTTTTCCATAAACCCGAAGAAGTGTGCCTTGGGAATGGAGGAAGCAAGATACTTGGGCTATGTTGTAGCCCGGGGCGAAATTAAGCCCCAGATAAATAAAGTTGAGGTGATCCAGGGCTGGCCACAAGCCCTCTCAAAGAAACAGGTCAGGGCGTTCCTAGGCATTGTGGGCTATTACCGCCGGTTTATCCCAAACTACGCCATGGTAGCCGTCTCTCTGACAGACCTTAAAGGGACAAAGTCGGCTGTGGCTAAATGGTTTCAAGAAGCTGAGACGGCCTTCCAGAAACTGAAGCTGTCCCTGTGTAAACAGCTGATGCTGGTAGCACCCGATTTCTCCAAGGAGTTTGTGGTCCAAACGGACGTGTCGGATGTCGGGCTAGGTGCTGTCTTATCTCAACAAGAGAACGGGGAAGAGCACCCCATAATGTATCTCAGCCGGAATTTGTCATCCTGCGAGAAAAGCTACTCCATAGTGGAGAAGGAATGTTTGGCCATCAAGTGGGCATTAGACACTCTAAGATACAACCTCTTGGGCAGGTAGTTTAGACTGGTGTCAGACCATGCACCACTGAAGTGAATGAGGGAGAAAAAAGGCAACAATGCCCGAGTGACCAGGTGGTTCCTAGCACTTCAGGATTTTAACTTCCATGTGGAGCATAGGCCAGTGAAACTGCATGGCAATGCTGACGCTCTGTCGAGAGTCCACTGTTGGCAGAAGATACCAAGCCTCCCCGGCTTTGGGCAGAGGCGGAGGGTATGTAAGATGGCCGCAGGACAAGTCCTTGAGGGGAGATATGTGTCATTGCCACTATTAGCTGCAGTGATATGAGCTCGGAAGTATGCTCCAGCACCTATAGTGCTGAGAGAGTTATTAGGCCATTCCAGGGCCGGGTTTTACGAGCAGTCATAAGAGATGGATGGGAATGACTGCTCACATATTCCAACCCCAGGGGTGTGGTTTAGCTAATAAAATGGAGGCCGAATGTCTCATTCAGTGTCTGTGGCTGGAGGGGTGGCGACGTCCAGTGTGTGTTGCCAATGACACTGACCTGAGCGGGCGGACCCGCAGTACTATATGGACTACTTGTTTCCTGTTTGTTTTCACTTTGTGCCGGAAAAGGCTGTTCCTTTCTTTTTCTATCCAAAGCGGTTTATGCAGTTTTAATAAACTTGCGTGGACACTTCAGCAATATCAACTCCTGTGCCTACCTCAACTGCACCCGAGTACAAATCTCTACAATATATATCTGTGTGTGTGTATATATATATAATGTGTGTATGTATATATACAGTGCCTACAAGTAGTATTCAACCCTCTGCAGATTTAGCTGGTTGACACATGCGGAATTAACTTGGCATTGTGACATATGTACTGTAGATCAGCCTGGAAGTGGGAAATGCACTGCAGCAAAAAAATTTTTTTTAAAAAAAAAACGTTAAAAGTTAATTCAGAGTGTCATTTATTATTCAACCCCTCAAACCACAAGAATTCTGTTTGGTCCCCCTAAAGTATTAAGAAGTAGTTCAGGCACCAAGAATAATGAACTTCACATGTGTGGATTAATGATCTCTTTTGCCAGCCTTTTCTGACTATTTAAGACCCTCCCCAAACTTGTGAACAGCACTCATACATGGTCAACATGGGAAAGACAAAGGAGCATTCCAAGGCCATCAGAGACAAGATCGTGGAGGGTCACAAGGCTGGCAAGGGGTACAAAACCCTTTCCAAGGAGTTGGGCCTACCTGTCTCCACTGTTGGGAGCATCATCCGTAAGTGGAAGGCTTATGGAACTACTGTTAGCCTTCCACGGCCTGGACAGCCTTTGAAAGTTTCCACCCGTGCCGAGGCCAGGCTTGTCCGAAGAGTCAAGGCTAACCCAAGGACAACAAGGAAGGAGCTCCGGGAAGATCTCATGGCAGTGGGGACATTGGTTTCAGTCAATACCATAAGTAACGTACTCCACCGCAATGGTCTCCGTTCCAGACGAGCCCGTAAGGTACCTTTACTTTCAAAGCGTCATTTTAAGGCTCGTCTACAGTTTGCTCATGATCACTTGGAGGACTCTGAGACAGACTGGTTCAAGGTTCTATGGTCTGATGAGACCAAGATCGAGATCTTTGGTGCCAACCACACACGTGACGTTTGGAGACTGGATGGCACTGCATACGACCCCAAGAATACCATCCCTACAGTCAAGCATGGTGGTGGCAGCATCATGCTGTGGGGCTGTTTCTCATCCAAGGGGCCTGGCCATCTGGTCCGCATCCATGGGAGGATGGATAGCACGGCCTACTTGGAGATTTTGGCCAAGAACCTCCGCTCCTCCATCAAGGATCTTAAGATGGGTCGTAATTTCATCTTCCAACAAACGACCCAAAGCACACAGCCAAGAAAACCAAGGCCTGGTTCAAGAGGGAAAAAGTCAAGGTGTTGGAGTGGCCTAGTCAGTCTCCTGACCTTAACCCAATTGAAAACTTGTGGAAGGAGCTCAAGATTAAAGTCCACATGAGACACCCAAAGAACCTAGATAACTTGGAGAAGATCTGCATGGAGGAGTGGGCCAAGATAACTCCACAGACCTGTGCCGGCCTGATCAGGTCTTATGAAAGACGATTATTAGCTGTAATTGCAAACAAGGGTTATTCCATGAAATATTAAACATAGGGGTTGTATAATAATTGACCCACACTTTTATGTTTAAAATTTATTAAAATTCAACTGAGCAACATAACTTTTTGGTTTGTAAGATTTATGCTTCTGTTAATAAATCCTACTCTCGTTTGCAGTTTGAAGGCTCTAACTTATTTGCATCTTATCAAACCAACTAAATCTGCAGGGGGTTGAATACTACTTGTAGGCACTGTATATATATATATATATATGTATATATTTTATATTGTAAATATATATATATATATATATATATTCTATAATAAATATATATATTTTATATACCTTATTTTTGGACTATAAGACACACTTTTTTCCTCCAAAATTTAGTCCAGATGTACCACATATATATACAGGTGCTCCTCACAAAATTAGAATACCATCAAAAAGTTAATTTATTTCAGTTCTTCAATACAAAAAGTGAAACTCATATTTTATAGAGACATTTTAAACAGACTAATCTATTTTCAGTATTTATTTCTGTTATTGCTGAGGATTATGGCATACAGCCAATGAAAACCCAAAAGTCATTATCTCAGTAAATTGGAATACTTTATATCACCAGATTGAAAAATTATTTGAAAAAACTCTAAATTTTGGCCTACTGAAATATATGTTCAGTAAATGCATTCAGTGCTTGGTCGGGACTCTTTTTGCATCAATTACTGCAACAGTGCGGCGTGGCATGGAGGCGATCAGCCTGTGGCACTGCTGAGGTATTATGGAAGCCCAGGTTGCTTTGATAGCATCCTTCAGCTCGTCTGCATTGTTGGGTGCAGTGTCTCTCATCTTCCTCTTGTCAAAACCCTATAGATTCTCTGTGAGGTTAAGGTCAAGAGAGTTTGCTGGCCAATCAAGCACAGTGATACTGTTGTTTTTAAACCAGGTATTGGTACTTTTGGCAGTGTGGACAGTTGCCAAGTCCTGCTGGAGAATGAAATTTCCATCTCCAACAAGCTTGTTGGCAGAGGAAAGCATGAAGTGCTCTAAAATTTCCTGGTAGACGGCTGTGCTGACATTGGTCTTCAGAAAACTCAGTGGACCTACACCAGCAGATGACATGGCTCCCCCCTTACTGATTGTGGAAACTTCACACTAAACCTCAAGCAGCTTGGATTGTGGCCTCTCCACTCTTCCTCCAGACTCTAGCACCTTGATTTCCAAATAAAATGCAAAATTTACTTTCATCTGTAAACAACACCTTGGACCACTGAGCATTAGTCCAGTTCTTTTTCTCCTTGGCCCAGATAAGACGCTTCTGGCGTTATCTATTGCTCATGAGTGGCTTGACACAAGGAATGCGACACTTGTAGTGTATGTCCAGGATACGTCTGTGTGTGGTGGCTCTTGAAGCAATGCAATGACTTCAGCAGCAGTCCACTCCTTGTGAATCTCCCCCAAATTTTTAAATGTCCTTTTCTTAATCCATTCAAGGCTGCGGTTATCCCGGTTGCTTGTGCACCTTTTTCTACCACACTAGATCCACGCAACCTTCCATTAGTATGCTTGGATACAGCACTCTGTAAACAGCCAGCTTCTTTTGTAATGACCTTTTGTGGCTCACTTTCCTTGAGGAGTGTGTCATTGACTGCCTTTTGGACATCTGTCAAGTCAGCAGTCTTCCCCATGATTGTGGAGCCTACTGAAACAGACTAAGGGACCTTTTTAAACGCTTAGGAAGCCTTTACAGGTGTTTTTTGTTAATTATTCTAATTTACTGAGATGACTTTTGGGTTTTCATTGGCTGTAAGCCATAATCAACAACATTAACAGAAATAAACACTTGAAATAGATCACTCTGTTTGTAATGACTCTATATAATATACGAGTTTCACTTGTATTGAAGAACTGAAATAAATTAACTTTTTGATGATATTCTAATTTTGTGAGAAGCACCTGTATATCTCCTGCGGATGGGAGACAAGCTGCAGCGGAGGAGTGAGTCACAGGAGACAGGAGCCGCTGCAGCTAACACTGTGTGCGGTGTTAAAGAAAATAAATATTCACTGCTCCGCATTCGCATAGTTACTCTCACCTCTATGCATTGAAGCCAGCTCCGAGAGGTGGGAGAGACTATAGGCGTGGGGAGCAGTGAATATTCTTTCTTTTTAAAAGCGGGCATACGCGATCACCCAGGTGCTGCAGGAAGCTCACGGCTGCGGCTAACAGTGTGCCTACTATTAAAAGAGATGAATATTCACTGATCCCCACGCCAATAGTCCCGGGCATGTAAAGCAGTGAATATTCTGGCAGCTGACCTATGCGTGATGGCAGTGACGTCATGCGCTGCTTACGTGCTGCAGACAGCTGCCGGCATCAGAACAGGGCACTGATGCGAGTGAGCAGAGTGAAGGTAAGTAGAATGATTTATTTTTTATGTGTGCAGCTTGATGGGGGCTGTTGTGAATGGACTTGAAATGAGTTCTGAGCAGAGGCTCCCTCTGGTGGTTACAAGCGGTATTGGACTGTCCAGTGATGATTGTGAGGAGTGGGAATCAGGTGTTACTGACTGGTCTTATATAAGGGAGTCACCTTCCCATCAGGGTTGCCGGTGATCAATTGTTCTGGTCTCACTCCATGATTCCTGTTTCCCTTGTAGCCTGCTGTGTCGTGTCTGCATCTCCTGCTAACAGATAAGACATTTTCTTCTTTTTGTTTTTGTGCTTTGTTTTTGCATTTTGTCCTGCACTTCCGTGGGGGCCTTCTGGGTCCCCTCCGGGGGCTTTTGCCCTCTCAGTTTAGTTCAGCCACTGATGTTTGTACTTTTGCTTTTTCCAGTTTCTTCAGTGGCTGCTGTTTTGGTTGTGTTGCACCAGAGAACTAATTTAGGTGGTGGAGGTCGTGTGATCTCAGGTGTTTTTGAAATTAGTAGAGTTGGTGCTTTGCAGGTTTTTTGGGATTGCAGTAAGTACCCTTCCTATCCTTTTCTATTTATATTAGCTTGGGCCCCAAGTTTGCTCATACTATTTTCTGTCTGTGTCAGTATTTCTTCTTGTCTAACAGCCATTACATGTTTGGGGGCTTTCTATGTTCTTTGGGGATCTGCTCCGGGGCAGATAGCTTTCCTATTTCTATCTTTAGGTGTAGTTAGTTTCTCAGGCTGTGACGAGGCGTCTAGGACCAACATAGGAACGCTCCACGGCTGCCTCTAGTTGTGGTGGTTAGTCAGGGTACTGCAATCTCATAGATTCCAACTGCTCTGGTGTATTGCATTTTTTACCTGCACTCCTCAGTTACCGAAACATAACAGTATCACCGGCCTACTGTTGTGAATGGACTTGAAATGAGTTCTGAACAGAGCTCCCTCTAGTGGTGACTGTGTATATATACACATTTGTGTGTGAGGAGCTCCCTCTAGTGGTGACTGTATATACACATCTGTATGTGAGGAGCCTCCTCTAGTGGTGACTGTATATATATACATCTGTATGTGAGGAGCCCCCTCTAGTGGTGACTGTGTATATACACATCTATGTGAGCCCCATCTAGTGGTTTGTTGATGCCATTGCCTGTGCCCAAGAGACCATGGACCCATATCTCTATGGATTTCATTTCCGACCTCCCTGTTTCTCAGAGAATGACCGTCATCTGGGTGATTTGTGATAGGTTTTCCAAGATGATACATCTTGTGCCATTACCTAAGTTGCCTTCCTCTCTGAATTGGTGCCTTTGTTCCTTCAGCACGTGGTTCGTTTACACGGCATTCCTGAGAACATTGTGTCTGACAGAGGAGTCCAGTTTGTTTCAAGATTTTGGAGGACCTTTTGTTCTAAACTTGGTGTTCAATTGTCTTTCTCCTCGGCGTTTCATCCTCAGACCAATGGTCAAACTGAGAGAACAAACCAGACATTGGAGACTTATCTAAGATGCTTTGTGTCTGCTGATCAGGATGACTGGGTCTCTTTTTTGCCTTTGGCTGAGTTTGCTCTTAATAATAGGGCTAGCTCTGCCACTTTGATGTCTCCATTTTTCTGTAATTCTGGGTTTCACCCTCGATTTTCTTCTGGACAGACGGAGGCTTCTGTCTGTCCAGGTGTTGACTCTGTTGTGGAGCGTATGCAACAGATTTGGGACCAGGTAGTGGAGAGGTTGTCCCTCTCTCAGGAGAGGGCCCAGCGGTTTGCTAACCGCATAGGACTGATGGTCCTCGGTTTAAAGTGGGGGACTTGGTCTGGTTGTCCTCAAAAAATATTCCTATGAGAGTGGCATCTCCTAAATTTAAGCCTAGGTTCATTGGACCTTATAAGATCATGGAGATTCTTAATCCTGTTTCTTTTCGTTTGCTTCTTCCAGGGACATTTAAGATCCATAACGTGTTCCACAAGTCCTTGTTGAAGAGGTTTGTTGAGCCAGTGGTTCCTACTACTGTGCCTCCTGACCCTGTTTTGGTTGAGGGCAATCTGGAGTATGTGGTTGAGAAAATATTGAATTCTCGTTTTTCTAGACGGAAACTCCAGTATTTGGTTAAGTGGAGAGGTTATGGTCAGGAAGACAATTCTTGGGTGTTTGCTTCGGACATCCATGCTAGGAGACTCATCCGTGCGTATCATAGAACTCATCCTGACCGACCTGGTTGCTCAAGTGAGGGTTCGGTGACCCCTCCTCAAGGGGGGGGTACTGTTGTGAATGGACTTGAAATGAGTTCTGAGCAGAGGCTCCCTCTGGTGGTTACAAGCGGTACTGGACTGTCCAGTGATGATTGTGAGGAGTGGGAATCAGGTGTTACTGACTGGTCTTATATAAGGGAGTCACCTTCCCATCAGGGTTGCCGGTGATCAATTGTTCTGGTCTCACTCCATGATTCCTGTTTCCCTTGTAGCCTGCTGTGTCGTGTCTGCATCTCCTGCTAACAGATAAGACATTTTCTTCTTTTTGTTTTTGTGCTTTGTTTTTTCATTTTGTCCTGCACTTCCGTGGGGGCCTTCTGGGTGCCCTCCGGGGGCTTTTGCCCTCTCAGTTTAGTTCAGCCACTGATGTTTGTACTTTTGCTTTTTCCAGTTTCTTCAGTGGCTGCTGTTTTGGTTTTGTTGCACCAGAGAACTAATTTAGGTGGTGGAGGTCGTGTGATCTCAGGTGTTTTTGAAATTAGTAGAGTTGGTGCTTTGCAGGGTTTTTTTGGGATTGCAGTAAGTACCCTTCCTATCCTTTTCTATTTAGATTAGCTTGGGCCCCAACGTTTGCTCATACTATTTTCTGTCTGTGTCAGTATTTCTTCTTGTCTAACAGCCATTACATGTTTGGGGGCTTTCTATGTTCTTTGGGGATCTGCTCCGGGGCAGATAGCTTTCCTATTTCTATCTTTAGGTGTAGTTAGTTTCTCAGGCTGTGACGAGGCGTCTAGGACCAACGTAGGAACGCTCCACGGCTGCCTCTAGTTGTGGTGGTTAGTCAGGGTACTGCAATCTCATAGATTCCAACTGCTCTGGTGTATTGCATTTTTTACCTGCACTCCTCAGTTACCGAAACATAACAGGGGGCTATGTATACTAGAATTGTGGCCATGTATACTAGGACGGAGCAGGGCATGTATACCGGGATTGTGAATGGGGGCCATGTATACCAGGATGGTGGCCATGAATACCAAAATGTGGGGCATGTATACAAGAATAGTGAATGGGGGCCATGTACACCATGATGGAGATGATGGCCATATACACCAGGATGGGGATGGTGGCCATGTACACCAGGATGGGGATCGTGGCCATGTACAACAGGATGTGGATGAGGGGGGCCATGTATACCAGGATGGAGATGAGGGGGCCAGGTATACCAAGATGGGAATGGTCGCCATGTATACCAGGATGGGGATGGGGACCATGCATACCAGGATGAGGATAGGGGCCATGTATACCAGGATGGGGATGGGGACCATGTATACCAGGATGGGGACCATGTTTACCAGAATGGGTATTCGGGCCATGTGTTCCACAGTCGGGGGCATATATATACCAGGATGTGGGATGTTATCCATATAGCAGTGTCAGCAGCAGCTCCCCACCCCCATAACAGTGTGTCATGACCACATTTTTTGTTTCTATTTTTGTTCCTATTTTACCCCTCTAAAACCTAGGTGCGTCTTATGGTATGGTGCATCTCATAGTCCGAAAAATACAGTATTTCTCATTAGTTCAATATTTTTCTTGTCTATTTTAGTGTATACTTAATTAAAAGGAACCTGTCACCAGTTTTTGAGTCTATGAACAAATCACACCACCTTAAACTACTCCTGTGCTGCATTCCGCAAACGTGTCTATCAGCTCCTGACTCTTCCTGTATACCCCAAAAGATACCATTTGATATTGTAACGCTGGTATTGTCTGTACTTTGTTTTCCAGCGTTACTTTGCTTGTCTTTGCTTTAACCCTTTTGCTCCTTTCCCCCTAACCAGCTGGGATACTGTTGTCTGTTACCTGTATGGATGCTGCTCAGTTTGAGTGTCTCCGCTGCGTTGCATGACCACCCGCATGTGCGGTCCCTGGCCTGCTGTAGAAGCTACCCATAGGTTGCAAAGTCCTCTGCAGTGGTGCATGACTTACTACGTGTGTTGAGGCTGCAGCTACTGTCAGGTGTCCTTCTGTGCTGAGTTGTGTCTGGCTCTGCATAGGGGGCGCGGCCCACACCTGTCCTGCTTTTATGAGGAATGGGTGTGCACTGGAATTGCTGCTCCAGCCTATCGCTGTGAAGCAGCTCATACATAAAGTTCCCCAGCCCTGTGGGGCGTTGCCAGAGCTTTGCATTGAGTTTGCATTGAGTTCCTGAACCTAGCCGTGTGTGTTTGTGTGTTCAGCTCCTGCTCTGAGTGCGATCAGTTCTGGAGAGCTGATTCCCTTTGTCCTGTCTTGTGTTTCCGCCTGTTCTGGGGGCTGAGTACCCAGATCGCCCTTCCTGGAGGCTGCATATCCAGGCCTGTTCCTGTTGTGTCTTGTTCCCTGAATCCCTGATCCTGGATCTGTTACGGTACCTGAATGTCTGAACTGTGTCTTGTGTTTCCGCCAGCTCTGGGGGGAGAATACCCAGATCGCCCTTCCTGGAGGCTGCATATCCAGGCCTGTTCTTTTGTGTTTTGTTTCCTGAATCCCTGATCCTGGATCGGATCCTGTACCTGACTGTCTGAACTGTGTCCTCTGTGTTATGTTCCTGAAGTCCTTCTGTGTCCTGAACCCTGTGCCAGTGACTGTGATTCTTTGCTATATAACCTGAGTTCATCTTGGAAGGAGGAGTCCGGTGTGTGTGCTGAGTTTCTGTTACTCTGTGCTCAGCTTCTGTGCAATCCCCGACCGGCTCCCGTTGAGCCTGGCGGGGCTTGCACCAGACCGCTGGGGTTCCTTTTCAGGTCGCTGCCAGATGTCTGATGCCTGATGACTATGGCCTGATGTCCGATGACCACTTCCAGATGTCCGGAGCCTGCCTGATGTCCGGAGCCTGCTTATCGTTGCCAGATGTCCGGAGCCTGACGATCGTTGCCAGATGTCCAGAGTCCGATGCCAGTGTTCTGATGTTCCTGAGTTCCAGTCCGTGTTCCTGAGTTCCAGTCCGTGTTCCTGAGTTCCAGTTCGTGTTCCTGATGTCCTGTCCGTGTTCCTGAGTCCCTGAGATCCAATCCGTGTTCCTGATGTCCTGTCTGTGTTCCTGAGTACCTGAGATCCAGTCCGTGTTCCTGATATCCCGATGTCATGCCGGTTCCTCCGTGGTCTACCCTGTGATGACGTCTATCCTGGGTCAGTGTCTGATGTTCTCCTGCTGAGCCTGTGCTACGCCTGAGGCCTGAGAGAGAGGCCATCCTAGTATGCCCGTGCCAGATGACCCTGGACTGCATCAACCCGTGATGACCCCGCCATCGTCTGACGTTCGTCCTGGGCCGGTGTCTGATATTCTCCTGCTGAGCCTGTGCTACGCCTGAGGCCTGAGAGAGAGGCCATACTAGTATGCCTGTGCCAGATGATCCTGGACTGCATTTACCCGTGATGACCCCGCCATCGTCTGAAGTCTGTCTGAGGTCGGTGTCTGATGTTCTCCTGCTGAGCCTGTGCTACGCCTGAGGCCTGAGAGAGAGGCCGCCCTAGTATGCCCATGCCAGATAACCTTGGACTGCATCTACCCGTGATGTCCTCCTGCACTCGTCTGTGATCCTGAGACGTGTACCCTTCTCTGATGTGCGGAATCGGGAGCCCGGCATTATGTTCTGTTTATGTACTGTGTGTGTCTTTAAGTAAACTTTGTTTCTTCATACCTGAAGTTGTGCGGTGTTGTCTAGTCCTGCAGGTCGCCATCTTGCCCACATGCTCAGCTGCCACGGATCCCGGTCGCTTTCCTCCTCTTGTCCGGCCAGGCCCGGGTCTCCCTCTGTGGTCCAGTGGGTCCACATTCTCTTACCATCTGGGACGCATGCCTCACGTCGTCGTGGACTGGCAGCGTGGGAGCATTGGCTAGTTAGGCAAGCTATGCCATGTCCCAACGCCCCGCAGCCGTGGGAAGCGTTACAGAAAGCTATGGCCATGAACTCCGCTGAGCATTTGTGGTCTGCAGGACTTTCTCCAAGCTCCACCTAATGTGCGAACTAGACTGCTTGGTCCCCACATGGTAAGTGGACTAGATGGCTCGATTCCCCGCTTGGTCAGCGGTTCGGACTTTTCGAGCTATGAACTCTGCTGCCATATTGTGAACTGTGGGACTTACCGCCAAACCCAAGTGAATTTTCTGGGGAATTTTTTTTTTACTTGGGTCTTCAGAAGAGGGGGCCTGAGGAGGGGGATACTGTAACGCTGGTATTGTCTGTACTTTGTTTTCCAGCGTTACTTTGCATGTCTTTGCTTCAACCCTTTTGCTCCTTTCCCCCTAACCAGCTGGGATACTGTTGTCTGTTACCTGTATGGATGCTGCTCAGTTCCCAGTTCTGCTGCGTAGCTGTACTTGCGTGAGTGTCTCCGCTGCGTTGCATGACCACCCGCATGTGTGGTCCCTGGCCTGCTGTAGAAGCTACCCGTAGGTTGCAAAGTCCTCTGCAGTGGTGCATGACTTACTACGTGTGTTGAGGCTGCAGCCACTGTCAGGTGTCCTTCTGTGCTGAGTTGTGTCTGGCTCTGCATAGGGGGCGCGGCCCACACCTGTCCTGCTTTTATGAGGAATAGGTGTGCACTAGAATTGCTGCTCCAGCCTATCGCTGTGAAGCAGCTCATATATAAAGTTCCCCAGCCCTGTGGGGCGTTGCCAGAGCTTTGCATTGAGTTTGCATTGAGTTCCTGAACCTAGCCGTGTGTGTTTGTGTGTTCAGCTCCTGCGCTGAGTGCGATCAGTTCTGGAGAGCTGATTCCCTTTGTCCTGTCTTGTGTTCCACCTGTTCTGGGGGCTGAGTACCCAGATCGCCCTTCCTGGAGGCTGCATATCCAGGCCTGTTCCTGTTGTGTCTTGTTCCCTGAATCCCTGATCCTGGATCTGTTACGGTACCTGAATGTCTGAACTGTGTCTTGTGTTTCCGCCAGCTCTGGGGGCAGAATACCCAGATCGCCCTTCCTGGAGGCTGCATATCCAGGCCTGTTCCTGTTGTGTCTTGTTCCCTGAATCCCTGATTCTGGATCTGTTACGGTACCTGAATGTCTGAACTGTGTCTTGTGTTTCCGCCAGCTCTGGGGGCAGAATACCCAGATCGCCCTTCCTGGAGGCTGCATATCTAGGCCTGTTCCTGTTGTGTTTTGTTTCCTGAATCCCTGATCCTGGATCGGATCCTGTACCTGACTGTCTGAACTGTGTCCTCTGTGTTATGTTCCTGAAGTCCTTCTGTGTCCTGAACCCTGTGCCAGTGACTGTGATTCTTTGCTATATAACCTGAGTTCATCTTGGAAGGAGGAGTCCGGTGTGTGTGCTGAGTTTCTGTTACTCTGTGCTCAGCTTCTGTGCAATCCCCGGCCGGCTCCCGTTGAGCCTGGCGGGGCTTGCACCAGACCGCTGGGGTTCCTTTTCAGGTCGCTGCCAGATGTCTGATGACTATGGCCTGATGTCCGATGACCACATCCAGATGTCCGGAGCCTGCCTGATGTCCGGAGCCTGCCGATCGTTGCCAGATGTCCGGAGCCTGCGATCGTTGCCAGATGTCCGGAGTCCGATGCCAGTGTTCTGATGTTCCTGAGTTCCAGTCCGTGTTCCTGAGTTCCAGTCCGTGTTCCTGATGTCCTGTCCGTGTTCCTGAGTCCCTGAGATCCAATCCGTGTTCCTGATGTCCTGTCTGTGTTCCTGAGTACCTGAGATCCAGTCCGTGTTCCTGATGTCCCGATGTCATGCCGGTTCCTCCTTGGTCTACCCTGTGATGACGTCTGTCCTGGGTCAGTGTCTGATGTTCTCCTGCTGAGCCTGTGCTACGCCTGAGGCCTGAGAGAGAGGCCGTCCTAGTATGCCCGTGCCAGATGACCCTGGACTGCATCAACCCGTGATGACCCCGCCATCGTCTGACGTTCGTCCTGGGCCGGTGTTCTGATGTTCTCCTGCTGAGCCTGTGCTACGCCTGAGGCCTGAGAGAGAGGCCATACTAGTATGCCTGTGCCAGATGATCCTGGACTGCATCTACCCGTGATGACCCCGCTATCGTCTGAAGTCTGTCTGAGGTCGGTGTCTGATGTTCTCCTGCTGAGCCTGTGCTACGCCTGAGGCCTGAGAGAGAGGCCGCCCTAGTATGCCCATGCCAGATAACCTTGGACTGCATCTACCCGTAATGTCCTCCTGCACTCGTCTGTGATCCTGAGACGTGTACCCTTCTCTGATGTGCGGAATAGGGAGCCCGGCATTATGTTCTGTTTATGTACTGTGTGTGTCTTTAAGTAAACTTTATGTTTCTTCATACCTGAAGTTGTGCGGTGTTGTCTAGTCTTGCAGGTCGCCATCTTGCCCACATGCTCAGCTGCCATGGATCCCGGTCGCTGCCCTCCCCTAGTCCGGGCAGGCCCGGGTCTCCCTCTGTGGTCCAGTGGGTCCACATTCTCTTACCATCTGGGACGCATGCCTCACGTCGTCGTGGACTGGCGGCGTGGGAGCATTGGCTAGTTAGGCAAGCTATGCCATGTCCCAACGCCCCGCAGCCGTGGGAAGCGTCACAGATATGCTCCCATGCTGTATGTAAAGGTGGTGGCATTTGTTCATAGGCTCAAAAACTGGTGACGGGTTCCCTTTAAGGTTATCTTAACTCTTTTATACTTTTGCTATTTTATACAGTGAAATTACTAATTCCTTTAATAGTAAAAAAAAGGGTCTACATTACTCCCAAAAACAGGATGAAGACATTGGGTAGTATTCACATTTGTCGTGCACAATATTTGAGACAGTTCAAATGTAACATATAAAAAAGTAGAATTACACTCACATCATAGCATGAGAAAACGTCTTTTTATTTTGTTTGCAAGGTCGAGAGGTATACAAAAAAACAATATTCAGCAAGTTAGTCGCCCCACACAAGTATGATGGCCCCAAAGTCCTCGACACAGTATGAAGGCCCCAAAGTCTTTCCATAGTCTCTCCACACAGTTTAATGGCCCCTACCGTCCTCCCATACAGTATGACAATGTAATAGCGCCCACTCTGTATGATGGCCCTCACAATCCCAGCACACAGTGTGATGGCCCAACAGTCCCTCATCACAATGTGACAGCCCCCACAGTATATACTGTGGGGGCCGTTATACTGTATGGGAGAAACAGTGTGATGGGCCCCACAGTCGCCCCACACAGTATGATGGCCCCCACAGTCATCTACATAGTATGATGGCCCCAAATTCCCTCCACACAGTATAATGACCCTCACAATACTCTTACATTATGTTGGTCTCCCACACAGTATGCTGCCTCTACATAGCCTACATTTCTCTCCCCCTGTGTTCCCTTGCCATCCACATTCACCGCCCCATCATCCCTCCATCACGACTCATACACATTAGCCCCTCTATACTTCCCTCTCCCATGTACAGCCCCCATGCACTTCTCACATTCCTGAAAAACCTCAGCCCATCTTGCCCAAACACATTGCACAAAAAACTTACAATTCCAACAACTACTTGCTCTTTATCTTCCTACTCCTTCTGAGTGCAGGGGACATCTCCCCCAACCCTGGTCCACCATCCACCAACCTCAACCCCTACCCTACCTCATATCGAAACCATAATAATCTTATTAATATTACTTGCGGTCCCTCATCTCCTTCTTTTAATTGTGCCCTCTGGAATCTACGGTCTGTATGTAACAAGCTTCCTTTCCTGCACAACTACTTTCTGAACAACTCTCTTATTCTGTTGGTTCTCACTGAAACCTGTATTCAGGATTCTGACACTGTCTCCCCATTTGTCTCTGCCAATTCCTATGGTGGCTTACAATTCTCCCATTCCCCGAGACCCACAAACAGACATGGTGGTGGAGTCGGCATACTCCTGTCCCCACAATGCACTTTCCAGGTCAACCCCCCAGTTCCAACACTCATTCCCTTCTTTTGAGGTCCACACCATCAGGCTCTTCCATCCCCTCTCCCTCAGAGTAGCGGTCATATACCGGCCCCCAGGCTCACCCAACCACTTTTCAGCTTGGCTGCCACACTTCATGTCCTCAGAACTACCAACCCTTATCCTGGGAGACTTCAACATCCCCATTAACAGCCCCACTTCCACATCTGCATCCCAGCTTCTATCACTAACCACTTCTCTCGGCCTGTCACAGCTCTCAACCTCTGAGACACACAAGGACGGTAACGCCCTTGACCTAGTCTTTGTCCCGCTCTGTTCAATCTCCCACCTAAATAGCTCACTGCTTCCACTCTCTGACCACAACATTCTCTCCTTCACGCTCACAAATCCTCGCCCACCCCAGCTCACTCCTACCTACCACACATTCAGAAATCTACAAGCCATTAACACTCAGACACTTTCAGACTCCCTACACTCATCACTGTCCCCAATCTCCTCTTTTTCCTGTCCTGATCTGGCTGTTCATCACTACAACGACACTCTTAGAAGCACCCTTGACCAAGTAGCGCCCCTCACCCTCAGAACTTCCAAACACAGAGTAAAACATCCCTGGCTCACATCGCAAACTCAACTTCTCCAGCAATGCTCTAGGAGTGCTGAACGACTGTGGAGAAAAACTCGTACACCAGAAGACTTCATCCACTTCAGATTTATGTTAAGAACCTATAACGCTGCCCTTCACCTCGCCAAACAGACCTACTTCACCTCCCTGATCTCCTCACTAGCAAACAACCCCAAGAAACTTATTGACACTTTTCACTCCCTCCTTAGGCCAAAAGCACCACCCCCTAACACAGACATTTGTTCTGATGACCTGGCCTCCCACTATATGGAAAAAATAGATAATATCCGTCAGGAAATTGCTCCCAACCCCCAAGTGTTGTGACTCCCATCCCTCCCTGCATTTCCCCTGGCTCACTTTCCACATTTGATCCCATCACAGAAGAAGTCTCCAGACTCCTCTCATCCGACTACATGCACTACCGACCCCATTCCCTCACATCTCCAGTCTCTCTCCAGTCGTCACAACTCACCTAACTACAATCTTTAATCTCTCCCTCTCCTCCGGCATTTTCCCATCCTCCTTCAAACACGTCATCATTACTCCATTACTAAAGAAACCCACTTTCGACCCATCCTTCACAAACAACTACAGACTAGTCTCCAATCTCCCCATCATCTCTAAACTTTTGGAGCGCCTAGTCTACTCCCGCCTTACCCGTTACTTCTCCACTCACTCCCTCCTAGACCCTTCACAGTCCGGCTTCTGCCCCCTACATTCGACTGAAACTGCACTCATCAAAGTGACCAATGACCTTCTGACAGCAAAACGTAACGGTGACCACTCTCTGCCCATTCTTCTCGACTTTTCTACAGCTTTTGACTCTGTTGAGTACCGTCTCCTACTCTCTAGGCTCCAGTCACTGGGCATTAAGGACACTGCTCTCTCCTGGTTCCCTTCTGACCGCTCCTTCAGTGTTTTGTTCTCTGGCTCCACGTCATCTCCTCTTCCTCTTGCTGTCGGGTACCTCAGGCTCAGTCCTTGGCCCCCTTCTCTCTCTACACGGCCCCAATTGGACAGACCAACAGATTTGGCTTTCAGTACCATGTTTATGCTGATGACCCACAACTATACACATCATCCCCCGACCTTACCTCCGCTGTACTACAGAACGCCAGTGACTGTCTGTCCGCAGTCTCCAACTTCATGTCCGCTTTCTGTCTGAAACTCAACCTCTGAAAACTGAACTTCTTCTGCTCCCTCCATCTACTAACCTCCCTAAATCTGACATTTTCCTCTCCATGGGTGGCACCATAATAACACCCCGGCAACAGGCGTGCTGTCTGGGTGTTATGTTTGACACCAATCTCTCCTTCACATCCCATATACAATTTCTTGCCTCTTACACCTAAAGAACATCTCTAGAATCCGCCCTTTTCTCTCCATGGAAACAACAAAAACCCTCACTGTAGCATTGATCCACTCCCATCTGGACTACTACAATGCTCTATTAATTGGCCGCTCCGTTACTCAACTTTCCCCTCTCCAGTCCATCCTTAATGCAGCAGTCAGGGTCATCCATCTGGCTAATCGGTACTCTGACGCGTCCGCTCTTCGCCAGTCCTTACATTGGCTGCCCATTTATTATAGGATCCAATTCAAAGTACTTGTTCTCACCCACAAAGCTCTCCACAGTGCAGCACTACATCTCCTCCCTCATTTCTCATTTCTGTCTATCGGCCTAACTGACTGCTGCGCTCTGCAAACGACTTTCGACTAACCTCTGCACTAATCCGTACACTCCTGACTCCAAGACTTCTCCCGCCCTGTGCCAATCCTTTGGAATGCTCTACCCCAAGAAATTAGGACTATCCACAATTTGCATAGTTTCAGGCGCTCCCTCAAAACACATTTGTTCAGAGCGGCCTATCACATTCACTAATCAAAGTCATTCTATGTGTAAGTGTGCGTGTGTAGCCCATTCACTATCTCCATCCATCCCTCTCTCCCTCAAGATGGCTGGACCATCATTGTAAATACACCATTGTAATTACACACCTGTACTTTGTACTCCCCCACCTCATTGTAGATTGTAAGCTCTCACGAGCAGGGCTTCTTATTTTGCTTTAATTATTGTATTGTTAACGTTGTTACTTATGACTTGTGTTTTGAAACTGTTAAACTGTAAAGCGCTGCGGAATATGTTGGCGCTATATAAATAAAGATTATTATTATAGCCTCTCATACAGTATGATAAACCTCACATAGTCCCCTCATAAAGTGTGATGGATTCCCCACAGCTTCCTCCCACAGTATAAAAGACCCCACACTACCACTTAAACACAGTATAATACACCCCACACAGTGTGGTCACCCACACAGCACCCCTACCACACACTTTGATGCCCTGATAGCCCCCATACACAGTATGATGGCTCCCATATAGTATGATGACCACAGCCCACCCCACACTGTATGATGACCCCACACAATATGATCACCTCCATAGGCCACCACACAGTATGATTACCCCACAGTTCCCAATAAAGTTGATAGCCCCCTAAGCACATTACAATTTGGGCTTGCGTTTATTTGTGAAAAAAATGGAAATTTGGCAAAAATTTTGAAAATATGTGATTCAGACAGAACTCCCAGCAGAAGATTCCCTAATAATGAGGCAGATAGAGACATTGTGAGCGCCATCTCACCTGGGATCCGGCGGTGTCCATCTTTTTTGGCTTGCATAAGTGCACAGTTATGTGCAGTTCTGAAAAGGACACCGCTGAACAGAGGCCAGACGTAGTCCAGAGTAACTCTGCTGCCTCATTATAGTGAATGGATCCATCGGGGGTTTCATCTGAATCACTTCATTAGGAGAGTATGTAAATGCTCAGTGTAGGTCGCCGGACAAATGTGATACCAAATGATATATAAAATGTTCCTTATATACAAAAAAAGTTGCACTCTATCGTGCTACAGCATGTCAATGTGAAATATATGAAATATGAATAGCAATACTGCTTCTGAATACCAGTAAAAAAAATTAGACACTTTGCACATAATTTGGCCAATTCATGCCTGCCCATCAACCAACGTCAAGGTGGTCTCAAAAACTGATTGGACAGCTTTTTGTTATTTCTATATAAAATGTTCCTGTCACGACCCACGAGGGTCGGTCCAGAGGATGGCACTACAAACACTTAACAATGGGGATGAAAAAAGGGAGAGGAAGGCCCTAACAATAGGGAATAGGGATGGGGCACCTCCCATCACAGCCTGTGCCTATCCCTAAGCTCCCCTAATGCCCTATGTGGGTCCTTCCCCCCGCCGCCGTCACGTGTCTAGTCCTTAGCTGTCACCTCACTATACCCTGGCTAGTGCACTGGCTGGAAAGGACTCTAGTCTCACTACTGCAGATGGTGTAAACAGGGTGTAGTGACAAGCACGAGACAGACAAAGATGGAACAGGAAAACTTAGCTTTCAAGCTTTTCCTGTAAGCTCCACACAGCAGAGGATATGGAACCAGGACCTCAAGCAGCTGATACACGCTGACACCAGAGAGCTCCCAACTCCTCGGCTGGTCTACAGAGAAAAACTCTGTCACCAACAGTCAGCTGATGTGTCAGGTGACTATTTAAAGTATGGTGGGAGTGGTCACCACCCACATCTGCTGACCAGCAACACAGCAGCTGCCAGCCAGGAAACTGACATTAACCCTTGCTGGCCAAAAGTAAAAACCACGTTAAAATTACAGCAGAGCAAGAGCTGTCATTACTCCATTAATGAGTCGTGACACTTCCCAAAAAAGGTTCCACACAATCCACAAAAACAGCAAGTCCCCACTCAAGTCGGTCACCTATCAATGGAAATATGGGGGCTTCCATGTTACTGGTAGCACAAAGGCTCTTGAAAAGCAATCCAAAAGAAATCCAGCAAATTCTCAGCAACCAAATCCAAATGCCCCCTCACTTCTGAGCCCCACAATGTGCCTAAACCACATATTGTGTCCACATGTTTGGCAGGGGTATTGTTTTCAAAATGGGATCACTTGAGGAGGAATTCTGCTCTTCTAGCACTTAGGGGCTCTGTATATAGAGTATAACTCCATATACAGTTAAACTATTCTAGAAAATCTGCTCTCCAG
This sequence comes from Oophaga sylvatica, assembly GCA_033576555.1. Lineage (NCBI taxonomy): Eukaryota > Metazoa > Chordata > Amphibia > Anura > Dendrobatidae > Oophaga > Oophaga sylvatica. Next base: position 723,840,216 of record JARQOD010000001.1, read on the forward strand.
GAGGCAAATAGCGCTCTGTCCCTCCGGTGTCTCGCCCTGTGGCTAAGCAGTACTGTACAGCCACATATAGCGCATTTCCACATTCAGCAGAAATTGTGGGACAAATTTTGGTGCAATTTTACCCATTTTCCCATGTGAAAATGAAAAATCTGGGATTAAAACAAAATTTTTGTGGTAAAAATTGAAATATTTTTTCTTCACTACCCAGTGGTATAGAATTCTGTGACACACCTGTGGTGTCAATATGATCACTGCACCCCTAGATGAGTTCATTGAGCATTGTATGTCATGGATGTGTCAGAGGCTGCAAGATCATTGCACTGCATCTGGCTGCAGAGGGTCTCAGCAGTTTACTTTGCAGACTTCTGCCTGGTCCTTCTGACGCTAGGACCCAGTGGCCACCTCCCCCGGCTCTAATGGTCACACCTGGATCTGGGTGTTTATAACTCCATCTTCCTGTTGGGAGTTACGTGTGATATTTTCTATTTGCACATCCCTGTTGAGGCTTGGAGCTGTAGCAGTCGGCTAGCATCCTCTTTGGAGTTTGGAGGGTGTCTGTTATGAAATGGTAGCTGAGGAGGACAGTAACAAAAGTAGCCACGGCAGCCTGTCACCCAGAGTGGTTGGTAACTAATGAATTGCAGAACCCTAAACTAACCGCACAACTAGAAGCAGCCTTGGGACGTACCTACGATGACCTAGACGCCTCGACACAGCCGGAGAGTAAGCTAAGCCTAAAGATAGAAAGGGGAAAGCTAACTGCCCCGCAGTAATGCCCCAAAGGAATAGGTAGCCCCCACACATATATTGGCGGCGAGACAAGATGAAATACAAACACAGGCAGAAAATAGAGTAAGCAAACGCTGGGGCCCAAAACTGTCTAGATAGGACAGGACAGAAAAGAATACTCTCTGCAATCCAGCAAAACCCTAGGAAAAATTCCACCACTTCTGATTCCAAAAAAATACTGAGACCACACGATCTCTCCCAGCTATATCAGAACTCTGGTGTGAACACTTCAGGAGCCACTGAAATAACAGGGACTGAACAAATGAACCGAGATAACTGAGAAAGAGACCAGCGCAGGCCCCAGCAGGGGACTCGGCTGACCTCACTCAGAAGGCAGAAAAACAAAAGAAAACAAAACCACAGAAAGAAGCAGAAAATGACTTATCTGAAATTTGCAAGAGACAGCAGAAAGCTGGCTTCCAAACTGGACCAGGAAGAGACAACTAATCACAGGCGAGGATCATGGGAAAGCTACTCCCTTAAATCTCCCCAGTCAATTGCCAATCGTCCGCAGCTGAATCATCAGCTGAAGGGTTTCTGTCAGTCAAGACAACTTCGTTAATATCAACAGCCACCAGAGCGAGCCCCAACTCAGAATCCAGAGAATTCACAACAGGTGTCGGTGTTTCTCTCTGAGTCTACTCAAGCTAAGTGTCTCCCTTGTTTCGTTTATCCTAGCTGTCTTTAGCATTAGTGGGATTCGACCAGTGTTCACCCCTTCCTTCCCTAAGCTGGGCTTACCGCTATGGTCTGGCAAGGATTAGGTATCCAGCTTGGCTATAGGTGTGCAACCTATTTAGGATCTCTAAGGGCAGACAGGGTGACGTTCGATCTGCCTAGGGGTCTCCTGCTTCCTTATGTTGCCCCCCTTCCACTAATCCCTTTGTGTTGCACTTAGTCTGCCCTGCACTGTGCGTGACAGTGTAGTATGTAAAATGAGGTCACTTATGGGGGTTCTGCTGTTCTGGCACCTCGGGCTTTTCCAGTTGATCATGGCACTTGCAAACCATAACAGTAACATCAGCACTATAATATGGCGCTCCTACCTTTCTGAGCTTTGTACTGTGCCTCAAAAGTATTTCCCGATTACAATTAAGGTATTGGTGTACTCAGGAGAAATTGCATAAAAAACTGAGAGATCCATTTTTCCCATTAGCCCTCATAAAAAATGGGGCTATAACAGCATTTTAGCGGTACAAATGTAATTATTCTTTTTTCACCGCCCAATGGTAAAAATTTCTGTGAGGCACATATGGTATCAACATGCTCACTGCATCCCTAGATGAATTCATTAAGAGGTGTAGTTTGTAAAATGACATCACTTATAGTGGTTTCTGCTGTTCTGGCACCTCAGTGACTCTGCCAATGTGACATCCTCAAATGATTCTGGCAAAATCTGAACTCCAATATGGCGCATATTCCCTTCTGAGCTTTGCATGATGCCTCAAAAGTAGTTTTTTACCACATTAGGAGTATCAGTGTATTCAGGAGAAATTGCACAACAAATTGTACAGTGAATTATCTCCTGTTACCCTTGTGAAAATAAAAAAATTGGGGCTAAAAGAACATTTTTGTGGAAAATTGTGATTTTGTTTTTATTATTTTCACAGCTCTACAGTGGGTACAGAAAGTATTCAGACTCCTTTAAATTTTTCACTTCTTGTATCATTGCAGCCATTTTGGTAAATTCAAAAAAGGTTCATTTTTTTCTCATTAATGTACACTTTGCACCCCATCTTGACTGAAAAAAAACAGAAATGTAGAAATTTTTCCAAATTTATTAAAAGAGAAAAACTGAAATATCACATGATCATAAGTATTCAGACCCTTTGCTCAGTATTGAGTAGAAGCACTTTTGAGCTAGTTACAGCCATGAGTCTTCTAGGGAATGATGCAACAAGTTTTTCACACCTGAATTTGGGGATACTTCTGCATTTTGGCCTAGTTTTTGTTAAATAATGGCTCAGTGTAATTATTAGTTATGTGTAATTGTTCATCTTGAGTCTACCTTCTAAGGAACAGATGATTTTTTTAATATGTCCTGATACCATAGTAAAGCTAAGAATTTAGTGTTTGTAGCTTTTCTCATGACTGTGCATACATTATGCATATGTATAAATGTGTGGTATTAACTAAGAACAATATTTGCTCTTCAGGAAACAAGTTCCAAGTTGCGAAAACACCCCCTTTAAGGTCAGCTGAAGTTGATTTCTATAATCAACCATTTTTCAGTACATCTCCTTTCAATGATGCTGGAAACACTGGATTCAACTCCCCAGGAATGAGAGCAGGAGAACGGCTGAACTTAGCCTCATCTCGCCCTTTCAAAGTTATGAGGATGTAAACTGAAGAGTCTTTTGGAAGCATGTCCACATTTTCAGTGATATCTAATGTTGTCTGCTTTAATTGAAGTAAATAGAATGTTTCATATTGGTCTAATATCCTATATTTATTATACGCCACACAAAGCTGGGTTTCTTTGGCACAAACGTTGCCATTCAATAGTTTCCTGAATTTTTTATCCCTTGGCCAGAAGTGGTTAACAAGAGAATTTCTCACTCATGAGGACCTGTTTTGGTCTTGTATTGCACAACCAGATAATTAACTTAAATAATGTGTAATGCTTAAAGGGTATATTCGAGACTTTATTAAAAAAAAAAAAAAAAAAACGAGAGCGGTGCAGTGCACTACAGGCAGGTAAGTTGCAAAAACTAATTTTTGCAATAAAAAGCGTCTTTTAGTGTGTGACAGCTGCCAAACATAAAAACCCGCTATAAATCTGGTATCGCTGTTATTGCACCTACTCGAAGAATAAAGTCACCTATATACACCCATTAAAGAACAACCATCCAAAGTTTTTATCCTCTTAATATTTTGCAATCTTCCTATTTATATAGCAGTGTGTACTTTCAATTGTTCATTTTGTTCAAGACATAGAGCAATATTTGAGGTGTTTTATTTCTTCTAATTTCTGCCTTATGATGAATTTGCTTTAAATAACTGTTCCTCCATGGCTACTGGTACCTCGCCTTTTTTTTGTTGTAGGAGTCTTCATCCAGTATTTGGTAATTTTTAAGGGTGCAGTTCTCCGTGCGAGAAAGTGCGAAATTTTCTTTCGGATTGATAAAAGAATGGGGGGGAGGTCAAGAGGGGTCTTTTGATGACTTGTGATCGGGCTACAAAGGGACCTAATCGCAGGCATAGAAAGACCCCTGTCTTTAAGGTGGAGGATTTGTGTGGTTATCTTTGAACAATTTACCTGTTAAGATGACTTCTAGGAAGTTTGCTCCCAAATTTACCAAAATCTTGAATCCCTTGACGGTTAAGCTATAACTCTCTGTGGCTTGGAAAATCAGCAACTCCTTCCACTTTTCCCTTTTAAAGAAATTTAAGAGACACCCGGACCCCAAGATATTATTGAGGGGGATCGGGAGTACAAAAAAGGACGAGTCCTAGGATCCAGATGGGTCAGGTGCTCTTTGTAGTATCTTGTCAAATGGAAGGGTTACAGTCTGGAAGATAACTCCTTGGTTAATTTAGAGAATCCGCATTTGGATTGCCTAATAAGAGCGTTCCATCAGCGTCGGTAGAGAATGGGGGCTTCTGAGATGGACAATATAAACTTAATGTCATCACAAGTATAAGGGAGGCCGAACAGTTATGTTAACCAAGTACCCTATGTTATTTTCATGCACTATTGCTATTTATTTACTGCAGGGTATTTTCTCACTTTGTTTTTATCTTAGGTTTTGTTTGTTTAGTTGCCAGTGTGAACATGCAACTACACGTTGCATGCACACCAACTTATGTGCCTGTTCATGTCTAGGTTTTTTTTTTCAGATCTTTGCAAATAAGAGTGTGGCCTCCCTTTAACTTGAGCTAGACATTACTTTTAGGCCGGCGTCACACAAAGGGCTCATACTCACATGCGATGAAGTCGTGCGATGCTCGCATGTGAACTCTCAGCTCTGGCGCCGGCACTCGGGAGTGGAGCGAGCGGCTGCATGTATTTATATGCAGCCGCTCGCTCCACTCCCGAGTGCCAGCGCCAGAGCTGAGAGTTCACATGCGAGCATCGCACGACTTCATCGCATGTGAGTATGAGCCCTAAGGAGGAATACGGACGAGTGAGAGGAGTGAAAACCATGCATTACATTCGGACCAATATTTGTCTATGGGGCAGCTCTGATCATGAGTATTTTTCTCACCCGTATGTTACGGTGCGAGACACCCACAGCGTGCTGCGATTGTCAGCATATTACACCCGTTGTACGCCAATGAAAGTCTATGGGTGCGAGAAAATAACGGAATTATACACGGACCACACGTGTGACTTGCGAGAAATACGCACCGGTGTCCTTTAGAAAAGCCGGCAATTCATCCCCGGCTATACTGTAAAATCACACTGACAGAATAGAAAGAATAGATATATACACATAGAATACATATTATATATTATATATATATAATATATATACAGTGGTGGCCAAAAGTATTGGCACCCCTGCAATTCTGTCAGATAATACTCAGTGTCTTCCTGAAAATGATTGCAATCACAAATTATTTGCTATTTTTATCTTCATTTAATTTGCTTGCAAGGAAAAAACACAAAAGAGAATGAAGCAAAAATCAAATCCTTAATCATTTCACACAAAACTCCAAAAATGGGCCAGACAAAAGTATTGGCACCCTCAGCCTAATACTTGGTTGCACAACCTTTAGCCAAAATAACTGCGAACAACCGCTTCCAGTAACCATCAATGAGTTTCTTACAATGCTCTGCTGGAATTGTAGACCATTCTTCTTTGGCAAACTGCTCCAGGTCCCTGATATTTGAAGGGTGCCTTCTCCAAACTGCCATTTTGAGATCTTTCCACACGTGTTCTATGGGATTCAGGTCTGGACTCATTGCTGGCCACCTTAGAAGTCTCCAGTGCTTTCTCTCAAACCATTTTTTAGTGCTTTTGGAATTGTGTTTTGGGTCATTGTCCTGCTGGAAGACCCATGACCTCTGAGGGAAACCCAGCTTTCTCACACCGGGCCCTACATTATGCTGCAAAATCTTCAGACTTCATAATGCCATGCACATGGTCAAGCAGTCCAGTGCCAGAGGCAGCAAAGCAACCCGAAAACATCAGGGAACCTCTGCCATGTTTGACTGTAGGGATCGTGTTCTTTTCTTTGAATGCCTCTTTTTTTTCCTGTACACTCTATGTTGATGGTTTTTTCCAAAAAGCTCAACTTTTGTCTCATCTGACCAGAGAACATTCTTCCAAAACGTTTTAGGCTTTCTCAGGTAAGTTTTGGCAAACTCCAGCCTGGCTTTTTTATGTCTCGGGGTAAGAAGTGGGGTCTTCCTGGGTATCCTACCATACAGTCCCTTTTCATTCAGATGCCGACGGATAGTACGGGTTGACACTGTTGTACCCTTGGACTGCAGGGCAGCATGAACTTGTTTGGATGTTAGTCGAGGTTCTTTATCCACCATCCTCACAATCTTGCGTTGAAATCTGTCGTCAATTTTTCTTTTCCTTCATCGAGGGAGGTTAGCCACAGTGCCATATGCTTTAAACTTCTTGATGACACTGCGCACGGAAGACACAGGAACATTCAGGTCTTTGGAGATGTACTTGTAGCCTTGAGATTGCTCATGCTTCCTCACAATTTGGTTTCTCAAGTCCTCAGACAGTTCTTTTAGTCTTCTTTCTTTTCTCCATGGTCAATGTGGTACACACAAGGACACAGGACAGAGGTTGAGTCAACTTTAATCCATGTTAACTGGCTGCAAGTGTCATTTAGTTCTTGCCAACACCTGTTAGGTGCCACAGGTAAGGTACAGGTGCTGGTGATTACACGAATTAGAGAAGCATCACATGATTTTTCAAACAGTGCCAATACTTTTGTCCACCCCCTTTTTTTAGGGTTGGTGTGGAATTATATCCAATTTGGCTTTAGGTCAATTCTTTTTGTGTTTTTTCATTGAAGACAAATTAAATGAAGATAATAATACCAAAGAATTTGTGTTTGCAATCATTTTCAGGAAGAAACTGAGTATTATCTGACAGAATTGCAGGGGTGCCAATACTTTTGGCCACCACTGTACATGTCATTGTGACATATATATATTTATAGTTCAAACACTTCTACAAAGTATAATAGCCACTAATTCAATTACTGGCTTTTGTGAAATTACAGAACCCGACATGAAATGACACATGGTTTACAGACAGTTAACCATGTCATTTCATGTAGTTTGATATATGGTTTTCACTAACAATTACATGAGTGTATGTGTGCAAAATTTCATACATGTAGGGGTTAATTAAATGTGTAAATTCGTTGAAACAAAAAATGCGTGGACTCCCGCTGTATTTTCCACCAGACAGGCAAAGCCAGCGAGTGGGGGCAGATAATAATAGCCTAGGGAGGGTGCATTTATTTTGTGCCCCCCCGGCTACTAACATCTGCCCCCAGCCACCCCAGAAAAGGCAAATCTATAATTAGATGCGCCCTTTCTGCCACTTAGCCCGTCTATTCCCATTGCCATGTAGCAGTGGCTAATGGGTTAAAGCCACCTTGCTATTGGAAGGTGACTTTAAGCCAGGTTAATAATTGAGAGTTGTCAATTAGACAACTCTCAATTATTAATCCTATTGTTTGAAATTAAAAAAAAAAACACACATTAATTAAAAATCATTTTAACGAAATAAACACAGTTTTTAACCATCTTTTATTGTATTCCTTCGATTCCCTTGTTCTCCCTTGTTATTCTTACCTATCCGGCGCTCAGTCAGGTCCAACGCTGTAATCCTTCACAAAGGGTTAACATGTTTACTGCGGGGACCGGAGCTAATGCTGCCAGCCTCGCATTAAACCCCTGAATGAATGAGTTCCTCTCCCAGCTGACAGGAGAGGAAGTGATTAGCTGGGAAGCTTATTATTGATTGTTTCCCAGGCTGTTCAGTTCAGGTCAGCCGGGGACACCGCACAGCATCAGTGACGTCAGAGGGAGTCCCCGGCTGACCTGAACTGATTAGCCTGGGAAACAATTTCTGCAGAGATGCTTTTAATCCATTTGTCCCACCATGGGGCTAGCTCTGCTATATCTAGATGGCAAGCTGCATGGATGCATGATACGTCCATACAGCCTGTCATCCAGTAGACACTGAGCACTCTGTGCTCAATGTCTCTCTGTGGACTGCTATTCCCTCTCTGAGGGTAGCGTGAGAAAGTTCTGCTTGCAGTGCCGTCTGACAGGTCCTGCGAGTTCACAGCCAGTTAACTCGCTTTACCTATGTGACGTTGGCATGAGTGAAGTGGGAAATCTTCCCACGGCACTCGCATTGACATCAGAAAGGTGAAGGGAGTTCATTGGCTGTGAAGTGAGTTCATTGGCTGTGAACTCGCAGGACCTGTCAGACTGCATCGCGAGCAGGAGAACTTTCTCACGCTCGCGGTGCCCTCAGACGGGGAATTGCCGTTCACAGGGAGACACTGAGCACTCGGTTCTCAGTGTCTACTGGATGACAGTCTGCATGGTCGCATCATGTGCAGCCTATGTAGCAGAGCTGGACCCTTCCTGGGACAAATGGATTAAAAGCATCTCTGCAGAAATGTGAGGAATATATATATTTTTTTATTACCTCTTTTGCAGATGACGAAGGCATTGGGGGAGTAGGCGAGGTCGTAAGTATGGTTTAATTAAGAATATTAAAGGAGTCCGTGTCCTTTCAATTAAAGGAATTTTTTCTGGGTGTCTGTGTTTTCTTACAATGTGATTATAGGGTTAGTAATGGGGGTGTCTTTTTGACGCCTCTATAACTAACCTCAGGGCATGATGTCACCTAACAATACAAAAGTGGCATCAACCCCCCAAACTATCACCCCACTTGCCATCGCTACAGGTCAAGTGGGAAGAGCAAGGTTAAGTGGCAGAATTGGCGTGTCTTAGAGATGTGCCTTTTCTCGGGCAACTGAGAGGTAATGTTTTTAGCCTGGGAGGCAGTGTCCATGGCCCCTTCCTAGGCTATTAATATCAGTCCCCAGTTGTCTGCTTAGCCTTTGCTGGTTATTAATTATTGGGAGACCCCACGTCATTTTATGGGTCCCCCATTTTAATAGCCAGTAAAGGCTAAGTGTTATGTACGGTAGCTGAGGAGGACAGGAACAACAGCAGGGCAGCCGAACACCTGAGATGTTGGTAACTAATGGGTTGCAGAAACCTGAACTAACCACACAACTAGAGGTAGCCGTGGAGCGTTCCTACGTTGATCCTAGACGCCTCATTCACAACTACCCCCCCTTGAGGAGGGGTCACCGAACCCTCACTTGTGCAACCAGGCCGATCAGGATGAGCTCGGTGATAGGCACGGATCAGTCTCCTAGCATGGATGTCCGAAGCAAACACCCAAGAATTGTCTTCCTGACCATAACTTATGTTTCGGTAGCTGAGGAGAGCAGGCAAAAACGGCAATACACCAGAGAGGTTGGAATCTATTGGATTGCAGTACCCTGACTAACCACCACAACTAAAGGCAGCCGTGGAGCGTTCCTACGTTGGTCCTAGACGCCTCATCACAGCCTGAGAGATTAACTACACATAAAGATAGAAAGAGGAAAGCTATCTGCCCCGGAGCAGATCCCCAAAGAACATAGGAAGCGCCCAAACATGTAATGGCGGTTAGACAATAGGAAATACAGACACAGACAGAAAATAGTATGAGCAAACGCTGGGGCCCAATCTGCCTAGACAGAAAAGGATACTCACTGCAATCCAAAAAAACCCTAAAAAATGCCAACGCTACTGATTGCAAAAACACCTGAGATCACACGACCTCTACCACCTAAATCAGTTCTCTGGTGTAACAAAACTAAGCCGCAGCCACTGAAAAAACTGGAAAAGGCAAATGAACAAATAACAATGGCTCCAGAGGAACTGAGAGGAGCCCAAGCCCCCCGGGGGGGGGGGGGGGGGAACCTGGCTAACCTCACAGAAATGCAGAGAAATATGCAAATGGTAAGCACAAAAACAGAAAATATCTTATCTGAAAGCAGAAGAAGAGGCAAGACTCAGCAAGCTTCCAAGTGAACCAGGAACCACAGTTGAGACAAGATCAATTGATCACCGGCAACCATGATGGGAGGGGACCTCCCTTATATCAAGCCAGTCTGTGAATCCTGATTGCCAATCCTCATTGAATGGTTCAGTACTGTTTGTAACCACCGGAGGGAGCTTCTGCTCAGAATTCATTTCCAAAACATTCACAACAGTACCCCCCCCCCTTGAGGAGGGGTCACCGAACCCTCATTTGTACAACCAGGTCGGTCAGGATGAGCTTGGTGATACACACGGATGAGTCTCTTAGCATGGATGTCCGAAGCGAACACCCAAGAATTGTCCTCCTGACCATAACCTCTCCACTTAACCCCTTCACCCCCAAGGGTGGTTTGCACGTTAATGACCGGGCCAATTTTTACAATTCTGACCACTGT
>JARQOD010000001.1:723850596-723905318 GCA_033576555.1 Oophaga sylvatica
GGGAACTAGAGAAAAGTGAAAAACCCCCTATACCTTCTGTGATAGTTAGTGACACATGGTCAGTGCACCAAGGACAGGAGGTACGTGAGTTTCTGAGGAAGAGTCAGCAGAAGTGTTCTGATGTGCCGGGTCGTACTTCTCTGGCCAGTCACTATATCGAAACTGAGCCCGGCCCTAAGGTCAAGATGAAACCGTGCAGGATACCCGAGGCCCGCAGAGAGCATAGGCCTGGGAGGGTACAGGGTAGTGCGGATGCTTCAGATGAAGAGAAAGCTGATGTTGGCTATGGCTCAGGTGAAGATACAGATGACAGTAGTGAAGATGAAGCTGATGAAGGCCATGACTGGTCCAGAGTTCACTGTCTCTTTTGGATTGTTGACCAGCCCTCCGGTCTGGATGACCAGCCCTCCGGTCTGGAGAAGAGGGGGGGGATATGTGAGACAGTGAGAATATGTGTGTTGAATGGGGTGTACATTTCACCTAGATACTTTGCTGACTGGTATAAGGGAAATGTATGGCTTTGTAAACCTAGTGGTAGAGAAAGGTCACTACACCTTACATTCAGTACACACTTGCAGCTCAGGCCTGAAACCACTCAGCTGTTAATTAGGAGACCAGAAGTAGGTGTCTGCGAACACAGACAGAGAGCTCGCTTAGTCTGGACAAGGAGTCCAGGCACAAGAAGGAGTCTCCAGGATTATGAGCTGTCTCAGTCTGGGTGCTCGATGTACCCGGACACAGGAGTAGTCTCTGTGAGAATCCATGCGGATGGCTGCTGAATAGGAGGGGAGCTCTCTCAAGTCTGGATGTTGAAGGTGCCTTCAGACACAAGGAGGAGACTCTGTGAAACTCCATGCTGGTAAATGCTGAACATATGTGTTGTTTTGGCCTAGGCTGTTAGAGTCTGGTCCCAGGTAGATAGGGAAATCTATCTAAGTGTAGTAAGTGGCTGGACAAGCCCAGGTCTTATGTTTATGATTTGGTTTTGATCATGTTCTGTTTGCTGTGGACTTTAATAAAACTGGTTGCGGCCAGTTTTTACCAGAACTGCTGTTTGTGAATGAACTGTTTTCGTGCCACTCCGTCTACCCGGACGGCGATCCCAGAGCTATATCCCCTGAAAAGCTTACAATATATATATATATATAATATATATATATATATATATATTTTATTTATTTTTTTTTTTTTTTTTTTTTTTTGTAAATTAAATGTAAATAAAAACAAAAAACAGTAAGATAATAATATAAATAAATATAAACAAAATATTAACAAAATACAAAATATTTATAAAAAAAAAAAATAATTACTGAGGGCGGCCCCGTAGTCCTGCCACAACCCTCTCCAGCATCACCCCGTGCTCCAGCAGTGCAGCCATGGCGCTGTTCATAGCTGCCACTGCGGTGGGCATTGTCGCCATCAGCCGGCAGTGTGACAGCAACAGGTCCTGGGCAGTTGGGATTTCTATGGAGGTAAAGGTAACAGTTAACCAGGGAATTCTGTTGCAACATCAACATGTACATGTTATGTTTGTTAACACTTACGGTTTTCCTCAGAGGACCCGCTTACTGCCCACCCAGAACCTGTTGCTCCGCCGGCTAGGGAAAAAAAAAAAAATTATATCACAACAGCCATTACACATAAGACCTTACAAAGTTCTCAAACTTGTCTGAAGCTTATATAATGTGCGTTAATTACCTGATGGGGAGCCTGCATCCGTGTCACGGGATGATGCTGGAGAGAAGGCAAAGTCTGGGGAAGGGCTGGAACCCACCGAATCAGGAGGGGGGGTTGCTGCCGGTGAAGGGGTTGAAGGGTTGGAGAGGTGTGGTGATGATGGTGGTGGAGGGGTAGCCGGGGAAGGAGATGATGGAGGTGGAGGGGTAGCTGGGGACGGTGGAGCAGCTGGTGATGGTGAAGGTGGTGCTGTAAATGAAATATACAATTCAGAATCCCCATTATCACTGCCGGTACTCCCATCACTGCCTGCCCCATCACTGCCTGCCCCATCACTGCCGGTACTCCCATCACAGCCTGCCCCATCACTGCCGGTACTCCCATCACTGCCTGCCCATCACTGCCTGCCCCATCACTGCCTGCCCCATCACTGCCGGTACTCCCATCACTGCCTGCCCCATCACTGCCTGCCCCATCACTGTCTGCCCCATCACTGCCGGTACTCCCATCACTGCCTGCCCCATCACTGCCTGCCCCATCACTGCTGGTACTCCCATCACTGCCTGCCCCATCACTGCCATGCTCCCATCACTGCCGGTACTCCCATCACTGCCTGCCCCATCACTGCCTGCCCCATCACTGCCGGTACTCCCATCACTGCCTGCCCCATCACTGCCTGCCCCATCACTGCTGGTACTCCCATCACTGCCTGCCCCATCACTGCCGGTACTCCATCACTGCGGGTGCATTGATATAGGTAGATAACCCACAAAACATAACCTCTCCAGATACCCTCATCAATACTCACTGTGGGGCCTGCGTAGCTGGGCCCGGATGCTGGCGACCCTCTCGCTGGACCGGTATCGGAGGTCCGCCAGCTTCTTGCGGATCTGCTGTGTGGTCCTCTGCACATTAAAGCGACGCGCCAGGCCCCGCCGGATCCTCTGCAGGACTACCTTTTTGTGGCGCATAGGATGCGCCACAGGTAGCCTGCAGTCATAGCCCCACTTGTCCACCCTGCCGATTAAATAGTGGACCACTGCCTCCGTCCACTTTGCCCCACGCTGTCTCGCCGTCATTTTCAACAACAGCGCATTGGGCAACGCCAGCGCCATGACGTCACAGCGTGCGCACGTTACGTGCGTCTGCACTCGCGACGCAAAACGATATTGCGATCGCAAAGTGACCTTATCGTCACCTTGCGATCACAGTGGCGACGCATATCTGTGAATAGCTGTATATCTGAATAGCTGGAGCTCCTTATCGTCACCTTGCGATCACAGTGGCGACGCATATCTGTGAATAGCTGTATATCTGAATAGCTGGAGCTCCTTATCGTCACCTTGCGATCACAGTGGCGACGCATATCTGTGAATAGCTGAATATCTGAATAGCTGGAGCTCCTTATCGTCACCTTGCGATCACAGTGGCCTCGCATATCTGTGAATAGCTGCATATCAATAGCTGGGGCTCCATGTGTGAATCGTCACCTTGCGATCACAGTGGCCTCGCATATCTGTGTATAGCTGGGATTCCCTGGTGAATGTTGACCTTTACCTCCCAAAATTTATTTTTATATATTTATATAAATTTTTTAATCTTTAATCTATATGACTAAAAATATATGTTATATATTTAAAGTTTATATATGCTGCTGTGGTGTATTATGTGTTATTTTTAATTATAAGGTTTGAACGCTAGTGAGACCATGGGCCTTTGAAATAATTGTTATTTTTTGAAATTTTTTTCTTTTTATTTCTTTAACAATGAACTCCTATGAATGATGGTACTCCCATGACCCCGTGTGTGACAAGTAGATACAATGTAAAAAAAAATACACAACAAAAAACATTAGAAAAGATTTTAAAAACTACAGCAGCTGGTAACATGTCTCGTTGCCATCCCCATTACTCCCTCCCCACATCTCACCCATCATTATCCCTTCTCCCATATTGATAAAATAATTGAAAAAAAAAAACACGAATGCATTTTTAAAATAAAAAATTTTATTATAAAAAGATTGTTTAAAAAAGACAAAAATCTCAAAATCAAACTAGACCTGATGCTGCCAACTCACTGCACCAGGCCCATTAAAGTAATGGCAGTACTTGTCTCAGCCGGCCTTCGCATCGTCCTTGCTCCTGCCTTGATTGACAGGTTGAAGGCCTGCAATAGCAGGATCATTGTTACGCCATTCTCCGAGCACCACGTCACCATTGCTGTCCGAGTCCATGAAGCCTGGCGGACTGTAAGTTCCAGCATCGCGTTTTCGTAGAAAATTGTGCAGCACACAACACAGGCCAACACCACAGAGTCTATCGATTCCAGCTTCATATTGATTGGAGTGTGGAAAACCCTGAAGCGGTTGGCCATTATGCAGAAGGCATTCTCCACAACGCGCCGTGCCCTAGACAGTCTGTAATTAAAAATCCACCTTTCCCCTGTCAAAGTCTTTTGTGGGCACGGTTTCACAAGATGCTCATGAAGGGGGAAGGCTTCATCGCCCACAAAAACAAAGTTTAGGTTGGCAGTGGTGTCCATGTTGGTTGGCAAGTTAAGTTTATTATTAAACAACCGTTCACCAAAACTTGTGTGCTCCAAAACGCCACCGTCAGAAACCCTTCCATTAATGCCAACATTAACGTCAATAAATTCATAATTGGCATTAACAAGGGCCATGAGGATCGTGCTGAAGTAGCCCTTGTAATTATGAAAAAAGGATCCGCTTTTGGCTGGTTGCGTGATCCGCACATGTTTGCCATCCAAGGCACCACCACAGTTTGGGAACTGCCAAATCCTTTCAAAATCAGAGGCAATTATTTGCCATTCCGCCACTGATTTGGGAAAAGGCATGTAGCTCCGTAAACTGCGGACGATGGCGTTGCATGTCTCTGGAATTAGTTCTCCAAGCAGCGACCGAGAAATTGCAGCAGAAAATTGCAAATCCTTCATTGAACGTCCGGTTGCCAGAAATCGCAGCGTTACTGCCAAACGTTCCTCTGCTGAAACAGCTGCACGCATCCGGGTATCCTGCCGTTCAATGAGTGGCCTCACAGCTTCCAGTAGGAGAGTGAATGAATCCTCCGACATCCGTAGATAATTCCGGAAATCCTGCGGATTCTTCTCCTGCAACTCCCTCACTAGATGCATGTGGGTGAATCTGGACCTCTGCTCCAGCCATTCTCTGGTCCACATGCGACGCTTTCGCTTGGAGCGCCTCTCTTCCACCCGCGCCTCTTCCTGTCGATCTGCCTCCATAGATAGTGCAACTGCCACAATCATACGCTCCGCGGTGGTCAGGTTCATTATGTGCAACCTGTACGGTAAAGAAGAGAAAAGTTAATTAGTAATTAATTACTATTACTAAACTGTTTAAACAAATAAAATAAAAAATAAAATAAAAAAAATAAAAAAAAAAAATGTTTGTTAACTTTTCAGTTACATTTAAAATACAGTTACAAATGTCTAAAATGGTGGGGGGTGTAAAATAAATAAAGCAGACGAATAAAAAAAAATGTTAAAAAAAATGTCAAAAAACGTATCAAACAACATCACAAACAATATGTACCTTGAATCCAAATATCCAAATCCAAATGGGGAAGATGAAGTGCTCTAGCGACTCAGACAGGATCGCAAAACCCACCACTGCGCCACAAACAGGATCGCAAAAATCCGACACACGATACTATCCTCGCAACAACGCACAAAGAACCGTTGGAGTCACCCACAAAGCGCTCTGGAAACAATAGATGGGGGCGCGCTTATTATAGCTGAGGTGATGTTGTGGTCACCAATCTGAGCTGAAGGGCGTTAACGAAAGAAATCAAAGTCCCGCTTGCGCCGCTGACTAATGCGTCGTCAACGAGGTCGCACATCGTTCACAAAAGGTGCCAAACACAGCGATTCAGGCTCACCAGCGGGACGCCAACGATCAAAATACGGTCCAGAACTCTAGTGAACGATCAACGAGATCACAGCAGGGGCCACATCGTTGCTACATGCCACACACAACGACGTCACTAACGAGATCGCTAAATAGTGACGTTTTTTAACGATCTCGTTAGCGTTCTTGTTTAGTGTGGCATACCCTTTATTTTCTGGAGAGCTGACTTGAACTCACATTTCAGCTTATTGATCTCATTTGTTGCTTGGTCATTTGCATTTCTATGTGAGTTTCTTTGAAACTTCCTTAATTTGAACCAAGTCTCTTTTTAATTGAGATAGACAATCTCTGATGGTCTCAGGGGAGAGGTGTGAAGTGTTGGGGGAGGAGTTGTCCCTGGAGGTCTCTGTAGAGATGTGAGCATTACAAATGGCCTCTGGAGGTTGCTTTTTAAGGATTTGTGCCTGTTCTCTGATATCAGTAAAATGGTTTTCAAACTGCTGCAGATTGTCCTCAGTCCCTTGCACCATGATGGTGCCATTGTTGTACAGGCTTATGGTGAGTGAGTGTGTGTCATCATCTGCATTGCTTTTAATTTTAATCTGCCGGCTGTTATTAGTGTTGCACTGAGATATATGGTTATACTGCTTGCACAGGGTGGTGTGCCAGGCTGAGAGTTGGTCTGTGTAGAATAACAGGTTGGTTCTCCTTTTTTCTTCATCTTTAGTGTAATCAGAAATAAGGGTTTCTGGATTCTCCCTCATTGGGTTTCCTTTCTTGACTTTACTGCTCTTCTGCCCCAGTGTTGTCTCCATATCTGACCCCCTGGTGTGCTGTGTCTCCAGCTCTGTGCTTTGCCCATTTACTTCTAAATTTGTGTTTTCCATTTTTGTGGTTGTATAGTAATTATAATCCTTATTTTTCTAAGAAGATAGATTTGTAGGAAGTCTATAGATTGTTTTGGGGTTGCAGGATGGCCCTACCTTTGGATGCTCAGGTCTCTGGATGTCAGATGAATGTTGCCTGTGTGCAGTCTGTCCTCCAAGAGATTCTTGCTTTGCCCTTTAAATCCTCTATTTCTTCCTCTTTCATAAAAATCCAAAGTCCAGCTCAGTCCAGGTCCCTTTTCTGTCCCACGGAGTTGATTTTTTCCAGGTTTTGTCTTACAGTTGGCTCATTACAAGGTATAAAGTGATGGAAATTCAGGAGCTCATCTTCAGTGCTTCTTACTCCTAGGAATGGTGGGCGGGGAATCTCTGACAGGAGCCCGTACAGTCTACAGTAATATACACCTGACAGGAGCCCGTACAGTCTATATCTACAGTACTATACACCTGACAGGAGCCCGTACAGTCTATATCTACAATAACATATCAAAAAACTGACCGGCACATCCAAACATAGATTCAGTGTGAACAGGTGCTAAACCTAGAGTCACCAACTCATATACATACAAGAAAAAAAGGTAGCACACTGTAGCGCTATAGCTTGCAAACACGAAAAATATGAAAAATGAATTGCATCATTACCTTAGAAATATGAAAAATTGAGAAGTCTTAGCGCATAAGATGGCCAAATTATGTGAGCCTGATAGCCACGTCAAGGCTCTTCTCGAATATCAGGTCCTAACTAATGCCTATCCTCGCTTAGAAAAGTCTGTCTGCATGGGAACATATGGATCCTCTCTTCAGACTAAAATCTACATCTCTGTGGAGGGGTGATGAACCTGTTGTAATTAAAAAGCCTGTGACCAGCAGGTGGAGTGCTCAGGTAGAAGGTAAATGAATACATATCAAAAAACTGACCGGCACATCCAAACATAGATTCAGTGTGAACAGGTGCTAAACCTAGAGTCACCAACTCATATACATACAAGAAAAAAAGGTAGCACACTGTAGCGCTATAGCTTGCAAACACGAAATATGAAAAATATGAAAAATGAATTGCATCATTACCTTAGAAATATGAAAAATTGAGAAGTCTTAGCGCATAAGATGGCCAAATTATGTGAGCCTGATAGCCACGTCAAGGCTCTTCTCGTATATCAGGTCCTAACTAATGCCTATCCTCGCTTAGAAAAGTCTGTCTGCATGGGAACATATGGATCCTCTCTTCAGACTAAAATCTACATCTCTGTGGAGGGGTGATGAACCTGTTGTAATTAAAAAGCCTGTGACCAGCAGGTGGAGTGCTCAGGTAGAAGGTAAATGAATACATATCAAAAAACTGACCGGCACATCCAAACATAGATTCAGTGTGAACAGGTGCTAAACCTAGAGTCACCAACTCATATACATACAAGAAAAAAAGGTAGCACACTGTAGCGCTATAGCTTGCAAACACGAAATATGAAAAATATGAAAAATGAATTGCATCATTACCTTAGAAATATGAAAAATTGAGAAGTCTTAGCGCATAAGATGGCCAAATTATGTGAGCCTGATAGCCACGTCAAGGCTCTTCTCGTATATCAGGTCCTAACTAATGCCTATCCTCGCTTAGAAAAGTCTGTCTGCATGGGAACATATGGATCTCTCTTCAGACTAAAATCTACATCTCTGTGGAGGGGTGATGAACCTGTTGTAATTAAAAAGCCTGTGACCAGCAGGTGGAGTGCTCAGGTAGAAGGTAAATGAATACATATCAAAAAACTGACCGGCACATCCAAACAGATTCAGTGTGAACAGGTGCTAAACCTAGAGTCACCAACTCATATACATACAAGAAAAAAAGGTAGCACACTGTAGCGCTATAGCTTGCAAACACGAAATATGAAAAATATGAAAAATGAATTGCATCATTACCTTAGAAATATGAAAAATTGAGAAGTCTTAGCGCATAAGATGGCCAAATTATGTGAGCCTGATAGCCACGTCAAGGCTCTTCTCGTATATCATGTCCTAACTAATGCCTATCCTCGCTTAGAAAAGTCTGTCTGCATGGGAACATATGGATCCTCTCTTCAGACTAAAATCTACATCTCTGTGGAGGGGTGATGAACCTGTTGTAATTAAAAAGCCTGTGACCAGCAGGTGGAGTGCTCAGGTAGAAGGTAAATGAATACATATCAAAAAACTGACGGCACATCCAAACATAGATTCAGTGTGAACAGGTGCTAAACCTAGAGTCACCAACTCATATACATACAAGAAAAAAGGTAGCACACTGTAGCGCTATAGCTTGCAAACACGAAATATGAAAAATATGAAAAATGAATTGCATCATTACCTTAGAAATATGAAAAATTGAGAAGTCTTAGCGCATAAGATGGCCAAATTATGTGAGCCTGATAGCCACGTCAAGGCTCTTCTCGTATATCAGGTCCTAACTAATGCCTATCCTCGCTTAGAAAGTCTGTCTGCATGGGAACATATGGATCCTCTCTTCAGACTAAAATCTACATCTCTGTGGAGGGTGATGAACCTGTTGTAATTAAAAAGCCTGTGACCAGCAGGTGGAGTGCTCAGGTAGAAGGTAAATGAATACATATCAAAAAACTGACGGCACATCCAAACAGATTCAGTTGTGAACAGGTGCTAAACCTAGAGTCACCAACTCTATACATACAAGAAAAAAGAGTTGCACACTGTAGCGCTATAGCTTGCAAACACGAAATATGAAAATATGAAATGAATTGCATCATTCCTTAGAAATATGAAAATTGGAGTCTTAGCGCATAAGATGGCCAATTATGAGCCTGATAGCCACGTCAAGGCTCTTCTCGTATATCAGGTCCTAACTAAGCCTATCCTCGCTTAGAAAAGTCTGTCTGCATGGGAACATATGGATCCTCTCTTCAGACTAAAATCTACATCTCTGTGGAGGGGTGATGAACCTGTTGTAATTAAAAAGCCTGTGACCAGCAGGTGGAGTGCTCAGGTAGAAGGTAAATGAATACATATCAAAAAACTGACCGGCACATCCAAACATAGATTCAGTGTGAACAGGTGCTAAACCTAGAGTCACCAACTCATATACATACAAGAAAAAAAGGTAGCACACTGTAGCGCTATAGCTTGCAAACACGAAATATGAAAAATATGAAAAATGAATTGCATCATTACCTTAGAAATATGAAAAATTGAGAAGTCTTAGCGCATAAGATGGCCAAATTATGTGAGCCTGATAGCCACGTCAAGGCTCACATTAATTTGATGTAGATGTTAGATTTTAGTCTGATGAGGGATCATATGTTCCCATGCAGACAGAACTTTCTAAGCGAGGATAGGCATTAGTTGGGACCTGATTACTAGAAGAGCCAGTGACGTGGCTATCAGGCTCAATAATTTGCATCTTATGCGCTAAGACTTCTCAATTTTCATTTTCTAAGGTAATGATGCAATTATTTTTCATATTTTTCATATTCGTGTTGCAACTATAGCGCTAAGTGTGCTACCTTTTCTGATGTATTGAGTTGGTGATAGGTTTGCACGTTCACACTGAATCTGTGGATGTGCGGTAGTTTTTGATAGTATTCATTACTTCTACCTAGATCACCTGCTGTCACAGGCTTTTTAATACAAAGGTTCATCCCTCACGAGATGTAGATTTAGTCTGAAGGAGGATCCATATGTTCCCATGCAGACAGACTTTTCTAAGCGAGGATAGGCATTAGTTAGGACCTGATATACGAGAAGAGCCTTGACGTGGCTATCAGGCTCACATATTTGGCCATCTTATGCGCTAAGACTTCTCAATTTTTCATTTTCTAAGGTAATGATGCAATTCTTTATATTTTTCATATTGTGTTTGCAAGCTATAGCGCTACAGTGTGTACCTTTTTTTCTTGTTGTATATGAGTTGGGACTCTAGGTTATAGCACTGTTCACACTGATATGTTTGGATGGCCGAGTCAGATTTTTGATATGTATTATTTACTTCTACCTGAGCACTCCACCTGTGGTCACAGTGCTTTTTAATTAAAAGGTTATCACCCTCCACCAAGATGTAGATATTTAGTCTGAAGGAGGATCCATTATGTTCCATGCAGAGGACATTTTCAGCGAGGAAGGACATTTGTTAGGGACCTGATATAGAGAAAGAGCCTTGACGGGCTATCAGGCTCACATAATTTGGCCATCTTAGCGCTAAGACTTCTCAATTTTTCATATTTCTAAGGTAATGATGCAATTCATTTTTCATATTTTTCATATTTCGTGTTTGCAAGCTATAGCGCTACAGTGTGCTACCTTTTTTTCTTGTATGTATATGAGTTGGTGACTCTAGGTTTAGCACCTGTTCACACTGAATCTGTTTGGATGTGCCGGTCAGTTTTTTGATATGTATTCATTTACCTTCTACCTGAGCACTCCACCTGCTGGTCACAGGCTTTTTAATTACAACAGGTTCATCACCCCTCCACAGAGATGTAGATTTTAGTCTGAAGAGAGGATCCATATGTTCCCATGCAGACAGACTTTTCTAAGCGAGGATAGGCATTAGTTAGGACCTGATATACGAGAAGAGCCTTGACGTGGCTATCAGGCTCACATAATTTGGCCATCTTATGCGCTAAGACTTCTCAATTTTTCATATTTCTAAGGTAATGATGCAATTCATTTTTCATATTTTTCATATTTCGTGTTTGCAAGCTATAGCGCTACAGTGTGCTACCTTTTTTTCTTGTATGTATATGAGTTGGTGACTCTAGGTTTAGCACCTGTTCACACTGAATCTATGTTTGGATGTGCCGGTCAGTTTTTTGATATGTATTCATTTACCTTCTACCTGAGCACTCCACCTGCTGGTCACAGGCTTTTTAATTACAACAGGTTCATCACCCCTCCACAGAGATGTAGATTTTAGTCTGAAGAGAGGATCCATATGTTCCCATGCAGACAGACTTTTCTAAGCGAGGATAGGCATTAGTTAGGACCTGATATACGAGAAGAGCCTTGACGTGGCTATCAGGCTCACATAATTTGGCCATCTTATGCGCTAAGACTTCTCAATTTTTCATATTTCTAAGGTAATGATGCAATTCATTTTTCATATTTTTCATATTTCGTGTTTGCAAGCTATAGCGCTACAGTGTGCTACCTTTTTTTCTTATTATCTACAATAATACTACCTGAAGGAGCCCTGCTATATCTACAGAATTATTACTTGGACGGAGCCGTACAGTTTATATCTACTTTAATACATACCTGACAGGAGCCATACAGTTTTAAATTACTACATATATATACCTGACAGAGATGCCCATTAAGTCTATATCTACAATAATTTCCTGCAGGAAGACCAACATTCTTATACATAGTAATATATACTGACAGAGCCCATTACGTCTATTCATACATAATATATAACTGCAGTAGCGCTCATGACTCATTTATATTATCAAGGTAATATAATTTCATATTCATATTGACGGTGCCAGTACTAGTCTATATCTACTAATATATACCGACAGGAGCCCGTCTTCTATCTACATATATATACCTGACAGGACCTACACTTCTAATATCTACCATACATTATTACTCTGACAGGAACCCGTACATTCTATATCTACAATAATATATACCTGACAGGCCATAAGTCTATATCTACATAATTTACTGACAGAGCATACTATATCTACATAATATATACCTGACAGGAGCCCATACAGTCTATATCTACAATAATATATACCTGACAGGAGCCCATACAGTCTATATCTACATATAATATATACCTGACAGGAGCCCATACAGTCTATATCTACAATAATATATACCTGACAGGAGCCCATACATTCTATATCTACATAATATATACCTGACAGGAGCCATACAGTCTATATCTACAGTAATATATACCTGACAGGAGCCCATACAGTCTATATCTACAGTAATATATACCTGACAGGAGCCCGTACAGTCTATATCTACAATATATATATACCTGACAGGAGCCCAGTACAGTCTATATCTACAATAATATATACCTGACAGGAGCCCATACAGTCTATATCTACAGATAATATATACCTGACAGGAGCCCGTACAGTCTATATCTACATAATATATACCTGACAGGAGCCCATACAGTCTATATCTACAGTAATATATACCTGACAGGAGCCCGTACAGTCTATATCTACAATAATATATACCTGACAGGAGCCTGTACAGTCTATATCTACAGTAATATATACCTGACAGGAGCCCGTACAGTCTGTATCTACAGTAATATATACCTGACAGGAGCCCATACAGTCTATATCTACAATAATATATACCTGACAGGAGCCCGTACAGTCTGTATCTACAATAATATATACCTGACAGGAGCCCGTACAGTCTATATCTACAATAATATATACCTGACAGGAGCCCATACAGTCTATATCTACAGTAATATATACCTGACAGGAGCCTGTACAGTCTATATCTACAATAATATATACCTGACAGGAGCCCATACAGTCTATATCTACAGTAATATATACCTGACAGGAGCCCGTACAGTCTATATCTACAATAATATATACCTGACAGGAGCCCGTACAGTCTGTATCTACAATAATATATAGCTGACAGGAGCCCGTACAGTCTATATCTACAGTAATATATACTGACAGGAGCTCATACAGTCTATATCTACAGTAATATATACCTGACAGGAGCCCGTACAGTCTATATCTACAATAATATATACCTGACAGGGCCGTACAGGTTTCTACATAATATCTGACAGGAGCCCGTACAATCTATATCTACAGTAATATATACCTGACAGGAGCCCATACAGTCTATATCTACAGTAATATATACCTGACAGGAGCCCGTACAGTCTATCTACAGTATATATACCTGACAGGAGCCCGTACAGTCTATATCTACAATAATATACACCTGACAGGAGCCCGTACAGTCTATATCTACAATAATATATACCTGACAGGAGCCCGTACAATCTATATCTACAGTAATATATACCTGACAGGAGCCCATACAGTCTATATCTACAGTAATATATACCTGACAGGAGCCCGTACAGTCTATCTACAGTAATATATACCTGACAGGAGCCCGTACAGTCTATATCTATAATAATATATACCTGACAGGAGCCCATACAGTCTATATCCACAGTAATATATACCTGACAGGAGCCCATACATTCTATTATATCTACAGTAATATATACCTGACAGGAGCCCATACAGTCTATTATATCTACAGTAATATATACCTGACAGGAGCCCATACAGTCTATTTATCTACAGTAATATATACCTGACAGGAGCCCATACAGTCTATTATATCTACAGTAATATATACCTGACAGGAGCCCGTACAGTCTATATCTACAATAATATATACCTGACAGGAGCCCATACAGTCTATATCTACAGTAATATATACCTGACAGGAGCCCGTACAGTCTATATCTACAGTAATATATACCTGACAGGAGCCCATACAGTCTATATCTACAGTAATATATACCTGACAGGAGCCCATACAGTCTATATCTACAGTAATATACACCTGACAGGAGCCCATACAGTCTATAGCTACAATAATATATACCTGACAGGAGCCCATACAGTCTATATCTACAGTAATATACACCTGACAGGAGCCCATACAGTCTATATCTACAGTAATATATACCTGACAGGAGTCCGTACAGTCTATATCTACAGTAATATATACCTGACAGCAGCCCATACAGTCTATATCTACAGTAATATACACCTGACAGGAGCCCATACAGTCAAATTCAAATTCAATTCAAATTCAAATTCAAAGAAGCTTTATTGGCAGGACTAAGTACACATTAGTTTTGCCAAAGCAAGTGTACAAAAGGGGAATAGGGATAGGGATGTTGGGTAAGGGCAGATCCAGGGTGGGGTGTTATGTTTCGGTAGCTGAGGAGTGCAGGTAAAAAAGGCAATACACCAGAGAAGTTGGAATCTATGAGATTGCAGTACCCTGACTAACCACCACAACTAGAGGCAGCCGTGGAGCGTTCCTACGTTGGTCCTAGACGCCTCGTCACAGCCTGAGAAACTAACTACACCTAAAGATAGAAAGAGGAAAGCTATCTGCCCCGGAGCAGATCCCAAAGAACATAGAAAGCCCCCAAACATGTAATGGCGGTTAGACAAGATGAAATACTGACACAGACAGAAAATAGTATGAGCAAACGTTGGGGCCCAAACTACCTAAATAGAAAAGGATAGGAAGGGCACTTACTGCAATCCCAAAAAACCCTGAAAAGCACCAACTCTACTAATTTCAAAATCACCTGAGATCACACGACCTCTACCACCTAAATTAGTTCTCTGGTGTAACAAAATCAAAACAGCAGCCACTGAAAAAACTGGAAAAAGCAAAAGTACAAACATCAGTGGCTGAACTAAACTGAGAGGGCAAAAGCCCCCAGAGGGGACCCTGAAGGCCCCACAGAAGTGCAGGACAAAATGCAAAAATCAAGCACAAAAACAAAAAGAAGAAAAGGTCTTATCTGTTAGCAGGAGATGCAGACACGACACAGCAGGCTACAAAGGAAACAGGACTCAAGGATTGAGACCAGAGCAATTGATCACCGGCAACCCTGATGGGAAGGCGACTCCCTTATATAAGACCAGTCAGTAACACCTGATTCCCACTCCTCACAATCTTCACTGGACAGTCCAGTACCGCTTGTAACCACCAGAGGGAGCCTCTGCTCAGAACTCATTTCAAGTCCATTCACAACAGTACCCCCCCCTTGAGGAGGGGTCACCGAACCCTCACTTGAGCAACCAGGTCGGTCAGGATGAGTTCTATGATACGCACGGATGAGTCTCCTAGCATGGATGTCCGAAGCAAACACCCAAGAATTGTCTTCCTGACCATAACCTCTCCACTTAACCAAATACTGGAGTTTCCGTCTAGAAAACGAGAATTCAATATTTTCTCAACCACAAACTCCATATTGCCCTCAACCAGAACAGGGTCAGGAGGCAAAGCAGTAGGAACCACTGGCTCAACAAACCTCTTCAACAAGGACTTGTGGAACACGTTATGGATCTTAAATGTCCCTGGAAGAAGCAAACGAAAAGAAACAGGATTAAGAATCTCCATGATCTTATAAGGTCCAATGAACCTAGGCTTAAATTTAGGAGATGCCACTCTCATAGGAATATTTCTTGAGGACAACCAGACCAAGTCCCCCACTTTAAACCGAGGACCATCAGTCCTATGCCGGTTAGCAAACCGCTGGGCCCTCTCCTGAGAGAGGGACAACCTCTCCACTACCTGGTCCCAAATCTGTTGCATACGCTCCACAACAGAGTCAACACCTGGACAGACAGAAGCCTCCGTCTGTCCCGAAGAAAACCGAGGGTGAAACCCAGAATTACAGAAAAATGGAGACATCAAAGTGGCAGAGCTAGCCCTATTATTAAGAGCAAACTCAGCCAAAGGCAAAAAAGAGACCCAGTCATCCTGATCAGCAGACACAAAGCATCTTAGATAAGTCTCCAATGTCTGGTTTGTTCTCTCAGTTTGACCATTGGTCTGAGGATGAAACGCCGAGGAGAAAGACAATTGAACACCAAGTTTAGAACAAAAGGTCCTCCAAAATCTGGAAACAAACTGGACTCCTCTGTCAGACACAATGTTCTCAGGAATGCCGTGTAAACGAACCACGTGCTGAAGGAACAAAGGCACCAATTCAGAGGAGGAAGGCAACTTAGGTAATGGCACAAGATGTATCATCTTGGAAAACCTATCACAAATCACCCAGATGACGGTCATTCTCTGAGAAACAGGGAGGTCGGAAATGAAATCCATAGAGATATGGGTCCATGGTCTCTTGGGCACAGGCAATGGCATCAACAAACCACTAGAGCGAGAGCAAGGCTTGGAGCGAGAGCAAGTCCCGCAGGACTGCACAAATTCCCTGACATCACGAGACAAGGTAGGCCACCAAAAGGACCGACTAACTAACTCTCTGGTACCAAAAATTCCGGGATGCCCAGCCAACGCGGAACAATGAATCTCAGACATCACACTCTTTTTCCACTGGTCCGGGACAAACAATTTTCCAACAGGGCAGCGCTCGGGCCTATCCTCCCGACACCCCTCCAGAGCAAGTCTCAAATTGGGTGAGATGGCGGAAAGAACTACACCCTCTTTCAAAATAACAGAAGGATCAGATAACTCAGGAGAGTCCGCAAGGAAACTCCTCGAGAGGGCATCCGCCTTAACATTCTTAGTGCCAGGAAGAAAGGAAACCACAAAATTAAAACGTGTGAAAAACAAGGCCCACCTGGCCTGTCTAGGATTGAGTCGCTTGGCAGATTCCAATAAACCAGATTCTTATGGTCCGTAAGGACCACCACCTGATGTTTGGCTCCCTCCAGCCAATGTCTCCACTCTTCAAAAGCCCACTTCATGGCCAGTAACTCCCGATTACCCACGTCATAATTACGTTCAGTAGGAGAAAATTTTCGAGAGAAAAAGGCACAAGGGTTACTTTTAGAGGTCTCTGGATCTTTTTGGGACAAAACGGCACCTGCCCCAATTTCAGAGGCATCAACCTCCACCTGAAATGGCAGAGAAACATCAGGCTGCCGTAGAACAGGAGCAGAAGTGAATCTCTGCTTAAGTTCCTGAAATGCAGAGACTGCCTCAGGAGGCCAATTCACCACATCAGAACCCTTTCTGGTCAAATCAGTCAATGGTTTAACAATAACCGAGAAATTACCAATAAATTTACGATAAAAATTGGCAAAACCCAAAAATCTTTGAAGAGCCTTTAATGAAGTAGGTTGGACCCAATCACAGATGGCCTGAACCTTGACCGGGTCCATTTCAATAACAGATGGGGACAAAATGAATCCCAGAAATGAGATCCTCTGTACGCCAAAAAGACACTTTGATCCCTTCACATACAGAGCATTCTCTCTCAAAATCTGAAATACAGTTCGAACATGTTTCACATGAGAGTCCCAGTCATTAGAAAAAATCAAGATATCATCCAAATAAACAATCAGAAATTTATCCACAAAATCCCTGAAAATGTCATTCATGAAGGACTGGAAGACAGAAGGAGCATTAGTGAGCCCAAAGGGCATCACAAGGTACTCAAAATGCCCCTCAGGGGTATTGAACGCCGTCTTCCATTCATCCCCGTGCTTAATGCGAATAAGGTTATATGCCCCCCTGAGGTCAAGCTTGGTAAACCAAGTAGCGTTTTTCACCCTGGAAAACAGGTCAGAAATCAAAGGTAACGGGTATTGATATTTTACAGTAATATTGTTCAAAAGACGATAATCAATACACGGCCTTAATGAACCATCCTTTTTGGCCACAAAGAAAAAACCGGCACCTAAGGGTGAAGAGGATGGTCTGATATGACCCTTCTCCAATGATTCCTTGATATAAGACCGCATAGCGTCATGTTCAGGTACAGACAAGTTAAAAAGGCGACCTTTAGGGAATTTACTACCAGGCACTAATTCAATAGCGCAGTCATAGCTCCTATGGGGAGGCAAGAATGAAGATTTACTTTCGCTAAACACATCAGAAAAATCAATCAAAAAGTCAGGAACATCCTGAGCCTGGGGGGAGACAGAAAAAACAGGAGTGTTGGTATTAACACATTGGCAGCCCCAACTGGTTACAGACACAGATTTCCAATCCAAAACAGGATTATGAGACTGCAACCAAGGGAAGCCCAGTACGATAATATCATGCAGATTATACAGAAACAAAAATTTACAGCACTCCTGATGATCAGGTTCAACCCTCATTATCACCTGAGTAGAGAACTGAGGTTTATTCTCAGCCAAAGGGGTAGAATCGATCCCCAGTAGGGGAATAGACTTCTGTAGGGGTATCAAGGGAAACCCACAACGTTTAGCAAAATCATAATCCATCAGGTTAATAGCTGCTCCAGAATCAACGAAAGCCTGAGCAGAAAATGAGAGCATATCAGAGTGACAGTTAATAAAAACTTAGTCTGAACACTACCCAAGACAACTGAGCGTGCAAAACGTCTTCCCCGCTTAGGGCAGACTGAAATAGCATGAGAGGCATCACCACAGTAGAAACATAACCCATTGCGCTTTTGAAACTCATGACGCTGTGCCCCAGACACCACTCTATCACACTGCATGGGTTCAGAAGCAGGTTCACAAGGCAACACCATTCCACGCATACTTCTCCGCTCACGCAAACGTCTGTCAATTTGAATCGCTAATGACATAGAATCATTAAGACCAGAGGGGACAGAGAATCCCACCATAACATACTTTACATTATCTGACAGACCCTTCCGAAAAAGGGCCGCCAAAGCGTCGTCATTCCACTTGGTCAGGACTGCCCACCTACGGAATCTCTGACAGTATAACTCAGCGTCATCAAGACCCTGATTTAATGCCAACAAGGCTTTTTCAGCTTGATCAGTGACATTAGGCTCATCGTACAATAACCCCAAAGCCTGAAAAAATGCATCAACATCACTCAAAACAGGATCCCCAGGTGTCAGGGAAAAAGCCCAATCCTGAGGATCGCCGCGCAGGAGAGAGATGACAATTTGAACCTGCTGCACTGCGTTCCCTGAGGACTTAGATTTTAAAGCAAAAAACAATTTACAATTATTTTTGAAATTCTGAAACTTAGCTCGATCCCCTAAAAACAAATCTGGCATGGGAATCCTAGGTTCCACAACAGGCAACCTAGCAAGATAGGCAGCAATACTCCGAACCTCAGTGGCAAGCTGATCCACACGGCCAGACAACTGTGCAAACTCCATTGAGAGAAAAAAAAAATCCTCCTCAGCACCCAGAGATACAGAGGGAAAAAAAAAATGCAACAAACAGAAAAATATCACTGACAACTCTGACAACCTTTTTTCTTTCACAATATTTTTTCCCTTCTGTGAGTACCATACAATTTTCAATTTTTAGGCCGGTGATAGGCCGGTGATACTGTTATGTTTCGGTAGCTGAGGAGTGCAGGTAAAAAAGGCAATACACCAGAGAAGTTGGAATCTATGAGATTGCAGTACCCTGACTAACCACCACAACTAGAGGCAGCCGTGGAGCGTTCCTACGTTGGTCCTAGACGCCTCATCACAGCCTGAGAAACTAACTACACCTAAAGATAGAAAGAGGAAAGCTATCTGCCCCGGAGCAGATCCCCAAAGAACATAGAAAGCCCCCAAACATGTAATGGCGGTTAGACAAGATGAAATACTGACACAGACAGAAAATAGTATGAGCAAACGTTGGGGCCCAAACTACCTAAATAGAAAAGGGTAGGAAGGGCACTTACTGCAATCCCAAAAAACCCTGAAAAGCACCAACTCTACTAATTTCAAAATCACCTGAGATCACACGACCTCTACCACCTAAATTAGTTCTCTGGTGTAACAAAATCAAAACAGCAGCCACTGAAAAAACTGGAAAAAGCAAAAGTACAAACATCAGTGGCTGAACTAAACTGAGAGGGCAAAAGCCCCCAGAGGGGACCCTGAAGGCCCCCACAGAAGTGCAGGACAAAATGCAAAAATCAAGCACAAAAACAAAAAGAAGAAAATGTCTTATCTGTTAGCAGGAGATGCAGACACGACACAGCAGGCTACAAAGGAAACAGGACTCAAGGATTGAGACCAGAGCAATTGATCACCGGCAACCCTGATGGGAAGGCGACTCCCTTATATAAGACCAGTCAGTAACACCTGATTCCCACTCCTCACAATCTTCACTGGACAGTCCAGTACCGCTTGTAACCACCAGAGGGAGCCTCTGCTCAGAACTCATTTCAAGTCCATTCTCAACAGTGGGGGCTATGGAAGTCCATGGCATAGGGAGGGGGGATGGGGGCAGATCCGGGGTGGGGGCTATAGAAGTCCATGGCATATCATAGTTCTCTTTCTCGCAGTCTATGACATTCGCTCACATACCGCACTGCTATCTCCGCTGCTCTCTCTTCTTCCCCAGCAAGATATATGTTTTCTTTTCCTCCTTAATGGTGATGAAATCCGGGAAGAGATGTGAGAGTCTCCTGAAGTGAGTGTCCCTCACTGCTGAGTATTTGGAGCAGTGTAGCAGAAAGTGGCTTTCGTCCTCTATGGCCTCCTGGTCACAGTGTTGGCATAGTCTTTCCTCCCTGGGCTTGTAGCTCTGCCTGTGTCGGCCGGATTCGATGGCCAGACTGTGGGCGCTGAGTCTATACCGGCTCAGGATCTGGCGGTCTCTGGGGTCCGGGAGTTTCTCCAGGTATGGGGCCAGACTGTAGTCTCTCTGTAGACTCCGGTACATGGTCAGTTTACCTGACAGGAGCCCATACAGTCTATATCTACAGTAATATATACCTGGAAGGAGCCCATACAGTCTAGCGTCTTCAGTAGTGAGCTGGCTAGACTGTATGGGCTGCAGCCAGGACCTGGCAGGAGCCCATATATTCTGCTGGCTTTAATAATTTATCCCTTGAAGGAGCACATACATTCTAGTGTCATGTATGGGCTGCAGTCAGGGCTAGGCAGCAGCCCATAAAGTCTGCTATTTTCAAGAATATATACCTGGAAGGAGCCCATACAGTCTAGGCTCAACTGCAGCTCCACACGTTTCTGCAGCAGAACTTCCGTTTCCGAGGTCACGTCACTTCCGGCGCAAGGGTTTTTGGGAATTTTTTGCCTTCTTTTCCGCAGTGCGCCATCTACATGTGGATGTCGTGCGTGAAATGGCTTCTTGGAGTTTCTCCCAGCAGCCTGTGCGTTCAGTACTGGAGTGAGGAGAATGTGCGGCGGAGGCTTCATGCTGCACACACATTACAGTCCTCTCATGTGAGAGCTGCATAGTAGAAATGATATGGCAGGTCAGGCTTGATGTGGTGGGAGGCTTTTAGCCTCCATTTCATAAACTGCAAGACCTCGGAGTATAACAGCACACACAATCCCACGCCCTACAAAGGAAATCGGCGTAAATTTGACCTTGCACATTTGCGTTCAGGACGGCTGTGGTGGTATTTATCCCCTGCATATGGTATTATTTGGTCACTATGTGGAGTCTTTATGTAGTTTGGTCATGGTGTGGTGGAATTTATCCCCTGTATATGGTATTATTTGGTCACTATGTGGAGGCAATATGTAGTTTGGTCATGGTGTGGCGGTATTTATCCCCTGTATATGGTATTATTTGGTCACTATGTGGAGGCAATATGTAGTTTGGTCATGGTGTGGCAGTATTTATACCCTGTATATGGTATTATTTGGTCACTATGTGGAGTCAATATGTAGTTTGGTCATGGTGTGGCAGTATTTATCCCCCTGTATCTGGTATTATTTGGTCACTATGTAGAGTCATTATGTAGTTTGGTCATTGTGGGATGTTATTTTGCACATATTTGCTGCTGAGGCCAGAGATTAGTTGCAGAAGGCAGCTGTGGTAACAGATGGACAGGAGGTCGTCCTTTTAAATTTGAGCAGGGTTTCTTTAATGCAAATTTTCAAAACTTGGAGAAAACCCTTTAAAAATATCCACAATACTGAGATGTGACTGGGAAAATGTGTGCTGGACAGGAGGCAATAAGGTGGGGTAAGAAAGGTACAGCACTTTTACTTTTAGTTACCATTACTGGTATTTTGTGATTGAGGAAAATGTGAGCGAAAATGGGCATGGATTTTAAATGGGCGTAGTTTTCTAGCACATCAGGGAACCCATTGTTAAAAAATTGAATTCCACTCCTGCATTGGTGTGCACATACTCCGGCTTATGTCACTTCTTTCTATTGCTTCAGGGTTCAGAAACCTTGAAGCAGTTAAAAGAAGGGATATATTCATTCTTCCGGTGGCTTCGCTTGGAAGCCGCTTGGTCTCTATTACAGAAGATGTAGAAAAAGATGGTGTGAAAAAAAAGCGCCAAACTGCGGCTTTGTGAAAACTATGGGGGGTCCGCTGTCGGATTGAAAACGTGCACATAGCCAAAAGGTGTTTTTACACATTACATATCCAAAGTGTATTTACAAGAGGATCTAGTAACAAAAAAATTAGACATCTGCCACAGATGTGTCGCATATCTGTACAAGGATACATTCCCTTAGCCCTTATTCCCATGTGCCAACAAGTGACATTTCTGAGCAAATCTGCGAGCACAATGAAAATGTTGATTTTTCTCTAAAATCTTTTATTTTTAACCACTGCATGGACAGAAACCTCCCAATGTCATTTGAGCTGTGAAACCCCATTCAAGTGAAATATTAGCAGATTTATAAGTGTGTCAGCAATTAATCCACACAGAAATCTTCATTAACTCCTTAAAGGGGTTCTCTGGGATTATTTTATTCCTATGGGCCTAAGAACTAACAGGCAGTTAAATTTTTGTTCTAGAAGTACAGGAGTAGATTGACCAGACTAATCACTCATGTACTGGCGCAATATCAAGGAGATCCCAGCATTCTTAGGTTTGCAGGAATAGGGAGTATGGCCCTTCTACCACATGTGGTCGCTAGACACAACATATTATTAAAAAAGGGAGTAGATGGATTATTCACACAGAGACAGAAGGTCCAACTTGGTTTAAACATCAGTGTGTTCCTAGAATGTTTTTATAGGATTGTTTTTATTACTTTGTTGTACATTAATCATTAATGTGACATTTTGCATATATCACTTTCAGCAACTTTGTTTAATGTCATTACCATGGCATCGGCCTCAAGCCCCGGTAATATGAATACCGTGACGCAACAGGACCAGCGTCACGTAATGCGAAACAGCTGTCGCCTGTGAATGCCCCCGCTCTCCGCGCCTGATGTTGCGATGCTGTTGAATAAAGCCATGAAGATGGTGGGTGCCACAGAGCTCATGTCTTCCTCTAGTTGATTTGATTTCTGTCGTTGACTCACAGAGAACCATTACTGTAGCAAGGAGTGCATTCATGCTTCATAGTACTGTAAGTTCTCAAGACGTTGCTGTGGGACTAATAGTGCCATACTTTGCTTTTCTAAAGCTGCTGTATATAGAAATACTCCTACAATATACCGTACATGAGGAGCCAAAGAAACCTTGGGGAAAATGACAATAAGTAATCAACATAGAAAATATAAGAAAGATATTTAAATAGTTTTCTATTTGCAGTATTACTTTTTTGCTATCTATAAAAGCTACTAAGTAATTTGGGAACGACTGGATATTTTTAGTTTTAAAAAAAAAAACAAAATCACATGTGTAAGAGTCTGGTTTTCCATGTGATATATATGTTACAAACCCTTATAAAGATTCAACAGTGCAGACACCCCTGTAATCTTCACAGCATTATACTACATATGCATCCTCCCCACAGAGAACTTTATTAATAGGATGCCCATAGAAAGTAGCCTGCAAATATTTTCTTTCATTCATTCTCTTACAGACTGCTCCACATGGCCCCTCTCTAAAACAGCCATCCTCTTTTACAGATTGCTCCCCATGGACTCTGTCCCTTCTTTCTCACAGATAGCTCCTCCTGATCTCTGAGCCCCCTCTCTCATAGATTGCTCCCCCACCTAGTCTCTGACCCCCCCTCTTCCATATGGCTCTTCAAGGTCTCTGATGGCTTCCCCTGGTCTCTGTGACCCCTCTCTCACAGATGGCTCCTCATGGTCTCTGTCCCCTCTCACAGATGGTTCCTCATGGTCTCTGTCGCCTCTCTCTCACAGATGGCTTCCCAAGGTCTCTGACCCCCCTCTCTCATAGAATTTGCAGTAAATAATACAAATGCCTTAAAACATTATATTACACTCGGTCTCGGTTCTGCTGCACCCGGTTCCATAACTCCTTGAGGTCCCCGTTGGGACTCCGGCTCTTTTCCGGCCTCGCGCCGTCCTGCCACAGGCTCTGCTCCTGCCTTTCCCTCTGCTTCCTGGCGCGCTGTCAGCTGGTCCCTGGGGAGAGTGCTTAGGTCACACGCACTCCCGGTCTCTTAAAGAGACAGCACGCATTTTTCAAAAATGCCTCTGACCAATGGTGTGGTACTGATTACTATTTCTGGCCCCTCCGCCATAGGGAGAGCGCCGGAGCAACAAGTATCTTCTGTTGCTAGCTTCCGGTTCCGCTGTTATTGTGCCTGTGTTTCTGTAGTGTCCTGCTAAGTACTCCGCTCACACTGTATGTTTCCGCAGACTATCAGTTGCCTACAACCTAATTCGTATACGAGAGGGAGACGAGTGGAAAACAGCTTTCAACACCCGGGATGGACACTATGAATACCTGTTCGGCCTAAGTAATGCACCCGCAGTTTTTCAGGAATTCGTAAATGACATTTTCAGAGACCTGCTCTATACTTGTGTTGTTATCTACCTGGACGACATCTTGATCTTCACTGCGGACTTAGCCTCGCACCAGAGGCAAGTATGTCAGGTCTTGCAAAGACTCAGGGAGAAGACTGTATGCCAAATTTGAAAAATGCCTCTTCGAACAAACCTCTCTGCCTTTCCTCGGTTATATACAGTAGTTTCATCCACAAGATTAAAGATGGATCCGGAGAAGTTGTCCGCTGTCCTCAAGTGGCCCTGCCCATCCGGGCTGAAAGCCATACAACGGTTCCTGGGGTTCGCCAATTACTACTGTCTATTCATTCCACCCGAGTGGCACCCATCTCGGCCTTGACCCCGAAAGGCGTAAACGCCAACGTTTGGACTCCCGAAGCAGAAGACGCTTTTGTTTCTCTAAAGGAGGCCTTCTCTTCTGCACCTGTACTCCATCGACCGGATTCAGATAAACAATTCTTTCTGAAGGTAGACGATTCCTCCATAGGTGCTGGAGCGGTTCTCATCCAGAGGTCGTCAACTGGTCGTATGGTTTCCTGTGGGTTTTTTCAAAGGTATTTTCCTCCGCCGAAAGGAACTATTCCGTAGGAGATCGGGAATTGTTGGCAATCAAGTTGGCCCTGCAAGAGTGGAGACACGTCCTCGAGGGAGCAGTGCACCAGGTTGTCATATTCACCGATCATAAAAACCTTGCTTATCTCTAATCCGCACAGAGGTTGAAACCCGGTTAGGCCCACTGGGCCTTGTTTTTTGCCCGATTTAATTTTGTTCTTCATTTGCGTCCGGCAGACAAGAACGTTAAAGCTGACGCACTATCCAGAGCCCTTCTGCCTCCTGACGCTGAGGAGGAACCTCAACGCATCATCGAGCCATCAAGGTTAGTGTCAGTAGCCTCGGTTAACCTTGCTCGGCTTCCCCCAGGAAAGACTCTCATGACCACTTCAGGCCAAAAGCGTGTCCTCCGGTGGGGTCACTCTTCCAAGATGGCTGGTCAGAGAAAGACTTGGCAACTCATCTCCTGTTACTATTGGTGGCCCACCATGGGCAAGGATATCCAAGAGTATGTCGCTGCCTGTCCTTCGTGTGCACGTAACAAGACTGCTAAACGTTTGCCAGCCGGGCAGCTTCTGCCTCTCCCAGTTCCTTCTGCTCCCTGGCAGCACATTGCAATGGATTTCATTACTGATCATCCCATCTCTTCCAGCTGCTCCGTTGTCTGGGTTGTGGTGGATCGCTTTTCGAAGATGGCTCACTTCGTTCCTCTACCCCGTCTCATGTCCGCTCCGGAGCTTGCTGATTACTTCATACAGCACATCTTCTGTCTCCATGGGTTTCCTTTCCACATAGTGTCCGATAGGGGCGTCCAGTTCACCTCAAGGTTCTGGCGAGCGGTCTGTAATCTAGTGAAGATTGAACTAGACTTTTCCTCTGCTTACCACCCTCACTCCAATAGTCAAGTGGAGAGGACCAACCAAGTCCTGTATGGATTCCTGCGCCACTTTGTCAACGTTCACCACGATGACTGGGTCAAGTTGCTGCCTTGGGCAGAATTCTCGTACAATAACCAAGTAAGCGAATCATCAGGAAAATCTCCCTTTCAGGTTGTGTTTGGACTTCAACTTGGAACTCCGCTTCCCATCTCTGGACCTTCTGGAGTTCCCGCAGCTGATACCTTTACGGAGGAATTCTCGAAAGTGTGGAGCGACACCAAAGTCGCCTTGCAGATGGCTTCACGGCGTATGAAAAGGCATGCGGACAAGAGACGTCTGCATGCTCCTACTTTTCTACCCAGAAATAAAGTATGGCTGTCCTCCAAGTACATCCGCCTGAAGGTGCCCTCCTACAAACTGGGTCCTCGTTTCATTGGACCCTTTGAAGTCCTGAAGCAAATCAACGCAGTTTCTTACAAGTTGAGATTACCTGCCTCTTTAAGTATGCCTAACTATTTCCATGTTTCCCTCCTCAAACAAGTACAGTAGTTTTGAGTTCCTTCTTTAAAGACCCGGGTACCACTCCTGACCCCATCAGTGAGGATGATGTCTTTGAGGTAAAACATATCTTGGCCGCTAAGAAAGTAAAGGGTAAGGCCTATTATCTGGTGGACTGGAAGGGCTTTGGTCCTGAGGACAGGTCATGGGAGCCTAAAGAGAACATCCAGGCCCCTCTCCTACTAAAGAGATTCTACACAGGCTTTAAAAGGAGGGGGCATAAAGAGGGAGGATACTGTTACACTCGGTCCCAGTTCTGTTGCACCCAGTCCCATACCTCCGCGGGGTCCCCGTCGGGACTCCAGCTCTCTGCTGGCCTCGCACCGTCCTGCCGCAGCCTCTGCTCCTGCCCTCACCTCTACTTCCTGGCGCGCTGTCAGCAGGTCCCTGGGGAGAGTGCTTAGGTCGCACGTGCGTGATCCCAGTCTCTTAAAGAGAAAGCGCGCATTTTTCAAAAATGCTTCTGACCAATGGTGTGGTACTGATTACTATTTCTGGCCCCTCCGCCATAGGGAGGGCGCTGGAGCAACAAGTATCTTCTGTTGCTAGCTTCCAGTTCCACTGTTATTGTGCCTGTGTTTCTGCAGTGTTCTGCTAAGTGCTCCGCTCACACTGTTTGTTTCTGCAAGACTATCAATTACCTGTACCTGGCTGTCCAGGACGACGTCTGTATGGTCTAAACATATTCCTTCCCGTTCCGCTACTCAGCCATCCGAACCTCTGGATAACGCCAGTGTTAGACAATACCTGTTCACCCGGATTCCACTGGTCAGCTCCATCATATCTGTTAAACCTGTTTACCCGTTGTTCCCGCAGGGACAGCTGCCACGTGTCCGGGGTCTAACTGGAGGTAGCACCTGTGTTTCTTCCAGACATTCCATTCTGACTCAGAGGACTTAGTACAGGTGTCTGGGGCTCACTTAGTCACGCCCCCTTCGGAGCCCCCTCGGTCTGTGGTCTCGAGGTTCCCCAAATATTGAAATAAAAAGTGAATGTGAACTTCACCACCTGTGCCTCCACTTCCATTCGTTACACATTCTCTCTCTTTCATTATTCTGGTATTTGGCAAATATTAATAATTATGGTAATCCTAGTTGACCTAAAGCGGTGAACGGTTTATTCTGATTTCATGTCAGATATTGAGAAAAACAAGCATATGTGTCTTTTTATATAGTGTATGTAAATTTCTGGTTTCAACTGTATATAAATTTTTTCCTTTGCTTTTCATTATATAGCGCTTTTTACTTTGATATTCCATCTGATAGGTAATGAACTTTATTAGTGCTAAATGATTTTTGTTATGTGTATAAAGCTGAGGCCCTCCTAAGGAATAGGTTGTGGTATTGCCTATGAGTGTGTTTTTTCTACATTTGTTTTTCCCTTGTTTTATGGTTTTTAAATTGCTGTTATTCATTTTCTTTGATTTTCAAGTGGCTGAACTTCCGTTACTATAAAGGTTTATTGCTAATTTTTGATGTGCCGTTATGATCTGGACCTAGAATAGAAGATCCATTATATAAAGCAGCTAGACACAAAGGAGTTTTATGGCAAAGAAATAGGTGAACTTTATTGATAATTAAACATAAACATATAATAATAAAAGGGGATGACAAAGGGGTTGTCATCCCCTTTTATTTTTATATGTTTGTTTATGTTTGATTGTCAATAAAGTTTAAGTATTTTTTGCCATAAAACTCCTTTTAGTCTAATTGTGTTGCATAATTTCCAGAGTGGCATTAGTGTCCATTTCCACTTGTTGGATATAACATGGCTTAGATTTATTTTACAACAATGTACCTAATTAATCTGTCACTATTTATCGTTTTCTGTGTTATTCACCCTGATTCTAAGGTCAGTAAGGACTTCAGAGCCCGCGATGAGGCGTGGTTCTGAAAACTTAACATGCTCACCTATCAGGTGAGCAAATGTCCCAAAGTGTGACACGACCCAACAGGTGGTTGGACAATGGACGGCACAACACACTCACAACGGGATGGGATAGGGGAGAGGAAGGCCCTACCGATAGGGAATGAGGGATGGTCACCACCTGCGCTCAAACCTGAGCCTGTCCCTGCACTCACCTAACACCCTATGTGGGTCCTTCCCTCCCCCACCGCCGTCATGATACCTCGTCCGTCGCTGTCACCTAAAACTGCCCTGGCTAGTGCACTGGCAGGCTTAGGGCACTAGCCTAGCCACTACAGGTAATACCACACAGGGGATAGTGACAAACACATAAGGGACGAGGAAATAGCAACTTAGCTTATGAACACCGCTGCTAAACTCCACACCGCAGATAACAACAGCAAATGGACTTCAAACACACATAGCTGACACCAGAGAGCTGCTCCTGCTAGGCTGGTCTCCAGAAAAAAACTCACCAACAGTCAGCTGATGCATCAGGTGACCTTTTAAAGCATAGTGGGAGTGGTCACTGCCCACATCAGCTGACCCAGCAGCACTGCAGTTACACCAGATTGCCAGCAGGGAAAAACTGACATTAACCCCCGCTGGCCTGAAAGGAAAAAAGTTTTAACTGAGTGGAACCAGAGCTGCCACAAATCCAAAAATGGATCGTGACAGCAAACCTACAATATTTTATTTAATTTGTTTATCAGATAAGACATTATTTGAGCTTTCTGTTTCTCCAGCTTTATTATTTGAAGTGGATACAGGAAACAGTGGTGATACTCAAAGACCTCTTAAAAAAGAGGACTAAAACATGATGGAATTGCATGTTCCATGAAAAATATAATCAAAGAGAGTTGATACTGCCAAGAACTCTCATCATTTTCTGTTGTAGATGTCAACTTTAACCCCTTAATCCCATTGGATGTAATATTCCGTCCAAGTGACCTGGTACTTAATTCCCATGGATGGAATAGTACGTCCAGGGCTATCAGCTGCGCTCCCGAGGGGAGCGCAGCTGATCGCCGCCGGGTGTCAGCTGATTATCACAGCTGACACATGGCACTATGTGTCAGGAGCGGTCACGGACCGCTCCCGGCATATTAACCCCTGGCACACCGCGATCAAACATGATCGCGGTGTACCGGGGGCACAGGGAAGGATCGCGCAGGGAGGGGGCTCCCTGCGCGCTCTCCTGAGACCCTCAGAGCAGCGCGATGTGTCGCGCTGTTCCGAGGGTCCGTCCTCCCTGCAGGACCCCGGATCCAAGATGGCGCCGGGGTCATCCGGGTCCTGCAGAGAGGCGACTTCCTGAGAGCAGGCACTGAGAAGCCTGCAGGGATACCAGAGCGATCGCTGGTGTGACAGAGTGCTGTCCACACTGTCACACCAGCGATCTGACCCTATACAGTGATGTCCCACCCTGGGACAAAGTAAAAAAGTTAAAAAAAATAAAAATAAAAATTGTTTAAAAAAAATCATAAAAAAAAAAATATATTCCCCAATAAATTCATTTTTTCCTGTAAATAAAAAAAACAAAACAATAAAAGTACACATATTTGGTATCGCCGCGTCCGTAACAACCCCCCCTATAAAACTGTCCTACTAGTTAACCCCTTTAGTGAACCTCTTAAAAAAAAAAAAGCAAAAAAAAATCAATGCTTTATCATCATACAGTCAAACAAAAAGTGGAATAACACGCGATCAAAAAGACCGATATAAATAAACATGGTACCGCTGAAAACATCATCTTGTCCCGCAAAAAACGAGCTGCCATACAGCGTCATCAGCGAAAAAAAAAAAAGTTATAGCTCGCAGAATAAAGCGATGCAAAAATAATAATATTTTATATAAAATTGGTTTTATTCTATAAAAGCGCCAAAACATTAAAAAAAATGATATAAATGAGGTATCGCCATAATCGTACTGACCCGAAGAATAAAACTGCTTTATCAATTTTACCACACGCGGAACGGTATAAACGCCTCCCCCAAAAGAAATTCATGAATTGCTGATTTTTGTTCATTCTAACCTCCCAAAAATCGAAATAAAAAGCGATCAAAAAATGTCACATGCTCAAAAATGGTACCAATAAAAACTTCAACTCGTACCGCAAAAAATAAGACCTCATATGACTCTGTGGGCCAAAATATACAAAAATTTATAGCTCTCAAAATGTGGTGATGCAAAAACTATTTTTTGCAATAAAAAGCGTCTTTTAGCGTGACAGCTGCCAATCATAAAAACCCGCTATAAATAGTAAATCAAACCCCCTTTATCACCCCTTTAGTTAGGGAAAAAAAATAAAATAAAAAAAAAAAGGATTTATTTCCATTTTCCCGTTAGGGTTAGGGTTGCGGCTAAAGTTAGGGTTAGGGTTGGCGCTAAAGTTAGGATTAGGGTTAGGGTTGGGATTAGGGTTATGGGTGTGTTATTGTTAGGTTTGTGGTTAGGGTTGGGACTAGGGTTAGGGGTGTGTTGGGGTTAGGGTTGGAGTTAGAATTGGGGAGGTTTCCGCTGTTTAGGCACATCAGGGGCTCTCCAAACGTGACATGGCGTCTGAT
Source organism: Oophaga sylvatica (assembly GCA_033576555.1). Lineage (NCBI taxonomy): Eukaryota > Metazoa > Chordata > Amphibia > Anura > Dendrobatidae > Oophaga > Oophaga sylvatica. Next base: position 723,881,852 of record JARQOD010000001.1, read on the forward strand.
CTCAATTCCAGCCAATTCTGCGTTGAAAAAGTCAAACGGTGCTCCTTCACTTCTGAGCTCTGCCATGCGCCCAAACAGTAGTTTACCCCCACATATGGGGTATCCGTGTACTCTGGACCCCAAGAGTTATTGTGCAATTTGTCCTATTTCTTCTGTTACCCTTGGGAAAATAAAAAAACGGGGGGTAAAAATATCATTTTTAAAAAAAAAAATGATTTTTATGTTTTTACGGCTAAACTTCTGTGAAGCACTTGGGGCTTCATAGAGCTCACCACACATCTAGATAAGTTCCTTGTGGGGTCTATTTTCCAAAATGGGGTCATTTGTGGGGGGTTTCCACTGTTTAGGCGCATCAGGGGCTCTCCAAATGCGACATGACGCCCCCAGACCATTCCATCAAAGTCTGCAATCCAAAACGTCACTACTTCCCTTCCAAGCCCCAACGTGTACCCATACAGTAGTTTTCTCCCACATATTGGGTATCAGCGTACTCATGACAAATTGGACAACAACTTTTGGGGTCCAATTTCTCTTGTTACCCTTGTGAAAATAAAATATTGGGGGCGAAAAAATCATTTTTGTAAAAAATAAATAAATAAAAAAAAGATTTTTTATTTTTACGGCTGTACGTTATAAACTTCTGTGAAGCACTCCGGGGTTAAAAGTGCTCACCACACATCTTGATAAGTTCCTTGTGGGGTCTATTTTCCAAAATGGGGTCACTTGTGGGGGGTTTCCACTGTTTAGGCGCATCAGGGGCTCTCCAAATACGACATGACGCCCCCAGACCATTCCATCAAAGTCTGCAATCCAAAACGTCACTACTTCCCTTCCGAGCCCCGACGTGTGCCCATACAGTAGTTTTCTCCCACATATTGAGTGTCAGCGTACTCAGGACAAATTGGACAACAACTTTTGGGGTCCAATTTCTCCTGTTACCCTTGTGAAAATAAAATATTGGGGACGAAAAATTCATTTTTGTAAAAAAAAATAATAATTTTTATTTTACGGCTGTACGTTATAAACTTCTGTGAAGCACTTCGGGGTTCAAAGTGCTCACCACACATCTAGATAAGTTCCTTGAGGGGTCTAGTTTCCAAAATGGTGTCATTTGTTGGGGGGTTTCCACTGTTTAGGCAGATCAGGAGCTCTCCAAACACGACATGGCATCCAGCCAATTCTGTGTTGAAAAAGTGTAACGGCGCTCCTTCCCTTCCAAACTCTGCCATGCAGCTAAACAGTGGTTTACCTCCACATATGGGGTATCAGCTTACTCAGGACAAATTGCACAATAAATTTTGGAGTCTTGTTACCCTTGGAAAAATATAAAATTGGGGTGAAAAGATCATTTTGTAATGTATGTAGTACAGTTCATATAGCGTCTTGTGCTTGGGTGCGATGAAAATACATGAGACACAGGTTTGATATAGAAAGTCTTGTATTACTTCATACAAGTTGGCAAAAATAGTCACACAGTTTGCAGACACAGAAGCAGGAGACACAGCAGGCCAGAGTAATCTAAGCTCAGCAATCACTCTCCACAACAGGTTCAGGATCTTCTTCTCTGTTACCGTAAGTCCATGCAAACGTGGGTCTTTCAAAGAGCAGGGTTCAGAGTCCACAAGTGCTTCAGAGTTCCTCAGTAGGAATAGCTGGAGTACAAGGTCCAAGGCTTCAGGAGTCAGGTCACAGGTTCACTGCAGGCTAGATTCTGAAGCACTGATTGCTCAGCTGTGGCTGCTTAAGAAGCAAAAGGAGAGAATCAAGGCGGGAACATGCAACCTGGAAACTCCATTTTGACTGAGGGCAAGATAGCTGCAGCAAGACAGAAAGTAAAATGGCTGACGAACAAACTGAGTTTCAGGAACATGTACACAGAACCTTACATTACTCCCCCCTTAGGGACAACCTCCGGATGACCTCAGACCAGGCTTGTGTGGGTACCTCTGATGAAACTGACGGAGCAAGCGAGGAGCATTAACGTTATTGACTGGTTCCCATGAGTTGTCCTCCACTGGGTAGCCCTGCCATTTAATCAGATATTGTAACTGATTTCTATACAACCTGGAATCTAAAATCCTTTCCACCACAAATTCTTCCTGACCATCGACTAGCACTGGGTCAGGGCAAGGAGAAGAACGTCCAGGAAACGTATTGGGTGTCGCAGCCTTTAGTAGGGATACATGAAAGACAGGGTGGATTCTCATAGTTCTGGGCAGTTGAAGACGACAAGCAACGGCACTTATAATTTTACTGATTTTATAGGGTCCAATGTACTTATGTCCCAACTTAGACGATGGAATCCTTAACTTAAGATTTCTGGTTGACAGCCAGACCAAGTCTCCTACCTTGAAAGCTGGTGCAGGTTTACGAAATTTATCTGCTGCTTTCTTGTACCTTTCCTGAGCCGATTCCAGATTCTCCTTTAGAAGATCCATATTCTTCTGTAAAGACGTGATTCTTTCAGCCACTGCTGGTAAAGGCGTTTCTATGGGAAATCGTGGTAGAATGTTAGGATGATAACCTAGATTAGAGTAAAAAGGAGACTGCTTAGTGGAGGCACTCTGAGAGTTGTTATACGAGAACTCAGCTAATGGAAGTAAATCCACCCAATCATCCTGTAGGTGGCAGATAAAGCAGCGGAGATACTGCTCCAGGGTTTGATTGGTTCGTTCGGTCTGTCCATTAGTCTGGGGATGAAAAGCAGAAGAAAGGTTTACTTTAATGTCCAATGCTGCACAGAAATTTTGCCAAAACCTAGAAGTGAATTGCACCCCTCGATCCGAAATAACCTCATCCGGTACTCCATGTAAGCGAAACACATCTTTAATCATCAGATCTGATGTCTGTTTTGCAGTGGGTAAGCCGACACAAGGGATAAAATGAGCTGCCTTTGTTAGACGGTCAACCACCACTAGAATGGTGTTCTTCCCTTGAGAGGTTGGTAACTCCACAATGAAGTCCATAGAAATGGATCCCCACGGGCGGGACGGGGTGGGAAGAGGCTGTAACAGACCAGTTGGTGAGGAGCGAGGTGTTTTGCATCTTGCACAGACTTCACATGAAGTGACATAGTTTAAAACATCCTTCCTGCAAGTGGGCCACCAAAAGAAACGAGAAAGAAATTCCTGTGTCTTTAGAATTCCTCTATGCCCAGCTATCTTGGAATCGTGAATGAGTTGCAATACTCTCAATCTGACTGTTTCAGGAATATACAGGCGTTGTCCCTGAATCCACACACCATTCTTAAAGACAAGACTTACGTCCCTTGAGGGTTGTGCCAAAAAGGAATCCGCATGGTATGCTTCCTTGATGTCCTTAAGTAGGTCTTGATTATGAATTACTCCTAGGAATCTAGAGTCAGGAAGAATAGTCTTAGGAGGAGTAATTGGACGTGTCTCTGCTGAGTAAATCCTAGAGAGTGCATCAGCCTTTCCATTGCGCGATCCTGGTCTATAAGAAATGATAAAATTAAATTGGTTTAAGAAAAGATTCCAGCGAGCCTGGCGAGGAGTCAGGCACTTAGCCGACCTGATAAACTCAAGGTTACGATGGTCTGTCAGGACGACTATTTGCTGTGCAGCTCCCTGAAGAAGGTGTCTCCATTCTTTGAAGGCGGCAATAATGGCCAACAACTCTCTATTGCCCACATCGTAGTTCCTCTCAGCCGAAGACAACTGCTGGGAAAAGAAGGCACAGGGATGCAAGACATTCTTCTCACCTGTTCTCTGAGAGAGTATAGCTCCAACGGCACAGTCTGAAGCATCCACCTCTATTATGAAGGCAAGCTCGGGGTTGGGATGTACTAGGATAGGTGCAGTGGTAAATTTATCTTTTAGACGGGAAAATGCTTCCTGGGCTTGGGGAGTCCAGGAGAACCTAGACTCTTTCCGGGTAAGTTGGGTGATAGGTGACACTACCTCAGAGAAATTTCTAATGAAACGTCTATAGAAGTTGGCAAACCCGATGAAGCGCTGTACCTCCTTTACATTTCTAGGACTTGGCCAATCCTTGATGGCTTGGGTTTTGCTTCCATCCATACTAATTCCTTGTGTAGACAGTACATACCCCAGAAATTGAATTTCGGTCCTATGGAATTCACACTTTTCAAGTTTGATGTAAAGATGATTTTGTCTTGGACGTTCCAAGACCATTCTCACATGTCCATGATGTTCCTCTGTGGAGTTAGAAAAAATTAGAATATCATCCAAATAAATTACCACGAATGTATCTAGGAGATCCCTGAAGATGTCATTCACCAAGTGTTGGAAAGTGGCTGGGGCGGTACTCAGACCAAAAGGCATAACTAGATATTCAAAGTGTCCATAGCGTGACCTGAATGCAGTCTTCCATTCATCCCCAGGTCTAATACGGACTAAGTTATAGGCCCCACGAAGATCTAGTTTAGAGAAAATTTTGGCATGTCGCACTCTCTCCAATAACTCAGGGATTAAAGGCAATGGATAACGGTTTCTAATAGTAACCTTATTGAGTTCCCTATAGTCTACGCATGGTCTCAGAGATCCATCTTTCTTCTTTACAAAGAAGATGGGTGCACCTGCAGGAGATGAAGAGGGGCGTATGAAGCCCTTGGCTAGATTTTCATCTATGTAATCCTTTAAAGCCTTTAGCTCGGGCCCCGCCAGGGGGTAGATCTTACCAAAAGGTATCTCTGCTCCAGGCAATAATTCAATTGGACAATCATATGGACGGTGAGGAGGAAGCTGGTCAGCGTTCTTCTTGTCACATAAATCCACATAGTCCTGGTATACAGCTGGTAGTTCAGGGACTGACATGGTTCCTTTAGGAACAGAGCAAGCTGAAACTTTTGGACTCATCTGTTTCTCTGGAAAGTGTAATTCCTTGGTCTCCCAGTTAATGGTAGGATTCTGAGCCTGCAGCCATGGTAGCCCTAGAATAATGGGAAAGTGGGGAGAAGAGATAAGCATAAAGGACAGTTTCTCTTGATGATCTTTACCCATAAGAACCCTCAAAGGCTCTGTTTCCTGATCCACTGGTCCAGAGGTCAGCAGGGAGCCATCCACAGTTTCCATCTGTACTGGAGTAGCCTTCTTCACTGAACGTATCCCCTGTTTCAGAGCAAAGGAGACATCCATAAAATTTCCACTTGCCCCTGAGTCGATCATAGCAGAGCTAGACACCCAAGCTGAGTCAACCCAGAGTTTGATGGAAAGAAAGCAATGAGAATTGTTTTTCTTACAACTCAGCTGGGACACCGCTGAGGAAACTTGAAAAATGGCAGCGTTTACACAGTCAACGTCCTCAGAGGTAACGGAGTTTAAGTCCGAGAAATCAAGATCGGTTGCTGCAGATCTCTCTGGAGCCTGAGGCTTGGACCTGACAGATCCCCTCTCGCAACACTCACAATGAATGAGTGCTGCAGTAGTCTTACGAGAACGGCTGGGGCAGTTTATAATGAAGTGCCCTGACTTACCACAATAGAAACATAGATTCTCCTTAAAACAATGTTCCTTGCGTGCATCACTAACCCGTCGTTGTAAAGAGTCTACCTGCATGGGTTCAGGTTCAGGTTCCCGTGTAATCCTACTCAAAGGTTCCTTAGCTGGAGAGGAAGGTAGGAAAAGGTTAGTGCGATTGCTTTCGAACCATCTCTCTTGCCTGCGTTCAGTCAGACGAGTATCAATACGGATGCAGTAGTTAATAAAGTCACCTAACGCAGTGGGAGGGTCGGCACGAGCAAGTTCATCCTTAATCAGTGGAGATAACCCCTTTCGAAAAATAGATTTTTTGGCGGAACTGTCCCAGGTGGTATCAAGGGCCCATCTCCTGAAATCCAAGGCATATTCAGCTACCGAGTGCTTACCTTGGCGCAAAGCTAACATGGCTGCTTCAGCTGTTGCACCTCGATTGGGGTTATCAAACACCTGCCCCATGGCTGAAATAAAAGCATCAAGGTGATTCAAACAATCATCCTCAGTCTCAATCAGAGGGTTTGCCCACATCAAAGCCTTGTTGGTAAGCAACATAATTATAGTAAGCACCTTAGATCGTTCAGTGGGAAATTGTGAAGCATGTGCAGAAAAAAAAAGATTGCATTGATTAATAAATCCCCTGAATTTCTCACGTTCACCGCCAAAACGAAAAGGGGGCAACTTGGGAATCCCAGAACTCGGGGCTACGGCAGGAGCCTGGACTCGCTCCTCTAGAACCTCAATCCTGGCTCGCAAATCCTGGGCAGTCTGTCCAAACACTTGCAAATTGTGATTAGTGAGGTCCTGTAGGCTTGAAAAACGGGTCTTTATATTCTGCAAATCTGCAAGGATATTATCAGTCACTCCGCAAAGTTCCTTTATGCGGGCCTCCATTTTCCAGATCTTTTAAGACAGGAGTACTGGAAGAAGAGGAGAGGAGAAAAAAAAAAACAATAGTGTTTACCTGTGGTAACACTGCAGAGAGAAAAAAAAATTAAGGGAACTGCTCACCTGGAATGGTTGTGAGAAGTCACAACCACTATCATCACAGAAAGTTCACCCGGACATCTGATATCCACAGTTACAGCAGACAAAAAAGAGAAAAGAAAAAAAAAAAAACAATAGTGTTTACCTGTGGTAACACTGCAGAAAAAAAAACACTTAAGGGAATTGCTCACCTGGAATGGTTGTGAGAAGTCACAACCACTGTCATCACAGAAAGTACAACCGGACATCCGATATCCACAGTTGCAGCAGACACAGCCTTTCCAGACCCAGCAGACACTAACGTTTGGCTTCAGAATCTTGTAATGTATGTAGTACAGTTCATATAGCGTCTTGTGCTTGGGTGCGATGAAAATACATGAGACACAGGTTTGATATAGAAAGTCTTGTATTACTTCATACAAGTTGGCAAAAATAGTCACACAGTTTGCAGACACAGAAGCAGGAGACACAGCAGGCCAGAGTAATCTAAGCTCAGCAATCACTCTCCACAACAGGTTCAGGATCTTCTTCTCTGTTACTGTAAGTCCATGCAAACGTGGGTCTTTCAAAGAGCAGGGTTCAGAGTCCACAAGTGCTTCAGAGTTCCTCAGTAGGAATAGCTGGAGCACAAGGTCCAAGGCTTCAGGAGTCAGGTCACAGGTTCACTGCAGGCTAGATTCTGAAGCACTGATTGCTCAGCTGTGGCTGCTTAAGAAGCAAAAGGAGAGAATCAGGGCGGAAACATGCAAGCTGGAAACTCCATTTTGACTGAGGGCAAGATAGCTGCAGCAAGACAGAAAGTAAAATGGCTGACGAACAAACTGAGTTTCAGGAACATGTACACAGAACCTTACACATTTTTGTGGAAAAAATATGATTTTTTCATTTTACGGCTCTACGTTATAAACTTGTGTGAAGCACTTGGGGGTTCAAATTGATCACCACAGATCTAGATAAGTTCCTTAGGGGGTCTAGTTTCCCAAATGGGGTCACTTGTGCGGGGTTTCCACTGTTTAGGCACATTAGGGGCTCTCCAAATGCAACATGGCATCCAATCTCAATTCCAGCCAATTTTGGTTGGAAAAAGTCAAATGGTGCTCCTTCCATTCCGAGCTCTGCTGTGCGCCCAAACAGTGGTTCCCCCCCACATATGGGGTATCAGCGTACTCAGGACAAATTGGACATCAACTTTTGTGGTCCAATTTCTCCTGTTACCCTTGAGAAAATAAAAAATTAGTGACTAAAAGATAATTTTTGTGGGAAAAAAATAGGATTTTTTATTTTCATGCCCGGGCATTATAAACTTGTGTGAAGCACTTGGGGTTCAATGTGCTCACCAAAGATCTAGATAAGCTCCTTAGGGGGTCTAGTTTCCAAAATGGGGTCACTTGTGGGGGGTTTCCACTGTTTAGGCACATCTGGGGCACTGCAAACGGAACATGACCCCCATCAACGTCTGCATTCCAAAACGTTACTACTTCCTTTCCAAGCCCTGTCGTGCACCCAAACAATTTGCCCCCCCACATATGGGGTATCAGCGTACTCAGGACAAATTGGACAACAACTTTTGGGGTCCAATTTCCTTGGGAAAAATCAAAAATTTGGGACTAAAAAATCATTTTTGTGGAAAATTGTTTCTTTTTTTTTCACACCCAGGCATTATAAACTTTTGTGAAACACTTGGGGGTTCAAAGTGCTCACAACAGATCTAGATAAGTTCCTTAGGGGGTCTAGTTTCCAAAATGGTGTCACTTGTGGGGGATTTCCACTGTTTAGGCACATCAGGGCTCTCCAAACACGACATGGCGTCCAATCTCAATTCCAGCCAATTTTAGTTTGAAAAAGTCAAACGGCGCTCCTTCCCTTACGAGCTCTGCCGTGTGCCCAAACAGTGGTTTTCCCCCACATATGGGCTATTGGCGTACTCAGGAGAAATTGCACAACAACTTTATCTGTCCATTTCTTCTTTTTACCCTTGTGAAAATAAAAAAAAAAGTTTGTAATAGATCATTTTTTTGGCTAAAAAGTTAAATATTTATTTATTCCTTCCACGTTGCTTCAGCTCCTGTGAAGCACCTGAAGGGTTAATAAACTTCTTGAATGTGGTTTTGAGTACCTTGAGGGGTGCAGTTTTTAGAATGGTGTCACTTTTGGGTATTTTCTGCTATATAGACCCCTCAAAGTTACTTCAAATATGAGGTGGTCCCTAAAAAAATGGCTTTGTAAATTTTGTTGTAAAAATGAGAAATCGCTGGTCAACTTTTAACCCTTATAATTTCCTAAGAAAAAAAAAAATTGGTTCCAAAATTGTGCTGATGTAAAGTAGACATGTGGGAAATGTTATTTCTTAACTATTTTGTGTGACATATTTCTCTGTTTTAAGGGAATAAAAATTCAAAGTTTGAAAATTGCAAAATTTTCAAAATTTTCGCCATATTTGAGTTTTTTTCAAAAATAAACGCAAGTTATATTTAAGAAATTTTACCACTATCGTGAAGTACAATATGTCACGAGAAAACGATCTCAGAATCGCGAAGATCCGTTGAAGCGTTCCAGAGTTATAGCCTCATAAAGAGACAGTGGTCAGAATTGTAAAAATTGGCCCGGTCATTAACGTGCAAACCACCCTTGGGGGTTAAGGCGTTAAGATTAAGTGGGATGAATTGGCAAATGCATGGTCGATGAGCTTTATGGAGACATTGCCCAATTTGAACCAAACTACTTTGGGTAAATTTGAGAGTGAAATAGAGGAATTACAATCTATCCTGAAATGGGATTTATCTACTGATGCTTTGAAAAAGTTTGGAGATAATATGGACCATGACTTTCTCAAGTATAAGAAAAGAAATACAGTCCATTAAATCTAAAAAAATTCAAATAATTTAAATGATAAATTAACCAATTGGGTGTATAAAGGAGAGTGAGATCTGATCGGTCACATTCTTTTTTTCGTACTGGCTCAAGATCTCGATCTGGGTCTATGATGTGATATACATCTGGTGATGAAACTCAACAACCCTTAACCCCTTCACCCCAAGGGTGGTTTGCACGTTAATGACAGGGACAATTTTTACAATTCTGACCACTGTCTCTTTATGAGGTTATAACTCCGGAACGCTTCAACGGATCTTCGCGATTCTGAGAATGTTTTCTCGTGACATATTGTACTTCATGTTAGTGGTAAAATTTCTTCCATATAACTTGCATTTATTTTTGAAAAATACGCAAATATGGCGAAAATTTTGAAAATTTAGCAATTTTCAAACTTTGAATTTTTATTCCCTTAAAACAGAGAAATATGTAACACAAAATAGTTAAGAAATAACATTTCCCACATGTCTACTTTACATCAGCACAATTTTGGAATCAAAATTTTTTTTTGTTAGGAAGTTATAAGGGTTAAAAGTTGACCAGCGATTTCTCATTTTTACAACAAAATTTACAAAGCCATTTTTTTTAGGGACCACCTCACATTTGAAGTCACTTTGAGGGGTCTACATGACAGAAAATACCCAAAAGTGACACCATTCTAAAAACTGCACCCCTCAAGGTACTCAAAACCACATTCAAGAAGTTTATTAACCCTTCAGGTGCTTCACAGGAACTAAAGCAACGTGGAAGGAAAAATGAATATTTAACTTTTTAGCCACAAAAATGATCTTTTACAAACTTTTTTTTTATTTTCACAAGGGTAAAAGGAGAAAATGGACAGATAAGGTTGTTATGCAATTTCTCCTGAGTACGCCAATACCCCATATGTGGGGGAAAACCACTGTTTGGGCACACGGCAGAGCTCGTAAGGGAAGGAGCGCCGTTTGACTTTTTCAAACTAAAATTGGCTGGAGTTGAGATTGGACGCCATGTCGCGCTTGGAGAACCTCTGATGCGCCTAAACAGTGGAAACCCCCACAAGTGACACCATTTTGGAAACTAGACCCCCTAAGGTACTTATCTAGATCTGTTGTGAGCACTTTGAACCCCCAAGTGTTTCACAAAAGTTTATAATGCCTGGGTGTGAAAAAAAAAAAAAAAAAATTCCACAAAAATGATTTTTTAGTCCTAAATTTTTGAATTTTCCCAAGGAAATTGGACCCCAAAAGTTGTTGTCCAATTTGTCCTGAGTACGCTGATACCCCATATGTGGGGGTGAAAAACTGTTTGGGCGCACGGCAGGGCTTGGAAAGGAAGTAGTAACGTTTTGGAATGCAGACGTTGATGGGGGTCATGTTCCGTTTGCAGTGCCCCAGATGAGCCTAAACAGTGGAAATCCCCCACAAGTGATCCCATTTTGGAAACTAGACCCCCTAAGGAACTTATCTAGATCTTTGGTGAGCACTTTGAACCCCCAAGTGCTTCACACAAGTTTATAATGCCCGGGCATGAAAATAAAAAATCCTATTTTTTTCCCACAAAAATTATCTTTTAGTCACTAATTTTTTATTTTCCCAAGGGTATCAGGAGAAATTGGACCACATAAGTTGTTGTCCAATTTGTCCTGAGTACGCTGATGCCCCATATGTGGGGGGGAACCACTGTTTGGGCGCACGGCAGAGCTCGGAAGGGAAGGAGCACCATTTGACTTTTTCCAACCAAAATTGGCTGGAATTGAGATTGGATGCCATGTTGCATTTGGAGAGCCCCTGATGTGCCTAAACAGTGGAAACCCCCACAAATGACCCCATTTGGGAAACTAGACCCCCTAAGGAACTTATCTAGATCTTTGGTGAGCAACTTGAACCCTCAAGTGCTTCACACAAGTTTATAACGTAGAGCCGTAAAATTTAAAAATCATATTTTTTCCACAAAAATGATCTTTTCACCCGAATTTTTATTTTTCCAAGGGTAACAAGACTCCAAAAGTTATTGTGCAATTTGTCCTGAGTACACTGATACCCCATATGTGGGGGTATACCACTGTTTGGGTGCATGGCAGAGTTTGGAAGGGAAGGAGCGCCGTCTCACTTTTTCAACGCAGAATTGGCTGGACGCCATGTCGTGTATGGAGAGCTCCTGATCTGCCTAAACAGTGGAAACCCCCACAAATGACACCATTTTGGAAACTAGACCCCTCAAGGAACTTATCTAGATGTGTGGTGAGAACTTTGAACCCCCAGGTGTTTCACTAAAGTTTATAACGTACAGCCTTAAAATAAAAAATCCTTTTTTTTTTTTACAAAAATGATTTTTTCGCCCCCAATATTTTATTTTCACAAGGGTAACAGAAGAAATTGGAACCCAAAAGTTGTTGTCCAATTTGTCCTGAGTACGCTGATACCCAATATGTAGGAGAAAACTACTGTATGGGTGCACGTCAGGGCTCGGAAGGGAAGTAGTGACGTTTTGGATTGCAGACTTTGATGGAATGGTCTGGGGGCGTCATGTCGCATTTGGAGAGCCCCTGATACGCCTAAACAGTGGAAACCCCCCACAAGTGACCCCATTTTGGAAAATAGACCCCACAAGGAACTTATCTAGATGTGTGGTGAGCACTTTGAACCCGAAGTGCTTCACAGAAGTTTATAACGCACAGCCGTAAAAATAAAAAATCCTTTTTTTTTTTACAAAAATGATTTTTTCGCCCCCAATATTTTATTTTCACAAGGGTAACAGGAGAAATTGGACCCCAAAAGTTGTTGTCCAATTTGTCCTGAGTACGCTGATACCCAATATGTGGGAGAAAACTACTGTATGGGCGCATGTCAGGGCTCGGAAAGGGAAGTAGTGACGTTTTGGATTGCAGACTTTGATGGAATGGTCTGGGGGCGTCATGTCGCATTTGGAGAGCCCCTGATGCGCCTAAACAGTGGAAATCCCCAACAAGTGACCCCATTTTGGAAAATAGACCCCACAAGGAACTTATTTAGATGTGTGGTGAGCGCTATGAAGCCCCAAGTGCTTCACAGAAGTTTATAATGTACAGCCGTAAAAACAAAAAAATCTTATTTTTTTTACAAAAATAATATTTTCGCCCCCAGTTTTTTATTTTCCCAAGGGTAACAGAAGAAATAGGACAAATTTCACAATAACTCTTGGGGTCCAGAGTACGCTGATACCCCATATGTGGGGATAAACTACTGTTTGGACGCATGGCAGAGCTCAGAAGTGAAGGAACACCGTTTGACTTTTTCAACGCAGAATTGGCTGGAATGGAGATCAGACGCCATGTCACATTTGGAGAGCCCCTGATGTGCCTAAACAGCGGAAACCCCCCAATTCTAACTCCAACCCTAACCCCAACACACCCCTAACCCTAGTCCCAACCCTAATCCCAACCCTAACCCTAATCCTAACTCTAACCCTAATCCTAACTTTAGCGCCAACCCTAACCCTAACTTTAGCCGAAACCCTAACCCTAACCCTAATGGGAAAATGGAAATAAATACATTTTTTTAATTTTATTATTTTTCCCTAACTAAGGGGGTGATAAAGGGGGGTTTGATTTACTATTTATAGCGGGTTTTATGATTGGCAGCTGTCACGCTAAAAGACGCTTTTTATTGCAAAAAGTAGTTTTTTGCATCGCCACATTTTGAGAGCTATAATTTTTGCATATTTTGGCCCACAATGTCATGTGAGGTCTTAATTTTTGCGGGACGAGGTGACGCTTTTATTGGTACCATTTTTGAGCACGTGACATTTTTTGATCGCTTTTTATTTCGATTTTTGGGAGGTTAGAATGAACAAAAATCAGCAATTCATGAATTTCTTTTGGGTGAGGCGTTTTTATTGTTCCGCGTGTGGTAAAATCGATAAAGCAGTTTTATTCTTCGGGTCAGTACGATTATGGCGATACCTCATTTATATAATTTTTTTATGTTTTGGCGCTTTTATAGAATAAAAACAATTTTATATAAAAAATAATTATTTTTGCATCGCTTTATTCTGCGAGCTATAACTTTTTTATTTTTTCACTGATGATGCTGTGTGACGGCTCGTTTTTTGCGGGACAAGATGACGTTTTCAGCGGTACCATGGTTATTTATATCCGTCTTTTTGATCGCGTGTTATTCCACTTTTTGTTATGATGATAAAGCACTGATTTTTTGCTTCGTTTTTATTTTTTATTTTTTAAGGGGTTCACAAAAGGGGTTAACTAGTGGGACAGTTTTATAGGGGGGGTCGTTACGGACGCGGCGATACCATATATGTGTACTTTTATTGTTTTATTTTTTTTATTTACAATAAGTAATGAATTTATTGGGGAATATTTTTTTTTTTTTTTTTTGGATTTTTTTTTACACGTTTATTTTTACTTTTTTTTACTTTTTTACTTTGTCCCAGGGTGGGACATCACTGTATTTCATCAGATCGCTGGTGTGACAGTGTGCACAGCACTCTGTCACACCAGCGATGTGACAGGCAGTGCAGGACGCTTCCTCATGCCTGCTCTCGGCAGGCACTGAGGAAGCCGCCTCCCTCCAGGACCCCAGCGCCATCTTGGATCCGGGTCCTGGGAGGGAGGAAGCCCTCAGAGCAGCGCGATCACATCGCGCTGCTCTGAGCGTCTCAGGGGGCGCGCAGGGAGCCCCCACCCTGCGCGATCCTCCCCTGTGCCCCCACTACACCGCGATCATGTTTGATCGCGGTGTGCTAGGGGTTAATGTGCCGGGAGCGGTCCGTGACCGCTCCTGACACACAGTCACGGGTGTCAGCTGTGATAATCAGCTGACACCCGGCGGCGATTAGCTGCGCTCCCTCCGGGAGCGCAGCTAATCGCCTATGACGTACTATCCCGTCCATGGTCAGAATGGCACGGGTTTTATGGACGGGATAGTACGTCTAATGTCAGAGAGGGGTTAATGAGAAAAGTTTTTGTCACGACTCTGTTGTCAGATTACCGGGGTCCAGGGCTCCTTCCCTGTCTCTAACGATAGGGGCACACTAGCTATCCCTGCTCCCTGGATAACTTCTGATGGTGAAGACACCAGGGCCACAGACCTTGCTGAACTCCTGAATCAGCCCTATATCTGTACCCCACCACCACCCAAGGAAGTGGGGAGTACTAGTATATGAATATACACAAACCAGACAAACAAGGAAAGATACCAAATATGTACCCATAGAAAACCGAGAGGAACATCTGGAAGAAATGGAATGTAAACTAAATAGGATACAAAGGGAATTTGCAAACAGCCAAAAAGTCCAAGCAACAGTCACAAAACAATTCTGTCTCTGAGTTCCTTGGCCAGTTCCTTTGACCTCAAGATTCTCATTTGGTCTGACATGCTCTGACATGCACTGTGAGCTGTGAGGTCTTATATAAACAGGTATGTGCCTTTACAAATCAAGTCCTATCAGTTTAATTAAACACAGCTGGACTCCAATGGAGTAGAACCATCTCAAGGAGGATCACAAGGAAATGAACAGCATGTGATTTAAATATGAGTGTCTGAACAGAGGGTCTGAATACTTATGACCATGTGATATTTCAGTTTTTATTTTTTAATATATTTGCAAAAATTTGTACATTTCTGTTTTTTCAGTCAAGATGGGGTGCAGAGTGTACATTAAATGAGAAAAAAAAATGAATTTTTTAAATTTACCAAATGGCTACAATGAAACAAAGTGAAAAATTTAAAGGGGTCTGAATACTTTCCGTACCCACTGTATGCCTACCCAGCCTGCAGTGTGGACTGTCAACATGGTGAGGGTTCACAGTCGTGTGCCGTGTCTGTCAATGGGGTAATGATTCTAGGACTGTTGGACTCTGGAAGTCAGGTGACCCTAATCAGCGCTGCATTGCCCCACCAGTTAATCCCTAATAAGTTTGTGGGCATCCGCTGCATACACGGAGAAGCCAAGGACTACCCTGTAGCCTGCGTAACCTTGGAAACAGACTGTGGTGATAGAGCCTATGAGATTGGGGTAGTAAAGGACTTAATCCATCCTGTCATCCTGGGGCGGGATTTTGCTCTGTTTTGGAACTTGTGGTAAAAGGGGGATGTACAGAGTGTCCCGGTCAAAAGCAAGGCCCCTCTGAAGGCGACTACATCAAAATCGGAAGTGAACGAGTTTCCCCTATGCGTCTTCCCTGACTTAGAGGTGCCCGAAAAGAACTTTGGGACTGCTCAACTCCGGGACCTTACATTGAGGAGGACATTTGAGAATGTGACTGTATACAATGGGTTGCTCAAGAGCTGGGGGCAAACACCAGGTTTTCTCATTTTGCAGTACATGGCGAGTTATTGTATCTGGTGACCAAACTGAGGGGAGGAGAGATAGTAGAGCAGTTGTTAGTTCCAGGACCCTACTGGAGGGGGGTTTTAGACATGACCCATTCACATGTTTTGGGTGGACATCTGGGGTGGAGAAAGCTCAGGAAAGAATCTTACAGAGGTTCTATTGGCCATGGTGTTACCAAGAGATCCTGAATTACTGTAGGTCCTGCCCCACCTGTTAAATAACTGCTCCTACCTCTCACTTCCAAAGCTCCTTAGGGCCCTTGCCTGTGATAGAAATCCCCTTTGAGAGGATTGCTATGGACCTGGTAGGTCCCCTCATTAAATCAGCATGCGGCCATCTGTACATCTTAGTGATCATGGACTACGCGACCAGATACCCGGAAGCAGTGCCACTGAGGAACGCCTCAGCTAACAGTATAGCCCGGGAACCGACCAGCAAGGCTAAGGCAATTCCAGCCTGGGGACCGCGTGCTAGTACTTATCCCTACGGTGGAAAGCAAATTCTTGGCAAAGTGGCAAGGCCCGTATGAGATAGTGAAAAAACTTGGGGGTGTGAATTACAATGTACACCAGCTCAGTCGCAGGAAGCTGTACCTGGTATACCATATAAACCTATTCAAACCTTGGCGGGACTGTGAACCGCTAGAAGCTCCTTGCCTGGAGGCCCGTCCCGAAGCCAAGATCAAGGAGGTCGTGATCATTGAGATGCTAACACCAGCCCAGAAGAAACAATATCGAGAACTGATGCAGCGGAACCGTGACTTGTTCTCGGAGTTGCCAGGGCACACACAGGTTGTGGAACACGATGTGTCAACAGAGCCACATGTAAGGGTAAACCTCAAACCCTTCAGAATGCCTGAAGCATGCCAGGAGATAATCTTCAAGGAGGTGAAGAGAATGCTGGACCTCGGGGTGACATAGGAATCAAGAAGTGGCTGGTCAAGTCCCATCGTCTTCATACCAAAGCCCAATGGTGAATGGCGGTTTTGTAATGGCTACTGCAAACTCAATGAGGTGTCCCGTTTTGATGCATACCTGATGCCCCGCGACTGGGACCCATCACAACCCTCGACCTGACGAAGGGGAACTGACAGATTCCCATGTCCCAGAGCGCCAAGGAGAAGACTACATTCTCGACGCCGGATGGGTGTTTTCAGTACACAAGGATGCCCTTCGGACTGGATGGATTGAATCTTGGATCCACATAAGAAATATGCTGCAGCCTACTTGGATGACATTATCATCTATATCCCTGACTGGAGCTCACACCTGCACAAGGTACAGGCGATCCTCGATGCATTGTGGAAAGCATGATTTACCATAAATCCAAAGCACTGTGCCATAGGGAAGGGGGAGGCGAGGTACTTGGCTACATTATCGGGAGAAGCGAGATTAAGCCCCAGTTGACTAAGATAGAGGCAATTCAGAAGTGGCCGCAACCACTATCCAAGAAACAAGTGATGGCCTTTCTTGGGATTGTGGGGTATTACCGGCGTTTTATCCCAAACTATGTCATAATTGCCGCGCCGTTAATGGATCTCCTTCTGGGTACTCAGTCGACGAGGGTGAAATGGACTCCTGACACAGAGAGGGCGTTTCAAGAACTCAAGCATGCTCTGTGTAAGCACCCGGTTCTGACTGCACCAGACTTTAGCAAATAATTTTGTGGTCCAGACTGATGCTTCAGAGGTTGAGTTGGGAGCCATGCTGTCACAGGAAATAAATGAAGAGCATCCCATCCTGTACGTTAACCAAAAACTCTGCTTGCGAGAACTACGCCATAGTTGAGAAAGAGTGCTTGGCTATAAAGTGGGCCGTAGACACCCTGAAGTAGTACCTGCTAGATTGCAAGTTTAAGTTAGTGTCAGACCATGCCCCTCTGTGATGGTTGAGAGAGGAAAAGGGTAAGAATGCCAGGGTAACTAGGTGGTTCTTAGCCCTTCAAGACTTCACTTTCCATGTAGAGCAGAAGCCAGGGAGATTACATGGTAATACAGATGCTCACTCCCAAATTCCCTGTCTGATATCTGAAGGTGCCAAAACCCCCGGCTTTGAACAAAGGGGGGGGAATATGTGACAGAATCAATGGCATAGTCTGTGAAGGGAGATACAGTTAGGTCCATAAATATTTGGACAGAGACAACATTTATTTAATTTTGGTTGTAGACATTACCACAATGAATTTAAAAAAAACAATTCAGATGCAGTTGAAGTTCAGACTTTCAGCTTTCATTTGAGGGTATCCACATTAAAATTGGATGAAGGGTTTAGGAGTTTCAGCTCTTTAACATGTGCCACCCTGTTTTTAAAGGGACCAAAAGTAATTGGACAATTGACTTCAAGGCTATTTCATGGACAGGTGTGGGCAATCCCTTCGTTATGTCATTCTCAATTAAGCAGATAAAAGGGCTGGAGTTGATTTGAGGTGTGGTGTTTGCATTTGGAAGGTTTTGCTGTGAAGTAAACATGCAGTCAAAGGAGCTCTCCATGCAGGTGAAACAAGCCATCCTTAAGCTGCAAAAACAGAAAAAAACCCATCCAAGAAATTGCTACAACATTAGGAGTGGCAAAATCTACAGTTTCGTACATCCTGAGAAAGAAAGAAAGCACTGGTGAACTCATCAATGCAAAAAGACCTTGGCGCCCATGGAAGACAACAGTGGTGGATGATCGCAGAATACTCTCCATGGTGAAGAGAAACCCCTTCACAACAGCCAACCAAGTGAACAACACTCTCCAGGAGGTAGACGTATCAATATCCAAATCTACCATAAAGAGAAGACTGCATGACAGTAAATACAGAGGGTTCACTGCACGGTGCAAGCCACTCATAAGCATCAAGAATAAAAAGGCTAGGCTGGACTTTGCTAAAAAACATTTAAAAGAGCCAGCACAGTTCTGGAAGAACATTCTTTGGACAAATGAAACCAAGATCTACCTCTACCAGAATGATGGAAAGAGAAAAGTATGGCGAAGGCGTGGTACAGCTCATGATCCAAAGCATACCACATCATCTGTAAAACACGACGGTGGCAGTGTGATGGCTTGGGCATGCATGGCTGCCAGTGGCACTGGGTCACTAGTGTTTATTGATGATGTGACACAGGACAGAAGCAGCCGAATGAATTCTGAGGTATTCAGAGCCATACTGTGTGCTCAGATCCAGCCAAATGCAGCCAAACTGATTGGTCGTCGTTTCATACTACAGATGGACAATGACCCAAAACATAAAGCCAAAGCAACCCAGGAGTTTATTAAAGCCAAGAAGTGGAATATTCTTGAATGGCCAAGTCAGTCACCTGATCTCAACCCAATTGAGCATGCATTTCACTTGTTAAAGGCTAAACTTCAGACAGAAAGGCCCACAAACAAACAGCAACTGAAAACCACCGCAGTGAAGGCCTGGCAGAGCATCAAAAAGGAGGAAACGCAGCGTCTGGTGATGTCCATGAGTTCAAGACTCCAGGCAGTCATTGCCAACAAAGGGTTTTCAACCAAGTACTAGAAATGATCATTTTATTTACAATTATTTAATCTGTCCAATTACTTTTGGTCCCTTTAAAAACAGGGTGGCACACGTTAAGGAGCTGAAACTCCTAAACCCTTCATCCAATTTTAATGCGGATACCCTCAAATGAAAGCTGAAAGTCTGAACTTCAACTGCATCTGAATTGTTTTGTTTACAATTCATTGTGGTAATGTTTAGAACCAAAATTAAATAAATGTTGTCTCTGTCCAAATATTTATGGACCTAACTGTACGTGTCACTGCGATTACTGCGGTCAGTGATGTAAAACCAGAGTGTTTTTTCCTCCAGCACACTAAGTGCTGAGAGGGTTAATAGGAATGTATGTTATTGGCTGGTTCTAGTGGACCTTCATAGAGCGGGTGGGCAGAGGTCCACCGTATCTCCACATGCAGAGTCCTGCCCGAACCTGTGTGAGGTCAAGGTCATGTGACCATCACAAGGGCGGACATACCACATGTGCAGCCTGTGCGGCTGCACCGCGGCCCGGAGGAGGAGGGGGCCCCTACATGTGCGACGGTCAGGGAAAGATCCCTGCAGCTCCACTGCCTGCAAGAAAAAATGGCAGCGGAGCTGCAGCAATCCATCCTGCTTCCTGCCTCTCACACAGTCAGTGGTGCGGCTGGATGACATCATCATTCAGCACCATGGCTGTGCCAGAGAAAGGAAGCTGCCGGCGACGGTGATGCCATGGGAGAGCGTGCGGAGAGGTGAGAGGTGTCTGTGTGTGTCGCTGTGGGGAAACATGCAGAGAGGTAAATGGTGCTGTGTGTAGGTGGAGGAGAGGGCAGTGATGGGGAGAAGGCAATGATAAGGGTGACGGAGAGGGCAATGATGGGGTGGTGGGGGAGAAAGCAATGATGGTTGCAGTTGAAAGGACAATGATGGTGGTGGGGGAGAGAAGGCAATGATGGAGGTGGTGGAAAGGACAATGATGGGGGTGCTGGGGAAGGAGGCAATGATGGAGGTGGGGAGAAGGCAATGATGGTGGCAGTTGAAAGGACAATGATGGGGGTAGTAGGGGAGGAGGAAATGATGGAGATGGTGGAATGGGCAATGATGGGGGTGGTGGGGAAGGAGGCAATAATGGGAGGATCTTGTGAGGATCGGAGGTTTCGTGCAGGTAAGTACCGAGAGACAAGGTCACAGATGTTTAGAGGAGACAGGCTGTGGATGGCTTTGTATGCCATGGTTAGGGTTTTGAACTGGAGTCTCTGGGTAATAGGGACCCAGCGAAGGGATTGACAGAGAGGAGAGACTGGGGGATAGCAGGGGAACAGGTGGATTAGTCAGGCAGCAGAGTTTAGGATAGATTGAAGGGGTGCGAGAGTGTTAGAAGGGAGGCCACAAAGTAAAAGGTTGCAGTAGTCAAGGCAGGAGATGATGAGGGCATGCAGTAGAGAAATATTTTTGAGTTGAAGTTGTCAGGAAGTAGAAAGTGCTTGGATATGTGGTTTGAAGGAGAGATCAGAGTCAAGGATTACCCAGAGGCAGTGAGCTTGTGGAATTGGGGAGAGTGAGCAGCCATTTACTTTAATGGATAGGTTTGTTGAGAGAGTCGAGTGAAATGGGGAAAGATGATGATTTCTGTTTTGTCCATGTTAAGTTTTAGAAATCTAGCGGAGAAGGATGAAATAGCGGACAGACATTGTGGAATTTTTGTTAGTAGGGAGGCGATATCTGGTCCAGAGAAGTAGATCTGTGTGTCATCAGCATAGAGGCAATACTGCAAGCCGTGAGATTCTGTGAGCTGTCCCTGGCCGAAGGTGTAAATGGAGAAGAGCAGGGGCACTAGGACTGAACCTTGCGGGACTCCGACAGATAGGGAGCGAGGTGAGGAGGTGGTGTGTGAGTGGGAGACACTGAATGTCCGGTCTGATAGGTGTGACGCGATCCAAGATCGGGCCAAGTCAGTGATACCAAAGATGAGAGGGTCTGTAGTAATAAGAAGTGGTCCACTGTGTCAAAGACAGAGGACAGATCCAGAAGGAGGAGCACAGAGTAGTGTCGCTTGGCCTTGGCAGTCAGTAGGTTATTGGTGACTTTTGTGAGGGCAGTTTCAGTGGAGTGACGCGGTCAGAAACCAGATTGTAAGCGGTCAAAGAGAGAACAGGAAGAGAGGTGGGAGGACAGTTCGAAATTGACATTTTGTTCCAGTAGTTTTGAGGCATAGGGGAAAAGTGATATCGGGCGATAGCTAGATACAGAGGATGGGTCAAGCGAGTGCTTTTTAAGGATGGGTGTGATTGAGGCATGTTTGAAGCATGAGAGGAATACACCAGTTGTTAGTGATATGTTGAAGAGATAGGTTAGGGTTGGGATGAAGACTGTGGTGCGGTTTGGGATGAAGTGGGATGGGATCAGGTCAAGTGCATAGGTGGTGAGATGTGATCTCGAGAGTAGGCAGAAAGTTGGTCTTCTGTAATGGTTGAGAAGCTGGTTTTGGAGGAGGAGGCCTGAGTAGTTAGGAGGAGGGACTCTGGGGTGGTAGCCCAAAGCTTTCCCTGATGTTGTCTTCAGCTGTGATAAGTGGAGAGGGAGGAGGTGCTGGGGACGGAGGAGAGAATTGAAGGTGTTGAATAGCTGTTTAGGGTGGTGAGACAGGGAGGATATGAGATGAGAAGTAGGTTTGTTTTGCTGTGGCGAGTGTGGCTTTGAAAGTAGTGAGGGACTGTTTGAATGCGGTGAAGTCCTCGTTGGAGTGTGATTCTTTTCCATCTCTGCTCAGCAACCCTGGTAGCCCGCCTTAGTTCTTTGGTCAGGCTGGTGTGCCAGGGTTGTCTGTTGATTTTTCAAGCTGTGTTATGTGTGAGAGGGGCGACCGATTCAAGAGCTACACCTATTGTGGTGTTATATAAAGTGGCAGCGGCATCCGCATTGTATAGGGAACTATAGAGTGAGTGTAGATCGAGGTGTTTGAGATTTCTGCGAAGGTGTGCAAGTTTGTGGGGTGGGGATTATGGAACTGGAGAGGGAAGAGAATGTAAGCAGGTTGTGGTCAGAAAGATTGTTGACCTGGAGAGGAGAGGGAAGAGAATGTAAGCAGGTTGTGGTCAGAAAGAGGTAGAGGTGAGTTAGAGAGGTTAGATAGGGAGCAGAGGCGGGTGAAGATGAGGTCCAGTGTGTGGCCATCTTTGTGAGTGGCTTCAGAAGACCATTAAGCGAGGCCGAAGGAGGAAGTGAGAGATAAAAGTTTAATGACAGCTGAGTGGAATGTGTCAATGGGTATGTTGACGTCACCCATGATGATAGTGGGGATGTCAGCAGAGAGGAAATTAAGTAGCCAGGTGGTAAAGTGGTCGAAGAAGGTGGCTGGCCCAGAGGGGCGGTAAATTACAGCCACTTGGAGGTTGATGTGGGAGTAGATGCGCACAAAGTGCATCTCAAAGGAAGGGAGGGTAACAGAGGGTGGCAGTGGGATGTGGGTGAAGGAGCTATTATCTGAAAGGAAAAAACCAACTCCTCTGCCATGCTTGCTGCTGGGGTGGGGGGTGTGGGAAAGGTGGAATCCATCATACGAATGTGCTGCTGTAGAGGCTGTGTCAGAGGGGGTGAGACAGGTTTCGGTAATAGTGAGGAAGGAAAGTTTGTTAGTATTGAAAAGATCATGGATGTAGTAAAGTTTGTTGCAGACAGAGCGAGCGTTCCATAGAGCTCTCGTTAGTGGGACTGGGGAAGCGGGGGCTGGGCGGATGAGTATAAGGTTAGAGAGGTTATGGAAATTTGTGATAGATTGTGGATGGAAGGTAGAAATGACTGTGGGGATGTGGTGAGGAGAACCAGGATTTGGAGAAATATCACCTGCAGTGAGGAGCAGAGAAAGTGATAGCAGGTGGGAGCAGGAGAGGGCATGAGGGGGCTGTCTGTGTTTGGAGACAGAGGATTGCATGTTGAGGAAGTTCTGAGAAGGTGAGATGGATGGGGTGGACGGAGGAGAGATAATCAGTTCCTTACTTGGCGTAGGGATTAGGGGGGTTAGCAGAAAGTTAAGGATTATAGCGGTGAGAGTGAAAACAGAAACATTGTTTACCTTGACTTTCCAGTGACCTTCAGTTCCCTTCTGGTTTAATTCTGGATTAATTCTCTCATTGCTCCACACACTTGTATGATACACTTATATGATGCACTGAGCAGACTAACGATTGCAATTAGGTGCACATTCACAGTGTGGCCATTAACAAACATAGCTTAGAATAAAAACAAAATGAGCAAATACCCTGAAGTAAGTAAATAGGGTCCTTCTCTGCCCCATCTATTGAGGCCTGCTGGCACATAGAGAGGTTTTACATTAGAGATGGGACCATCCTGATTTGGTACAT
>JARQOD010000001.1:723905418-723961887 GCA_033576555.1 Oophaga sylvatica
AACAGGGAGTATACGGTTGTTTATTGTATTTTTTTTTTTTTACAGGAGAACGATGGCTTCGGGATTAGGTGATTGCTGAGTATGTACTCTTATGTTATATGTTGTATGTACTGTCTGTAATGCATGTTATATGTATGTACTGTATGTTCTGTAAGTTTTTTTTTTTTTTTACTACTAAACATGCATTGTCTGATGGGACTACTTTCCCATCATCGGCATTGCTATGGCTATGTGCACACGTTGAGGATTTTTTGCATTTTTTTAGCGTTTTTGCAGCGGTTTTCCGCTGCAAAAACGCATGCATTAAACATCCTATCATTAGAATGCATTCCGCATTTTTTGTGCACATGCTGCGTTTTTTTTTCCGCGAAAAAATGCATCGCGGAAAAAATGCAGCATGTTCATTCTTTTTCCGGAATCACGGCGATTCCGTCGCCATAGGAATGCATTGAACCGCTTAATTTCCGCATGTGGCTATGCCCACCATGCGCAAAGTAAGCGGTTCAAGTGTAGATGGTACCCAGGGTCTGGAGGAGAGGAGACCCTGGGTACCATATCCTTGGTAAAACAATAATTAAAATAAAAATAGTGATATTCTCACCTTCCGGCGGCCCCCGCAGCTTTCCCGCCTCTCAGCGATGCTCCCGGCAACTTCCGTTCCCAGTGATGTCTTGCGAGAATCACCCCAGATGACGTAGCGGTCTGGCCTGATGCTACGTCATCTGGGGTCATTATTGCTAAGCATCCTTGGGAACGGGAGTTGCCGGGAGCGTCGCTGAGAGGCGGGGAGGCTGCGGGGGCCGCCGGAAGGTGAGAATATCATGATTTTTTTTATTTTTTTAACATTATATCTTTTTACTATTGATGCGGCATAGGCAGCATCAATAGTAAAAAGTTGCTCACACTTGTCAAACACTTGTTTCACCAGTGTGACCAACCTGTTAATCAGTTTTCCAAGTCATAGAACAGACTAATGAATAGCAACAGATGCATGATGCATTTAATAACCACAATTGGAGTTGCCATATAGGACTGGTATAAATAGATCTATCGTATGAACAACAACAAGCAAGGGGTGGTAACATTACCACAAAAACACGACCACAGATCCATATTAGCCAAAAAATTACAAAACTTTATTAAATACTTAACATACACAGGTAAAAATGCAATGAGAGATAGCAAGCACATATGTGAGAAAACGTGCAGCAATGGAAAAGGACGCACACAAATCACCTGGGCACTAGAGAGCATGTAATCAAGGTCTACAAGAGCTGTTGTAGGGAATAGTGTTATGTACGGTAGCTGGAGGACAGGAACAACAGCAGGGCAGCCGAACACCTGAGGTGTTGGTAACTAATGGGTTGCAGAAACCTGAACTAACCACACAACTAGAGGTAGCCGTGGAGCGTTCCTACGTTGATCCTAGACGCCTCGTGACAGCCTGAGAGCTAGCTATACCTAAAGATAGAAACAGGAAAGCTAACTGCCCCGAAGTAGAGCCCCAAAGGAATAGGCAGCCCCCAAACATATAATGGCGGTTAGACAAGATGAAAACACAAACGCAGGCAGAAAACAGATTGAGCAAACGCTGGGGCCACTAGCTGACTAAATAGGAAAGGACAGGAGAGATTACTTTCTGCAACCCAGAAAACCCTACAAAAATCCAACAATTCTGATTACAAAAATACTGAGATCACACGATCTCGCCACCCACTAAATCAGATCCCAGTGTGAACAAAACCAAGCTGCAGCCGCTGAAAAAGCAGGAAAAAGCAAATGAAAAAACAACAGAGGCTACAGACAAACTGTGAGGAGCTCAGGCCCCAGGAGGGGACCCGGCTGTCCTCCACAAATGTGCAGAAAACAATGCAAATAGCAAGCACAAAAATAAAAGCAGAAAATATCTTATCTGATAGCAGAAGATGCAGGCAAGACTCAGCAAACTTCCAAATGAACCAGGAACCACAATTGAGACAAGAACAATTGATCACCGGCAACCATCATGGGAGGGAACCTCCCTTATATCAGACCAGTCCGTGATCCCAGATTGCCATTCCTCGCTGAAAGGTTCAGTACTGTCTGTAACCACCAGAGGGATCCTCTGCTCAGAAACCATCTCTAGCACATTCATAACAGTACCCCCCTTGAGGAGGGGTCACCGAACCCTCACTTGTGCAACCAAGTCGATCAGGATGAGCTCGGTGATAGGCATGGATCAGTCTCCTAGCATGGATGTCCGAAGCAAACACCCAAGAATTGTCCTCCTGACCATAACCTCTCCACTTAACCAAATACTGGAGTTTCTGTCTAGAAAAACGAGAATCAAATATTTTCTCAACCACATACTCCAGATTGCCCTCAACCAAAACAGGGTCAGGAGGCGCAGCCATAGGAACCACTGGCTCGACAAACCTCTTCAATAAGGACTTGTGGAACACGTTATGGATTTTAAATGTCCCTGGAAGAAGCAAACTGAAGGAAACAGGATTAAGAATCTCCATGATCTTATAAGGTCCAATGAACCTAGGCTTAAACTTTGGAGATGCAACCCTCATAGGGATATTTCTTGAGGACAACCAAACCAAGTCCCCCACTTTAAACCGAGGACCATCAGTCCTATGCTGGTTGGCAAACCGTTGGGCCTTCTTCTGAGAGAGAGACAACCTCTCCGCTACCTGGTCCCAAATCTGCTGCATTCGCTCCACAACAGAGTCAACACCCGACAGACAGAAGCCTCCGCCTGTCCCGAAGAAAATCGAGGGTGAAACCCAAAATTGCAGAAAAATGGAGACATCAAGGTGGCAGAGCTAGCCCTATTATTAAGAGCAAACTCAGCCAAAGGCAAAAAAGAGACCCAGTCATCATGATCAGCAGACACAAAACATCTCAAATAAGTTTCCAAGGTCTGGTTTGTTCTCTTGGTTTGTCCATTGGTCTGAGGATGAAAAGCAGAGGAGAAAGATAATTGAACACCAAGTTTAGAACAAAATGTCCTCAAAAATATGGAAACAAACTGGACTCCTCTGTCAGACACAATGTTCTCCGGAATGCCATGTAACCAAACCACGTGCTGAAGGAACAAAGGCACCAATTCGGAGGAGGAAGGTAACTTAGGTAATGGCACAAGATGTATCATCTTGGAAAACCTATCACAGATTACCCAGATAACGGTCATTCTCTGAGAAACAGGGAGGTCGGAAATAAAATTCATAGAGATATGGGTCCATGGCCTCTTGGGCACAGGTAATGGCATTAACAAACCACTAGAGCGAGAGCAAGCCTTGGAGCGAGAGCAAGTCCCACAGGACTGCACAAACTCCCTGATGTCACGAGACAAAGTAGGCCACCAAAAGGACCGACTCACCAAGTCTCTGGTACCAAAAATCACGGGATGACCAGCCAACGCGGAACAATGAATCTCAGACATCACACTCTTCTTCCACTAGTCTGGGACAAACAATTTCCCAACAGGGCAGCGCTCAGGTTTATCCTCCTGACACCCTTCCAGAGCCAGTCTCAAATTGGGCGAGATGGCGGAAAGAACTACACCCTCTTTCAAAATAACAGTAGGATCAGATAACTCAGGAGAGTCCGCAAAGAAACTCCTCGAGAGGGCATCCGCCTTAACATTCTTAGTGCCAGGAAGAAAAGAAACCACAAAATTAAAACGTGTGAAAAACAAGGCCCACCTGGCCTGTCTAGGATTAAGTCGCTTGGCTGATTCCAGATAAACCAGATTCTTATGGTCCGTGTGGACCACCACCTGATGTTTGGCTCCTTCCAGCCAATGTCTCCACTCTTCAAAGGCCCACTTCATGGCCAATAACTCCCGATTACCCACGTCATAATTACGTTCAGTTGGAGAAAATTTTCAGAGAAAAAGGCACAAGGGTTACTCTTAGAGGTCTCTGGATCTCTTTGGGACAAAACGGCACCTGCCCCAATTTCAGAGGCATCAACCTCCACCTGAAACGGTAGAGAAACATCAGGCTGCCGTAGAACAGGAGCAGAAGTGAATCTCTGCTTAAGTTCCTGAAACGCAGAGACTGCCTCAGGAGGCCAATTCACCACATCAGAACCCTTTTTGGTCAAATCAGTCAATGGTTTAACAATACCGGAGAAATTACCAATAAATTTACGATAAAAATTGGCAAAACCCAAAAATCTCTGAAGAGCCTTTAATGAAGTAGGTTGGACCCAATCACAGATGGCCTGAACCTTGACCGGGTCCATTTCAATAACAGACGGAGACAAAATGAATCCCAGAAATGAGACCTTCTGTACGCCAAAAAGACACTTTGACCCCTTCACATACAGTGCATTCTCTCTCAAAATCTGGAACACAGTCCAAACATGTTTCACATGAGAGTCCCAGTTATTGGAAAAAATCAAGATATCATCCAAATAAACAATCAGAAATTTATCCACAAAATCCCTGAAAATATCATTCATGAAGGATTGGAAGACGGAAGGAGCATTAGTGAGCCCAAAGGGCATCACTAGGTACTCAAAATGCCCCTCTGGGGTACTAAACGCCGTCTTCCATTCATCCCCGTGCTTAATGCGAATAAGGTTATACGCTCCCCTGAGGTCAAGCTTGGTAAACCAACTAGCACTTTTCACCCTGGAAAACAGGTCAGAAATCAAGGGTAACGGATATTGATACTTCACAGTGATCTTATTCAAGAGACGATAATCAATACACGGCCTCAATGAACCATCCTTTTTGGCCACAAAGAAAAAACCGGCACCCAAGGGTGAAGAGGATGGTCTGATATGACCCTTCTCCAATGACTCCTTGATATAAGATCGCATAGCATCGTGTTTAGGTACAGACAAGTTAAAAAGGCGACCTTTACGAAATTTACCACCAGGCACTAATTCAATAGCGCAATCATAGCTCCTGTGAGGGGGCAAGGATGCAGATTTACTTTCACTAAATACATCCGAAAAATCAGTCAAAAAGTCAGGAACATCCTGAGACTGGGGAGAGGCAGAAAAAACTGGAGTGTCGGCATTAACACATTGGCAGCCCCAACTGGTCACAGACACAGATTTCCAATCCAAAACAGGATTATGAGACTGCAACCAAGGGAAACCTAGTACAATAATGTCATGCAGATTATACAGCACCAGAAATTTGCAATTCTCCTGATGATCTGGTTCAACCCTCATTATCACCTGAGTAGAAAACTGGGGTTTATTCTCCGCTAAAGTGGTAGAATCAATGCCCAGTAGGGGAATAGACTTCCGCAGGGGTATCATGGGAAACCCACAACGTTTGGCAAAGTCAAAATCCATCAGGTTAATAGCTTCTTCTGAATCAACAGAAGCCTGAGCAGAAAATGTGGACAGGGAGCAAATGAGGGTAACAGTCAACAGAAATTTAGTCTGAACACTACCCAAGACAACTGAGCGCGCAAAACGTCTTCCCCGCTTAGGGCAGACGGAAATAGCATGGGACGCGTCACCACAGTAGAAACATAACCCACTGCGCCTACGAAACTCATGACACTGAGCCCCAGAAGTCACTCCATCACACTGCATGGGCTCAGGAGCTGGCTCACAAGGCAACACTATCTCACGCATACCTCTGCGCTCACGCAAACGTCTGTCAATTTGAATGGCCAAAGACATGGAATCATTGAGACCAGAGGGAACAGGGAATCCCACCATAACGTCCTTTACTTTTTCTGACAGACCCTTTCGAAAAAGGGCTGCCAAAGCATGATCATTCCATTTGGTCAGAACTGCCCACTTTCGAAATTTCTGACAGTACAACTCAGCGTCTTCAAGACCCTGATTTAATGCCAACAGGATCTTTTCAGCTTGATCAGTGACTAGGTTCATCGTACAATAACCCCAGAGCCTGAAAAAATACATCAATATCATTCAAAACAGGATCCCCAGGTGTCAGGGAAAAAGCCCAATCCTGAGGGTCGCCGCGCAGCAGGGAGATGACAATTTGAACCTGCTGTGCAGCGTTCCCTGAGGACTTAGGCCTTAAGGCAAAAAACAACTTACAGTTATTTTTGAAATTCAGAAATTTAGATCGATCCCCCAAAAAAAAATCTGGCATGGGAATCCTAGGTTCCACAACCGGCAACCCAGCAAGATAGGTAGCAATACTCCGAAACTCAGTGGCAAGCTGATCCACACAACCAGACAACTGTGCAAACTCCATTGAGAGAGAAAAAAAATCCTCCTCAGCACCCAGAGAAAAAGAGGGAAAAAATGCAACAAACAGAAGAAAAAAAAAGAAAAAAATCTGACAACTGACAACTTTTTTTTTTTTCCACACTATTTTTCCCTTCTGTGAGTACCATATAATTTTCAGTTTGGCCGGTGATACTGTTATGTACAGTAGTTGAGGAGGACAGGAACAACAACAGGGCAGCCGAACACCGTAGATGTTGGTAACTAATGGGTTGCAGAAACCTGAACTAACCACACAACTAGAGGTAGCCGTGGAGCGTTCCTACGTTGATCCTAGACGCCTCGTGACAGCCTGAGAGCTAGCTATACCTAAAGATAGAAACAGGAAAGCTAACTGCCCCGAAGTAGAGCCCCAAAGGAATAGGCAGCCCCCAAACATATAATGGCAGTTAGACAAGATGAAAACACAAACGCAGGCAGAAAACAGATTGAGCAAACACTGGGGCCACAAGCTGACTAAATAGGAAAGGACAGGAGAGATTACTTTCTGCAACCCAGAAAACCCTACAAAAATCCAACAATTCTGATTACAAAAATACTGAGATCACACGATCTCGCCACCCACTAAATCAGATCTCAGTGTGAACAAAACCAAGCTGCAGCCGCTGAAAAAGAAGGAAAAAGCAAATGAAAAAACAACAGAGGCTACAGACAAACTGTGAGGAGCTCAGGCCCCAGGAGGGACCCGGCTGTCCTCCACAAATGTGCAGAAAACAATGCAAATAGCAAGCACAAAAATAAAAGCAGAAAATATCTTATCTGATAGCAGAAGATGCAGGCAAGACTCAGCAAACTTCCAAATGAACCAGGAACCACAATTGAGACACAAACAATTGATCACCGGCAACCATCATGGGAGGGAACCTCCCTTATATCAGACCAGTCCGTGATCCCAGATTGCCATTCCTCGCTGAAAGGTTCAGTACTGTCTGTAACCACCAGAGGGATCCTCTGCTCAGAAACCATCTCTAGCACATTCATAACAGAATAGGCAAATATCTTACAAAAATAAATAAGTAAATAGTCTCAAAAAAAATATATTATTTAATTATGGACGTACTTATCTATGGAAATATTTGTTACAGTGTTGTACTGTCCTATTCACAGGCCTATTCCATCTTTAATTTGTACCGAAAAGGAAAAACCCCAGCTGCATATATCTCTAAAGTAAGGACATGCAAGCATATAGTATGATGGTGCATTATAAACATGTCCAAATATTCAGCTGGTAGACTAGTGACGCACCGGACACCGGGTTCCCTGAGCATGCCACGTGCATCATCCACTAAGGTAGATATTATTGTAGGCACCATCACTACTGTATTCATGTGAGCTGTAGCGTTACTGATACCATACTATGGGATATTATCTAGTCTACCAGCTGAATATTTGGACATGTTTATAATGCACCATCATACTATATGCTTGCATGTCCTTACTTTAAAGATATATGCAGCTGGGGTTTTTCCTTTTCGGTACGAATTAAAGATGGAATAGGCCTTTGAATAGGACAGTACAACACTGTAACAATTATTTCCATAGATAAGTAAGTCCATAATTAAATATATATTTTTTGAGACTATTTACTTATTTATTTTTGTAAGATATTTGCCTATTCCCCACAACAGCTCTTGTAGACCTTGATTACGTGCTCACTAGTGCCCAGATGGTTTGTGTGCGTCCTTTTCCATTGCTGCACGTTTTCTCACATATGTGCTTGCTATCTCTGTCATTGCATTTTTACCTGTGTATATTAAGTATTTAATAAAGTTTTGTAATTTTTTGGCTAATATGGATCTGTGGTCGTGTTTTTGTGGTTATTTTACCACCCCTTGCTTAATCAGTTTTCCAAGCGATGCTACAGATCGCTTGCAAAACGCTAGCATTCTGCAAGCTAATTACGCTTGCAAAACGCTGGTTTCTGGCGGGAATACACATACCTATAAAATGCGTATTTCCCGCAGCAATTCCCGAACGTGTGCACATAGCCTATCACTGTGAGCATTCATTGCAGGATGGGAGCAGTAGTCCCATCGGACAATGGCTGCTTACACAGACACGCACAAACAGGGACACACGCACAGACCCGCACACACATACATGCACACAGTCACCGCCCACACAGTTCCCTCCTGCCAATCTGCAGCGTTCTCGCACCAACATCCACAGCAAATCCGCAGATATTTTTAGACCTGCTGTTTAGCTGCGGATGTGCATGACTCAATGCAAGTCAATGGGTGCAGAAACGCTGTAGATCCACAAAAGGAATTGACGTGCTGCGGAAAAAAAAACGCTGCGATTCAGCTCAGATTTTTTCCGCAGCATGTGCACAGCAATTTTTTCACATTGAATAACATTGTGCTCAAACCCTTGCGGATCTGCAGCGATTGCGCAACGTGTGCACACAGCCTTAAGCCCCCTCGAGATCAACCAAATACCCTGTTTTATCATCTTTTTACCAGCACTTGCTGTCTACTGTTGCTTTTTTACAACAGAGTATTTTTATACGTTTGTTTTGCTGTGTTTCAATTATATGTGTAGGTAGGATCTTGCTGTGATTAAAGTTGGCATAGGCTGATGGGTGGAATGCTTGGTCAGAGAACCCATGTATAAATATCAAAGATTGACTGTCAGTTCCAATCAGAAAACAGGTGTGAACATGTACAATCTAGACTTGCCACCTCTAACAAATGGAGTTGCACTCTGTAGCGCTATAGCATACAAATATGAAATTGGAATTGCATTACTGCTCTAGAAAATAGATTAAAATGAAGATACTTGGCGCATAAATTGGGCAATTTATATATGCCCAGTAAATAATGACAAGGTGATCCTCTTTGTTGGGAACCAAATCTGATATTCCAATTTATGTGCTAAATGTTCATTTTAATCTATTTTCTACAGCAGTAATGCAATTCCAATTTCATGTGTTTCATGTGTGTAAGCTATAGCATTATATCATGCAGATTTATTTGTTAGTTTTATCAGCCTATGGCGGTTTTAATCACAGCAGGATCCTAACTACTCATATAATTGTAGGCTAAATCAGCTCAGGAGAGGTATCACATTAGGTTAGATTTCCAGCAAAGAAGATCACCTTGTCGTTGGCTGCTGGGTAGAAATGAATTGGCCAATTATGTGCGAAGTATATATATTTTAATCTATTTTCTAGAGCAGTAAAGCAATTCCAATTTCATATATTTCATATGTGTATGCTATAGCATTATAGAATGCAGCGTTATTTGTTATATTAGGAGTTAGCTACTCTTAGCTTCCACCTGTTCATAGCCGTTTTCTATTTGGAAGTGACGGTCAGTCTTTGATATTTATACTGATGATATTGGTTACAGAAGACTTTCTAAACTACTGAAGGTTCCAGTGAGGACTGTTGGTGCCATAAGCCGTACTTGGTACTCCCCGCAACATTTCAGACAATAGGAGAGAAAATAATTATCAGAAGAGTTGTCCAAGAACCACCTGTGGAGAGCTACAGGAAGACCTGAAATTAGAATGTACAATTGTTTAAACGAAAACTATTAGTAATGCACTCAATCTCCATGACCTGTATGCACATTCACCACACAAGATCCCATTGCTGAACTAAAAGCATGTTCTAGCTCATTTAAAGTTTGCTCAACAACATTTAGACAAGCCTGTGAAATACTGGGAGAATATAGTCTGGTCAGATGAGAAAAAAAATTTAAATATTTGGATGCCATAATACACACCATGTTTGGAGTCCAAAAGACACTGCGCATCACGCGAAAAACTACATACCAACAGTGACGTTTGGAGGTGGAAACAGCCTGTGAGGTGCTGTTTTTCAGCATATGGTACTGGCAAACATCATATAATTGAAGAAAGGATGAATGGACAAATGTACCAAGACATTCTTGATAAAAATCTTTTGCCATCTACCAGGATGATGAAGATGAAACAAGGGTGGACATTTCAGCAAGGCAATGATCCCAAAACACAGCCAACGAAACTCTCAATTGGTTTTAGAGAAAGAAAATAAAGCTGTTATAATGACCCAGCCAATCACCCGACCTGAATCCAATAGAAAATTTATGGAAGGAACTAAAGCGCAGATTTCAGGATTCGAAGAATATTTGTGTGGAAGAATGGGCCAAAATCACACCTGAGCAATGTATGTGATGT
The DNA here is from genome assembly GCA_033576555.1 of Oophaga sylvatica. Classification (NCBI taxonomy): domain Eukaryota; kingdom Metazoa; phylum Chordata; class Amphibia; order Anura; family Dendrobatidae; genus Oophaga; species Oophaga sylvatica. Next base: position 723,915,799 of record JARQOD010000001.1, read on the forward strand.
TTCTCCATACAGGGCTTGTCTAGAAGTTGTCATCACCAACAAAGGCTTTTGTACAAAGTATTGATTAAATTTCGGTAAGCGAGTTCAATACTTTTTCTCACTGTTATTTCTCATTTTTACACATAACTGCATTTATGGACATCTATGGTTTGATTTATATGCCTGTGTCGATTGGATGGGTTCTTACTGACATCTGGTGAGAATGTCATGTCAATAGAAAATTTAGAAATATATTGACTTAGAAAATTGGTGATGTGTTCAATACAAATTTCAGCAGCTGTATGTGTAACTTATTTACAAAACAATATTCCAGAAAAGATGCTATTGATTATCTGGTATAATTAATGTATATACTCATGTATAAGCCGAGTTTTTCAGCACATTTTTTTGTGCTGAAAACACCCCCCCCTCAACTTATACACGAGTCACTGTCCCAGAAGCTGGCGAGGGAGGGGGAGCAGATGGTCACAGGAGGCTGGAACCGGCGGCTGCGGCTGTAGCTGTGCCCGCTGCTAAAGAGAAATGAATATTAACTGCACTGGCAATGAATATTCATTTCTCTTATAGCGCGCAGTCTTAGCCGCAGCCGCCGGCTTCCAGCAGCTGCAAAAAAAAAAACCTCTCCTACTTACCTTCCCTGCACGCCCTCGAAGCATCCTGTTTTGGCTTCCAGCAGCTCCTGTGGCCAAGCGATCAAGTGTCCCCGGTGAGTCTAGAAAGGTGAATATTCTTTACCTTAATGAGCGGGGACACGTGATCACTTGGCCACAGGGGCTGCTGGAAGCTGGAACAGGATGCTGCGAGGGCTTGCAGGGAAAGTAAGTAGGAGTTTGTTTTTTTTGTCTTTATGGTCTTCTCATGGGGGACCATGCATTCAAGGATAGGGATGAGAACCCATCATACAAGGATAGGGATGAGGAGCCATGCAGACAAGGATGGGGATTAGGAGCCATGCATACCAAAACAGGGATGAATCATAGAATGGTAGAGTTGGAAGGGACCTCCTGGGTCGTCTGGTCCAACCCCATGCTCAAAGCAGGATTCACTATATCATCCCAGACAGATGTCTGTCAAGCCTCTGTTTGAAGACTTCATTGATGGAGAACTCACCACCTCTCGTGGGAGACTGTTGCACTCATTGATCACCCTCTCAAAAGTTTTTTTTTTTCTAATATCTAATCTGTGTCTCCTCCCATTCAGTTTCATTCCATTGCTTCTAGTCTTTCCTTGTGTAAATGAAAGATGATCCTTCTACAATGTGACAGCCCTTCAGATATTTGTATACAGTTATTAAGTCTCCTCTCAGTCTTCTTTTTTGCAAGCTAAACATTCCCAAATCCTGTAACCGTTCCTCATAAGACATGGTTTGTAGACCTTTCACCAATTTGGGTCCACCTTCTTCCCCTTTTCGAAGATAGGAACAACATTTGCTCTTCTCCAGTCTTCTGGGACTTCTCCTGTTCTCCAAGAATTTTCAAAGATTATGGAGAGTGGTTCACAAAATTTCTTGTGCCATCTCCTTCAGTACTCTGGGGTGTAATTCATCTGGATCTAGAGACTTGAATTCATTTATGTTAGCTAAGTGTATCCGCACTATCTTTCTGTTTATAGATATCCTGGATTCTTCTATTCATTTAATAGGACAGTGAAGATCATTTGATGTTGCATTTCCTTTCTGAGAGAAAACAGATGCAAAATAGGAATTTAAAAGTTCGACCTTCTCAACATCCTTTCTTACCATTTCATCATTTTCATCCTGTAAAAATCCTATAGCATCTTTGACTTTTCTTTTACTTTTGACATATCCCCAAAATCCTTTTTTATTACTTTTGAATTCTCTTGCAAGCCTTAATTCATTGTCAGCTTTAGATAATCTGATTCGCGCCCTGCAGTTTCTGCAGACAGCATTATATTCTTCTTTAGATATGTCTCCCTCTTTCCATTTCATAAACATTTCCCTTTTAGCGTGTGTTTAAGTTCTGTGTTCATCTATCCTGGCTTCTTTAAATGCTTCCTATTCTTCCCTGTTTTCGGAGGGAATCCTCTTTTTGGAATTGTTAATGATTTTGCTTTGAGAATATCATTTTTCAAGATTTCCCATCTTTCCTGGACATTTTTGTCCTTAAGGATATCCAGCCATTGGATTCCTTCAATTCTCTTTCTGAGTCCATTAAAATCTGCCTTTCTGAAATCTAATCTTGAAGTCTGAGTCTTCAAAGGTCTTCCTCCTCTAGTTATCCAAAATTCTAAAATAGCATGGTCACCACCTCCTAGGGTCCCAGCCACTCTTACCTCCTCAACCATTTCCTCCCTGTTTATAAGGATTAGATCCAAGGTAGCAGATCCTCTTGTTGTCTCCCCTACCTTTTGGAAGATTAAGTTGTCAGCAAGAGAGGATAAGAATTTGCTTGACCTATTAGTTTTGCCTGAGAGAGAGTCCCAATAAATGTCTGGATAGTTGAAATCTCCGATGACCACTATGTCATATTTTTTTGAGAACTTGGCCTTTTGATGCATAAAGAGTTCAGCTATATCTTCAGCTTGCACAGGCGGCCTGTAGTAAATGCCTACAATGGTGTCCTTTCTGTTGTTCTCTCCTTGTATTCTTACTCAAACAGTTTCCGCAGATCTTCCAGTCTCTGAAGCTTCAAACTCTGTGCAGATATATACGCTTTTCTAACATGCAATGTGACACCTCCTCCTGGTTTATGAAGTCTGTTTCTTGCAAATAAGTTGTATCCTTCTAGCCTTGTATTCCAATCATGTGTATCATCCCACAAGGTTTCAGTGATTCCAATGACATATTTCTTCTCCTGCGTTAGTGGTTCCAATTCTCCTTGTTTGTTGCCCATGCTTTGTGATTGGTTTTTTTTCTGCAATATTTTTATTATTTAGTTTTTTTGTCTTTGTTCTTCCCTTTCACTTCTAATAGCAGAATTCTCAATAGTATTTGTTAGGTGTATGGCTTTTTCTTGCCTTTTGCTTCCCTTCCCATTTTGTTCTAGTTTAAGGCTATGTGCACATGTGCGTTTAAGCGTTTTTGCCGCGTTTTTACGCGGCGTAATCACTTAAAAAAGTTACAAAACGCATCCCATGCAATTCTACAGTATGTGATTACGCATTGCTGTGTACATGCTGCGTATTTTTGTGGAGCGTAATCGCTTCGCGTAAAAATAAGCAGCATGTCCATTCTTTTAGCGTAATGTCGGTGATTACGCCGCCATACAATTGTATTGAAACACTCACTTTATGCATGTGGCTATGCCCACCATGCGTGAAGTGAGCGCTTCATGTGCGCTTGGTACCCAGGGTCTGGAGGAGACTCTCCTCCAGGCTCTGGGTATCATATTCCTGTCAAAAATAGAATTAAAATAAAAAATATTGATACACTCAACCTCCGTCGGCCCCCAGAGTCTTCCCGCTCCTCAGCGATGCTGCAGGCAAGTTCCGTTCCCAGGGATGCATTGCGAGAATCACCCCAGATGACATAGCGGTCGCATGACCGCTACGTCATCAGAGATCAATATTTATTATTTTTTACATTACTCATTAGTAAACAGTTGGTCACACTTGTCAGCACTATGTGTGACAATTGTGACCAATCTGTCAATCACTTTTCCAAGCGATGCTTCAAATCGCTTGGAAAAGCGCAAGCATTCTGCAAGCTAAAAACGCTTGCAAAATGCTTGTTTTGCGGGAAAACGCATACTAATTACGTATGCGTTTTACTCACGGCGGGGAGTTGCGCAAATGCTCCGCAAAATTATGGAGCATTTGCACAACGTGTGCACATAGCCTAAAGCTAGCAAGGCGGCTTCCAAATACATGTTTTCCAGTCTTCGTAAGGTGCACCCCATCTATAGCAAGTAGTCCATCGTATAGGTACTTCACTCCATGATCCAGAAATCCAAATCCTTGCTGACGGCACAATTGACGTTGCCAGTTGTTCACCTGCAGAATCTTATTCCACCTCCCTGTTCCATGGCCATCCACTGGAAGGATGGAAGAGAAGACCACTTGCACTCCCAGTTCTTTCACTGCAGACGGTTTCCATGTCCTTTCTTGCGGTGTCATTTGTCCTCAAATATATTAGCAGGAATGGGTAGTTATCTGTAGGTCTGAAGAGTCCTGATATCCTGTCAGACACATCTTTATTTTTTGTACCTGGAAGACAGCACATTTCTCTTGAGGTTATATCCGGTCTGCAAATAGCGGCCTCTGTTCCTCTCAACAGGGAATCCCCCATGACAACAACTCTCCGTTTCTTCTTCACATTTTTCTTTCTCCATCCAGGAGAACTCTGAGGGCGTAGAAGGTTGTTCTTTGTGGGCAAAGTCTTATGAGGAGCCATGCAGACAAGGACGGGGATAACGAGCCATGCATACCAGGACAGGGATGAGGTGAAAATGCATACCCGGCTTATACTCGAGTCAATACATTTTCCCAGTTTTTCGTGGCCAAATTAGGTGCCTCGGCTTATACTCAGGTCGACTTATACACAAATATATATGGGTACCTTCTTTGTCAGGGACTTTGAGTGAATTCAAATGCAAAGTCCACTCCACACATTATATATCTGGCATCTGCTTCTGACAGGTTTGATTCACTGACTTAAATTCCACCCTGACATTAGCTTGGGTGCCCATTGGCCCCTTCCTTGCGATGTGATCATAGCAAGCCAATGGGTTGTTATGATATCCGGGACCAAAGAAAGCCCCTGTACCCGTCATGTGATTGCTTCTGTGATGTCTAGCCTGTGACTACTAAAGAGTCTAACAAAGCAAAATGAAGAGAAGAAAAAAATTTAAAAAATAAAATTACATATATACATACATACACAGTAGTATGTAAAAGTTTGGGCACCCAAAATTACTGTTATTGTGAGCAGTTAAACAAGTTTAAGATGAAATGTTCTTTAAAAGGCTCAAAGTTAGATATGACACATTTCCTTTGTTTTTTAGGCAAAAAAAAAAACTAAAAAAATTATATATTTATATATATATATATATATATATATATATATATATATATAATATATAATAAAAACACACACACTGTGTTCCAAATTATTATGCAAATCATATTTTCTCAGATTTTCCCAAATTACCTATATGAATTTCAGTCATTGTAATTTTCCAGTCAAATAACTATTAGAGTACAATTGAAAGGTTTTTGTACAAACTGCCTATGATAACAGTATATTTTGTAAAAAATAAAACACTCAAACTGCATGTTCCAAATTATTATGCACAGCAGAGTTTTCAACATTTTCATTTTAATAAAGAACAAAAAAATGGTCATTTTTGAAATTATAAGCATTAGCAGGTTCTTACAAACTGAAATCAAACAGTTTTCAACTCAAAACTTTATTCTAGGTGATGTGACATTTGCACATAGGACCCCTTGTTCGAAAGGAGCTTCTAAACTCTCTCGTCCATTGAATTTGTCAGGTTTTGGATGGTTTCTGCTTCAATTGTTTTGCATGAGGACAGAATACCCTCCCAGAGCTGTTGCTTAGATGTGAACTGCCTCCCGCCATTGTAGACACTCCTTTTGATGATGCTCCAGAGGTTCTCAATGGGGTTGAGGTCAGGGGAGCATGGGGGCCACACCATAAGTTTGTCCCCTTTTATGCCCATAGCAGCCAGAGATGCAGATGTGTTATGTGCAGCATGAGATGGTGCATTATCATGCATGAAAATGATCTTGCTGCGGAATGCATGGTTCTTCTTCTTGAACCACTGGAGCCGTTTTTGCTTGTGTGCAGTGGATAGAGGAGGTCGACAGGATGGCTTACGCACAGCTGCAAACCTCTGAAGGACCCTGCATCTTGATGTTCGGGGGACGTTGGAGGCACCAGCAGCTTCAAAAACTTGTCTGCTGCTATGACAAGGCTTTTTTGCCGCTGCTTTTAACCTGACGTAATTGCCTGTAGGAAAGAGTCCTCAATTTTCCCTTATCAGCACGCACACGTGTGTACTGTGAATCGGCTACATACTTCATGATTGTGCGATGATCACAATGAAGTGTCTTGGCAATGTTGATTGTAGTCATGCCTTGACCTAAACACTCCACAATTTGTTGCTTCTCAGCAGCCGACACATCCTTTTTCTTTCCCATTTTGGCAGAAAATGTAGGCTGCTTAATAATGTGGGACAGCCTTCTTAAGTAGTCTTGCCTTTCATTGGACACACATGCCAAACTAATTAGCATAGGTGTCTGCAATTGCTTACAGTGATATAAAGAGCCCTGACATCACCATCAATGAGTTTATCTGACAATCAAAAAAATTCTTACCTTATCACTCCTAAACAATTTTTGCATAATAATTTGGAACACAATATATATATATATATATTATATATATATATATATATAATATATATATATATATATATATATATATATAGTCTTTTTTTTATTGGAAAAATTACAAAAAGGACACTGGAGATATGTATGCTCTAACCTTATGCCAAAAAGCAGCAGCCATGGGTTCTTCTAAGCCGCTGCCTAGCACTCTGAAAATGAAAATGGAAACCCACCAAACAGGAGAAGGCTATAAGAAGATAGCTAAGCATTTTCAGGTTCCCCTTTCCATTCAAAATGTAATTAAAGAGATGACAGTTAACAGGAACAGTGCCAGTCAAGACACAAGAGGACAAGGACACCTGCACAAATATGGCCTTCGTGAAAGAGTACTCAGAACAAAACCTCTCCTGTGTCCTCACAATAATATTCAGAATCAGAAGTATGCAAAAGAATTGTCACGCACAGTGTAGGAAAGACTAAGTGCAACACGAAGGGATAGGGGGAAGGGAAGCCAACACTAGGGAAGGGGGGGAGAGGAGACCCCTAGGCAGATCTAATGTCACCCTGTCTGTCCTAAGTGTCTATATAGGTTCTGCACCTATCGCTGACCAGGATACTTAATTCCTGCCTGACCCTAGCAGTAAGCCCTGCTTAGGGAAGAACGTGGTGAGCGGTGGTCAATTCCCCATTATAACTAAAGACAGATGGGATAGGCAAACAAGGGGAACACTGAGCTTGAGTAGACTCAGAAAGAAACACACGTCCTCCAAACACCAAAGAGGAAGATAGCCGACTGCTATAGCTCCAAGCCTCAACATTGGGAAATGGAAATCTCACCGGCAACTCCCAGCAGCAAGCTGGGAGTTATAAACACCCCGGCCCTGGTGTGCCCATTAGAGTCAGGGGAAGGTTGCCAATGGGTCATAGGGTCAGAGTTACCAGGAAGATGTCTGAAAAGCAAACTGCTGAGAACTTCTGCAGCCAGCTGCAGTGCGACAGTCTACAGTCTCTGACCCACCCGTTACAGTATCCCTCCTTCTAGGAGTGGCCACTGGACACTCAGGACCAGGTTTCTCAGGATAAGAGGTATGGAATGAACAAACAAGTCTGGGGGCGTTCACTCCTGATGCAGAAACCCACATCCTTTCCTCTGGACCATAACCTTCCCAATGCACCAAGTATTGTAGGGAACGACATTGGAGGCAAGAATCTACAATCCTCGAAATATGGAACACTAGATTACAATCAACCATTATTGGGGGCGGCGGAAGGGGTGAGGGTTTAAGAGGTTCCACATATCTCTTGAGTAACACCTTGTGAAAAACATTGTAGATTTTAAGAGCCTGAGGTAGCTCAAGACGAAACTTTGCTGGACCAATGATGGCGGTTATCTTATAGGGACTAATGAATCTACTGTAGATCCCAACATCCAGGAAGGAACCCTCAACCTAATATTCCTGGTAGACAACCACAAAAGTCATTCATATTCAGGTCCGAACCTGGCACGCGTTTACTGACAGTCATACATTTATACTCGTCTCCCCTGACAGTTAGGAACAGGTAGTGGCAAAACAGGACCAGATAGATGAGTATGCAGTACTTTAGAACGTGCGCAAACACTGCAAGCAGGCACCTGTTCATCCAGACAAAAATGCCAGTAAGGTCCCTGTAGATACAGCAGCAGGGGAAATGTTTAGGCAGTTATCATGACAGTAGTCTCCCTAAATTACAATCTCTCCGGATTGCCAAACCACAGTTGGATTATGCTTCACCAACCAGGGCAAACCAAAAACCATTGGAGTGTGGAGATCCTTCAGGACATAACAAGGAATTACTTCATAATGAAAAGACCCCACCTTCAGTCTTATGTTATGAACAATTTCTGTCAGTGTTCTCTGTGCAAGTGGTGCTGAGCCGATGGCGCAAATAGGAATAGGTTTAGCCAAGTTAGAGCAGAGTTCTAGCAAACTCAGCATCCACCATACTGAGTCCAGCTCCACTGTCTATAAACACAGAAATTTTTTCAGACCTGCTCTTTAGCACCACCTCTGCTGTCAGGACAAAACGAGAATTGCAGGTTGAAGACGAACACACCCCTTGATTATCAAGCTCAAGGCTCCTAAGGGTTAATCGAGTCTCTTTTTGCTTTGGAATTACATTACATACCCTAATAAAATGTACCTTCTTCCCACAAAAAAAATTATACACCCTTGCAAATGTTGGGGCAAACATATGATTGACCACTCCTCCCCCCCCCCCCCCAACTGCATGGGTTCCTCTAACTCAACAAGTATTGGTTCACCTGGACCTTCCCTCCGACAATGATATATTGTCCCAGAAAGAGGGCTCAGAAGGAGTTGGTCTTGCCGATCTGTCCCGCAGACGTCTAGCCACCCGAATAGCCAAGGACATGGCAGCCTCCAATGACACAGGAGACTCATACACTGCTAATGTGTCCTTCAACCTTTCAGTGAGACCTTGAAGGAATTGGCTTCTGAGAGCCGGGTCAACCAATTTAGTATCAGTTAACCACCTGCGGAATTCAGAGCTATAAGTCTCCACTGAACGATTCCTTTGCTGAATGTGACACAGCCTGGATTCAGCCAAGGAAGTGCGGTCAGGGCTAGGACCCTGAAAAACTCCTCAACAGACTGGAGACACATAGAATCCTGTGAAAGAGAAAAAGCCCAGGACTGAGGTTCCCCCTGCAACAGTGAAATAACAATTCCTGCTCTTTGCTCATCTCCCTACCCCAAGAAAACCTGTCCGGGAGGGCAATTTTGGGTTCAAGTTGTACCTGCCTACCCACAGAGTACCCCACATTAAGAGCCTTTAGCCGCTGCCGTTGCTGCTGAACCTCAGAACGAAGGTCAGTCACCTACAGTGCAAACCTCTGCAGCTGCTCTGCCAGCATAGAAATGGGATCCATGAACCCAGCAAAAGAAAAAAAAAAAAACACAGATAAAACACACCAAAAAAAACACGTGTCAGTTTTTTTTTTCCCCTTTTACCAAAGTCAACAGCTGGTGATAGTCTTTCCTACACTGTGCGTGACTAAGTGCAACACGAAGGGATATGGGGAAGGGAACCCAAAACTAGGGAAGGGGGAGTGGATCTAAAGTCACCCTGTCTGCCCTAAGCGTCCCTATACAGGTTCTGCACCTATCGCTGAGTAGGATACCTAATCCCAAGCTGAAGGTTTTACAATGGCCCTCACAGTCACTTTATCTGAATATCATTGGAAAACTGCTCAAAATAGCAGTGCATGGAAGAACCTGTCCTGGGAAAGATTGACCTGAGACAATACAGGCACTATCAGTTTCGGAAGTACGGAGACCCTCACCTCCCCAAATGCCAAACATTAGGGCCTTGATGACTTCCTCCTGAAACTGAAGGTCCCCGTATTGCCTGCAGATTGGAACAGCACAAAAGCATTGTACAGTGTCATCTGTACAATGTGCACGGCCAGTTTTATTGTAACATACCTTGGCACTGTATGGTTTGAGGACTTGATCTGAAAGATCTACAACCCACATGTACCGATTGTAATCCAGGATACAATCTGGCTTTGGGGGAGCTGTTGTCATGGGTGTATGGTGATCAAGATAAAGACATCCCTTTTGTCCTTATACTTGACTACCAGCATGTTGTTGCTGCATTGGGCTCTGCTTTTGCCTTCTCAATGTTTGCCCAATTAGCCGCTTAGGGAGGCCTGATTTTTTTTCGCACGGTGCCACATGGAACTGTACCTCTGGCAGAGAGGGTCTTGAAGAGCGGGATGCTGGTGTATCAATGTAGAGGTGATAACCCTTATCCAGCAGTGGGTGCTCCAATTCCCACTCACCCTCAGGACAGGGGGCATTCAGGGGGTTAATCTTGGTGTCCTTACCCTCGTAGACCCTAAATCAGTCAGAGTTCCCTGAGGTACTCTCGCACAGTTTGTACAGTTTTATTCCATACCTTGCCCTCTTACTGGGCAGGTATTGTCGGAATTTTAGCCTCCCTTTGAAATGAATCAGAGATTCATCAATAGCGATGTCCCTCTGGGCAAATTTTCTGCTGAAGTGTTCAACCACTGGCTGAATTTTATATAGACGATCAAAGTTTGTATCGTCTCGGGGAGGACACTGTGCATTAACACTAATGCAAAAATGTTTGCATTGCTTCAAATCGAGTCCTTGCTATGGTCATGTGGAATACTGGTGTACGGTAGAAAATATCAGTACTCCGAAGCTCTGGTTTTCGGATTATGCCCATATGCAGCACAATTCTCCAAAATGTCACCATCTCTGCTGCATTTACAGGGGTCCATCTGGCGTATAAAAATTGTTGGGCATACAGGGTTGTCTAAGCCACCATAAGATGTATTATTTCATCACTGAAAAAGAATTTGAAGTCAATTTCAGTGAGGCCAGTGGTGTCAAACTGGATTCCTGAGCTGCAGATGAAATCCAGAGAGACAGGCTGATAATTTATGGGGGAGTAATCCATATGGGATCAATTGCTGCAGGAGTTGCCTGGATCCTAGGGCTTTTTGCTGGGGGGGGCTTCCTCACTAGATGAGGAGGAATATGTGATCTTCCTCACTGCCAGAATCCGTGGCTGAAGCAAGGAAGGCGTAATGGGCCTCTACTTTTCCAAACCCCACGGATGTGTATGCAAGTTGTGCTTTTACACGTGTAATGTGTGCGGCTTGTGTATAGGGTATTATTTATTATATAAAAAAAAAAAAAAGGAGAAGAAAAAAAATGAAAAGACAAAATCAGATAAAAACAAAAAACAAAACAAACTTAGTTTTTTTTTTTTTTTTTACATTATACAGATGTTCACTACACTATGCCCTCCCTATAAATTTACCCGACGCAACTAATTCTTTTAACAAAAGAAAAACGAATGTCATCAACAATGTGACGTACCCTCCCCAGCTCCCCTAATGCACTAGAAATTACCTGGCGATAGCGTTTTTTTTTTTTTTTTTATGAAAAAAAAAAAACGCTACTTCCCTACCTATAAAACTGCTCTGTACAATAAAAAGAAGATTGGTCGTCCCTAGCACTGTGACGCTGGCTATACTAGCACTCTAGCACCAAAACTGCGCTGTACAATTTTTTTTTTTCTCTAAAACAGGGGTGGGGAACCTCAGGCCCCAGGGCCATTTACGGCCCTTGATGACCTTTTATCCGGCCCCCGGGCAGATTCTCAGGGACTGCTATGCTTTGGCAGGGAGCTGTATTTTGATTGCCACCAGCTCATTAATTTCTTCTTGCTCTGTAAGCACACACGCAGTGTTCGCTACTGAACACTGAAGGGCATGCAATGAAAGATTACGTCCTGACACCAGTGCCAGAGTCAGGATGTACTTTGTGGGTGGAGTTTGTATGGCCCCGAAGGATGGTATAAATATCCAAATGGCCCTTGGCAGAAAAAATATTCCCCACCCCTGCTCTAAAACAAGATCGGTCGTCACTAACACTGACTCCGGCTATGCTACTTGTAAAACTACGCTGTACTAACTACCATTATTCTTAAAAAAATTCGGACGTCACTTACACTGCAACGTCCGCTACGCTAATAGCTAAAAAAAGAAACCGGCAGTCTCGGATCAGCAGCGATACTGATCAGAGCGCTGTGGACACAGGAAGAGTACGAATGCTCTGCGTAGGACACCACGCACACGAAAAATAAAAAAGCACTAAAGTGCGCTAAAAATTCAATAGGAAGGGGGGGAGGAGGGGTACTGGAACAGGGATGGGGAGGTGCTGCTGCTGTGATCACTGAGGAGTCACACAGCAGAGCACAGATCAACACAGGGAAGGAAGCTGGAACCGGAGGCAGGAGATCGCAGGGAGGATCGCACTGGCCATCAATGAAACTTTGAATCAGGTAACACAGAGGTGCTAGAGAACCACTCTGCACGCCAAATCTGAGATAAAGATGGCGTGCAGGATGGTGATTGCCATTTTAGATTAACCGCTTCAGCACCAATTGGCTGAACAATAGTTTCTGGCCATTCGACACCATAGGGGTTAATCAGGTGAGGAGACGTGCGGTCACCCCACCCATTGTGACCACTGTGATTGGTGATTTGTCACAGCACCAATGACAGCATGTCACATGCTTTTTTTTCACTAACTTTATTGTAATATTGCTGTGATTGGCTGGTCAGAGTTCACCAGCCATTCACAGCAATCGCCGATGCGTGGCGACGTGCAGGGATGTCCTGCCGTCAGGGATGGCAGCCATCATAACCTGGTCACTGCAGAGCAGTACTAGTATGGTGCATGTTGGGAAGGGGTTAAAAAGACGGATTTTGGTAAGACCTTACCTGTAAAATCCTTTTCAGCGAAGGAAGGAAGGGCGACACAGTCATTACTAGTGGGTAGGCGGAGCCCACACAGGATAGAACACCTCAGATTAAAAAAGTGTTGACCGGCCCCTCCAGCTTGGGCTCCTCCTACTCCAGCTCTCCAGTCCGTACACAAGCTAAGGAAGAGCAAATATCACCAGCGGAGCAACATAACCCCTTCTGAAAGACTTCAGAGAAAAAAAACAAGAAGACAGGTTATGCAAATAACAGAAAAAAAAACACACAGTCCCAGGTACTACTCACTGAACCTGACCACTGCGATGAGCTGGCAATGCTGGAACAGAGCCTTATCGCGCCGACCTCAGCCCAGATAATCGCTATCAGAGAAGGGTCACGCCGCATCTGAAAACACAACAACACACTTCTGGCATGGGAGGGAGCTGTGTCTCCCTTCCCTTTCCTTCGCTGAAAAGGATTTTACAGGTAAGGTCTTACCAAAATCCGTCTTTCAGCAGCAGATGGAAGGAAGGGAGACACAGTCATTACTAGTGGGACGTCCCAAAGCAGTCCAGAAATTAAGGGTGGGCAAAAAACCAACAGAAGTAGATTCCCAACAACTTAGAAAAATGCGCAACCAGCGCTAAATACAAGTTAACGAGAACTTTAAACTACAGCCGCCTGCAGGACCCTACGTCCTAAGGCCGCATCAGCGGAAGCACTGACGTCCACCGTATAAAATTTTGTAAACGTGTGGACGGAGCGCCAGGTCGCCGCTCTGCAGAGCTGAGCTGCCGAGGCCCCTTGATGGAAGGCCCACGATGAACCCACAGCCCTCGTGGAGTGAGCTCGAATCTTAATCGGGCAAGGTTCGCCCTTAAGTCGGTAAGCCTCTAAAATGGCCGACCGAATCCAACGAGCTATAGAGTCCTTGGAAGCTCGTTAACCACGCCGACGACCTGCTGGAATCACAAACAGAGAATCCGACTTCTGAAAACTTTGAGTGATAGACAAATAGAACTTCAAGGCCCGCACTAAATCCAATGTGTGCAAGGCCCGTTCCTACGCATTCCCGGCTCCGGACAGAGCGAGGGCAACACAATATCCTGGTTAACATGAAATTGTGACACCACCTTAGGTAGAAAGTCGCCCCGTGTGCGAAGCACTACACGATCCGGGTGAAACTCCAGAAAAGGAGGCGAGCAAGAAAGAGCCGCCAACTCAGAAACCCTTCTCAAAGAAGTGACCGCCACTAGAAAGGCAACCTTCCAAGAGAGCAAAGAAAGGCTAACAGAATCCATAGGCTCAAAAGGCCCATGTTGAAGAGCCTCCAAGACAAGATTGAGTTGCCAAGGAGACACAAGCGCCTTCCGCGGCGGAAACTGACGGGTTACTCCACGAAAAAAGGAACGTACATCCCTACGCGAGGCGATAGCCTTCCGAAACAGCAAGGACAGAGCAGAAACCTGACCCTTCAGAGTGATAACTGCCAAACCCTTGTCCAGCCCGTACTGCAAAAAGGCCAACAAATTGGGAATGGAAAAAATCCTCGGGTTCCTTGAAGAACCCGAACACCACGAAAAGAAGCCTTCCCAAGTCTTGTGATAAATCCTAGTAGTAGCCGGACCTCTGGAAGCTCGCAGAGTGGCAATGACTTCGGCTGAAAAACCTTGACGGGTCAAGATTTCGGTCTCAAGAGCCACGCCGTCAAACGCAGAGACTTCAGGTCCGGATGACGAACGGGCCCTTGGGTTAACAGGTCCGGGCGAAGAGGGAGTGCAAGTGGAGGCGCTGCCAGAAGCGACACCAGCGTCGAGAACCACGTCCTCCTTGGCCAATCTGGGGCTACCAACATAGCCGGGACTCTCTCCAGTCTGATCCGACGCAACACCAGAGGAAGTAAGGATATCGGCGGGAACACATAGATTAGCTCGAATTGGTCCCACGGAGCCACCAGAGCATCCACCGCCAACAGTCTTCGGGTCCTTGTACCTGGACATGAACGTCGGTAACTTGGCATTGAACCTGGATGCCATCAAATCCACTTGGGGAGTTCCCCAACGGGAGCACAGCAGTGCAAACATTTCCGGATGAAGACTCCATTCTCTGGGATCCATCTTTTCGCGACTGAGGAAGTCCGCCGTGATATTCTGAACTCCTGGAATGTGAATCGCAGAGATGGCTGGCACCCTGGCCTCGGCCCATACCAGTATCCGAGACACCTCCATCATGAGCCTGAAGCTCCTTGTCCCACCTTGATGGTTGATATACTCGCCCGCCGTCGCGTTGTCTGTCTGCACTCGGACTGGTAGACCGCTTAAAGGGACCGTCCAGTGTTGGAGGCAAAGGAAAATTGCCCTCAATTCCAGGATGTTGATCGGCAGGACGGACTCTTCCGACGACCATACTCCCTGAATCCAGAGATCGTTCCAGACACCCCCCCAGCCCGTCAGGCTGGCATCGGTGGTTATGACCGACCACCTTGGAGGGAGGAAGGACTTCCCCAGGGATAACGCTTCCGGACGTAACCACCATCCTAGAGACTCTCGCACCCTGTGGGAGATGATGACACTGCAATCCAGCGAAGCCTGCGATCGATCCCAATGGTTCAAAATTAGCATTTGGAGAGCCCTGGAATGAAATTGGGCAAACGGAAGTGCCTCCATCGCCGCCACCATCAAACCCAGAAGGCGCATACACCTTCGAAGGGACATTGCTGTCAAAGACTTCATAACCTGTACATGTCGAAGAAGAGTTGCTTGCTTGTCTGGAGGCAGGGACACCATGCTCGTACCGTGTTGAAATGCATCCCCAAAAACAGGATTGACTGCGACGGTTCCAGAGACGACTTCTCCCAATTAACCAGCCACCCAAAGTCCTCCAGGAGCTGAAGGGATAGATTGCGAGCCGTCACCGCCTCCTCCTTTGAGGACGCCACAATCAAAAGGTCGTCCAGGTAGGGAAGAATCGTAACCCCCTGTCTTCGAAGGATCGCCATGAGAGGTGCCAGAATTTTCGTAAAAACTCTGGGCGCTGAGGCCAACCCGAATGGCAGGGCCACAAACTGGTAATGGTCCTGACCTATGGAAAAACGAAGGAAGCGTTGGTGGGCCCTTCCGACGGGAACATGCAAGTAAGCGTCGCGAATGTCGATTGACACCAAAAAGTCGTTCTGCGACAGGGCCGCCACAACCGAGCGAAGCGACTCCATGCGGAATTTCCGGGTGCGGACATGCCGATTCAATCTTTTGAGATCCAGAATGGGGCGAAATTTGTCCTCCTTTTTGGGGACCACAAAGAGGTTGGAATAAAACCCTCTTCCCCGGTCCTCCGGCGGAACCGGTACCACAACACCCTTCTGCAGAAGGGAATCGACCTCCCGCAGTAGAGAGGCAAATAACTCGGGCTCTGACGGAATGCGAGATTGGTAAAAACTGTCCGGGGGTCGAGTAAGAAACTCTATGAAGTAGCCTGCCGACACAACCGCGTCACCCAGGCGTCCGAAACGCGGGAAATCCAAGTCGATTCGAATTGGAGCAGGCGACCCCCCACTCGAGAGCCCTCAAGTGAGACCCTGGCGTCAGTCCGCCTTAGCGGGCTTTTTGTCAGCTTCCCGCTTGTCTTGACGGAAGCTCTGTTTCCAGGGAGTGCGGGATTTCTGAGAGGTCTTTTTTCCTGAAAAAGAGGGACGACCCGATCCCCAAGAGGGCTGACCGAACCGTCCCTGGACCGAAAAGGCCGCCGACTACTACTGGCACTAGGTCTGCCAGACGCAGAAGTCACAGCTCTTCGCTGCGGTAAAGCCGTTTCTTTTGCCTTTGCCTTGACAATCAGCTCCGTGAGGTCAGATCCAAATAGCTGACCACCCTTGTAAGCTAAAGATAGCAATCCTTGCTTGGAAACCGCGTCCCCGGTCCACTGTCTAAGCCACAGTGCTCTTCTGACTGTGACCGCCGAGGATTGCGCCCTGGACAGCAGTGACGCAGTATCCAAACCTGCATCACTGCCATATCGTGCTGCATCCTCCAACAACTTGAAAAGCCCATCTACCTCGGATAGCGGGGATCCATCTTGCCACGCCGTCCGTAGACGGTCCAACCAGCTCAGGGAAGCTTTACAAGCACACATGGATCTTAGCACTGCTCTGAATCCATGACCCGCGGCCTCGTAGATGGATTTCGTCGCCATCTCCGTTTTTCTGTCCAGCGGATCCTGCAGACTCGCCTTCCCTTTAACAGGAAGTAATGAGGATTTGCTAAGCTGAGATAAAGGGACATCCACTTCAGGAGAAGGAATCCAATTATCAATCAACTCCGTCGAACACGGATACAGTGTCTCAAAAAACAGTGTCCCCTGAAAACGTTTATCTGGACACAGGCGTTCCTTCTCCACTGCCCCATTAAGCTCATCCAGAGATGGTAATGCCGATCGCGACCTATGCGACTCCTGAAACATCCGGGCCGACTTACCAGGACGTCTAGTTACCTCCTCCGGTAACTGTAATGCCTCCCTCATGGCTCCAATAAAAGCCTCTGCACGGCCCAAAAAAGAGGCAGAGTGTCCCTGCCGAACCTCCTTATCCGAATCGGACATCTCCCCATCCGAGCTTGAAGGGGAACCCTCCATACCAGAGATCTCCGGTGCTATCCTTCCCGCATAGCGACTCGGTCTGTGGCGCTTCCTGCCATGAGAGGATCTAGCTGACACCCAATAACCTAGAAGGTCAGACAGGCCATCAATAGAACGAGTGAGGGCCTCCATTTTGACATCACTGAAACCTCCGACCGCTGCGCTTGATGCCGTCGAGGACTCCTGCGTGTCAGATACGCGAGACTGATCCTGTAGCGGACCTGGGAGACGGTCCGCACCTCCTGGACCCTGATCTGACATGCCCTCACACAGTATATGGCAGGTTAAATCTGTCAGTAACTAGAACAGTGTGGTTTCTTAAGGGAAAGAAAAAAGAACGCTGAAGGGTTAAAGCTCTTAAAGAGAGCTACCCCAGCTGTCCCTCATTAAGGTTTAACCGCCTATCAGGGGTTAATGTCGCAGACTCCCCACAACCTCTGTTAAATGAAAAGGGTGTGTGAGCCCCAGACAAAAAAAGGCCTCTATATGAGGCAACAGCTGCAGGACAGCTCAGTCTGCCACCTAATTGTGCCTCAGAAAGATGCCCTGCGCTGTGGGGGTGAGGGAGTTAAGCTTCTGCCCTGACAGGCAGAAGCGACTCACCCAGCTGGCCGCGGTGGTGTTCCTTCGGTCTGTCGGGAGGAGAGGAGAGTGAGGAGCCCGAGGAAGCCTTCAGTAATGGCCGCCGCGCTGTGAAAAAGGGAAGCCGGAAAAAGAGAGGCAGGAGAAAGCGCGCGCTCCGAGCGCTTCCTGCCCGCGAAAGACAGAAAGCGCGAAGCCACGTCCCCCGCCGGCTTAAAAAAAAAAAACGAACGCGACTCCTCCGCTCTCCCCGCTCCCATGTCCTGCAGGCATCCACCTGCGGACAAAAAACACAAGTCACCAACATGAATACATGTAGCAGCGGCTGCCGCAGCAGCCGCTGAATCACTCAAAACACATTTAAAATGCTGAGTACTCACCCAGCTGAGCGCCACAGGGACCCCCAGGGATTTGTGGCGCCATGCCCATAGCTTCCCCCCAGGGCGGAGAACGCAGTGACCCCAGAAGCGCGGTTTGCGTCCCCGCCAGGGAAGCAACCCTCATCCCCGGGGCCGGCAGGGTTCTGCAGGGACCACCTTAAAGGGTAATACAGATCCGCCAAGGGAGGGGTGGGGGTCCAGCAGCGCTGAGACCCCTGAGACCTCAAGACCACTGGGGTCCAAGTCTCTGTCCGATAAAAATAAAAAATTTTCTGAGGAGCTGCTCCAGCAGCGACTATCCTCTGTGACCTCAAATTTTAGACTGGAGAGCTGGAGTAGGAGGAGCCCAAGCTGGAGGGGCCGGTCAACACTTTTTTAATCTGAGGTGTTCTATCCTGTGTGGGCTCCGCCTACCCACTAGTAATGACTGTGTCTCCCTTCCTTCCATCTGCTGCTGAAATATTGTATTTAAGTATAATTTACATTGATGCTTTTGATGTCCACTGAGGTTGCAAGCTGTAAACATTTAATTTTAGTTGGGCCTTCTAGGTTCATTCATATTAGTTTCTTTGTACTTCTTTTTAAATATTTTTATTAAGTTTTTAAATAAAAAAAAAAACAGGAGTTGGGAATAGGAGAGGGAAAATATAACAGTGACGAATGTGGAAAGCAAATGGAAAGGGATTCAATATAAACTAGAGAACCAAATGTAATACAATAGTTCATCAGTAACAAAGCGTATAAATGCATTTAAATGAGTGCGATATTTTGGAAGGACAAGTAAATTACAATTATCTCTTTATTTGAAAATCTATCAGGAGGTTAAGGAGTATAGAATTTGTCAATCCAAATCTTCCTTTTTTTTTTTTTTTTCAAGAAATTTTTAATGCCACTATTATTTACAGCGAATCTCCACTCCAAAAAGTTTTGTTGGTGAATTTGATCTATAATAATAATTTCTTCAAATTTAGGGAGATCTGGCTTATTCCACCAAAGTGCTAACATGTATTTAACAAGAAATATTTGAATGATGGAAATAATTAACCCTCAGGTTAAATTCATTATGTCCAGGGAAAAAAAGAGCTCTTTGTGGTGTAATCACAAAATTATCAGTGAATGAATTACGGTAATATAATTAGTTTCTTCGTACTTCTCAACTAAAACATGTTAATTGAAAGAATCAAAAAAAAGTTACAGGTTTTGAAAGATGGTGACAAATTTAAAAAAAAAAAAAAAAAAATCTGAATTTTGTAAAAGAGTAAAATAAAAACGACAGTATATATTTGCCATCTCCACTATCGTGCTTATCTTGAGAATGAGGTTTCTAGGTAACAAAACAAATGGCGGAAGTGCATTTATTTTTTCACCATTTCACTGCATTTGGAATTTTTTTTGTCATTTTCCCTTACTCTATAAAAGGTAAAATGAATGGGATTTTCCTGCACAAAATACAAGCGATCATAGGTCCATGCCTGAGGAAAAAAAAAATATAATAGCCATTTGAAAAAAAAAAAAAAAAAAAAAAGGAGAAAATGGAAACGCAAAAAACAAAATTGATGTGTCCTTAAAGGGAACTTGTCAACCCCCACCCCCCCGGCCGTTTTGAAGTGAAAGAGCCACCTTCAGCAGCAGTCTGTGAAGGTGGCTCTTTTTTTTCTGTGTCCCTGGAGCGCTGAAATATTCAGTTTTAAAAATCGGTCCCCATACCTTAGATGTGTCACTGAGGTATGTCCGTTTCCGTGACTAATCCTCCCCAAGCCGTCCATCAAGCCCCTTCAGCGTCACCGCGCCTCCTCCTGTTTTTTTGTTTT
This sequence comes from Oophaga sylvatica, assembly GCA_033576555.1. Taxonomy (NCBI): domain Eukaryota; kingdom Metazoa; phylum Chordata; class Amphibia; order Anura; family Dendrobatidae; genus Oophaga; species Oophaga sylvatica. The sequence goes on from JARQOD010000001.1 coordinate 723,935,814, forward strand.
CTTTCGTTTGTGTGGCGCCTGCGTTCTTGTATCAGTCCCCGAGCATGCGCAGTGCGCGCTGCCCGGGAACTGTCTGAAGACTATAGTGCCTGTGTCGTTGCCTTTCTCCTGATCCTCCCTGCAGTGTGTTATTATGTATTCACACTGCGGGGCAGGAAATCTGACGCCTGCCCCCATCTCCCAGACTCCCTCCACTTTCAGACAGTCTTCAGCGTTGGATGTGCTGAACTAGTTCTGGGCGGTCAGCACATCCGACGCCGAAGACTGTCTGAAAGTGAAAGTGGAGGGAGTCTGGGAAGAAGGGGGTAGGCGCAGTTACACAGGTAGACTGCAAAAGGCGCCAGATTGCCAGCCCCGCAGTGTGAATACATAACACACTGCGGGGAGGGATCAGGGGAAAGGCAACGACGCAGGCTCTAGAGCAGGGGTGGGGAATATTTTTTCTGCCAAGGGCCATTTGGATATTTATACCATCCTTCGGGGCCGTACAAACTCCGCCCACAAAGTACATCCTGACTCTGGTGTCAGGACATAATCTTTCATTGCATGCCCTTCAGTGTTCAGTAGTGAACACTACATGTGTACTTACAGAGCAAGAAGAAATTAATGAGCTGGTGGCAATCAAAATACAGCTCCCTGCCAAAGCACTGCGGTCCCTGAGAATCTGCCCGGGGGCCGGATAAAAGGTCATCGAGGGCCGTAAATGGCCCTGGGGCCTGAGGTTCCCCACCCTGCTCTAGAGTCTTCAGACAGTTCCCCGGCAGCACGCACTGCCGCATGTCCAGGGACTGATACAAGAGCGCAGGCGCCAGACAAACGAAAGGAAAAAAAAAAAAAACAGGAGGAGGCGCAGTATCAATGAAATATCCAATAGCACAGAAAAAACAGTCATAAGGTCCGTTGTACAAAAAAAAAAAAAAAATCTTTATTTATATCACAAAAAATATAAGAGCACAAAGAGAAAACAATTAAAAGTGCCACATAAGACATATACCAAAAACATGCAGGGAGCAGCATATGTGAACATGCCAAAAAATAGTAATTACTATTTCATTACTATTTTTTGGCATGTTCACATACGCTGCTCCCTGCATGTTTTTGGTATATGTCTTTATGTGGCACTTTTAATTGTTTTCTCTTTGTGCTCTCATATTTTTTTGTGAAATAAAGATTATTTTTTATTTTTGTACAACGGACCTTATGACTGTTTTTTCTGTGTGATTGGATATTTCTAGATTATGCAGTTTGGTTTAATATAGTCCTTGCGTTTTTTTCACTTGTTAATTTATTTGATTAACATCAATTTCACATGTGACTGCAATGTGGATCTATTTCTGTTTGTGGCTATCAATGAAGGGGCTTGATGGACGGCTGGGGGGGAGGATAAGTCACGGGAACAGGACATACCTCAGTGACACATCTAAGGTATGGGGACCGATTTTTAAAACGGAATATTTCAGCGTTGCAAGGGACCAGAAAAAAAAAAAAAAAAGCCACCTTCACAGACTGCAGCCTTAGTGCTGCTGAAGGTGGCTCTTACTTCAAAACGGCCGAAGGGGGGGGGGGGGGGGGGGACAAGTTCCCTTTAAGAGATTAATGTGCCGATTCCTTGATCTGTCATTATTCAGCTTTTTATTTGCCATCCATGATGTTTAGCAGCTATTTCGTTGTACTAAAGCAGAATAGTGCTAGTCCTATATGTGTTACCAATCACTGAACTATACATACCATGGATCTGTTAGTCTTTTCAGTGGAGATCTTTTTTGATCTATAACCACTTAAAGAAAAACAAAAAAAAAAAAAACACAAAAAAAAAAAAAAACACACCCCACAAGTGTCCATACACATCCCACATTAATAAAGCTTCCATTCATAAGTGATGAATTGTTTAACCAAAACATATTTCCACAAGTCTCAGGGCTCCTAGTTATATTGTAATAAGAACACTGTGCTTGTGTAGCCCAGCTGCGCTTGGTGCCACATGTTACCCTGGAGGATGCATGAAAGGTAATTCACAATCACCCGATATTCATTCACACTCCACATTTCCCTGGTGCCACCAGAGGGAGCCTTTAGATTACGCAGGTATATAAGGGTGTGGAGAGACGCAGCATTGGACATTCTAGCTCAGAGATCAGATTACACTGGTCTGGGTCAGAGCGCGTTGTACCTCAGAGAGACGAGCTGAGAGGAAAGTTACCTCAGAATGTAGTTTCCCTAGGAAAGTGGAAAGTGACTCTCGAAGTGAGCATAAATCAGTCTGACGGAAGGTCCTGATAGCTACTTTGGACAGAGCCTAAGAAGGAAGTGAAGGAAAGGGGACTGCAGTTTTTGTAAGACCGAGTCAACTGAGGTATTGTTAGAGAGCGAGCGTGCCGACGCTTGGAGAGCGGTGAAGAGAAGGAAGCTGACATCTACTGCTGCCTGTGCTTATGTTAAAGGTGTAAGTAGGACGACAGGCAAGTGGAAAAGAGAAAGAGAGTGACTGAGGAGAAATAGCAACGATAGCTTACCTCCACTCTGCACTACCGGACACCGGATCCGAGCTTGCTAGTACCTTCACGGCTAGTGGGAAAAACCGGAGACCCTGCTGGACTTCAGGTCACAGAGGGGCCCAACAGTGCTGATACGAAACCGGGGTCAGGAAGAACAGGAGTCTGGTCAGCGCAACCATTGGAGACTTAGTTCTGTCCAAAAGAAGGCTCCACCACAATGTCAACCGGGCGTAGCTGTTTCACACGGAGTTAGGCTTTGTTTCATGCAAGTCAGAAACTCACACACCTAAAGAAGGAAGGAGGCCCTACACCTACTCAGTGGATTACTGGACGTGCATCTTCCACCCTGACGGCCTCCCGGGACGTGCCTGCAACTTCATCACCAGTAAAGGTACAGAAAGACGGTCTTGTGTGTGTCTGCATTATTGCTCCTTCGCCTCTGCACCGCCATATACCTCGAGGGATCAGTCTCGCCTGTGGGAGACTTAACACCTTGCTGCCCAGTAACAACCCCTCGGAGGATTCACCCTGCAGCGCTGGTCACCCTGACCAGGAACCACAGGTGGCGTCACGAACATTCTATTATCCCCTGTAAATATCCCCCTTTAGTGAGCGCCCAGGGCAACGGACCGAGCTGCGCTACCCGTGACATCCCCCAGTGAAGTGAACGGGCTCGGTGCCGAGTACCCCAAAGCCCTGGTAGGTGCGACTCATCTTCATACGCAATAACCACAATAGACAGACATTTTTTATGAAAAATAATTATATCATTCAGAAACATGACAATAGCAGTAATACATGGGGACCTTTAGAGATACAATGTCGAAATAAAGGTACAAATTTAAAATTCTTTGGGGGAAGGGAGGCTATTTCCCTGAGAGCTGAGATATTTGGGGTGCAAAGGTGACACCCAATCTGCACCGGCACCTTCCAGGGTACAAACATGCAGAATATTGCTCCTTCAGCATAGCTTCTTTCAAGTTCTGCGCAATTACAGTGCATGCCCCTCTCCATGTTCTTGGTTACTATGCTCACTACACTTCCCATTAAATTGTTGCACCCAGCTGTCAGCTAAATGATTTAATGGAAATTCATGGGATTATTTCTCCCATTATGCAATTAAGCACATTTTATTGCATGTTCTCTATCTGATGATAGAGTAGCTGGGCATGCTTACAGTAACCATAAAATTACCATAAAATCCCTCCCTTACCAAGAAACCTTTGGAGTAAAACCCTCCCCACCTCCCCACCAATAAAACCCCCAACCCTTAATATGCCTCAGTCTGACTTGGGTCTGTCCTCAGGATTACTCTTCCTGGCACAGTCCCCATTCTGCTGGACACGTGATGGCTTCCTACGTGCTGATGCCGGAGGGCGCAGATAGAACAAAAAGAGATGGCGATAACATGGATGGCTTATAGCAAATTTCATAAATCCATCTGAAAAGAAAAAAGAACAGCATTTATCAATGTTCTTGTATGCTTTGCTGAATTTTTCTAATGATTGAACCGCCATGTTACAGTTTTACCTTATTAATGTTAGACACCCAAGCACTGAATGCCCTTCAGATTTGTTATATACTGTACATTATGCTTAAATATGGGCTGAAAGCTTTCTCTCTGTGATTTTTGGGATTAGGATGGGATTGTGAAGTCCAGGGAAGCAATGGAAACTTGCTGCCATGTCCTGGAAGCAATCTGTTATTATACGTCCATTGTGCAAATAAGTCTTTCAAACATTTTTTTTAAGAAAATTTTCTGCTGTTTTTGACAGCAGATCCTAAAGACTGCCAAGACCACCTTATGTGCACATACCCTCCTGGTCTAAATGTTTAGCCACAGGCATCAGAGGACGCCCCCCCCTGCACAATCGATCTTGTGCAGGTGGATCTGTTGACATCTGTTTGCCCCCCCCATCAGCATGGTGCTATAAATATCTGTAGTCATTTGACATTCTTCTACTACTGAGGGATCCAAATTTTTCCTCTTTAGCCCGTTTCCCTTATGCTTTCCAAATTGTACCTGCACTCCACATCTGGGAGAGTCTTCACTGCTGCATAGACATACCATTGACAAAAATGTGCAGCGACCAGAAGAAATAAAAAATTCATACAGAGACGTCCTAATCCAGAAATTAGGGCATCTCTACTAAAGTGACCATTTAGTGTAGATTGCTGGTGTGCAAACCCATACACCAATATATTAGAAATATAAATCCTGCCAGTAATTCAATGTTTCTCACCTCGGGTAAGGCCTCTAGTCTCATGTGGACACAGCTCTGAATAGACTTTGCCACTTTCTGCAGGAGGAGATCCCACAAGTGAACGAAGAATGGATGAAAACCCATCAGCGGAGAGTAAAAAGCAGCCATCAGCATCACAGGTAGAAAAGAGCTGGAAGGAAGTGAAGGATAACATTAGAGACAGCAAATGGTTATACAGATACCACCTTTTTCAGACTAAGACACACAGGACCATAAGACGCACCTAAGTTTTAGAGGAAGAAATTAGGAAAACAAACTGAAGCAAAAAATTTGGTATGTATGGTCCCCTCATCCCTATCCTGGTATGCATGGATCCATCATCCCCATCCTGGCAGGAATAATTGCCTTCATCCCTATGCTAGTATGCAGAGGAGCCCCCATCTCATCCCGGCAAAAGGCCCCCCCATCTTGTCCTAGCATTCAAAGCTCCCCCATCACTATCCTGGTATGCTTGGCCCCCATCCTTATTCTGGTATGCAGGGCCTCCATCTCATCCTAGTATGCATGGCCCCATTCCTATTCTGGTATGACTGGCGGCCCTATCAGAAAACCTAAAAAAAAAAAAAAAAAAACACACACACAATTTCACTTACCTTCCCAGTGCTCTCTCGCAGCATCTTGTTCCGCCGCCAGCAGCTGCTTTATGCTTGTAAGCAATGCATGGCAGGGACATCATGCGCTGCTCACAGCTTACATGCATAAAGCAGCTGCTGGCAACAGAGCATGACGCTGCGAGGGAGCGCCGGGAAGGTAAGTAATGTTTTTTTTTTTTAAAGTTTTCTGATGGGGCCATGCATCCAGGTGGGTGGTGGCTATATTACATTAGCTTATTATTAAGGAGAAATGATATTCATTCTTGACTTTCGATGCAGGGATTGGCCGAGGCAGCTCATGTGAATACTGCTACGCCGATGCCGCTCCCAAACTCTCTATAACGTCCAGGAAGTGGTACTTCCAGACTTTAAGAAACACCCATTTTCTCACCAGACTACAGATGATGCTTCTTTTGGGGTTATTATTCATCCGCGATAGGTTTCCGTAATGTGTCCGCCGTGTAATAATATCTTGTCATGGATTCGTTACCTTTTGCCCCCATCCATGGTCCTTCAATCTTGCTTGACCGCAGCTCTCACTTGCGTCAAATCTTGTACACTATTACATTTCCTTATGTCAAATTATGAAGTCTGGTTTGTGATCTTCAGCAAACAGAGGGAGCCATCAGGTCAAACTACAGACCAGAAGCACTCAAAAAATAGCAGAAGAGAGCCCACATTTGCTAGCATCTACTAAGATATTGAAATAATTGGTGGTGAAAAAATACAAAGCTGAGTGTACTTTAAAAGATAATCTGCATTATTCATGTTTCAGAAGGCTCAGCCTGACCAGTCGAATGATTGCACTTTCGAGGAGTGATCACTTGACGAGATGGTACCCATCAAGGAGTAAAACAGCCACACACAAGGTGAAAGACTGAATGGAAGGGTTATTGGATCATTTTAGAGAATTTCAAGTTATACAAATAGTCCCCTCATCTGTGTGACCAAACCCACAATTTATCTTCATTCTGTTACCAAAACGTATTGTAACCTTGTAAGCGTTCAACATTATAACCCTCCAATTACCACATTCACCTTCTGTTGCGATCATGCTCTTGAACCTTGGGCAGCACGGACTCAAACACTAATTCCCTCATTTATTGCTCGTATATCATTTGTTCCTGCTAGCCTTTACTTGCTTCTATGGGAAGTCATTAATTTGATCCATCATGTAGTCCAATCCAGATTTAAAAAGAAAATAAACAATGTTGGGAGTTGGGTTGTAGGCAAATGTGTTCGGATAAGTGTTTTCCGCAAATGCTCAGGTGCCAACTTAGTATTCTCGGCGTGACCAATGTTTTGAGACCCCGCGGCTGCATGTCTTTGTGGCTATTAGACAGCCTCAACACATGTAGGGATTGCCAAACAGCCAAGGAGTCTCAAACATATTATTTGAGCATGCCAAAGACACTTATCACCCGAACATGCTCACACAAGACCGTATCCGAGCACTTTCGCTTATCACTAACGGTTACGCTTCACTACACTAATAGTAAAAAAATAACTTACATCAAAAGCAAGCTTTGCCAACTCCTCTGCGGAACGTGTGGCATCCTGAGCTGCCAGGACCAATGATATACTCGAAATCATCATTCCACAGCATCCTGGGATACAGAAAAACACCACTGTTTTTCAATTTACTCATAAAATGTGTGTTTATCTGCATAATATAATTTGTATGGTTATGTCATCTTAAATGTTCATACGAGTATACCACTACATACTGGAGGCCTAAAAGTAATCCTTTGGAAAGTGCAGCTCCTGTCTGGGTTCTTATGTTGGGTAAGATATCAAGTTCATGAAAAAGGAGGTTTACAGCAAAGTTGGCCTAGTAGGACGCGTATGTGTGTTCTCCCAGGGCCCGGATTTTCTTATTAGATGGTGAGAAGGTTGGTAGTGGGCGCCTCAGTTTGGCTTTTTGTTCTGATCTGTTCATGTCTCAAGAGAATCCTTGTGCCATGAAAGGTCTGCAGAGAAGGTCAGGGAGCCAAAAAAGCTAACCACATGAATGTCATTTTATTTAAAGTATAGAAAACCTAGATTTACTGTAGTTCAAGATTAAAAAAAGCAGATATAAGAAATATCTGGATTCCAATAAAAAGAGCTTAACATCTCAATATTGTTTAAATCATATTTTTATTGATTTGATTTTATAAACAATTACACACATTATACATTATAGTACAAACACAAACGTATTCAACAAGTTTAACCCTTAAAGTTGATACAGTCCTATACCTGCCAAGGTATTCCATGCCAAACAAAGTTATCAATTTTGTTTAAATAAGGATTTTCCCAAAGACTGGTGACAAATTATTAAATACAGGGATTATACCAAAACTAGTATTGGTTGTATGTTCACTAATAACATGTTTACGAACAAAAAATAATTGGTATCTATATGTCCTCAACATACAATATTTAACAAGCCGAAATAGCCAATCGTTGTAGTACAGTTATTCTGAGTAGGTCCACAGATGCCATCCCAGGGTGACCAGCCACCGTTCCCATATATTTATAAACTTTTTATTGAGTTCCTTTTAACACAAGTACCTCTCTTCAGTCATATGGTATTAATGTTAGCTTTCAATTCCTCCAATGTTGGGGGATTACGGTCTAACCAGTGCAATGTTTATTTCCTGGCCAGAAACAGTATTCTCAGAATGGTGGTAGTCACGGGGGGGGGGGGGAATCTTAAATCTACTCCCAGAAGGCCCAGTATGCACGCCCTAGCGTGCAGTTGTATGTGTATGCCGAATGCTCGTTTAATCAGGGAGATCACCCCCACCCAGTAGTGGCCTATATCAACACATTCTCATAGCGTATGTGTTATGATGCAGTAACCGAGGAGGATCATAGCGAAAAAGGCTAGGCAACCAGACACCCAGAGAGGTTGGTAACTTAGCGAATTGCAGACCCCTAAACTAACAACCCAGCTAGAATTAGCCGTGGGACGTACCTACGATGCCCTAGACGCCTCGACACAGCCAAAGAGTTAACTAAGCCTAAAGAGAGAAAGGGGAAAACTAACTGCCCCGGAGTAGAGCCCCAAAGGAATAGATAGCCCCCAAACATATATTGCCGGTGAGACAGATGAAGTACAAACACAGGTAGAAAATAGAGTACGCAAATGCTGGGGCCCAAACTGGATAGAGCAGGACAGGAAAGGATACTGTCTGCAATCCCACAAAAACCCTAAGAAAAATTCCAACACATCTGATATGCAAAAATACTGAGACCACACGACCTATCCCCCACTAAATTAGAACTCTGGTGTGAACTGGACGCAAAACAGATACTGGAATAACAGGGGACTATAAATACTGAAAAAACTGACATAAGCTGTGGCAAGGAAACAGAGTCCAGCACAAGTCCAGCAGAGAACCTGGCTGAACTCACACCAGCAAGGCAGAGAACAGAGAAAAGCAAAAAGGGAAAAATGCCACAGAGTAAAACAGACAAATAACATCTGAAAGATGCAGGACAAAGCAGGGAGCAAGCAGACTTCAAAAGGCTCAGGAAGAAAAACCAGATCACCGGCAGCCACTAAGGGAAGGCTGCTCACTTAAATCTCCCAGTCAGTAACACTCGATCTCCAATCATCCTCTTCAGGTGATTGACTTCTGTCAGCTCCATTACCAGCAGCAACCACCAGAGGGAGCCCAAACTCAGAAGCCAGATCAAAAGTGTTCACAACAGTATGCATCAGATGGGCCCCATTCATACCACATCTCGGACATGAGTCTTCAGTCCGAACCCATCTTAAATACAGAGTGGGCCATTTATATGGATACACCTAAATGAAATGGGAATGGTTGGTAATATCAGCTTCCTGTTTATGGCACATTAGTATATGGGAGGGGGAAAACTTTTCAAGATGGGTGGTGACCATGGCGGCCATTTTGAAGTTGGCCATTTTGGATCCAACTTTATTTTTTCCAATGGGAAGAGGGTCATGTGATACATCAAACTTATTGAGAATTTCACAAGAAAAACAATGGTGTGCTTGGTTTTATCGTAACTTTATTCTTTCATGAGTTATTTACAAGTTTATGACCACTTATAAAATGTGTTCAAAGTGCTGCCCATTGTGTTGAATTGTCCATGCAACCCTCTTCTCCCACTCTTGACACACTGATAGCAACACCGCAGAAGAAATGCTAGCACAGGCTTCCAGTATCCATTGGTTCAGATGCTGCACATCTCGTATCTGAAGGCAATTGTCTATGCTGTGAATCTGGCGCCTGTGCAGTGAGGAAAGAGGCGGAGGGAGATGGGGGACAGGCCAGTGATCCTCACTGCGCAGGTGCCAGATTCCCAGCCCCGCAGTGTGAATACATCATAACACACTGCAGGGTGGGATCTGGGGCCTCCGCTACACGCAGGCACGATAACATTACATCACTTGATGTAAGTTCCTGGGCAGCGCGCACGGCGAACTGATTGGACAGCGCAGGCGCCGGTGATGTCGCAAGAATGAGAGGAGACGGGGGCCAGAAACAAGAGGGGGATGATGGATGGCTGCGAGGACGTAGAGTCAGGGGGATAATACATACCTCCCTGACTCAATAGAGGTATGGCGGGAAATTTATGAAGAGTTATTATTTCAGCGATCCTAGTGATAAGAAACATAAGAGCCACATTCACAGAATGCAGCCTTAAGGGTATGCCACACCATTTATGACGCAGTTAGCGATCCCGTTAGCGACTTAGCTGTGTGTGACATGTAGCAGCGATGTGGCCCCTGCTGAGATGTCGCTGATCGTTTGTAAACATTCTGAGCCGTTTCTTGGTCGTTGGTGTCCCGCTGGTGAGCCTGAAATCGCTGAGTGTGACACCCTTTATGAACGACTTTACCAGCATCGCAGGTGGGACTAGATTTTCCCAACGACTGCAAAGGTCGTTATACAGATCGCTGATGAGATGTGTTTGGAATCACAGATCGCTGATGAGATGTGTTTGGAATCACACAGCTAAGTCGCTAACGAGATCGCTACTGTGTCATAAATGGTGACGCAGTAGTGATCTCGTTTAGTGTGGCATACCCTTTAGTGCTGCTGAATGTGGCTCTTCTACTTTAATAGGCCCGGAGGGGGGGGGGGTGACAGGTTCCCTTTAAACAGGCAACTGTCTCTTTGGCTAATGCAAAAAGAAGGGGTGACGGGACTACCCTGCCGTGTTGCCCTTCCCAGATCAAAAGATCCGATATAACTGTTAACCCGGAGTTTTGCCTTAGGAGAACTACAGTGTGTCCGTTAAGTCATGGTGCACTTATGACCAGTCACAGGAAAGCAACAAAAGACAATAGAAATGTGAAATCTACTCCACATAAAAGGAAAACCCTCCCAGTTTCTGTAGGATGATGTGGCAGCATGTGCACATGCGCAGATGATGACATAACACCGTGTATACAGCGGAGCAGCCCATGCCAGTCGAGATGTGGACGGTACAGAGGAAAGTTCAGTGTGTTCTGTGGCTCGCTAAATTTGAATCCTTGACCAAAGTGCCACCACATAGGAATAACATTACTCGGTGGGATAAACAATTGAAGGAAAGATCTTGACATGTTGGAATTGTATGCAGTGCCACAATTTCCAGAAGGTGTCATCTTTCAACAGGACAGTGCTCCTCCACACTATGCCACCATTGTTCTTAAGTTTCTGGATAGAACATTCTCCCGCGGTGGAGAGGAAGGGGTTCTGTCAAGCTATGGCCACCACGATCCCCAGATCTGACGCCCTTAGACTTACTTTTTGGGTTATGTGAAGCAACATGTGTACATTGAAGGTATCAACGACATTAATCACTTAAAACAAGAGAATCACAGACGTTAATCACTCTGTCACACCAGACGTCCTTACCCGTGTGCGGCAAGAATTTCACTATCGTTTGGATGTGTGTAGGGCAACAAATGGAGTCCACGTCGAACTGCACTGAATATGTATGAAACTGCGAGTTTTTTTTATTTGGAGCAGATTTCACATTTCTATAGTCTTTTGTTGCTTTCCAGTGACTGGTCAAAAGTGCACCATCATTTTACGGACACACTGTATAAAATAACTGGATCATTGAAATAAATTAATCCCAGAATCCCATGCCCTTTAACACAGCCCACAAAGTTTCAATCGACGCTGTCAAATGCCTTGGCGGCTAAGGAAAGGATCGCCCTTGTTCCGTGGATTTTGAACCAAGCTGCATCCCCATACCTTATATTTGAGGTCAACTTGTTTGGTATAAATCCAGTTTGATCGTGTATTACACTTGTAATCACCTTGGATAATCTATTTTCAAGAATCTTAGCCAGCAGTTTGACATTGGTTTGGAGGAGGAAGAGGAGTCTATAAGAATCAGGCAGGGATGGATTCTGTCCAGGTTTCAACATCAAAACCACCACCGCCTCTTTCATAGATTCTGGGAGGTTACCAATTCTAAAACCTTCTTGAAAAATTGCCAGTAAATTTGGAAGCAATATTTCTCTATATGTTTTGAAGAATTTCCCTGGTAACCCATCTGAGCCTAGGGCCTTCTCATTTTGGGACCCTTGAATGGCCTCCTCCAATTCCTCAAGTTCAATTGGTTTGACTAGTATATCCCTCTCTAGATTTGATAATTGTGGATGATGAAATGGTTGCTAAAAAGTTCTCTTTCTTCAGAATTGCTGACGCTTCTAGAAGAATAAATACTAGAAAAGTAATTATGCAGAGTGCAGAGAATATCTCCATCCTCCGTAACCACGACCCCAATGTCAGAGACTAGTCTAGAAATGTATGAGAACGCATTTTGAGCTTTAACAATAGTTGCTAGCAGGTGGCCTACACTTTCACATTCCGTAAAATATGTCTGTTTTGCAAAAAAAAAAAAAAAAGTTTTTGTGCAGCTAGTCCCAGTAGGAGGTTTTTCATTAGTTTTTGAGATTTTCATATTTTCCGCAGTGCTAGCTGAGGGATTTGATATCAATTCTGATTCTGCTAGGCAGACCTTCTTTTGTAACTTTTGGGTTTATTCTCTTCTTTTAGTTTTCCATTTACTAATTTAACCAATATAGAGCCCTCTAACAAATGTTTTCATAGCATCCCATACTATTAACCTCGAAGTGGAGACAATATTAATGTTAAAGTATTCCCGCAATCTGTCGTGTAGAGAACCCCCAATAGTCTGAATCCAAAATGGGTTGAACTGCCATATGCTCTTGGTGACCAAGCCCTCCGTTCCCAATCTCAGTTGTACCCTTATGGGGGGGCAGGGAGGGAATGATCAGACACAGTTCTTGGTAAATATTCAACGTCCTTTACCAAAGACATCATATTCACATTTCCAACGGCCAAGTTAATTCTGGATAACGAATGGTAAGACGTTGAACAACAAGAGTATTGTTTGATATTGGGGTGCTTAGTGCGCTAAATATCCATCAACTCCAGCTCCGCTACAACTCTGGATAGTAAAGTCTTAGGCTGACTCATATGGTTCCTGTACGCAATTTATCTAAGTACGGTTTTAAATACATATTGAAAGGCACGTGTGGAGGAGAGAGTGAGTATTTTTTTCAGCACCTCACCGGAGCAAGGTGGAGGGATATAAATGGCTACTATGTATAGTACAAAAGATAGCGACAAATTGACCCTCTGAGTCTACCATGACTTTGATGCACTTGAACGGGATGGCCCTATGAACCAGAAGACTCACTCCTCTTGAGTGTGCTATAGAACGAATAATAATCAAATGACATCCATGACCCATGCAATAGATGCGTCTTTTCCTATATGCGTTTCCATTAAGCATATTATTGCTGGTTGGCAAGTACACAACCACGAAAATATTGCGCATCTCTTGGATGGGTCACCCAGTCCTCTGACATTCCACGCTTTAAAATTTACGTTATAGACATTTTGGACAAAAAGCAAAGTGTCTAGCATATGATATCACGGTTTCCACTTGCAGGTAGCTTGTCATGTACAGTAGTTCCCTAACCCAAATACATATAAAACACTAATAACCAATATAAACAATTTAATAGACATTCCTCTTCTAATAAGCGGATTGAGACTTTGTACGTTCCTGGAGTCGTGTGACGGGCTGCCTCTATTGTTATATAGCACACCGTCCATTTGAATTCCAGCCGCTCCACTTATCTAAACAGGTATTAAGTGGCTACCTGCCATAGCAGTCGCAAGTGTGACCCTGGAAATACACCAGAAATCCTACTCCAGTCAGATGCCAGAATGAGGTCTCTGGCATGCAAAAAGCCACAGCTTGTCATGAATTAGATAAGCTGATGCCCTGCCCCTGGAGTGAAAGCTTAGATGAACTGGGCCCTATATGTGTACATAGACTCAGTGGTGACAGCACACAGTCAAAGTCACAAGATAAAAAAAATGTTTTCCTTAAGATTTTCTTCTTCGGTTCCCACTTGGATTGTGCATTATGACTTACCAAGAATGATTACTCTAGGGCAGTAATGGCTAACCTTGGCACTCCAGCTGTTGTAAAACTACAACTCCCAGAATGCCCTTGCAACCGGCAGCAGTTGAGGCATGCTGGGAGTTGTAGTTCTCCAACAGCTGGAGTGCCAAGGTTCGCCATCACTGCTCTAGGGCATAGGAATTGCACTGCTGCCATAGAAAATGGGACAAATTTTTTTTTAAAAAAAAGAGCTATATAGTGAATACATGAAATATGTATCTGCAAAAATTGCTATGAAAAAAGGCATAAATTGTAGGCTTTTTTGCTTAAGAGAGGTGACATTACAGGACAAGGGACCCAATTTACTAAGGACACCTTGACATGGTAATTGGGCACACATATATTGGCCAATCTATGCGCTAAAAACCTTCCTTTTTAATAGCAATTTTTGCAGATACATATTTTATACTATATATATATATATATATTATATATATATATATATATATATATATATATATATAATATATATATATATATATACTATGCTGTAGTACCGGCTTTGCCGGGTTAATGTACTTAACTGTGCCCTCATCAGGATAGCAACATAGAAGGACAAAGCTGTGGCTGCTACTATATATATATCCTCCCACATACAGGTGATGTGACTTACATCAGTCATTACACCAACATTGGCCAAGCATAGTAACTGAAATCCTATTACCTCACACAAGCTTTCTTATACTGACAATGTCCTCTGTTGCCTATAGTAACCAAACAGAGCTCATATTAATGACCTATGGCAAAATAGAAGCTGAGCTGTGATTGGTTGCTATAGGCAGCCTGATAATTCTCCAGCCAACAGAAAACATTCCCTCTGGCAGTATATATTACCTCACACATACAAAGAATATACAGCTCATGTGACTGACATGTGGCTTATTTCCCTATATGGTCATATTAATGTCCTGTCGCAAAATAGAAGCTGAGCTGTGATTGGTTGCTATAGGCAGCCTGATAAATCCCCAGCCAACAGAAACATTCCCTCTGGCAGTATATATTACCTCACACATACAAATAATATACAGCTCATGTGACTGACATCTGTCTTATTTCCCTATATGGTCATATAATGTCTGTACAAAATGAAGTGAGTGTGATTGGTTGCTAGGCTGATATTCAGCAAAGAACATTCCTCTGGAGTATTATTACTCACATACAATATACAGCTCATGTGATGAATCTGTTTATTCTATATGTATATATGTCTGCGCAAAAGAGCTGAGCTTTGTTGCTAGCAGCTGTATCTCAGCAAGAACTTCCTCTGCAGTATATATTCCCACAATAAATATATACAGCTCATGTGCTGCATGTGGTTATTTCCTATATGGCAAATTATAACAAATTGGTCTTGTAGTTTGGGGTATTAACGATTTTTTAAAGATAAATACCGACGTGTGTGTGTTTTTAGCGAATTTGAAAGTGGGTTAATGTGTCAAAAACTTGTGCTCCGGGTCGAGATGCGGTGTGCAAATTCAGCGTAAGCAGATTCCTATGCGGGACATACACACAAGCATTCAGCTTTTCCCCATTATGTAGATAGGGCCAAAATTGTTTGGTGATTTGGAACGTGCGGGGGTTAAAATTTCCATTCAACACATAGCCTATGATGCTCCTGGGGTTGAGATGTGCGGGCATGCAAAATTTCATGCCCGTAAGTACAACGGTGCAGATTCCTATCCCGGGCCAAAATTATTTGCCGATTTGGAATGCGCGGGGTTAAAATTTAGACTCAAAACCTAGCCTATGACGCTCCCGGGGTCGAGACGTGCGGGTGTGCAAAATTTCATGCCCGTAAATGCAGATTCCTATGCCGGACATACACACAAGCATTCAGCTTTCTCCCCATTATGTAGATAGGGCCAAAATTGTTTGGCGATTTGGAACGCGCGGGGTTAAAATTTCGATTCAAAACATAGCCTAGGACGCTTTCGGGGGTCGAGACGTGCGGGCGTGCAAAATTTCATGCCCGTAAGTGCGACGGTGCGGATTCCAATCCCGGACAAACATACCCACATACATACACATTACATACATTCAGCTTTATATATTAGATATATACATACATACATACATACATACACACACATATATACATATACCACACACACACACACACACACACACCACACACCACACACACACACACACATATATAGCACTTTTCTCTCCCATTTTCTATGGTAGCAATGCAATTCCTATGCTCTAGAGAAATCATTCTTGGTAAGTTATGGTGCAAACCTTAATCTTTTTGAATTAAGTGGCTACCTGCCACAGAACAGACTGACAAGTTGAAAAATATATGCAGGGAAGGGGTAAAAAAAAAAAAAAAAAAAAAAAAGAAACCACAACTGTCCTCTTGTGTCAGGATCATACAGCTCTCAGGGGCACCTGTTCCGTAGGTCTTTCGTTATTGTCCAGCCACATCATAGCATAATGCGGGGTCTCAAAGATATGCATCTCTTATTTTTTTGGTGTAGTAACATTATTAATGTAGTAACATTAGCTCATTTTGAGCTATTCATAGTTCAGGAGACAAATGAAAATGACTGAGCTATAGTTTTAATTTTGGCATAGTCTTCCACCTCACATGGTGTAGTGCAGACATTATCCTCATCTATCAGGTGAGGCTCATGCATGACCTTAGTACAACTGGCCCGGCCCCAGACAAAGCCTGATCTAGATCACATTGAAGATATAGGGTTGGGCTGGGATCACATGATCAATGGCAGAGAGATCCAGACAAGTATTACACTGGGTAAAATAAATATACATGTACTGGATTTAACTTTACTCCCATCACCAAAAAGAAATCCATTCCTTACAAAACGTTAGACTGGTAATGTTTACTGTTTAACATACAGTTGTGCTCAAAAGTTTACATACCCTGGCTGAATTTTTGCTTTCTTGGCCTTTTTTCAGAGAATACGGATAACACCAAAACTTTCTCCATTCAAGGGAAGTGGATGGGTGAAGTTATTTATTGTCAAACTATTGTGTTTTCTCTTCTTAAATCATAATGACAATCCAAATCATAATAATTGTATTTCTATAGCGCCAACATATTCCGCAGCACTTTACATTATAGAGGGGACTTGTACAGACAATAGACATTACAGCATAACAATAAACACAGATCAAAGTAGATACCAAGAGGAATGAGGGCCCTGCTCACAAGCTTACAATATGAGGAAAAAGGGGAGACACGAAAGGTGGATGGTAACAATTGCTTTCATTGTTCGGACCAGCCATAGTGTAAGAATCGGGTGTTCATGTAATTCTGCATGAACCAGTTAACAGCCAATGTATGTAACAGTACAGACACAGAGGGCTATTAAATGCATAAAGAGGGTGAGAGCATAATAAGAGGTACCCGATTATGGTAGAAATTTTTTTTTTTTAAATGGGCCAACAGGGATAGTTAGGTTAATGCGTTGAGGCGGTATGCCAGTCTGAACAAATGTGTTTTTAGGGCACGCTTAAAACTGTGGGGATTGAGGATTAATCATATTAACTTGGGTAGTGCATTCCAAACAATTGGAGCAGCACGTGAAAAGTCTTGGAGACGGGAGTGGGAGGTTCTGATTGAGGATGCTAACCTCAGGTGATTAGCAGAACGGAGGGCACGGGTAGGGTGGCAGACTGAAACAAGGGAGGAGCTATAGGGTGGTGCTGAGCCATGGAGTGCTTTGTGAGTGAGGGTAATAAGTTTGTACTGGATTCTGTAGTGGATGGGTAACCAGTGTAATGACTGGCACAAGGTAGAGGCATCGGTTATAACGATTGGTGAGGAATATGATCCTGGCTGCAGCATTCAAGACAGATTGGAGAGGGGGAGAGTTTGGTAAGAGGGAGACGATTAGTAGAGAGTTACAATAGTCCAGACAAGAATAAATAAGAGAAACAGTAAGAGTTTTTGCAGAGTCGAAAGTAAGAAAAGGTCGAATTCTAGAGATGTTTTTGAGGTGGAGATAAAAAGAGCGAGCCAGTGATCGGATATGGGGGGTGAATGAAGCTTGGAATTAAGTATGACCCCAAGACAGCGGGCATGTTGCTGGGGAGTAATGGTGGAACCACACACGGAGATGGCAATGTCAGGCAAGGGTAGGTTAGTAGAGGGAGGAAACACGAGGAGCTCTGTTTTTGACAGGTTCAGTTTCAGATAGAGGGAGGACATGGTGTTAGAGACAGCGGTAAGACAATCACTGGTGTTTTCTAAAAAGGCAGGCGTGATAACGGGTGAAGAAGTGTATAATTGGGTGTCATCAGCTTAGAGATGATAATGGAAACCAAATCTACTGATTGTCCAATAGGGGCAGTATACAAAGAGAAGAGGAGGGAGCCTAGGACTGATCCTTGAGGAACCCCAACAGTAAGGGGAAGATGAGAGGAGGAACCAGCAAAAGATACAGCGAAGGAACGGTCAGAGAGATAGGAGGAGAACCAGGAGAGAACGGTGTCCTTGAGGCCGATGGAGCAGAGCATAGTGAGGAGGAGCTGATGGTCCACAGTGTCGAATGCTGCGGAGAGATCCAAGAGAATTAGCATGGAGTAGCGACCATTAGTTTTAGCTGTTAGAAGATCATTAGAGACTTTAGTGAGGGCAGTTTCAGTAGAGTGTAAAGAGAGGAAACCAGATTGAAGAGGGTCGAGAAGAGAGTTATCTGAAAGATAGAGAATAAGACGGGTGTGGACCAGGAGTTTAGAGATGAAGGGAAAATTAGAGACAGGTCTATAGTTAGCAGCACAGTTTTGGTGGAGGGACAGTTTTTTAAGTAATGGATGCATGATGGCATGTTTAAATGAAGGAGGGAAAGATACCGGAAGAGAGAGAGAGAGGTTGAATATTTTTGTTAGGTGAGAGGTGACAGCAGAGGAAAGGGACTGGAGGAGATGTGACGGAATGGGGTCACTGATGCAAGTGGTAGGGCGAGAAGATGCAAGGAGCGTGATTACTTCTTCTTCTGTGACTGATTCAAAGTCAGAGAGTGAGCTGGATGCAGTGGGGGAGGTAGGACAGTGCATGGTATGAGGGGATTGGGAGATAATTTCCTGTCGGATGTGGTAAATTTTTTCTTTGAAATAATTGGCCAGATCGTCAGCGCGGAGATCCGTGGTTGGAGCCTGCACTTTTGGGTTCAGTAGGGAGTGAAAAGTGTCAAAGAGAAGTTTAGGGTTATTGGATAGTGAGGTGATGAGGGTGTTGAAATAGGTTTGTTTGGAGAGGTGATGGGCAGAGTTGTATGTTTTAAGCATAAACTTGTAATGTATGAAATCTTCGGATAGATTAGATTTCCTCCACAGACATTCGGCGCACCTGGAGCACCGCTGCAGGAAACGTGTTTGCAGCGTGTGCCACGGTTGTCAGCATCTGTGTCGTATTGTTCTATGTATAGGAGGTGCAGTTTCATCCAGGGCACTTTGCAGGGTTTCATTGTAATGCTTCAGTGCAGAATCTGGACATGAGAGAGAGGAGATAGGGGCCAACGATGACTGCAAGTTCTTCATAAGTTTCTGGGTGTTAATGGCTTGTATGTTCCTATATGTGTGGAAAGTTGGGGTGACCTGAGCTGGATGGCAGTTCTTGATAGAGAATGAAAGAAGGTTGTGGTCAGAGAGCGGGAGAGGGGAGTTTGTGAAATCATCCACTGAGCAAAGCCGGGAGAAAACCAAGTCGAGGGAGTTTCCATCTTCATGCGTGGGGGAGTTCGTATGCTGAAAGAGGAGGTTAGAGATAAAAGGTGAGAGGCAGATGGGGAGAGGGGAAGAGCAATGGGGATGTTGAAATCACCCATGATGAGGGTGGGGATATCACAGGAAAGAAAATGTGGAAGCCAGGTGGCAAATTGATCCAGGAACTGATGACAAGGGCCGGGAGGACGATACACCACTACCACTCGCATGGAGAAGGGGATGTAGAGTCTGACAGCATGGACCTCAAAAGAAGGGAAGACAAGTGAGGGTACTTGAGGGATAACTTGAAAAGTACATTTGGGTGATAGAAGCAGACCAATGCCTCCACCTGCTCTGTTGTCCGATCTTGGGGTATGAGAGAA
The DNA here is from genome assembly GCA_033576555.1 of Oophaga sylvatica. Taxonomy (NCBI): domain Eukaryota; kingdom Metazoa; phylum Chordata; class Amphibia; order Anura; family Dendrobatidae; genus Oophaga; species Oophaga sylvatica. Next base: position 723,955,685 of record JARQOD010000001.1, read on the forward strand.
GTGTAGTCCACCATATGATAGAGCAGCAGATCATCATCCAAATAACATTGATCAAAAGATTACATACCCCATTTCTTAATACCGTGTATAGCCCCCTCTAACATCAATGACAGCTTGAAGTCTTTTGTGGTAATTGTTGATGAGGTTCTTTATTTTCTCAGATGGTAAAGCTGCCCACTCTTGGCAAAAAAAAAACCTTCAGTTCCTGTAAATTCCTGGGCTGTCTAGCATGAACTGCAAGCTTGAGATCTCCCCAGAGTGGCTCAATGATATTGGGGTCAGGAGACAGATGGCCACTCCAGAACCTTCACTTTGTTCTGCTATAGCTAATGACAGGTCAATTTGGCCTCGTGTTTTGGATCGTTGTCATGTTGGAAAGTCCAAGTACATAACATGTGCAGCTTCCAGGCTGATGAATGCAAATTTGCCTCAGTATTTGCCGATAACATGCTACATTCATCTTTCCTTCAACTTTTACCAAGTTTCCTGTGTCTTTGTAGATCACACATCCCCAAAACATCAGCAATCCACCTCCATACTTTACAGTAGGAATGGTGTTCCTTTAATCATAGGGCTTGTTGTCCTCTCTCCAAATGTAATGTTTATAGTTGTGGCCAAAAAGCTAAATTTTGGTTTCATCACCCCAAATTACCTTGTTCCAGAAGTTTTGAGGCTTGTCTCTGTGCTGTTTGCATATTGTAGGCGAGATACTTTGTGGATTTGCGCAGTAATGGCTTTCTTTTGGCGACTCGACCATGCAGCCTATTTTTCTTCAAGTGCCTCCTTATTGTGCATCTTGAAACAGTCACACTGCTAGTTTTCAGAGAGTCCTGTATTTCAGCTTATGTTTGTGGGTTTTTCTTTGCATCCTGAACAATTTTCCTGGCAGTGGTGGACAACATTTTTGTTGGTCTACCTGACCGTGGTTTTGTTTTTACAGAACCCCTGATTTTTCATTTGTTAATCACAGTTTGAACGCAGCTGACTGGCATTAATCAGTTCCTTGGATATCTTTTTGTATCCCTTTCCTGTTTTAAACTGTTCAACTAACTTTTCCCCGTAGATCCGTTGACAATTATTTGCTTTCCACATGACTCACAATCCAGAAACATCAGTGGCTCGATGAAAGATGCGAGAGTCTGTCTGGATCCCAGAAACTCACTCAGCTTTTATGCGCACACACACTGATTACAAGCAAACAGGTCACAGGTGAGGATGTTACCTTTAGTAGCCATTCAAACCCATTTGTGTCAACATCTGTGCATGTTTATCAGGCCAAAATCACCAGGGTATGTAAAAACTTTTGATCAGGGTCATTTGGATGTTTTGGGTTGTCATTAGGATTTAAATAGAGAAACCACAGTAGGTTGACAATAAATGGCTTCACTCAACCACTAACCATGAGAGGAGATAAAGTTTTGTTATTCATATTCTCAGAAAAGGCTAAGAAAGCAAAAATTCTGCCAGGGTATGTAAACTTTTGAGAACAACTGCTTTACTCAAGATTTGCAGTGAACTAAGCTTTGGGGCAAGTTTACACTATGCTTTTTCAGCATTTTTTTCTGCAGCAAAATCTGATCTCTTGGCAGTAAAGCAGCTGCAGAAAAAAAACATGTTTTTCTTGCGTTTTTTGCATGCAATATTTGTTTCTTGAGCATGCTGATAAAGTTTAGTGCTGAAAAAAAAAGTCCTAGTTTTTCACAACCCATTCATTTCAGTGGGTGCAAAAAAAAGCTGAAAAAAACGCAACAAAAACGCTGAAAGTAGTGACATGCTCCATTGTGCTTAAAGAAAACATGCAAAGAACAAAACCTTGATGGCAAAAAAACAAAACAAAAAACAAGCTGTGTGCATGAGATTTCTGAAATCTCACAGACTTTGCTGGTACTATAAAATGCAGATTAAAATGGCTGCAAAAAACGCCGAATGTGAACGTAGCTTAATATAGCAAAGACATCTAATTATACTGAAAATCATGTCAGAAAAACGGTCCACATCTCTTAATAGTGCCAACATGAGCACCATATCCTCACCTTGTGGAAGTAACTGAAGACTCGAGAAATGACATCAGTCTGTGTGAGGCCAAGTTTCTCTGCCAGTTCATCCAATCCCACACGCGAACAAACCCCCTCCAAGCAGAGATCAATTAGCCCCTGCACGCTGTCAAATGAGAACCTGTGGAGCAAGTGAACATATTCCTCAGAAATGCAGGGCTTCTTTATTGATGAGATGTAGTAAAAAAGTGGATATAACATACAGTAAAAATACTAGATAAAGTTGCTTCCCAACCCTACGCTTGCTTTAACCTGTTTCTGACCACCCACAGTCTCTTGATGCCAGGTAGCACGGGTCTGGAGTCTGTAGTAGCGGTTGGCAATCACAGTAATTCACCACTTCAATGAATCACGATTTTCCTTCATCAGAATCTTAAATTCTACCCATAAGCAGGATTAATATTAGGGCAGAGACGAGGTGACAGCAAGGCAGACAGCAAGGGGTGGGGGTGTTTGGGCAGCACATAATCACATTAAACATACATAGAGACAGTAATGATCAGCAGAATGCAGTTGAAGGAAAACATTATTTTTCCTTTTGTGCAAAGTAAGCCCAAATGCAAACTCTGTGAAACACTTTTGGTTGCCAAGTTCATGTCAGGAGATGCACGGCCAGTCTGTCTGTCCGTGCAACGTGGTCCACACATGGACTCTGCAAAGCGGGACGTTTCAGCATCATTCAATGTGCGCCGACCGGACTCTACGAACTTATTACAATATGCTAAAAAGGTGTTATGGATTAAATAAATCCAATATCACAGGACACATGGCAGCATCTTCTTTATGTAGATATAATAATGAGACGCTGACAATTTCTGGAAGAGCAAACTTCTATGTACTTCCTCGTTAGCAAATAGGTGCTACATCAAATGTGAAGATAGCTGCTCCTAATGCGCACAATCAGCTTTAGTCCTTAACCAAGCTATCACAAGGCAGTGGAAACACAATATTTACATCCCACTGCTATAATAATCATTTATCAACACCATCCAAGGACATATCTTTGATGGGAGGGACATACACACTGTGTTCAAGCGCCAGGGTTTCAGCCTTGGAGAAGAAACCACCGAAATGTGATATATCATATTCGAGTTTGGTGTCCAAGAAAGGGACCACGATGGAGCATTACAACAAGATGGGGAACCAGGATGAGGCATACTACAAGATGGGACAGGATGAGGCACTACTACAAGATGGGGGACCAGGATGGGCACTACTACAAGATGGGGGACCAGGATGAGGCACTACTACAAGATGGGGGACCAGGATGAGGCACTACTACAAGATGGGGGACCAGGATGGGGCACTACTACAAGATGGGGGACCAGGATGAGGCACTACTACAAGATGGGGGACCGGATGAGGCACTATACAGATGGGGGACGATGGGGCACTACTCAAGATGGGGGACCAGGATGGGGCACTACTACAAGATCTTTGCCAGAATTACTATATGGTGCTAATTGTAAGACAATATAACTATGTGGCTAATTGGAGGAAATAAAAGTGTAAAAATAAATCTAAAATAACAGCATGAGAAAATATTTTGCCACTACAAATGCTGTTTTATATGTAAAACTAAAGTAAACCAAAAAAGTGCACGTTTGGTATCGTAACATCCATGCTATAAAACTGTACCATAACCCATACAATGAATGCCATCTAAAAAAAAAAAAAAATAAGATAACACATGGCAAAAATGTTTTGAATAAATAAAAGTGCATAGAAAAAAAAAAAAAAAAAAAAAAAAAATCGCATCACTAAAAATGTCCCTTTGTCCTGCAAAGAATGCGGCCCCCCAAAATACTATTTTTTTCTATGTGCGGCCCATATACCCAGCGGAGGTTGAGACCCCTGCCCTAAGACATGGCGATTATATAATTCCACTAGCAGGTTACTGTGGGAAAATATGATGTAATGGTAGTTTGTCTTCGCTCCTACGTTCCATGCATACAATTAGCAATCTTCCTCTCACCTGACCTGGAAAGGTGAGGGGTTTGAACGAGACCCTTTAGAATAACTCTTCCAGAGAAACTCCTAGTCAGGCCAAAAAAAAACAATGTGTATTATAGTTTTATCCAAACTTTTGGCGATGTCTTCTCCATAAAGAAGTGCTCACCAATTTAATTATAACAGGTTTTTTATTTAACCCTTTATATTTCATACTGTTTGCTTTTACATATGTTTTGTCGTCATTTAATCTTTGTGAGAACTTTTTCCCTTCCTGTTCTTAAGGTACCCACAACCCTGAAGAGGGAAAGTATAGCTGGGTGGCATGTGTGGTGGTCCACTACTGAATACAGGCATCCCACTGTTCTCGTCAAATGGTTTGTGTTGGCAGCGAGAAGTGTGGTATGGATGCGTGGACAGGCTGTTGTGTGCGCTCCGCTCATTATCAACCTATTGCGATAGGTGAGTGGACAAGTCGCCTCAGTCATGTGGGTAGTATTCATGACACGTAGCAACATTAGAAGTGACATTTTCTGGATCCACACTGATCTTTTACTCCTCTAGTATGCCTCTATCGACAAGATGAAGCAAAGAGGACTTATTCTCTACTGGTGAGAACGGCTCTGTACTTAGGAGCCTGGCAGTGAGCGTTAGATGATGGTGTAAAACTGGAGCAGAGATCAGTACCACTGTGTACTCACAAACACCCACACAGTGTATAGGTTTCAGATGTGCATGTGGAGAAAGCCGGTGATGTGAGACAGTGCTGATGATAAAGCAACCAATGGAGCTGCTATTTGCACAACTAGACACTATGGAGCTGATTAGTCAAGACTACCTTACCTATGAACCAAATTCATTATGAGGCCCACATCATTTATTTAAATTAGTGCATTTTCAGGCTTCCTATGCACCAGAATCAGATATGGGATGAAACATGAGCTAAGGTAACTCCACTTACCCTGCCTTCTTTAGAATTTTTCCAATTTCCAGATCTTGGGGTCTAGTGGAACCTTTAAGTGCCCACAGGGGAAACTGGTGTGTCTCCAATCAGCTCAAACTCCGTTGCTGGTTTCTCTAAGGCCCTAAAATTATGAGATGAAAAAGTTACATTGAAATCTTTGAATAATACATAAAAGTACTCAAAGTCACATTCCATAGCCATAAGTGGTCCTGTCACTCACATACTTTGCCATAACTTTCTGTATGTTGTTGGCATATAGCACAGGATCTGCTCGCTCTTCTGGACTAGGATTATACACTGGCAAAAACTAGAAAACAAAAGAGATCACACGAAAGAATCAGAACACACACGAACAAAAAAAAAACAAAACACATAAGCCAAAGAAGTAGTATTGAGTACATTAGCTCATATTCTAAAATTCAGATCCTTGAAGGGGTTGTCCACTACTTTTATACTGATTATCTTTATAACCTATTTAGATAAGCTAATATTGGCAATAAGCACTCAACCTACCTCATCTTGTTAGCATAAAAATCGCTGTTACCGACAACATGTCGCTCCATGTAAACAGGAAATAACGTGTCATACTGCCTACACAGACCAGTAAACTACCACTGATCGGCTTGCATAGAGCCAACTGGCAGCGGTTTAATGACCAAGAGAGGCTCATGTAAAAGGGCCGAATGAAGGGCTCGCTGGATTACGAAGCGCCACTTAAGGAGTTCGGCATATCTCATCAGTGGCATGCACCCCATCAGAAATCCAGTGGATAAATTTGACAGGGGTGAGCAGTTACACCCAGTCCTGGCTCCTCCTCAGCGCTGTCCATTTTGGCAAAGCCGACATGAAAATTCCAAAAAAGTCGTTGCAACGTGACATTGCGGAAAGAAAGAAAATGAAAAAAAAAATGCACCTTATCAAAGTATTTTACACCAGTTTTCTATTGAAAACACTAGTGTGGGATGGAAAGTCGGAATAGCAGTCACATGACTCAGAAATGGAGCAGAGCAGAGCTGGACACTACATAAAACATTTAGAGTGCTTTCACACAGGATTTTTGCCCATGTTCATTGGTCCTGTTGGGTCTTGCGTCCGGCTCACCCTCCTCCTCCCGCATGGGATTCAGGCGTATGTGCCAACGGGGCTGACAGAGTCAACGGGTGCTCTGAGATGCATTATTGTCGGGTGTATACTCATACTGGAGGTGGACATCCAAACAGTCTACTATGAGTGTT
>JARQOD010000001.1:723961987-723991475 GCA_033576555.1 Oophaga sylvatica
ACTGTTATAACGGCGATCGCAACACCAGGGTCGGTAAATACCGACCCGGATCATGTTCTCTGGGTTCTCGGCTACCCCCGGCAGTCGAGACCGGAGAAAATTGCCCACCCCCCCCCCCCCGGCAGATCGCGGCGGGCGCACTGACATGCGGCGCCCACTGGAGGAGGCAGGTGGGCCTGGGGGCCACAAGGGGCAGATTGGGGGCCACAAGGGGGGGATCGGGGACCCTTTTTCTCTCTCTGATGTCCGATGACATCAGAGGACAGAGAAATTAAATGGCACATCAGATTTTTTTTTGTTGTTGTTGCGATCGCCTTTATAGGGTTAATAACGGCGATCGCAACATTGGGGGTCGGTAAAAAACCGACCCGATTCATGTTCTCTGGGGTCTCGGCTACCCCCGTAGCCAAGACCCCGGAGAAAATCCATCTCTGGGGGGCGCTATTCACTTTTTCCACAGTGCTGTTAATTAACGGCGCTGTGGTTTAAGTACCCTTAATGACCGCCGTTAAAAGGCGTATCGGCGGTGGTTAAGGGGTTAAGAGGAAACTTGTAAATGTTTTGAAGTGGCCAAGTCAAAGCCCAAATGTTAAAGCGAACCTGTCACCAGGTGTGGCCGAAAGGAGTTACGGCCACTGTCTTTCAGGGCTTATCTACAGCATTCTATAATGCTGTAGCTAAGCCCCCAATCCAACCTGCAAGATAAGAAAAACGTTTTATTATGCTCACTGGGGGGGCAGTCTGGTCCAATGGCTGTCCGGGTACGGCATCTCCCATCTTCTTGTGATGCCGCCCTCCTGCTTGCTTCATGGCTGCCCGGCATCATGCTCCTGCGCAGGCATACTTATCTGCCTTGTTGAGGGCAGAGCAAAGTACTGCAGTGTGCAGGCGCTGGGCCTCTCTGACCTTTCCCAATGCCTGCGCACTGCAGTACTTTGCCCTCAACAAGGCAGATAAGTGCGCCTTCGCAGGAGCATGATGCCAGGGAGCCATGAAGCAAGCAGGAGGGCAGAATCGCAAGAAGATGGGAAGCACCAGACCAGGACCTGTGACACCCTCAGACCGGACCGCCTCGCTGGGGTGAGTATAATAAAACGTATTTTTCTTATCTTGCAGGTTGGATCGGGGGCTAATCTACAGCATTATAGAATGCTGTAGATACGGCCACTGCCTTTCAGGGCTTATCTTATATCGGCCAAAACTGTTGACAGGTTCCCTTTAATCCAGTTGAGAATTTGTGGTCAGACTCGAAGATTACTGTTCACCACAGGAAGCCATCTAACTTGAAGGAGCTGGAGCAGTTTTGCCTTGAGGAATGGGCAGAATTCCCAGTGGCAAGATGTGGAAAGCTCATAGAGACTTATCCAAAGCGACTTGCAGCTGTAATTGCCGCAAAAGGAGGCTCTACAAAGTACTGACGTTAAGGGAGTGAATAGAAGTTTCTCGATCGCTTTATTGGGGGACACCAGAACCATGGGTGTATGCTGCTGCCACTAGGAGGCTGACACTATGCATATAAAAAAGGTTGGCTCCTCCTCTGCAGTATACACCCCACCGACTGGCACCAAGCTATTCAGTTTTAGATTAGTGTCAGTAGGAGGTGGACACTGGTCTCTTTTGAGACCCATATCTACCTAATGTGCGACATTCCTTTTCAGGTTTTTCCGGAGGGATACAGTGTGAACAGTCACTACTGTACTCCCACACAGAGACTGAGTACGGCGTGTACTGCCACCCCGTATCCTCATATGTCTGTTCTCTCGGCAGGACCCCAAGATCCCTAACACGGACGTGTGTTCAGGTGATCAGGGAAAAGAAGGAAGACCCGGTCCTGCCTCTGTCTCCCACCTACTCACCCTCCAGAACCTGTTGGTCGAGGAGACACGGACGTCCTACAACTAGGTGCCGGATGTCCGACTCTCGTCAGAGGTATTGTCCCTCTTTCCTCCTAGATATATAAGAAGCAATCTCCCCGCTGCCTCCCCTTCATTCCGGGCTCATACCTTCACTCCCGGGGGATCAGAAGCAGCCTTTATGTACCCCTGAGCTTCTCCTTCCATAGGCCCACCCTGCAGCTCCAGGCGCCTTGTCGCGCCACTGCACGCTCCTTGTGGGGGCCCTTATATTGCGGCTGCTTGTGGGGGCGCTTATATTGCGGTTGCTTATATTGCGGCCTGCGGCCCCCTCCACCGGCAGCCGCAGGCTCTAATCAAGGTCCCGTCTTCACTCCGGGCCTAGTTTCGTGCCTGCTCCGCCCCCTTCTCTCCAGCCTTCCGTGCGGGCTTTTCTCCCGCCCGTCCTTCTTCCCAGCGCAGCCTTAGGCTCCGCCCACCACTCAGCTTGCTGTGGGCTGGAGCCGACGCTAAAGTGCCCATCAGAACACTGCATTTTGCTCCGCCCCTTTTCGACCACTGAGAGCGGGATTCCTCTCAGCAGCGCGCGCATTTCTTATGCCGGGTCCTCAGCTAGACGCCATCTTCGGCTGGGGCGCAGGACGACTCCTCTAAGAGCCTCTGACTATCGTCTCGTTACACCAGAGGAGCAGCACATAGGATTCCTGAGTAGCTCTGCCTGCAGAGCTGACACTCTCCTCTGTCTTTTTTTCTGTCCCCCAACCTTCTGGCATCAGTTAGTGGGATTTGTTCACCATGCCTAAGCACAAGGGAGAGCCTGTTCGCCCTCCACCTTCCTCCACTCTGGTCAGACACTTTGTGTGCTCTTCTTGTAATGGCAGACTCCCTTCAGGTCAGTCATCTCCCCTCTGCCAGGCCTGCAGCGACCCCACGGTACCCACCCAGGAAACCCCCTCTGCCCCAGGTGGTTCTGAGACCCCTACCCCTGAGTGGGCTTCTTCTGTCACAATCTGTGGCGGACCTCACCAGGGTGTCACAGACCCTAGTGTCCATATTAGACAGATTGCCCCTTTCAACAACCCGCAGTCGCCAGTGAGTCACAAGACTCTCATCCCAGTCCTTCCAACCCAGGCCGTAAGAGACCTAGACTGGAGCACCATTCTGGGTCCTCTTCCCGCTCCGGCTCACCAGACGACCTTTCACGGCGTGATCCATCTCTAGCATCCTCCTCTCCGGAATCAGGCGAGGCGTCTTTGGTCGCGCTTTCGGACGAGGAGTCGGACCTGGATTCAGAACAGGCCTCCAGCATGGTGGATATGGTGCAGAGCCTGATTGTAGCAGTCAATCAGCCCTTAGGCATCAAAGACACCTCTACGGAATCCGTGAATCAGGCGGTTTCGTTCAGACGGTCCAAACCACCTTCCAAGGTCTTTGCCCCACATACTGAGTTTATGGAGATACTCAAGAGAGAGAGGGAGAATCCGACCAGGTGTTTTCAAAGAGGGAAACTCCTCGGTATCCTATATCCCTTCCCCCCCAGATCTTACCACTAACTGGACAATCTCCCCTACAGTGGACCCACGGTCTCCAGACTGTCCACCAATACGGTCCTTCCACTTTCTAATGCAGCTTCCCTCAAGGATGCCAACAATAGAATTATAGAATCGCTGGCAAAATCAGCCTTTGAAGCGGCCGCTTCTACCTTATGCTTGGCCTTTGCCTCTACTTGGGTCTCAAAGGCCATAGCCAGATGGGCCAAACAACTCCGCAAGGGCATCATGGCTGGAACCCCTTCGAGAGAGCTTGCGGAGCTTGCAGACCAAATTTACCATGCTGGGCAATATTTAGTATCGGCCTCCCTGGATGCCGTGTCCTGCACTGCTCAGGCATCCAGAAATACTGTGGCAATCCGGAGGAACATTTGGCTCAAAGCATGGCAAGCAGACCTTTCGTCAAAGAAGTCTCTCACAGGCCTCCCCTTCCAGGGAGACCGTCTGTTCGGCTCTATGTTGGATCAGATCATTAAAGAGGCAACAGGAGGCACGAGTTCCCTCCTCCCTCAGTCCAAGCCTCGCAGACCCGTTCAAAGACGACAGTTCCACTCCTTTCGGCCCTTTCGCCGTTTCCCGACGTCGTAGGATTCCTCCGGTCTGTGCAGGCCGCAGAATTGCCAGGTCAAGAAGGCTTCCTTCAGGCCCACTCCTTCCTGGCGTTCCCATAACTCCCAAGATCCACCATGTCAAGACCTGGCAGATCTTCCTCGGCATGACTGATCCAGGGCCCAGCATTTCTCCCAAGCTTGGTGGTCATCGCCTGCTGTTCAGGGACGTTTGGCTCGACTTGGTGGAAGACGCTTGGGTCAGGGAGGTTGTATCCTCAGGATACAAAATAGAGTTTACTTCCCGTCCCAGAGATCGGTTCTTCGAATCCCGCCCCCCAAGGAATCCTACTTTGGTCTGGGTTTCTTTGCATCCAACGACTCACTTCTCAGTTTTGGGGTTATCGTCCCCGTTCCAGAGCGAGAACTCTTCACGGGTTTCTATTCAAACCTGTTTGTTGTGCCAAGTTGCTGAACAGGAGGGTCAGCCTGCGTCACTTCAGGATGGAGTCTCTTCGTTCATTAATCTCGTCCATGGAGACACAGGAATGTCTGTGCTCCATAGACATCCAAGACGGCTACCTCCACGTTCCGATTTGCCCAGCTCATCAGAGGTTCTTGCGATTTGCAGTTCAGCAGAACCACTTTCAGTTTGTCGCCCTGCTGTTCGACCTTGCGACCGCTCCCAGGGTCTTCACCAAGATCATGGCGGCATTGATGGCCATCCTGAGAATCAGGGGCCTGGTTTTCATTCCATACCTCGACGACATCCTCATCAAGTCCCAGGCCCAAGAAAGCCTGTCCATCGTTCTCGACACCCTGGCCCGGTTCGGGTGGATCGTCAACAGGAAGAAGACCTGCCTTGTTCCATCCCAGCGCCTGGTCTTCCTGGGCATGCTGTTCGATACCTGACAGGCGAAGGTTTTTTCTCCCCAAGGAGAAAAGAGCAATCCTCCAGCAGGGAGTTCGGTCTCTGCAGGGCCCTCAGCTTCCTTCCGGTCAGCAATGAAGGTGCTGGGCAGAATGGTTACAGCCTCAGAGGCAATCCCCTTTGCACAGTTCCACTTGAGACCTCTTCAGCGAGCTATCCTGTCTCAGTGGGACAGGTCTGTCCGGTCGTTGGATCGTCCGCTTCGTCTCCCCCTCAGCCACTATGAGAGACTGCTTGACTCTGTCATCCCCCCTCATCCTCCAGGGTCGGTCCTTCCTTCCTGTCCACTGGCAGGTTATAACGACGGACGCAAGCCTTCTGGGCTGGGGGGCGGTTTTTTCGCCACCTGACGGATCAGGGTCGTTGGTCGGCACAGGAATCCTCTCTACTTATCAACATCCTCGAAATCAGGGCCATCTTTCTCTCCTCCGTCACTGGGAAACGCTTCTCAGGGGCCTGCCGGTCAGAATTCAGACTGACAATGCCACAGCTGTGGCATACGTCAATCACCAAGGAGGGACCAGAAGTTCCCTGGCGATGGCCGAGGTGTCCAGGATCCTTCATTGGGCAGAGGCGATGGATCCGGCTAAATCCGCTGTGCATATTCCCGGCGTGAACAACTGAGCCGCCGACTTCCTCAGCCGCGAAGGTCTCGCGGCAGGAGAATGGTCCCTGCATCCGGAGGTCTTCCATCAGATTTGTCTTTGATGGGGAACTCCGAACGTGGACCTCATGGCGTCCCGGCTAAACAGGAATGTTCCACGGTTCGTCTCCAGGTCCCGCGACACTCTCGCGTTGGACACCGATGCTCTGGCCATTCCCTGGTTGCAATTCACTCTTCCCTACCTGTTCCCTCCCCTTCCCCTTCTTCCCAGGCTGCTGAAGATCAAGGCGGAAGGGGTGCCGGTCATTCTGATCGCCCAAGATTGGCCCAGGAGGTCTTGGTTCGCAGACATCGTCAATCTTCTGGCGGACGCCCCCTGGAGACTCCCAGACAGGCCAGATCTTCTGTCACAGGGTCCGATCTGCCACCTGAGTTCTCGGTCGCTCAATTCGACGGTGTGGCTGAGACCGCGGTACTGAGAGCATCCGGTCTTTCCGATCAGGTGATTCGCACCATGATCCAGTCCAGGAAACAGTCGTCCTCTAGGGTCTACTATCGAACCTGGAAGGCCTATTTTCGCTGGTATGAGTCCAATGTCATTCCGCCAATGAAGTTGTCACTCCCAGCCATCTTGGCTCTTCTCCAAGCGGGACTGGATTCTGGCCTTTCTTGGCACTCTACAAGGGCAGGTGTCAGCCCTTTCTATTCTCTTTCAGAAGTCCTTAGCATCCCGTTGTCAAGTCATGACTTTCCTTCAGGGAGTAGTGCATACGACTCCCCCCGTATCGGAATCCTGTGGACCCCTGGGACCTCAATATCGTTCTGGAAGTTATGAGGAGTGCTCCCTTTGAACCTCTCAGAGAGGTCCCCCTGTCTGTTTTGTCCTGGAAAGTGGCCTTTCTTGTAGCGATCACTTCCATCAGACGGGTTTCAGAATTGGCGGCTCTGTCCTGTCGCGCCCCCCCCTTTCCTGATTCTTCACCAGGATAAAGTAGTGTTGCGGCCTCCGCCTTCCTTTCTTCCCAAGGTGGTATCCACTTTTCACGGGAATGAGGATATTGTCCTGCCTCCCTTCTGTCTGTCTCTGACTCATTCTCTGGAGCGCTCGTTGAACAGGCTAGACCTGGTCAGGGCAGTGAGGATCTATCTGGATAGGACTGCTTCCTTCAGGAAGTCGGATCTCCTGTTTGTCATTCCAGACGGGGCGCGGAGAGGCCTGCCGGCCTCCAAGGCTACGATTGCACATTGGATTAGGACTGCAATATTGGAGGCTTACCGGGTTAAGAACAGAGTGCCTCCCCCTGGGATTAAGGCTCATTCCACCCAGGCAGTAGGCGCCTCCTGGGTGGTACACCATGGGGCATCCGCCCTACAACTTTGCAAAGTGGCAACCTGGTCTTCCATCCACACGTTTGCCAAATTTTACAAGGTCCACACCTACGCTTCGGCGGACGCCAGCCTAGGCAGAAGGATCTTGCAGGCAGCATTGGGGACTCCGCCGACCTGAATGGAGTTCCCTGCCATTTTTTTTTTTCCGCCCCAGGGACTGCTTTGGGGCGTCCCATGGTTCCTGTGTCCCCCAATGAAGCGATCGATAAAACAGGATTTTGGTTACTTACCGTAAAATCTGTTTCTCGGAGCGCTCATTGGGGGACACCACACCCTCCCATATCTTTTACAACTTCTGTTCTTTCTTCTGGTTGTTATTATGATTGAGTTGTCTGTTTTGTTGTTTTGTAATGTTCTCCTACTTCTTTCTCACTAACTGAATAGCTTGGTGCCAGTCGGTGGGGTGTATACTGCAGAGGAGGAGCCAACCTTTTTTATATGCATAGTGTCAGCCTCCTAGTGGCAGCAGCATACACCCATGGTTCCTGTGTCCCCCAATGAGCGCTCTGAGAAACAGATTTTACGGTAAGTAACCAAAATCCTGTTTTTCAGTTATTTTGTCCTATTTGTTTCACAATAAAAAGAAAATTGGTATACACTTTCTATAGCCATTAATGATCAGGCTGATTTCATTTAAATAGAACATGAAAATCTTGTTGATTGTCAATAAGCTGGAGCCCCACAATCTGTAGAACAATTGGGCTGCGGCTCCTTAGCAGCTCTCATTGATATTACCCAGCACTGGAGATGTTTTATTACAGGTGCCCAAGCTCTGCAAGTCAGTGATTTTCATTATCATTGATGTTGTGTATTGGCTACTTCTCTATAGCCAGTGAAAAATTCCATTTACAAAAAGTGTGATAAAGGCTAATCCAGCCAGTCATGGAATATTTTTAGCATATAGGAGGCCCACACCTTAACCCCTTTCTTCCATCTGACGTAGTATTCCGTCCATGTGCCCTGGGACGTAATTCCCAAGGACTGAATAGTACGTCACATGCGATCAGCTGCGCTCCCGGGGGGGAGCGCAGCTGATCGCGGCCTGGTGTCAGCTGATTATCACAGCAGACACCATGTGCCAGGAGCGGTCACGGACCTCTCCTGGCACATAAACCCTCGCAGTGTTTCGGCTGTACAGGGAAGCATCGTTCAGGGAGGGGGCTCCCTGCGTGCTTCCCTGAGACCCTCAGAACAGCGCAATGTGATTGCGCTGTTCCCAGGGACCCTCCTCCCTGCAGGACCCCGGATCCAAGATGGCCTCGGGGTTCTTCCGGGTCCTGCAGAGAGGCGGCTTCCCCAGTGCCTGCTGAGAGCTGGCGCTGAGAGCCTGCAGCACTGCCTGTGAGATCATCGATCTGACAGCATGCTATGCACAGTGTCAGATCGGCGATCTGACCTTATACAGTGATGTCCCACCCTGGGACAAAGTAAAAAAGTGAAAAATAACATGTAAAAAAAATATATATATTCCCCAATAAACTCATTTCTTCATGTAAATAATAAACAAAAGTGCACATTTGGTATCGCCGCGTCCGTAATGACCCGCCCTATAAACCTGTCCCATTAGTTAACCCCTTAAATCATTTTTTTGCCTTTTTTTTTATCATCATACAGCCGAACAAAAAGTGTAATAACACGCGATCAAAAAGACAGATATAAATAAACATGGTACCGCTGAAAACGTCATCTTGTCCCGTAAAAAACGAGCCGCCATACAGCATCAGCGAAAAAATAAAAAAGTTATAGCTCACAGAATAAAGCGATGCAAAATAATTATTTTTTTATATATAATCATTTTTATTGTATAAAAGCACCAAAACATTAAAAAAATGATATAAATGAGGTATTACTGTAATTGTACTAACCCGAAGAATAAAACTGCTTTATCAATTTTACCACACGCGGAACGGTATAAACGCCCCCCCCAAAGAAATTCATGAATTGCTGCTTTTTGTTCAATTTGCCTCCCAAAAATCGTAATAAAAAGCGATCAAAAAATATGTGCCCGAAAATGGTACCAATAAAAAATTTCATCTCGTCCCGCTAAAATAAGACCTCACATGACTCTGTGGGCCAAAATATGGGAAAAATTATAGCCCTCAAAATGTGGTGATAATAAAAACCCGCTATAAATAGTAAATCAAACCCCCCTTTATCACACCCTTAGGTAGGGAAAAATAATAAAATTAAAAAATGTATTTATTTCCATTTTCCCGTTGGAGTTGGGGCTAAAGTAAGGGTTAGGGGTATGTTGGGGTTAGGGTTGGAGTTAGAATTGTGGGGTTTCCACTGTTTAGGCACATCAGGTGCTCTCCAAACGTGACATGGCGTCTGATCTCCATTCTAGCCAATTCGGCGTTGAAAAAGTCAAACGGTGCTCCTTCCCTTCTGAGCTCTGCCATGCGCCCAAACAGTGTTTCCCTCCCACATATGGGGTATTGGCGTACTCAGGAAAAATTGCACAATAACTCTTGGGGTCCAATTTCTTCTGTTACCTTTGGGAAAATAAGAAATTGAGGGCGAAAATATCATTTTTGTGGAAAAAAATTATTTTTTATTTTCACGCCCTGGCGTTATAAACTTCTTCTGTGAAGCACTTGGGGGTTCAAAGTGCTCACCACACATCTAGATAAGTTCCTTTGGGGGTCTAGGTTACAAAATGCGGTCACTTGTGGGGGGTTTCCACTGTTTAAGCACATCAGGTGCTCTCCAAACACGACATGACACCCGCAGACCATTCCATCAAAGTCTGCATTACTAAACGTCACTACTCCTATCCCAAGCCCCGACGTGTGCCCATACAGTAGTTTTCTCCCACATATAGGGTATCAGCGTACTCGGGACAAATTGGAGAACAACTTTTGAGGTCCAATTTCTCCCGTTACCCTTGGGAAAATAAAAAATTGGGGACTAAAAAATAATTTTTGTGCAAATTTTTTTTTTTCACACCCAGGCATTATAAACTTTAGTGAAACACTTGGGGGTTGAACGTGCTCACAACAGATCTAGATAAGTTCCTTAGGGGGTCTAGTTTCCAAAATGGTGTCACTTGTGGGGGGTTTCCACTGTTTAGGCACATTAGGTGCTCTCCAAACACGACATGGCGTCCAGCCAATTCTGCAATGAAAAAGTCAAACTGCACTCCTTCCCTTCTGAGCTCTGCCATGCACCCAAACAGTGGTTCTCACCCACATGGTGTATCAGTGTACTCAGGACCAATTGGACAACAACTTTTATGGTCCAATTTCTCCTGTTACCCTTGGGAAATTAAAAAATTGGTCACTTAAATATCATTTTTGTGGGAAAAAAATAGGATTTTTTATTTTCATGCCCGGGCATTATAAACTTGTGTGAAGCACGTGGGGGTTCAAAGTTCTCACCACAGATCTAGATAAATTCCTTAGGGGGTCTAGTTACCAAAATGGTGTCACTTGTGGGTGGTTTACACTGTTTAGGCACATCAGGGGCTCTCCAAATGCGACATGGCATCCAATCTCCATTCCAACCAATTTTGGTTTGAAAAAGTCAAACGGTGCTCCTTCCAAGCCCTGCCGTGCGCCTAGACAATGGTTTTCCCCCACATATGGGGCATCTGCGTACTCCGGAGAAATTGCACAATAACTTTATCTGTCCATTTTCTCCTTTTACCCTTGTTAAAATAAAAAAAAGTTTGTAAAAGATCATTTTTGTGACTAAAAAGTTAAATGTTTATTTTTTCCTTCCAAGTTGCTTCAGCTCCTGTGAAGCACCTGAAGGGTTAATAAACTTCTTGAATGTGGTTTTGAGTACCTTGAGGGGTGCAGTTTTTAGAATGGTGTCACTTTTGGGTATTTTCTGCCATATAGACCCCTCAAAGTGACTTCAAATGTGAGGTGGTCTCTATACAAAACCTTTTTTTTTTTTTTTTTTTTAATGTAAAAATGAGAAATCGCTGGTCAACTTTTAACCTTTATAACTTCGTAACAAAAGAAAATTTTGTTTCCAAAATTGTGCTGATGTAAAGTAAGCATATGGGAAATGTTATTTATTAACTATTTTGTGTGACATATTTGAAGTTTTATTCCCCTAAAACAGAGAAAGTTTGAAAATTGCAAAATTTTCCAAAGTTTCGCCATATATTTCCATTTTTTTCATAAAAAAAACGCAAGTTATATCGAAGATATTTTACCACTATCATGAAGTACAATATGTCACGAGAAAACAATCTCAAAATCGCTAAGTTCCATTGAATCGTTCCAGAGTTATAGCCTCATAAAGAGACAGTGGTCAGAATTGTAAAAATTGGCCCAGGTCATTAACGTGCAAACCACCCTTGGGGGTTAAGGGGTTAAACGGGAGACATGCATGAGAGTTGGCCTAGAATATTCATGGCTAGTGGGCTCCTATATAATCTGAGAGTGCAAAGGGATCTCAAACACACTGGAAAATCCTCCAAGCCTCTGAAACAAGGTGCAGCTATCACTAATAACTTCTTAGATTTGCATTTGGCTGTTTTTACAATGACAGCGCATATGGTATGTTATCTGTTACCCTATGCTTTCTTGTTCACATTATTTATTACATTTCAAGAGGCCATAGAAATGCTTAAATAATAGAAATGCTTAAAATAAAACTGATATACATTGTATGAAACTGGGTTCTGTCACTGTGTTCTTGCAGTCTTTGGCCTGTGTAGTTTTGGCTTCAGGCCTAGAAAGCCAATTAGTAGGATGTTTACATTGATCTCTAAATTGGACTTCCTAGGAAATGGCCCCCCTCCCCATGTTTGACCATTTCAATTTCACTTGACAGTCATATTAAAGTGAACCTAGATACTGAGCTCAGGTTTAGATGATGATCTGTAGACACATTTAATTATTTATTAGCTTTTCAGAGGGAAACATTACAGGCGCCCATCACCTGCTCTGACGGCTTGTCTAAAGGCAAAGAATCCACATGGCTTCAGATGATATTGATAAAAATGTCAGTAATGCAAAATATTATCCTTTTGTTAGTGTTAACCAGGGCTGTGGAGTCGGTAAGCCAAACCTGCGACTCCAACTCCTCAATTTCCCTTACACCATCTCCACGACTCCAACTCCCACTCCCACATATATTGCTTATATTTATGTGAAAAATTTATTGTTGTACAATGTGAACATCAGACATTTAATCATTTTTATGATACAATAATCAAGATATTTAGCTAGAACATAATATATATTTATTAGAATACAAGTTTAGAACACAAACTGTAATACTGGATACCTTGGATACCAGCCTGATACAGCGCCTGATGCAGGGCTGGTATCAGGCGCTGGTACCTTGGATACCAGCGCCTGATGCAGGGAGCTGGTAACCAAGGTACACAGCGGGTTTCCAGGCACCGCGCAGCGCCTGGAAACCCGCTGTGTACCTTGGTTACCAGCTCCCTGCATCAGGGCGCTGGTATCCAAGGTACACAGCGGGTTTCTAGGCACAGCCCCGCGCCTGGAAACCCGTTGTGTACCTTGGTTACCAGCGGATCGCTGGTCTCCCGCCTGTCACACGCAGCGATGCGTGCCTGTCAGCGGGAGACCAGAGATCAAAAAAATGTCCAGACATTTCAGCGACGATCAGCGATACCCGGCAGGGGGGCTGATCGTCGCTGAATGTCACACACAGCGATATCGCTGGTGAGCTCGCTGCTGCGTCACAAAACTAGTGACTCAGCAGCGATCTCGCTAGCGATATCGCTATGTGAGACGGGGGCTTTAGTCTGTATTCTTTTTGGTACAGATAAGATATGGATAGATAGAGCAGATTTCTAATCTGCTTTTGCTATTGAAAAGATTATCTATGAGCTCAAAAACCTTTCAGGTGATGTGGTTTTTTAAAAAGCTGTTCTGCTTTTGCAGCTGAAAAATGTATCCTCAAAAAAACGCAGCAAAAACGCTGTGTGTGAATGTGGCCTTAGATCAGGAATAGAACAGCCATTTATAGGACATTTCATAACTTTTCCAAATTCCGATGAAAAAATATTCAGCACATTCTGCATTGAACTACTGTACCCAATTTATTATATATTTTAGGAGTCTGAGTAGGTCTATTTTATTCCGACTCCACCAAAACGAGCACCGACTCCACAGCCCTGGTGTTAACCACCATCTTCTTCCCTATTGATAATCCAAAAAAGAGAAATGGATGTTGGGTGTAAACATATGTTGGTCTGAGCTCTTTGTAGGACAGGTGTTGCATATTGTAGACCTGTGTCAGTCATGTTCTGTTTTATTATTGTTTCTTTGTATTTTTTTCACTTAGTTCTATGTTCTGGGTCCAATACTATTTCCCTTACGTTTCCTACTGGCTGCCATCTTCCTCTTTCTGATGTGGCCAATTGCCGCTCTGCGCGTAGCTGGGATGACCAAGGAAGATCTCAGCCACCCAATAAGATACAGACGCACGTAAGTTCAAAGCTATTCCTAGTAGTTATAGTGGAAGAATAGTGTCCTATGTCCTCATTATGGAATGCAACATGTTCATTTATTCCCATCTCTTCCCCCTCCATTTCCCATTCCATGTGTCTCCTTATGCACACAGCATTCTACATCATCTGATTTACCTTCTAAGCCGCACTATGTTCTTCATGTGTGGTTTCCACTGGATCACCATCCGTGGACGCCGTGCCTCCAGCTCTGAGGCCCCACTTCTGGTTGTGGCCCCTCACTCCACCTTCTTTGATCCCATTGTTACTGTGGTGTGTGACCTCCCATCCGTTGTGTCCAGAGTGGAGAATCTCAACATTCCTGTGATTGGAGGTGAGCAGAATAACTGTGATTTTATGAAGGGCCCAGTGCATCTGAGTAATTTTACAAGTATTCATAAGCTTAAAGTGAGTTTGTCAGCATAGAATGACTGTTCAAACCAAGCAATTGCACTTAGTGTATCCATGGCGGGGCCAAACATTTAAGTGACTCTTCCCAATTATGTTTTCCCTCTATCCCTCATTGCCTCCCCCAGTCTTTTTTTGACAGATATGGCTTTATAGAGCCAGAAAAGTGCAGCGATAAATGGAAAACAAGCAGGTGGGAAGGCACACTTAATTCTTGGCCATGCCATGATGTATCGGGCGCCTGCACATAGTTTGAAGAGTTATTCTGTGCTGACAGACTTTCTTTAAAGAAGCGCTTCCCACAAAATGTGTTTTATTCTTAAAACCTGTCTAAATGTATGTTATGGAAGTGCATTAGTTTACTCACCGATCACGGTCTTCTGTAGTAACCAGTACTGCTTCTTGATCACGTGACTTCTCTCCAGACTTTCCGGATCACCCTAAGGCTACTTTCACACATCAGTTTTTTTTACGTCAGGCGCGATCCGGCGTGTTTTTAAAAAAACGGATCCAGTACCGGATGCGTTTTTTTGTAATTGACTTTCATTAGCTTTGGATCACACCTGATGTCGTTGCGTTGCATCCGTTTTTGACCGGGTCCGGCGGAAATGTACATTGTGCAATCCGTCAAAAGACTGATCCGGATTCTGGAAACCAAGGTCTCTGTCTCTCTCATCAGTTTTTTCAAAATCCGCGCCGGATCAGTCCTATCGGGTATACGACGGATTATGCCTGACACAAAAAACCTGATGTGTGAAAGTAGCCTAAGAGCTATATGTGAGCCAGAAGTCATTATTACAATTTAAGCCTATAGTCTTGTTCTGACACTCCATAAACTTACATGGTAAAAGCAAGTTCCCGTTATCTAGCAAGTCGGAGTAGTAGTCACATGAGGTGCAAGCGGACCGGAGCTGTGCTGTAATCGGGGTAAGACTGTGACTGGTGATTTATATTAACACACGCATACTGCATTATGTATAAGTCTACTCAATACATTTTATGGGAGTTCTTCTTTAAATTGATATTTATTCAGAAGTGGTCCTTTTGCACACCAGTCAAGAGTGGCTCACATTGCCATGAGACCATACGGCAATCCTTGGGAGAGACTTTGCCCAACAAGAGCTTATACTTAACCATTTATTCCATGCATCCTTACTATGTTGGCAAGCTGGACAGGATTATTGGTCTGGTAGCGTTTTAGCTTTCCATTGTCCTGTGTCCTGTTGATCTGTCTATGTTCTACATGCAAAACAACTTTCCCTTAATTTAGATAAATTCAGATACAGGGAGAAATAAAGAAGAGATCCCATAGATAATACAAACAATCTTTATTGATAGAAAATTAATAAAATATGCAATATAAAACAGCAGAAAAACTGTTAAAGGGACACCGAGCCAAGATACAGTAAACATATAACATGGCCACCAAAACAATAATGATGCCAATGATAAGATATCATGTAACTAGCAAATCACCAAATACCACAAAAATGATGCCACAAAAATGACTATAATCACCGATC
Source organism: Oophaga sylvatica (assembly GCA_033576555.1). Taxonomy (NCBI): domain Eukaryota; kingdom Metazoa; phylum Chordata; class Amphibia; order Anura; family Dendrobatidae; genus Oophaga; species Oophaga sylvatica. Next base: position 723,977,236 of record JARQOD010000001.1, read on the forward strand.
AATTGTAATAAGGGTTAATTGCCTTAACATACAGGGGTTAAATACCCACAGAAATGCCCTAGAGATGTATTGCTATTATATGCACACCTGCAAATCACTTGATGCCACATAAAAATGGCTATAGACACAGACTAATCGTAATAAGGGTTAATAGTTATAACATACAAGGGTTAAATACCCGGAAAATACCCTGAAAATGTATTACTGTTGTATATGCGTATCTGCATCTACCCCCATGCTATGAAAATACACTCACATTGGGTAGCACTACCAGGTATGAAAACAGATACAGCTTCAGGTGTCAACGCTGCATTATATATACAAAGTACATGCACCTCAGTAGTATACTGACATGCTAACACTAATAGGCAAACTGTCCAACAGGCAATGAAAATCCTATGTAGATCATAATATAAAAGATAGTATGGTGATATTTACCGGTGATAACAGCGTGGCTCGGCGTCCCCTCACCCCGACGCGCGTTTCGCCACAGGTAAATATCACCATACTATCTTTTATATTATGATCTACATAGGATTTTCATTGCCTGTTGGACAGTTTGCCTATTAGTGTTAGCATGTCAGTATACTACTGAGGTGCATGTACTTTGTATATATAATGCAGCGTTGACACCTGAAGCTGTATCTGTTTTCATACCTGGTAGTGCTACTCCAATGTGAGTGTATTTTCATAGCATGGGGGTAGATGCAGATACGCATATACAACAGTAATATATTTTCAGGGTATTTTCCAGGTATTTAACCCTTGTATGTTATAACTATTAACCCTTATTACGATTAGTCTGTGTCTATAGCCATTTTTATGTGGCATCAAGTGATTTGCAGGTGTGCATATAATAGCAATACATCTCTAGGGCATTTCTGTGGGTATTTAACCCCTGTATGTTAAGGCAATTAACCCTTATTACAATTGATCGGTGATTATAGTCATTTTTGTGGCATCATTTTTGTGGTATTTGGTGATTTGCTAGTTACATGATATCTTATCATTGGCACCATTATTGTTTTGGTGGCCATGTTATATGTTTACTGTATCTTGGCTCGGTGTCCCTTTAACAGTTTTTCTGCTGTTTTATATTGCATATTTTATTAATTTTCTATCAGTAAAGATTGTTTGTATTATCTATGGGATCTCTTCTTTATTTCTCCCTGTATCTGAATTTATCTAAATTAAGGGAAAGTTGTTTTTCATTGATATGAAGTGCCCTATCTGAATTTTTTGGACAGGCTTTTGTTGTTTCCTTATGTTTTACATGCGTAGGCACCTCTGAGAAACTAGTAGAGGATTTCAGAATAATTTGTAGTAACATGAAAGTCATGCTTGCAGTATCCATCATGTGGCGAGTATGCCTGAGACAATATCCACGTGGACGGAATGGCTTATAAAAAATAAGATTTAAGGTAATTATGAAAGCACATTTGTATCCTGTAGAAGCCATGCCCACTCCTCCTTACTTACAAGTAATGTGTTTTGTTGAGGTCTTGTAAAGGATTTCTGAATTTCCCATTTGAACCGAATTTTGCTACAGTTTTGTCATGTCTCCCCTAGCTCTCCTTCGATTCAATCAATCTATTATGGTATCTCGTCATGACCCAGCATCACGGAAAAAAGTGGTGGAGGAAGTGAAGAGACGAGCAACCTCTCACGGAGAGTGGCCTCAGGTTGGAGTTTTCATTCCTGTTCTCTAAAGCACTCTGTTGTCGACAGAACTGCTTTCTTCTCATTTCCTTCTGCGCCGCCTTATTTCTGTGGCTTCCAATACTTGAGTTGTTGCATCTTTTACTGCAGGTTTTGTTCTTCCCAGAAGGGACAAATGGGAATGGAAAAGTTTTACTGAAATTTAAACCTGGTAACTAAATACCATAAGTTCACATATGATAGCGAATTAGGAAAACGTATTCTTGCACTCATAACCAATCTTCTTTTTTTCTTTTGCCTTTTCGCAGGTGCCTTTGTGGCTGGAGTGCCTGTACAGCCAGTGCTGATGAGGTATCCTAACAAGCTGGTAAGTGGAGTCGAGAGAATATGGAGGCTTTGAGTGGGTGACAAATCAATCAAAGGAAAGAGCTGTCCATATTCTTGTATTCAGTGGGGTTTCCAGGACTTTTTCAAAACTTGACAGAGGGAAGGCATCATATAAAATAGACACACATTACCTAAAGAGGTTTTTCTCTTACTTTAAAAGTTATTCTCAATGAGCTCAGGAGAGAGTTGAATAACAAAAATATCTAAAAGCATGTTTCTACTGCTTGATTGGACTGCGATGACTGCAGCCGATCGGCGACTGCTGATTGGCTGCAGCACTTAACGTGACGCCCGCTCTGGATGCTGATGCACCGAGACCAGCAAGGGACACAGAAGTGAATGCAGAGGAAAGGCACCAGTCCGGTAGGAAAGTATAGCTTTTTTTTTTTTTTTTATCGGAGAATATGTTTTAAAGTAGAAGAATCCCCCTTTAAAGTCCGACTAGTTGCTGCTGCGGTGATCTTTGCTATCACAATAGGTGATGATGTCCTGTCAATTCAGTCATCGATTGCTGAGGCCACTGGTTGGCTTTTGGTGGAACGATGGCCCATCCGTTAGTCACCTGATCCTCCACTCAATCTGTGGTCCTATCAGTCAGATGAAAGAAAGGATGTGTCTTTATCACTTGAGGTCCCAGCTGAGACCTCTGAAGTAGCGTGGTTTAGAGTAGCAAGTAACACTTCTAAATTTATTTTGTAACAAACCCTTTCCTATGGCATGTTTTTTAAAAATTTCTGCGAGACACCTTTTTAATTCAAGGGATTGGTGGTTCACTTCAGTAACCTTAGTAGTAATCCGTCCTTCTCCATTCACAGCCAGCAACAATATGGACATGGAAAGGCAATGGAGTGTAAGTAATATTTCGTCTTTATTAATTTGTTTACATCCATATACTTCTGTCTGCACCCCATACGCTGTTTCCTTTCTATAGAAGTTCTGAAATTGCTCTGTCATAACTCACCCTGTGTATAAAAATCAATACAGGATTTAGAAACTGTGGCTTGATGGATTTTGAAGTGTAGTGCTTGTCTGATCATTATTTAATTGTGCATGTTCCCCCTCATACAGTCTACCAGTTCAGGGGGTCTTTTTTTTTTTTTTTTTTTTCTTATTGTTTTCTAATTTATCTTTTCCCGTCTTTCAATCGATAGTTATTTTTCCACATGGAGACCATTCCCTTGTGAGTCTTTACTGTATCTTTTTACAGGCTAAAGGTCCTCTGGCTCACAATGTCTCAGTTTTACATCAACTTGGAGATTGAGGTGAGGATATCTTAGAATCTGGGAAAAACTAATTAAAGTTTTTAAAGAGATTTTCTGGTCTAAAACTACAAGTCTGCAGTCCCTCTGTGACTGCATACCTGTGAATCCACCTACCATGTGCTGTGAGGATTCTCCTGTGCCATTCCCAGCCACATGCCGACTCGACTGTTTCCGGCTTCGCTCAATACTCTTGCATTGAGTGAGTCTGCATCCAGCTAGCTGGATTGTGGCTGTGAGTATGCATATCATGTACTTGCGGTCATTCGACCACCGTTCCCGGCGATGACACCGGAGAATCCTCAGTGTGCTGTGCATGCGATGTGAGGATTCAAAAGTCTGCTTTCACATAGTGGCTGCAGACTTGTAGTTTTAGACCGGAAAACCCCTTTAAGTATTTGTTGAACTGTTCTCTATAGATTTTCTGACATTTGGATTGTATGTGACTAAATAAGAAAAATTGAGAAGATCCTGTACATTTTAGCAATTAAAATGAATCAAAATATGTTTTTTTTAAGTAGTAAATTAAAGCAAAAAGAATTACGGTACATTACTTGTGCTCCCCTTGATACCCTAGTGCCATGATTGCAGCCAGGAGCAGCTGAATGGATCAGCATGTCACTTATGCACCCTGACACTTCATTCAGAGGTTATGGCTCTGTCGGAGATTAAGTGCATCGCTACGCTCACCTTTCTTCATAATGTAGGTGCCATAGCCCATGAATGGAACTACATTGAGTAGTCATAACCTGCTGCAGCATTCAACTCCTTTAGGCCATGCTCTTGCCATCATAGAGCACAACAGAGGTCATAAATATCAGATGATTGGTAAGGGTCTGATAACTGACACCTCCACAAATCAGCTGTTAGCATCTCCATTGACAGGTGATCTAAACAGTGTATAGCGCTAAAACACCACAGTTCTGTACACTGTGTAGTGGCTGTTTGATAAGCCCCTATTCACTTTAATATGCTCCAAGCTGCGATACCTGGCAAATACCAATAAACAGTGTGATGGAAATGTGATGTTCTGATTCATACACTCTTTATAGTGTCGGTTGCTGGGCCCCCATGATCTTATATTAAGGAAGCACTTTTATTAAAATATTTAATGGCTATACCTGTGTAAGCCTCCTTTCACACCATTTTTGCCCAAATTAGTTCTTTCCATTGGATATCGAGGCCTGACTCCCCACAAAACGGGATTTGGTAGTATGCGCAGACGGGCCATAGACTATAATGGTAGTGACAGAAGTGAACCTGCGCTCTGATGTGCTTTATATTTGGGCGTATATGCGTACTGGAGGTAAACACTCATAGTAGACTGTTTGGATGTCCACCTCCAGTATGAGTATACACCCGACAATAATGCATCTCAGAGCACCCGTTGACTCTGTCAGCCCCGTTGGCACATACGCCTGAATCCCATGCGGGAGGAGGAGGGTGAGCCGGACGCAAGACCCAACAGGACCAATGAACATGGGCAAAAATCCTGTGTGAAAGCACTCTAAATGTTTTATGTAGTGTCCAGCTCTGCTCTGCTCCATTTCTGAGTCATGTGACTGCTATTCCGACTTTCCATCCCACACTAGTGTTTTCAATAGAAAACTGGTGTAAAATACTTTGATAAGGTGCATTTTTTTTTTCATTTTCTTCTTTCCGCAATGTCACGTTGCAACGACTTTTTTGGAATTTTCATGTCGGCTTTGCCAAAATGGACAGCGCTGAGGAGGAGCCAGGACTGGGTGTAACTGCTCACCCCTGTCAAATTTATCCACTGGATTTCTGATGGGGTGCATGCCACTGATGAGATATGCCGAACTCCTTAAGTGGCGCTTCGTAATCCAGCGAGCCCTTCATTCGGCCCTTTTACATGAGCCTCTCTTGGTCATTAAACCGCTGCCAGTTGGCTCTATGCAAGCCGATCAGTGGTAGTTTACTGGTCTGTGTAGGCAGTATGACACGTTATTTCCTGTTTACATGGAGCGACATGTTGTCGGTAACAGCGATTTTTATGCTAACAAGATGAGGTAGGTTGAGTGCTTATTGCCAATATTAGCTTATCTAAATAGGTTATAAAGATAATCAGTATAAAAGTAGTGGACAACCCCTTCAAGGATCTGAATTTTAGAATATGAGCTAATGTACTCAATACTACTTCTTTGGCTTATGTGTTTTGTTTTTTTTTTGTTCGTGTGTGTTCTGATTCTTTCGTGTGATCTCTTTTGTTTTCTAGTTTTTGCCAGTGTATAATCCTAGTCCAGAAGAGCGAGCAGATCCTGTGCTATATGCCAACAACATACAGAAAGTTATGGCAAAGTATGTGAGTGACAGGACCACTTATGGCTATGGAATGTGACTTTGAGTACTTTTATGTATTATTCAAAGATTTCAATGTAACTTTTTCATCTCATAATTTTAGGGCCTTAGAGAAACCAGCAACGGAGTTTGAGCTGATTGGAGACACACCAGTTTCCCCTGTGGGGCACTTAAAGGTTCCACTAGACCCCAAGATCTGGGAAATTGGAAAAATTCTAAAGAAGGCAGGGTAAGTGGAGTTACCTTAGCTCATGTTTCATCCCATATCTGATTTCTGGTGCATAGGAAGCCTGAAAATGCACTAATTTAAATAAATGATGTGGGCCTCATAATGAATTTGGTTCATAGGTAAGGTAGTCTTGACTAATCAGCTCCATAGTGTCTAGTTGTGCAAATAGCAGCTCCATTGGGTTGCTTTATCATCAGCACTGTCTCACATCACCGGCTTTCTCCACATGCACATCTGAAACCTATACACTGTGTGGGTGTTTGTGAGTACACAGTGGTACTGATCTCTGCTCCAGTTTTACACCATCATCTAACGCTCACTGCCAGGCTCCTAAGTACAGAGCCGTTCTCACCAGTAGAGAATAAGTCCTCTTTGCTTCATCTTGTCGATAGAGGCATACTAGAGGAGTAAAAGAATCAGTGTGGATCCAGAAAATGTCACTTCTAATGTTGCTACGTGTCATGAATACTACCCACATGACTGAGGCGACTTGTCCACTCACCTATCGCAATAGGTTGATAATGAGCGGAGCGCACACAACAGCCTGTCCACGCATCCATACCACACTTCTCGCTGCCAACACAAACCATTTGACGAGAACAGTGGGATGCCTGTATTCAGTAGTGGCCCACCACACATGCCACCCAGCTATACTTTCCCTCTTCAGGGTTGTGGGTACCTTAAGAACAGGAAGGGAAAAAAGTTCTCACAAAGATTAAATGACGACAAAACATATGTAAAAGCAAACAGTATGAAATATAAAGGGTTAAATAAAAAACCTGTTATAATTAAATTGGTGAGCACTTCTTTATGGAGAAGACATCGCCAAAAGTTTGGATAAAACTATAATACACATTGTTTTTTTTTGGGCCTGACTAGGAGTTTCTCTGGAAGAGTTATTCTAAAGGGTCTCGTTCAAACCCCTCACCTTTCCAGGTCAGGTGAGAGGAAGATTGCTAATTGTATGCATGGAACGTAGGAGCGAAGACAAACTACCATTACATCATATTTTCCCACAGTAACCTGCTAGTGGAATTATATAATCGCCATGTCTTAGGGCAGGGGTCTCAACCTCCTGGGTATATGGGCCGCACATAGAAAAAAATAGTATTTTGGGGGGCCGCATTCTTTGCAGGACAAAGGGACATTTTTAGTGATGCGATTTTTTTTTTTTTTTTTTTTTTTTTTTCTATGCACTTTTATTTATTCAAAACATTTTTGCCATGTGTTATCTTATTTTTTTTTTTTTTTAGATGGCATTCATTGTATGGGTTATGGTACAGTTTTATAGCATGGATGTTACGATACCAAACGTGCACTTTTTTGGTTTACTTTAGTTTTACATATAAAACAGCATTTGTAGTGGCAAAATATTTTCTCATGCTGTTATTTTAGATTTATTTTTACACTTTTATTTCCTCCAATTAGCCACATAGTTATATTGTCTTACAATTAGCACCATATAGTAATTCTGGCAAAGATCTTGTAGTAGTGCCCCATCCTGGTCCCCCATCTTGTAGTAGTGCCCCATCCTGGTCCCCCATCTTGTAGTAGTGCCTCATCCTGGTCCCCCATCTTGTAGTAGTGCCTCATCCTGGTCCCCCATCTTGTAGTAGTGCCCCATCCTGGTCCCCCATCTTGTAGTAGTGCCTCATCCTGGTCCCCCATCTTGTAGTAGTGCCTCATCCTGGTCCCCCATCTTGTAGTAGTGCCCCATCCTGGTCCCCCATCTTGTAGTAGTGCCTCATCCTGGTCCCCCATCTTGTAGTAGTGCTCATCCTGGTTCCCCCATCTTGTTGTAATGCTCCATCGTGGTCCCTTTCTTGGACACCAAACTCGAATATGATATATCACATTTCGGTGGTTTCTTCTCCAAGGCTGAAACCCTGGCGCTTGAACACAGTGTGTATGTCCCTCCCATCAAAGATATGTCCTTGGATGGTGTTGATAAATGATTATTATAGCAGTGGGATGTAAATATTGGTGTTTCCACTGGCCTTGTGATAGCTTGGTTAAGGACTAAAGCTGATTGTGCGCATTAGGAGCAGCTATCTTCACATTTGATGTAAGCACCTATTTGCTAACGAGGAAGTACATAGAAGTTTGCTCTTCCAGAAATTGTCAGCGTCTATTATTATATTACATAAGAAGATGCTGCCATTGTCCTGTGATATTGGATTTATTTAATCCATAACACCTTTTTAGCATATTGTAATAAGTTCGTAGAGTCCGGTCGGCGCACATTGAATGATGCTAACGTCCGCTTTGCAGAGCCCATGTGTGGCCCACGTTGCACGGACAGACAGACTGGCCGTGCATCTCCTGACATGAACTTGCAACCAAAAGTGTTTCACAGAGTTTGCTTTGGGCTTACTTTGCACAAAAGGAAAAATAATGTTTTCCTTCAACTGCATTCTGCTGATCATTACTGTCTCTATGTATGTTTAAATGTGATTATGTGCTGCCCAAACACCCCCACCCCTTGCTGTCTCCCTTGCTGTCACCTCGTCTCTGCCCTAATATTAATCCTGCTTATGGTAGAATTTAAGATTCTGATGAAGGAAAATCGTGTTCATTGAAGTGGTGAATTACTGTGATTGCCAACCGCCTACACAGACTCCAGACCCGTGCTACCTGGCATCAAGAGACTGTGGGTGGTCAGAAACAGGTTAAAGCAAGCGTAGGGTTGGGAAGCAACTTTATCTAGTATTTTTACTGTATGTTTATATCCACTTTTTTACTACATCTCATCAATAAAGAAGCCCTGCATTTCTGAGGAATATTTTTCACTTGCTCCACAGGTTCTCATTTGACAGCGTGCAGGGGCTAATTGATCTCTGCTTGGAGGGGGTTTGTTCGCGTGTGGGATTGGATGAACTGGCAGAGAAACTTGGCCTCACACAGACTGATGTCATTTCTCGAGTCTTCAGTTACTTCCACAAGGTGAGGATAGGTGCTCATGTTGGCACTATTAAGAGATGTGGACCGTTTTTCTGACATGATTTTCAGTATAATTTAGATGTCTTTGCTATATTAAGCTACGTTCACATTCGGCGTTTTTTGCAGCCATTTTAATCTGCATTTTATAGTACCAGCAAAGTCTGTGAGATTTCAGAAATCTCATGCACACAGCTTGTTTTTTGTTTTGTTTTTTTTGCCATCAAGGTTTTTTTTCTTTGCATGTTTTCTTTAAGCCAATGGAGCATGTCACTACTTTCAGCGTTTTTGTTGCTTTTTTTTCAGCTTTTTTTTGCACCCATGAAATGAATGGGTTGTGAAAAACTAGGACTTTTTTTTTCAGCACTAAACTTTATCAGCATGCTCAAGAAACAAATATTGCATGCAAAAAAACGCAAGAAAAACAGGGTTTTTTTTTCTGCAGCTGCTTTACTGCCAAGAGATCAGATTTTGCTGCAGAAAAAAATGCTGAAAAAGCATAGTGTAAACTTGCCCCAAAGCTTAGTTCACTGCAAATCTTGAGTAAAGCAGTTGTTCTCAAAAGTTTACATACCCTGGCAGAATTTTTGTTTTCTTAGCCTTTTCTGAGAATATGAATAACAAAACTTTATCTCCTCTCATGGTTAGTGGTTGAGTGAAGCCATTTATTGTCAACCTACTGTGGTTTCTCTATTTAAATCCTAATGACAACCCAAAACATCCAAATGACCTGATCAAAGTTTTTACATACCCTGGTGATTTTGGCCTGATAACATGCACAGATGTTGACACAAATGGGTTTGAATGGCTACTAAAGGTAACATCCTCACCTGTGACCTGTTTTTCTTGTAATCAGTGTGTTGTGCGCATAAAAGCTTGAGTGAGTTTCTGGGATCCAGACAGACTCTCGCATCTTTCATCGAAACCACTGATGTTTCTGGATTGTGAGTCATGTGGAAAGCAAATAATTGTCAACGGATCTACGGGGAAAAGTTAGTTGAACAGTTTAAAAACAGGAAAGGGATACAAAAAGATATCCAAGGAACTGATTAATGCCAGTCAGCTGCGTTCAAACTGTGATTAACAAATGAAAAATCAGGGGTTCTGTAAAAACAAAACCACGGTCAAAGGGAGACCAACAAAAATGTTGTCCACCACTGCCAGGAAAATTGTTCAGGATGCAAAGAAAAACCACAAACAAAAGCTGAAATCAGGACTCTCTGAAAACTAGCAGTGTGACTGTTTCAAGATGCACAATAAGGAGGCACTTGAAGAAAAAATAGGCTGGGATGGTCGAGTCGCCAAAAGAAAGCCATTACTGCGCAAATCACAAAGTATCTCGCCTACAATATGCAAACAGCACAGAGACAACCTCAAAACTTCTGGAACAAGGTAATTTGGGGTGATGAAACCAAAATTTAGCTTTTTGGCCACAACTATAAACATTACATTTGGAGAGAGGACAACAAGCCTATGATTTAAAGGAACACCATTCCTACTGTAAAGTATGGAGGTGGATTGCTGATGTTTTGGGGATGTGTGGATCTACAAAGACACAGGAAACTTGGTAAAAGTTGAAGGAAAGATGAATGTGCATGTTATCGGCAAATACTGAGGCAAATTTGCATTCATCACCTGGAAGCTGCACATGTTATGTACTTGGACTTTCCAACATGACAACGATCCAAAACACGAGGCCAAATTGACCTGTCATTACTCTATAGCAGAAAAAGTGAAGGTTCTGGAGTGGCCATCTGTCTCCTGACCCAATATCATTGAGCCCCTCTGGGGAGATCTCAAGCTTTCAGTTCATGCTAGACAGCCCAGGAATTTACAGGAACTGAAGGTTTTTTTTTTTGCCAAGAGTGGGCAGCTTTACCATCTGAGAAAATAAAGACCTCATCACAATTACCACAAAAGACTTCAAGCTGTCATTGATGTTAGGAGGGGGTTTACACGGTATTAAGAAATGGGGATGTAATCTTTTGACAATGTTATTTGGATGATGCTGTGCTCTATCATTTGGTGGTCACTTCTCTCATACCCCAAGATCGGACAACAGAGCGGGGAGGCATTGGTTGCTTCTACACCCAAATGACTTTTCAGTTTATCCCTCAAGTACCCTCACTTGTCTTCCCTTTTTTGAGGTCCATGCTGTCAGACTCTACACCCCCCTTCTCCATGGGAGTGGTATGGTGTACGCCTCCCGGCCCTTGTCATCAGTTCCTGGTAAATTTGCCCACCTGGCTTCCACATTTTCTTTCCTTTATCCCCCCTATCATGGGTGATTTCAACATCCCCATTGCTCTTCCCCTCTCCCCACTGCCTCTCACCTTTTATCTCTAACCCCTCTTTCAGATACGAACCCCCCACGCTGAAGATGGAAACTCCCTCGACTTGGTTTTTCCCGGCTTTGCTCAGTGGATGTTTCACAAACCCCTCTCCCCCTCTGACCACAACCTTTTTTTCCCATTCTCTATCAAGAATGCCAACCAGCTCGGTCACCCAACTTTTCCACACTTATAGGAACTACAAGCCATTAACACCCAAAACTTATGAAGAACTTGCAGTCATCGTTGGCCCTATCTCTCTCTCTCAGCCGATTCTGCACTGAAGCATTACAATGAAACCTGCAAAGTCCCTGGATGAAACTGCCCTCCTAACATAGAACAATCGCACAGATGCTGACAACCGTGGCCAGCTGAAACACGTTTCCTGCAGCGGTGCTCCAGGTGCGCCGAATGTCTGTGGAGGAATCTAATCATCCGAAGATTTCATACAAAAAAAGTTTTGCTTAAAACATCAACTTGCCCATCACCTCTCCAAACAAACCTATTTCAACACCTCATCCCTACTATCCAATAACCCTAAACTTCTCTTTGAAACTTTTCACTCCCTATGAACCCAAAATGCAGGCCCAACCACGGTCTCCGCGCTCGATCTGCCAATTATTTCAAAGAAAAAATTTACCACATCCGACAGGAAATTATCTCCCAAACCCCTCATACCATGCATGTCCTACCTCCCCACTGCATCCACTCACTCTCTGACTTTGAATCAGTCACAAAGAAAATAATCACGCTCCTTGCATCTTTCGCCCTAAACCCACTTGCTCAGTGACCCCATTCCGTACATCTCCTGCCCTTTCCTCTGCTGTCACCTCTCACCTAACAAAAATATTCAACCTCTCTTCTCCTTTCCGGTTCTTCCCTCCTTCATTTAAAACATGCCATCATGCATCCTTACTTTAAAAAAACTGTCCCCCACCAAAACGTGCTGTAACTATAGACCTGTCTCTAATTTTCCCTTCATCTTAAACCCGGTCCACCCCCGTCTTTTCTCTTTCTTTCAGAAACCCCTTTTCCCCCGCCCTCTTAATCGGTTTCTCTTTACACTCTACTGAAAACTGCCCCACTAAAGTCATAATGATTTCTAACAGCTAAAACTAATGGTCCCTAACTCCAGCTAATTCTCTTGGATCTCTCGCAGATTTCGACATGGGGGACCTCAGTCCTCCTCACTATGCTCTGCTCCATCGGCCTCAAGGCACCGTTCTCTCCGGTTTTCCCCCTCCTATCTCCTGCCTTTCCTTCGCTGTATCTTTTTGCTGGTTCCTCCTCTCATTTCCCTTACTGGGGTTCCTCAAGGACAGTCCAGGCTCCCTCCTCTTCTCTTTGTTACGCCCCTTTTGGACAACAGTAGATTTGGTTTCCATTTCATCTCAAGTGATGACACCCAATTTCCTTCTTCACCCTTACCGCCTGCCTTTTTAGAAAAACCAGTGTTGTCTTACCGCTGTCCTAACACCATGTCTCCCTCTATCTGAAACTGAACCTGTCAAAAACAAAAGCTCCTTGTGTTTTCCTCCCTTACTAACCTACCCTTGCCTGCATTGCCATCTCCGTGGTGGTTCCACCTTTCCCCAGCAACATGCCGCTGTCTTGGGGCATACTTAATTCAAGCTTTCTTACCCCCCATATCCGATCTGGCCGCTCTTTTTATCTCCACCTCAAAAATCTCTAGAATTCGACCTTTTCTTACTTTCGACTCTGCAAAAATTACTGTTTCTCTTATTTATTTTGTTGGACTATTGTAACTCTCTACTAATCGTCTCCTCTTACCAAACTTCCCCTCTCCAATCTGTCTTGAATGCTGCAGCCAGGATCTATTCCTACCATGTTTACCGATGCCCCCTACCTTGTTGCCAGTATTACATGGTTACCCATCCACTACAGAACCAGTACAAAATTATTACCCTCACTCACAAAGCACTCCATGGCTCGCAACCACCCTATAGTCTCCCTTTGTTTCGTCTGCCACCCTACCTGCCCTCCGTTCTGTAATCACCTGAGGTTAGCATCCTCAATCAGAACCCCCATCCGTTCCAAGACTTTTCACGTGCTGCCCATTGTTTGGAATGCATACCCAAGTTAATTATTTAATCCCAATCCCCCCCGTTTAAGCGTGCCCTAAAAACACTTTGTTCAGCTGGCATACCGCCTCAACGCATTACCCTAACTATCCCGTGGCCCATTTAAAAAAAAAAATTTTACCATAACGGGTACCTCTTATTATGTCTCACCCTCTTTATGCATTTATGCCCTCTGTGTCTGTCTTTTAATACTTGGTGTTATTTGGTTCATGCAGAATTACATGAACCGATTCTTACACATGGCTGGTCCGAACAATGAAAGCAATTGTTACCCCACCTTTCGGTTTCCCCTTTTTCCTATTTGTAACTTGTGGCAGGGCCCTCATTCCTTGGTATCCTTTGTCTGTGTTTTGTTATGCTGTAATGTCTATTGGTCTGTACAAGTCCCCTCATAATGTAAAGTGCTGGGGGAATATGTTGGCGCTATAAAATACAATTATTATGATTTGGATTGTCATTATGATTTAAGAAGGAAAACAAATATTTTGACAAAAATAACTTCACCCTCCACTTCCCTTGAAATGGAGAAAGTTTTGGTGTTATCCGTTTTCTGAAAAAAGGCCAAAGAAAGCAAAAAATTCAGCCAGGGTATGTAAACTTTGAGCAAACTGTTGTTAAACATAAACATTCCAGTTACGTTTTGTAAGGAAGGGTTTCTTTTTTGGGGATGGGAGTAAAGTTTTTAAATCCAGAAGTTATTTATTTTTACCCGTGTAATACTTTCCGGATCCTCGCCAATGATATGTGATCCCAGCCCAATATATCTTCAATTGACAGATCAGGCTTTGTTGGGGCCGGGCCGTTGTAATAGGTCATGCATGAGCCTCACCTGATTAAGGGGATAATGTTGATACCCAGGAGGTGGAAACTATCCAAAATTAAAACTATACTCAGTCATTTTCTTTGTCTTGAATTTGAATAGCTCAAAATTGAGCTTGTTTACATTTAATGTTTACCAAAAAAATAAGAGATGCATATCTTTGAACCCCGCATTTGCTATGAGTGGCGGACAATAACG
>JARQOD010000001.1:723991575-724046669 GCA_033576555.1 Oophaga sylvatica
TTTTTACTATTGATGCCGCATCAATAGTAAAAAGATCTAATGTAAAAATAATAAAAAAAATAATAAATAATGATATTCTCACCTTCCGGCGGCCCCCGCAGCCTTCCCGCCTTCAGCGAAGCTCCCGGCAACTCGCGGTCCCAAGGATGCATTGCGACAAATCACACCGATGACGTAGCATCTCGCGAGACCGCTACGCCATCTGGGTGATTCTCGCAAAGGACTCTTGGGACCGGAGTTGCCGGGAGCGTCGCTGAAGGCGGGAAGGCTGCGGGGGCCGCCGGAAGGTGAGAATATCATTATTTATTATTTTAATTATTGTTTTACCAGGGATATGGTACCCAGGGCCTGGAGGAGAGTCTCCTTTCCTCCAGACCCTGGGTACCACCGCACATGAACAGCTTACATTCCGCAAAATTAATGAACATGTTGCTATTTTTTCCTCGAAGCGTTTTTTCGCAGAAAAAAACGCAACATGTGGCCAAAACATGCGGAATCAATTAACATGTATAGGATGCTTAATGCTTGCGTTTTTTCCGTTTTTACAGCGGAAAAAACGCGAAAAAAAAAACGCAAATATTCCTGAACGTGTGCACTTAGCCTAAAACCGCAGCAAATCTGCGCTGAAAAATCTGCAGCATGTGCACAGCGTTTTTTTTTTTTTTTACCATTTATTTGCATTGTACTGTACATGGTTTCTGGATCTGCTGTGGATCCGCAGCGCCGGATCCGCAGCTAAATCAGCTGCGGATCAGCAGCGAAATCAGCGCGACAGCAGCGAAATCAGCAGCGAAATCAGCAGCGGATCAGCAGCGAAATCAGCTGCGGATCAGCAGCGAAAATCCGCAACGTGTGCACGGGGCCTAATAGGAAAAAAAAATTCTTTATTATTTGTCCCTACCTATGACAGGGGGGTTCACTTACTTTTTTTTATTTTGATCACTGACAGTTTATCACAGTGATCAAAATAAATTTTTTGACTCTGCAGGGTGCACTGCGCATGCGCCCGCCATTTTCCAAGATGGCGGCGCCCATGAAGAATCCCGGGCAGCCGCCGGGAAGGATCCAGGGACATCGGTGGACCGCGAGAGGTGAGTATGGTGGTCGGAAGGGAGGGGGGGGGGGGAAATCGGAAGGTGGGGGCAGCGGAGGCCAGGATGAGGGGAGCTTTTAGTGACGGCGGTGACCGACCGCTGCCATCTTTCGGTGGCGGCGGCCGATCGCCGCTGTGAATCCGTGTGTGGGGGGGTCAGGGCTCGGTGTCCAGCCATGGCAGATGCTATTGCAGCATCGGCCATGGCTGGATTGTAATATTTCACCAATTATATTGGTGAAATATTACAGATTGCTCTGATTGGCTGTTAAAAGTGAAACAGCCAATCAGAGCGATCGTGGCCACGGGGGGGGGGGGGTTAAGCCAACCCCCCTGTGGTGAAGCACAAAGGGTCCTGTGCCTGCGGGTCGATGACCTTTCAGTGACCCCGGTCACCCAAACCGCAGGAACGCGATCCTTTCATGACGCCACATAGGCGTCATGGGTCAGATTGGCACTGACTTTTATGACGCCTACGTGGCGTCACAGGTCGGGAAGGGGGTTAATGTATACTCTGCACCTCATCTTGACTGAAAAAAACAGAAATGTAGAAATTTTTGCAAATTTATCAAAAAAAGGAAAACTGAAATATCACATGGTCATAAGTATTCAGACCCTTTAGGTACTGCCACACTAAACAATCCCGCTAGCGATCTCGTTAACGCATACTAATGAGATCGCTAGCGTGATTGTTATATCGCTAGTAGCTGCCTAATTTAGCGATGTCGTTAAGGACGCTAACAAAAAGGTGCCACACTCAGCGATATATGCTCACCAGCGGGACGCCAACGATAAAAATACGGTCCAGAACGACGTGAACGATGAACGAGATCACAGCAGGGGCACAGCAGGGGCCACGTCGCTAGTACATGCCACACACACCGGCGTCACTAACGAGATCGCTAAAGTGACGTTTTTTAGCGATCTCGTTAGCGACGCTGTTTAGTGTGGCATACCCTTTTGCTCAGACATTCATATTAAGTCACATGCTGTCTATTTCCTTGTGATCCTCCTTGAGATGGTTCTACTCCTTCATTGGCGCCCAGCTGTGTTTAATTAAACTGATAGGACTTGATCTGTAAAGGCACATACCTGTTTATATAAGACCTCACAGCTCACAGTGCATGTCAGACCAAATGAGAATCATGAGGTCAAAGGAACTGGCCAAGGAGCTCAGACAATTGTAGCAAGGCACAGATCTGGCCAAGGTTACAAAATAATTTCTGCAGTTCTCAATGATCCTAGGAGCAACCAGTAGCTTCCATAATCCTTAAATGGAAGAAGCTTGGGAACACCAGAAGTCTTCCTACACCTGGCCGTCCAGCCAAAATGAGCAATCGTGGGAGAAGAGCCTTGGTGACTGAGGTAAAGAAGAACCCCAAGATCACTGTGGCTGAGCTCCACAGATGCAGTAGGAAAGTGGGAGAACGTTCCACAAAGTCCACTATCACTGCAGCCCTCCACCAGCCTTTATGGCAGAGTGGCCCGATGGAAGCCTCTCCTCAGTGCAAGACATATTAAAGCCCGCACAGAGTTTTCTAAAAAAAAACATAATGACTCCCAGACTATGAGAAGTAAGATTCTCTGGTCCGATTAGACGAAGATAGAACTTTTTGGTGATCATTCTAAGTAGTATGTGTTGAGAAAACCAGGCACTGCTCATCACCTGCCCAATACAATCCCACCAGTGAAACATGGTGGTGGCAGCATCATGCTATGGGGCTGTTCTTCAGCTGCAGGGACAGGACAACTGGTTGCAATTGAAGGAAACATGAATGCGGTCAAGTACAGAGATACCCTGGATGAAAACCTCTTCCAGAGTGCTCTGGACCTCAGACTTGGCCGAAGGTTCACCTTCCAACAAGACAATGACCCTAAGCACACAGCTAAAATAACAAAGGAGTGGCTTAGGAACAAGTCTGACCATTCTTGACTGGCCCAGCCAGAGCGCTGACCTAAACTAATTGAGCATCTCTGGAGAGACCTGAAAATTGCTGTCCACCAACGTTCACCATCCAACCTGAGGGAACTGGAGAGGATCTGCAAGGAAGAATGGCAGAGGATCCCCAAATCCATGTGTGAAAAACTTGTTGCATCATTCCCAAAAAGACTCGTGGCTGTACTAGCTCAAAAGGGTGCTTCTACTCAATACTGAGCAAAGGGTCTGAATACTTATGACCATGTGATATTTCAATTTTTCTTTTTTAATAAACTTGCAAAAAGTTCTACATTTCTGTTTTTTTCAGTCAAGATGGGGTGCAGAGTGTACATTAATGAGAAAAAAAAAAAGGAAACTGTTTGATTGCAGCCATTTGGTAAATTCAAAAAAGAGTGAAAAATGTACAGGGTCTGAATACTTTCCATACCCACTGTATTTCAAGATACACAGCCCCCTTCCCCCCCTTTTCTATTTGAGCAAATAAATTGCTGCCATATTGGTTATCACCTTTGCGTTAGCCTCCCATCTGACTACCTCCCATCTGACTACTAGTAACAAAAGGATTCCCAGAAAGGGACATAAAATTCAGGGAACATCACAGAAAAAAGGCAGTCTTATTTGCCAAAAGCTGAAACGCAATATTAACCCCATAGTGATCCCACTGAATCAAATTGTTTTTTCGATATACTGTATAGTGGTAACATTTGCTCGATATGACTTGTGTTTATTTGTGAAAATATCAAAATTTGGTGAACATTTCAAAAATTTTGAAACTTAATTCTTATGTCCTTAAATCATAAAATTATGTTACACAAAATAGTTATGATGTACAATAATAAATTATATTGTGGTACCGTGTTAGCCAGAAAAATCTATGCGAATACTTTTCCGTCCAATGATGACAAAAGTATTCTCAGAGTGATAATACATTGTAATCTTGCCTCTGTGTACTGAAAGCTTGCAAACATATTATTTTCTGGTTAGCCAATAAAGGTATCACTCTGAGAATACTTTTGTCATCATTGGACGGAAAAGTATTCACATTGACAAAATAGTTAACATTTCCCACATGTCAACTTTACATCTGCATCACTTATTTAAATTTTTATTTATTTTTGTTAGGAAGTTAGAAGGGTAAGGGTATGGTTCCACGTTCCAGAACCAATGCGCTTTGGACGGAGCGGAAACCCCGCTCCGCCCAAAGCCCCGCCCCCTTCTGAATGCGCGGTGAATCCGAATGTGTTCATTGAACACATCCGGAATCGCCGTAGCGCTAGATAAGACTCTGCTATTTACCTTGCGGCGACGGAGCATCGCCGAAAGGTAAATAGACGTTCTGCGATCAGAAAAGACGCGCCGCATATCCGTTTACGCAGGTCTGACGCCTGCGTCTTTTAACGCATAGTGAGACGGAATTTCATGAAATCCCCTCCACTATGCTGTAACATCTGGACGCTGCGTGTTTGACGCTCTATACAGCGTCAAACATGCAGTGTTCCCTGACCGTGGAAACATACCCTTAAAAGTTGATCAGCAATTCCTCATTTTTCCAACAATTTTTTTTTTTTTTTTTTTTTAGGGACCATATTTCATTTGAAGTGACATTGGGGGGAGGGCTATATAACAGAAAAGACCCAAAAGTGACACCATTCTACAAACTGTACCCCTCAAAGTCCTCAAAAACCACATTTAAGAAGATTATTAACCCTTCTGGTGCTTCACAGGAACTGAAGCAATGTGGAAGGAAAAAAAAAAAAAAAAAAAAAAAAAAACACATTTTAACCTTTTTTTCCAAAAGTTTTACTTCAGCGCCAAATTTGTTATTTTCACGAGGGTAGCAGGAGAAAATGGACCGTAAAATTTGCAATTTCTACAGAGTACGCCGATACGTCACATGTGGGAGAAATACTACTATTTGGGTGTACGGCAGAGCTCATGTTTGGAGAGCCCTTATGTACCTAAACAATGGAATCCCCTCCCAAAAGAGACCCAATTTTGGAAACTAGACCCCTCAAGGAATGTATCTAGATGTTAGGTGAGCACCTTAATCCCCTAGGTGCTTTGCAGAAATTTCTAATGTAGAGCTGTGAAAATAAATCAATTGTACATTTAGCCACAATTTTTTTCAATTTTCACATGGGTAACGGGTGAAAGTGGACTTCAAAATTTGTTGAGCAATTTCTCCCGAGTGTGCAGATACTCCATATGTGGAGGAAAACTACTGTTTGGGCGCACAGCAGGGCTCGGAAAAGAAGGAGTGATGTTTTGGAGTGAAGACTTTGATGGAATGGTCTGCTGGCATGTTGCATTTGGAGAGCCTAGTGAAAATCCCCACCAAGTTACCCCATTTTGGAAACTACCCACTCAAGGATTTTATCCAGGGGTACAGTGAGCATTTTGAACCCACAGGTACTACAAAGAATTTGGTAACATTAGGTCGTCATATTGAAAATTTTCATTTTTTTCATGAAACGATGTTTTGGCTCCAAATTTGACATTTTCACAATGAATAATAGGAGAAATGGACTCCATAATTTGTCGCACAATTTGTCCCGAACGAGGCTATACCCCATATGTGGTCAAAAACTTCTGCTTGGGCAAATGGCAGGGCTAGGAAAGGAATGAGTGCCATTTGCCGCCTAGTACAGATTGTGGCAGACTCCATAGGTTCAAACGGAGCCTCTGTCAAAGCCGTAAGGACTAGGTTTAAGTCCCATGGTGCATACCTTGTTTTTTGTATAGGCCTCGTTCTATTTGCCGCTTTGATAAATCTGGATATCCAGTAATTTTTTGCAATCTCGCAGTTGAACAGGGCACCGAGGGCTGATACCTGTACTTTCAGGGTACTAGTGGCTAGACCTAGATCTAACCCTTTCTGCAGGAATTCTAAAATCTGCCCTATAGGGATTTCCCCCTCAGTCCCGAGGTTAGCAGTGGCTAGAAATTTTTCCCAGGTCTTAGCGTAAATTTTTGTTGTGACTATCTTCCTGCTATTAAGCAGGGTATTAATGAGATTGTCAGAAAACCCTTTATCCTTTAATAATGACCTCTCAAACTCCACGCCGTTAGATGGAGTCCGGCTATTTGTGGATGATTGACTGGGCCCTGGAAGAGAAGGTCCGGAAGACCTGGAAGAAACCAGGGGTCGCAGAGTGACATTTTCCTCAGCCATGAAAACCAGGCCCTTCTGGGCCAGAATGGGGCAATCAGTATGATTCTTGCTTTGTCCTCCCTGATCTTCCTTATTACTAAGGGTAACAGGGCTAGTGGGGAAGAGCATAGGCCAGGCCAAAGTTCCATTTTGTCAGGAAAGCGTCCACAACTAGAGGCCTCTGACGGATCTAGCAAACAGAATTTTTCCACCTTCCTGTTTCGTCTGGTAGCAAAGAGGTCCACCTCTGGCTGACCCCAGAGACTGACAATCTGTGTGAAAATGGCTGTATTTAGACACCACTCTCCCTGCCTTAGCGTGTTGCGGCTTAGAAAGTCTGCTGTGGTGTTGTCTTTTCCCCTTATATGAAGCGCCGTCAGGATAGAAAATGTCTCTGCTGTTTGAAAAATGCGTTCCGCCACTCTCATCAGGGCTTCGGACCGGGTTCCACCTTGGTGGTTGATATATGCCACTGTTACCCGGTTGTCTGAGAGGATTCTGACGTGATGATCCTGCAGGTATATAAGCAGTTCTTTAATTGACAATTCTAAAGCCGATAGTTCTTTAAAGTTAGAGGAGCTCTCTATCAGGGGTCCCACTGCCCTTGGACCATGATCTCCCCGATACAGGCCCCCCAACCTGAGGGACTGGCGTCTGTGGTTACAACTCGGGATATGTGATTTTCCCAGGGAACCCCAATTGATAAGTTAACGTTGTTACTCCACCAACTTAAAGATTTTATTGTAGCAGGCCGTAAAGTCATCTTCCCATCTAGTGAGTCTAGTACCCTTTCATTATCCAGGATATCCCTTTGAAGGGTTCTGGTGTGAAGCTGCGCCCATCTTACAGCTGGGATGCAAGCTGTTAAAGAGCCTACAAGGGACATTGCCTGTCTAAGAGTCATGGTTGGCCTATTTACTGCTCGAACCACCTGCTGACGATTTTGGACAATCTTGTTGGTTGGTAGACGACATTCCTGAGCCTCTGAGTCTAAGATTAGTCCCAGGAACTGCTGGACTCTCAAGGGTTGTAAACGGAACTTTTCCCGATTTATCAACCAACCTAAGCGTTGTAGGATGGATATGGTTTTTTCCAACTTGGAGTGGCAATGGTCAGCTTCACAGGAATTGAACAAAAGTCCAGCTTCAGTCCCTGTAATATAACCCCTTTCACCCAACTGCTGTTGGTGATCTGGGCCCAGGACGGATAATATGTTGACAATCTACCCCCTACGGGGGCTGCTAGTCATTGACATGTTCTCTTCCTTTCTCCAGAAGAACGCCCGAACATGAATCCGGTACCTTTCTTTCTCCTGTCATCCCATTTGGAACGGTCTCTAGCGGCTTTCTCTGGCCAAACTTTCTCCTATTAAACGGCCGTTGATATGCTGAGGCTACTAGGCTGGGAAATTTCTTTTTCTCATTGCCTGCTTTTTCCAGCAGCTCGTCCAGGACAGGGCCAAAGAGATATTCCCCTTCACAGGGTATGGCACACAGTTTAGATTTTGTTTGTATGTCACTTGGCCAGCACTTAAGCCACAGTGCCCTACGGGCCGCATTCGAGAAGCCCGGCGCCCTAGCTGCCATTCTGACGGAGTCTACTGATGCATCCGAGAGAAAAGCTGCAGCCTCCTGTATAGTTTGACAGGGCACCTGAGATTGAGTCCCGGGGAGCCCCTTGTTTTAGCCGAGTCTCTAACTGGTCTAACCAGACCATCACGGATCTAGCCATGCACGTAGAGGCTACTGCCGGTCTTAAGGAGCCTGCCGCCATCTCCCAGGTTCCTTTAAGGAAGATGTCCGCTTTCCTATCCAGGGGATTTTTAAAGGGGCCCCTATCCTCAAAGGGTAAGGCCACTTTTCAATGCCTTGGCCATCTAATTTTGGGCTTTATCCCAAACCCCTGTACCTGCTCGTCAAAGGATATCTACGTTTAAAGGGGCCCCAGTGGTAGAGAGCCCTTTCTTTTCCGGTTTTCTCCATTCATGGAGGTTTAGATCTTGATTTTTTTTAGTAAAGGGGAAAGGCTCTTCTCTTTTTTTGGTCCAAAACCTTTGAACATCCATATTCTAGGGACATTCTGATTTGTCTCTACTACCCCCTTTTTCCCCCTGCTGCTTTAACTATTTTCCCCACTCTGTCTGGGGGCAGAAAAAAAGCGGCTGGAGTCTTCCTCAGACGAGGAAGCAGACACGGATGAATCGGGGAAAATTTTCATCTTTTCTTCCAGTCTAACCGAGAGTCTGAGTCTGAACTACTTCTTTGTCGGGACTTCCCGCAGGTGCCATTGATCTCAGGGAATCCTTACTTGGACCTGATGAATCCTTCAGTTTTTAGGGTGAAGTTGGGGGTCTCCTCCCCCCCTGAGAATATATCAAACGTGGAGTCTAGACTGTTCTCGGCTAGAGCTACTCCCTCCCCCCCTACCCAAAGCCCTTTAAAAAATCTGTTGGATACAAGGGGAGCATAATCTTTTGGGACAATTGTCCGGAAGGGGAATCCACAAGGCGCATTCCTGTGCCTTGTTTTTTTTTTCTGTGATTTCTTCCCCAAAATGATAGTATAGGGGAGCTCCGTCACTGATTTAACTTTCACGAAGATCACTTACCAGGTCTGCCAAAATTAGGTACCGGAAAGCGAGGAAGAGATGTCTTGGATGACCCCGTCCCTGCCGACCTGACTGGTTCTGGCGGGTGTCCCTCGGGGACTTCTTTACCGAAGTCTGCTTTGGGTTTCGTCTGCTGCACAAGCGCAGCTGCTCACCTCCATTATGATGAATGGGCCAGAAGCATGGGTCCCCCTGCTTGGCCACTTATATCTTCCTCCATCGGGTTTTTACAGCGTTCATGCTCCGCCTCCCCTGCCCTGCATGGCTTTCTAGGGCTTCTGTCCCCCAGATGGTGGCCGCCACTTTTTTGGGTCTGAAACATGCTCAGATCACCGCCGCACTTCGACCCGAAATGACCGCTGGCTCCGCCCACAAACACACTCAGCCCCAAGATGGCGCTTCACAGCGTCCACAGGGGAACCCATGCCGGCGCTCCATTTTCTGCAGCCCCCACCGCCCACGGTGCTTACCCAGGAAGAAACCCGGGGAATTTATTCAGGAGGGGAGCGAGCCTGTGGGACACTTCGGGAGGCTGGAGCTATATTTTACCCGGCATTGCTCTGGAGGCGCGATCCCTGGGCCCGTCCCTCTGTCTCACCCCGTCGTGCCAACCAGCCAGGAGCACCGTGCGCTTCGGACACCGCACCGCCGAGGTAGGAGACCCCCCCCGCTACCTGGGGCCGACCCGGCCCGGGCCTGGGACATCCTCATCTTTTAGGATCCGGTCTCCAGGAACAGGAAAACAACTGATGCTGTGAGGGACCCCGCCCTTTTTGTATCTGTAGGTTTCCTGTTCCCGAAGGGGGGATCCCCCTCTCGTGTGCTGTCATGGTAGCCCCAATAAAAATGACTTTTCTGAGAATTGCAAATCTGCCATTTAGTACCCATAGATTGTGTCCCCAAAAAGGGTGAAAGGGCCGCCATATACTGAGCGCCCCCATACATTTGGATTTGGGACCGCTGAATTCACTGATTTTATGTGAGGGGCCAGGAGCCATGTCGCTTTTCCAGTCTTTGTTCTACCAGTACGAAGACTGGAGGTTGCGCCACTCACCATGCGGTAAAAGTGATAAGACCGATCTGTTCGTCGGATCAGTAGGACCCAGTGATACCATATTTATATACACACGTGGTCAAAATTGTTGGTACCCCTCGTTTAAAACCTTCGTCAGGCTGCAAAAATTTTACGTTAACAGGTGCAGAGGTACAATTGTACCTCATATTACCCCCAGTGTGGAAGACTTTCTCCTTTACTTGGTTTCAGAAAATAAAGTTCATTCAGTACAAATGTTATGCTGATTCTATTGGCCGTGTTGTTACTTCTCACTTCTCATTTGCTGTCAATTAAGTTGATTCAAACTGGGAGTGGCTTCTACTTCTCTTCCTGCCTCCCTCCTCTCAGTAGCCTTTTTTCTGTTCATCTCATTGCTGGGGAGCACAACATTTCTAGGCTTGTAAAATCTTCAATTTCTTGGATACGAAGGTGGAAAGTCTCACAGCATCTAAAGCCAGTTATTTCCTTCATTGCCTTATGGGGGACAGAACAGTCAGAAAAATTTTCTTTTAGCCTGGCTTGGCTTACATATATTTTGTATAAACTATCACTAAGGTATATTTTTTTACAAAAAATGATAATAATTTAGTATCCTACATATTGTTTTACATGTTTACTTATATTCAGCACAAAATAAAGATGGTGGCTCTTTTTACAATTTTCCTATTGTCGAAAAAACAGTCGAAGATGGAATGAAAATTCTGAACCGTATACAGTTTACATAATATAAAATGACATTTATAAACAATTTCACTAAGAAAAATTTACTTTTTTATCTGCACTTTGGGAAACGAGTTTCATTCTACTTGCCACATGTTACTGAACTAATTACGAAGCCAAAATTCATCACCAGTCAAAAGGTGAAGGATGTGCCCCAGTTTTCCCCCCAAAAACCCAAAAAAAACGGTTTGCGGGGTTGTTCATTTTGGGAAAAAAAAAGTAGATTTTTTAGTATTTTGGAAAAAATTTTTTTTTTTTTTTTAATTTTTCGATTCGTCTGACGAAATAATCGAAGCTAGAAAAATTGATTCTGGCTGGGAAGAACCTTGTTTCCTGAGTGAAAATATGTACCACAAATGGATGTTACTGAAAAAGATTCCGCATTGAACAAGAAAGGGGCATGAGCAGGAAAAAAAAATAGACCCGAAAATGTTGGGAAGTCTGTCCTCAAATGCGGCGAATTTGGAGCTAAGGTAAAACTCAAAGGGTTTCCCGTCAATGGACCGTGGGCCCCCCCGACCCTTTTCCCATTTTTGAAAAATTTTAAAATTACAGTATGTTTAAAAAGGTTTTTTTAAAATTTTTTTTTTGGGTTTTCAAACAGGGCAAAAAAATTACCCCTTTTGGAGGTTCCCCAAGCCCGCGGGTTAGCTAAGGGATTTTGCCTTTGGCCTAGCCATTGGGCTATATGGTTGAGGAAATTTTTGGCTAAGTCAATTTTGCTGCTAAACCGAAAAAAATTTTACCGGCTATGACAAAAAAATTTTTCGGCCGAATTTTGTTCAAAAAGCTTGAAAAGGGAAAAAAATTTTGCCAATTTCCCCGTATTCTCAAACCCAAAAACCAAAAATAATGGGTTTGCCCCCTACACCCAAAAATTACATGCCCTTTTTTTGGAATTCACGGTCAACAAGTATTTTTAAAAATTTTCCCCCCCCATAGTGAAAAAAAAAACTTTTCCTTTTTTTGGTAAAAAAATTTCTCAAAAGGGGTCCCCCAAATTTTAATTAATTCGGTTTTAAAAAGGGCACATTTTTTCTCAAGGATCATTGGTTTTTTTTTTGGAGTCTTTCAGTTTAAGAAAAAAAAAAGCCATAAAAATGGGTTATTTTTAAATAAAAGATGGAATGATTTAAAACCCCTTGCGTTGTCCATTTTTGGTTTTCCCCAAAACCCCAATTCCCCAAAAGGGAATTTTTAAACCTATTAAGAATTTTTAATAAGCTGTTTTTTGGTTGGGCAGCCCCCGCCTGGCCGGGCCCGATGCCGTGCAAGGCCAGCCGGGGGGGTTCTTTATCGGGGTTCCGAACCCCGGGGTGGGTTCTTTCCTGGGATCCCCCGCCTATATTGGGTATTTTTTTTGGTTCCCCAAGCCTAAGTTAGTCTAATGGCGGGAATTTTGTGAAATTTGCAACATAATTGTTCAGAAAAGCTGTATTGGGGGCCCTTTGGGTTTTGCAGTGGTGCGGGAAATTATTGAAAAATTGCTGGGGGGAAATCCACAGTATTTTTCCAGCCAGGAAAGAAGTTTACGGGTCCTTGGGATGCATAAAATTTTTTTAAATGACTGGTGCGCTGAAATTTCGAATTTCCCCCAAACCCCCCAGTTCCTATGTAAAGGGTTTTTGCCTGGGGATTTTTAAAATTGGGCCCCAAAAAGGCTTTTGTCTGAAGATCTATTACTGGGCAATAAGATATGGTCTTTACCCCAAAAAATTTCGAATCTTTTTGTCATCAATTGGCACAAAAGGGTGTTTTCTCTTGTTCCAGCAATTGTATGTCCACCTTTGAACCTTTCCTCTGAACTACCCGTATTTCGTCAATTTTTTCTTTTGGAACAAAAAAAAAAAAATTTGATTCCTGCAGTTGCCGTTGCAAAAGTTGAATAAATCCCCCGGGTCGTATTTGGTTTTCAGTTGGGCTTGAAGACTGGCACGAGCTGCCAACCTCTTTGCTGTCCCTCCAATCCCATCAAAGGGCCTTTCCATGACTGTACCAAAACAAATTCATTCAGCGCTGATATTGAAATCAGCATTGTGTGGTACAAGTTGAGAAAATTTTTGAAATTTTTGTACTGGGCTGCAGATCCATCGCTGAAGTAGGGATATACGAATCCCATAGATGAGAGTCTTGAGTACTCCACAATTACTGTTAAGAAAGTGTGGACTGCAACTGGTGTCATGTCGTGAGCAATCACTGATTATGCACAAGCTGATGTTCTGCAGCCTTCACCATTAACTCCTTGAAGTAAATTACAATGGGTTACTGTAGCTTGACTATTTTCCCAGTGGAACCTTGAATGACATCTTGAACAATAAATGAGTAATTTTCACAAGTCCATAAGGATCACAAGCTCTCCAGTCTCAGATTTTCCTTCAACGATTTCAAATAGCTACTTTGATGCTTGGCGTGTATATGGCTACAAAGTTTAGAATTTTCAAAACCAATTCTTCAAGAAATCTTCTAAGTCAGTTGTTTGGTATCAAGCGTGTCTCGATCAGTGTGAACCATGTTTGAACTCAATAATATATTCAGGGTCACTGTTACAAACACATTGGACTAGAAATTCTTTTAAAACTTCAGACCCGCATTTATCACAACGGCCAAGCATACAGTCCTTGGATTCAATTCCACAGACCATTTTACATATGAGTCTTTGTAGTCATCATTGATTGGGAATGCTGCAAGCTTTAGTTTGACATTTTGGTGAATGGTACACACACAAACGGAATGTGTTCCAGCAGATCCAACGGTTACGCACCACTTTGGCCGAAGCTCACAAAACTTGGAAAATCCAATTTCAGGCCATTCCGACCCGATAGGCAACAAACATTTCCTCATATTGCTCAATAATGTCGCTTTTGCATGCTTGTTTTCTCCTGCTATTCGCACTGATACATATCTTTTTTTACCAGGGCACATTCGACTGAATTCATCTCCTAAAAAATGCCTGCCCTTTTTCTTCACATTCCCAGAAACTTTCTTGCCACGCTTGATTCTAGGTAAGGCTAGATCCCATGTTCATATTTAAGCTTTCGAGCTTGTTTGACCATTCGTTCAGAGACACCGAATTCATCTGATAAAGCCTTAATGGACCAACTTTAGGTGCCAATGTCAAGATTTGGACCTTTTCTGCCCGACTGGGACACCTGCACTTTCGCTTCAAATCTGCCAAAGGTGATTGTAATCCAGACACATTTTGCACTGTGCTGTTTTTGTTTGCTCAATGTCTTTCGGCTCAAGCACTCCAATGAAGCAATCTGCTAGAAAATGCATTAATAAATTTTATGCATCCCATGGACCACTACTTCTTTCACTGGCCGTGAGAAATGATACATGCTGGATTCCCGAGCGTCATCATTGCAATAATTCCAGCACGCTGCAACAGCAATGGGCCGACAATACAGTCTTACTCTGAAACGATTATGTTGCAAATTCAGCAACAATTCCAGACCACTTAGACGAACATTATGGCTTGGGAACCAACAAAAGATACCCAATATTAGGCTTGGGATCCTAGGCAAAGACACCCACCCTCAGGCTTCGGAACTGCGATAAAGAGACCGCCCGCGGCTGGCCTTGCACGGCTATCGGCCATGGCTCCTAGGCGATGGGGCTGCCAATTCTCGAAAGACAGCATTATTACAATTCTTAATAGGATTATAATACCAATTCTTAGGGAATTGGTTGTGGTATAACCACCACGGACCAACGCAATGGTTTGAATAGTGCAGTTACCATTCATTGCTTAATAAATAACACCATGTTCAGTGGCATTTTTCTTTTCTTAAACGGAGAGACTCCAAAAAAAAAAAAAAAAAACAATGATCCTTGTAGAGAAAATGTGCCCTTTCTAATGATATCAGAATTAATATATTTAGGGGTACCCTTTTTGAGAAATTTGACCTAAAAATAGGTAAAATTCGTTTTTTTTTTTAAGTTTTTCATCATATTGGGTGTGAATATTTCCACAATACATATGGTTTGACCGTGATATTGCAGCAATGCAAAGTCATGTAGATGTTTGGTGTACAGGCAAAGCACCAGTTACTATTGGTATTTGGTCTTGAGTTATATATGGGCAAAGTTTGGCATAAATTTTATGCGACGCGTTTTACAAGCTACTTTGACACAAAATTGCAGCCGAAATATTGTTTTGTCATAGCCGGTAATAATTTTATCGTGTTTAGCAGCAAAAGTTGAGCTAGTATGCCAAATTTCAGCATCATAGCCAGTATAGAACTCTAATGGCTATGTGCCAAAGTTTACAAAATCCTCTTAGCTGAAGCCGCAGGCTTGGTGGAACCTCCGGTGAAAGGTCAACAGTGCCCAATGTATTTGAGATCTGGCCCTAAAAAATTTACAGAACCTCTTTTCAAACATACATGTACACCCTTTAAATATTTTCAACAAAATCGGAGAAGGTCGAGTGGGGATGATTTTTAAAACTGGTCCACTTGATGTGAATGACCCAATGGTGTAGTGATCCACTGCCAAATGCACAAACAAAATCTTGTAATGTCCTAACGACAAAGAGGTGCCCTGCAGCAATCAGCAACCTGTATACAGCAAAAGAGCGATTCAAGTCAATCATGACTCCCGAGATGTGTGACATCATATTACGAGAAACGAATCGAAAGGCCAAGAGAGTTTGCGATGCTTACAAACAACGAACTGGTACAACGTTTTCCTGATTCTTCTGAACGGCCACCACAAAAACATTCAAGCAATTTACTGAAACTGAACTCCATGCATTTTTGGGCATACTGATTGCTGCTGGTGTGCACAGAGACAACAAAGAATCTGGAGGAAATGTGGAATGTTGCTGCTCTGCCTCTTATACGTGCAGCCATGTCTCTGACCGCTTCAAGATGATACTCAGATTTATCAGATTTGACAACGAAAATACACGTGCAGAACGTGTGTAAACAGATAAAGCTGCACCAATACGGGACATCTGGACAATGCTGAACAGAAATCTGGAGAGACCTACAAGCCATATAATTGTATCACCGTCGACGAGCAATTCTTTCCATTTAGAGGCCATACTAAATTTACCCAGTATATACCTTCAAAGCCAGCTAAATATGGCAATAAAGATTTTCTGGGCTTGTGACTCGTCAAACGCCTATCCATTACAAGGTCAGCTCTACACTGGGAAACCAACTGATGGTCCTCGATAAGTAAACATTGGTGAACGAACAGTATTGGACCTAGTGAGCTCGTATAAAGGCTCTGGAAGAAATGTCACCACCGATAACTTCTTTACAACCATGGAACCAGCTAAGGTATTGAACTCCTGGAACATGACACTAGTTGGTACAGTGAGAAAAAAAACAAAAGGTTCCTACCTAGCAACATGCAGCCTGCCAAAGAAAGGCCCGTAAACTCGACAAATTTTGCCTACAATCATGATGCAACAGTCTGTTCATATGTACCAAAGAAGAACAAATCAGTCGTGCTTCTATCATCTATGCTCATGACGGGAGAAGTTGAAGAGACACTAGCAGCCAAGCCAGAGATAATAAAATACTACAAAAAAACAAAAGGCGGAGTTGATGTTATGGATAAAATGTTGGGAGAGTACACTGTGAAACGACGACATTACGTTGGCCTCTGGCATTTTTCTACAATATGATTGACGTCACTGGGTTAGCATCCTACATCATCTACAGAGAACACAATCCAAGCTTCAGGACAAAGGATCAACGAAGAAAGTTCCTGAAAGATCTCGCAAATCAGCTGTGTATGCCTGCAATTGAAGATCGTAGTACAAACCGAATGATGATGAGAAACCATTTTCTTCGAGATGCAGTAGAAATGGTGCTTGGACGATGCATTCTGGTAGCATCGCAAGCAGCAGCTGGCATTCAAATACCTCATGGTAGTCATGGACCCTCCCCTGTTGTTGTAGTTGCTATGTCTGCCGAGACCTGAGGCGAAACAACGTAAGACTAGAAAGTCTTGTGTGGTTTGTGTGAAACCCATTTGCGATGAACACTCGGGAGCAAAGACAACATGCATTACTTGCGAAGAAAATCATTAACAAAAGTTGATTACATTTTCTTTTTATAATGTAAATGAACAGTTGTTTTACTTGTTTATAATAAAATAGCATTATCATTAAAAAAAAATTTTTCCTTGCATTATCTTCATTCAAAATATATGAGGGTACATTTGTACCTATGCAGCTTGTTATGGATGCAAAAAATATCTTGACTGCTTATCTCGGAAGGGGGTGGAGATATTTTAATTGAAATTTGGCCAATATAATGGATCAAAACTGTAGAGATGTCACAAAATTTCAGCCCTCTACGGCTTTTCGAAAAAAAGTTATTGCAATTTTAAAACGGAATAGTTACAATTGTACCTACTCAGCCGGACGAAGGTTAATGACAAAAATCCACAATGGTGACAAGACTTGAATCTGACAAAAGCCATAATAAATCAAAAATCTCTGAAAATGAACAAATGAAAGTCAGACATTGCTTTTCAACCATGCTTCCACAGAATTAAAAAAAAAAAAAAAATAACTCATGAACTAAGCCTGGACAGAAATGGTACACTTAACTAAATATTTTGTTGCACAACCTTTGAGGCAATCACTGCAATCAAACGATTCCTGTAACTGTCAATGAGACTTCTGCGCCTCTCAACAGGTATTTTGGCCCACTCAAGAGCAAATTGCTCCAGTTGTCTCGTGTTTGAAGGTTGCCTTCTCCAGACAGCATGTTTCAGCTCTTTCCAAAGATGCTTAACCCCTTCCTGACCTGTGACACAGCGTATGTGTCATGAAAGGATCACGTTCCTGCGGGTCGGGTGACCGGGGTCACTGAAAGGTCACCCGACCCGCAGGCACAAGACCCTTTGTGCTTCACCACAGGGGGGTTGGCTTAACCCCACATGGCTACGATCGCTCTGATTGGCTGTTAAAAGTGAAACAGTGCTCCCTTTATTCCGAGCCCCGACGTGTGCCCAAACAGTGGTTTACCCCCACATATGGGGTATCAGCGTACTCAGGAAAAATTGCACAACAACTTTGGGAGTCTAATTTCTCCTGTTACCCTTGGGAAAAAAAAACTGGGGACAAAAAATGATTTTTGTGAAAAAAAAAATGATTTTTTATTTTCACAGCTCTGCATTATAAACTTCTGTGAAGAACTTGGAGATTCAAAGTGCTCACCACACATCTAGAGGAGTTCCTTGGGGATCTAGTTTCCAAAATGGGGTTTCTACTGTTTAGGCACATCATGGGCTCTGCAAACGTAACATGACGCCCCGCAGACCATTCCATCAAGTCGTCATTTCAAAACCTCACTACTTCCCTTCTGAGCCCCGACGTGTGCCCATACAGTAGTTTTCTTCCACATAGGGATATCAGCATACTCAGGACAAATTGGACAACAACTTTTGGGGTCTAATTTCTCCTGTTACCCTTGGGAAAATAAAAAAAATTGGGGACAAAAAGATCATGTTTGTGGAAAAAATATGATTTTTTTTTCATGCCCGGGCGTTATAAACTTCTGTGTAGCGCTTGGGGGTTCAAATGCTCACCGCACATCTAGATAAGTTCTGTGCGGTGTCTAGTTTCCAAAATGAGGTCACTTGTTGGGAGTTTCTACTGTTTAGGCACATCAGGGGCTCTGCAAACGTAACATGATGCCCGCAGACCATTCCATCAAAGTCAGCATTCAAAACGTCACTACTTCCTTTCCGAGCCCCAACGTGTGCCCGAACAGTGGTTTCCCCCCACATATGGGGTACCAGTGTACTCAGGACAAACTGTACAACAAATTTTGGGGTCCAGTTTCTCCTGTTACCCTTGGGAAATAAAAAATAGCGGGCAAAAAAATGATTTTTGAGAAACAAAAATGATTTTTTTTTTATTTTCACTGCTCTGCGTTTATAAACTTCTGTGAAGCACTTGGGGGTTCAAAGTGCTCACTACACATCTAGATAAGCTCTTTGGGGGTTCTAGTTTCCAAAATGGGTCACTTGTGGGGGGGTTTCTACTGTATAGGCACATCAGGGGCTCTGCAAACGCAACATGACGCCCGCAGAACATTCCATCAAGTCTGCATTCCAAAATGGCGCTCCTTCCCTTCTGAGCCCTGCAGTGCGCCCAAACAGTGGTTTATGACCACATGTGAGGTATCTGTGTACAGTCATGGCCAAAAGTTTTGAGAATGACACAAATATTAATTTTTACAAAGTCTACTGCTTCACTTTTTCTAATGGCAATTTGCATATACTCCAGAATGTTATAAAGAGTGATCAGCTTAACAGCAATTACTTGCAAAGTCAATATTTGGCTAGAAAATGAACTTTATCCCCCAAAACACATTTCAACATCATTGCAGCCCTGCCTTAAAAGGACCAGCTAACCTCTTTTCATTGATTGCTCCATTAACACAGGTGTGGGTCACGGTGTTGATGAGGACATGGCTGGAGATCAATCTGTCATGATTAAGTAAGAATGACACCACTGGACACTTTAAAAGGAGGCTGGTGCTTGGCATCATTGTTTCTCTTCTGTTAACCATGGTTATCTCTAAAGAAACACGTGCAGTCATCATTGCAATGCACAAAAATGGCCTAACAGGGAAGAGTATCGCAGCTAGAAAGATTGCACCTCAGTCAACAATCTATCGCATCATCAAGAACTTCAAGGAGAGAGGTTCCATTGTTGCCAAAAAGGCTTCAGGGCACCCAAGTAAGACCAGCAAGCGCCAGGACCGTCTCTTAAAAGTGTTTCAGCTGCGGGATCGGGCTACCAGCAGTGCAGAGCTTGCTCAGGAATGGCAGCAGGCAGGTGTGAGTGCATCTGCACGCACTGTGAGGCGGAGACTCTTGGAGCAAGGCCTGGTCTCAAGGAGGGCAGCAAAGAAGCCACTTCTCTCCAGAAAAAACATCATGGACAGACTGATATTCTGCAAAAGGTACAGGCAGTGGACTGCTGAGGACTGGGTGTAAAGTTATTTTCTCTGATGAATCCCCTTTTCGATTGTTTGGGACATCAGGAAAACGCCTCATTCGGAGAAGACAAGGTGAGCGCTACCACCAGTCTTGTCTCATGCCAACTGTTAAGCATCCTGAAACCATTCATGTGAGGGGTTGCTTCTCAGCCAAGGGAATCGGCTCTCTCACAGTCTTGCCTAAAAACACAGCCATGAATAAAGAATGGTACCAAAATGTCCTCCAAGAGCAACTTCTCCCAACCCTCCAAGAGCAGTTTGGCGATCAACAATGCCTTTTCCAGCATGATGGAGCACCTTGCCATAAAGCAAAGGTGATAACTAAATGGCTCAGGGAACAAAACAGAGATTTTGGGTCCATGGCCTGGAAACTCCCAGATCTTAATCCCATTGAGAACTTGTGGTCAATCATCAAGAGACGGGTGGACAAACAAAAACCTAAAAATTCTGACAAAATGAAAGCATTGTTTGTGCAAGAATGGACTGCTATCAGTCAGGATTTGGTCCAGAAGTTGATTGAGAGCATGCCAGGGAGAATTGCAGAGGTCCTGAAGAAGAAGGGTCAACACTGCAAATATTGACTTGCTGCATTAACTCATTCTAACTGTCAATATAAGCTTTTGTTACTCATATGTTTGCAATTATTATATTTCTGTCTGTGATAAAAACATCTGTCAAACACACATAAAAACCAGAGGGCAGCAGATTATGTGAAAATATAATATTTGTCATTCTCAAAACTTTTGGCCATGACTGTACTCAGGAGAAATTGCCCAACAAATTTTAGGATCCATTTTATCTTGTTGCCCATGCAAAAATGAAAAATGATGCTAAAATAAAATTTGTTGGAAAAATTAAAATGTCCATTTTTTCCTTCCACGTTGCTTTAGTTCTGTGAAGCACCTGAAGGGTAAATAAATCTTCTTGAATGTAGTTTTGAGTAGCTTGAGGGGTGCAGTTTTTATAATGGTGTCAATTTTGGGTATTTTCTACCATATATACCCTCAAAGTGACTTCAAATGTGAAGTGGCCCCCAAAAAAAAATGGTTTTGTAAATTTTGCTGTAAAAATGAGAAATCGCTGGTCAACTTTTAACCCTTACAAGTTCCTAACAAAAAAAAATGTTGGTTCCAAAATTGTGCTGATGTAAAGTAGACATGTGGGAAATGTTATTTATTAACTATTTTGTGTCACATAACTCTCTGGTTTAACAGAATAAAAATTCAAAATTTGAAAATTGCAAAATTTTCTAAATTTTCACCAAATTTCCATTTTTTTCACAAATAAACGCAAAAATTATTGACCTAAATTTACCATTATCATGAAGCCCAATATATCACGAAAAAACAATCTCAGAATCGCTAGATCCGTTGAAGCGTTCCTGAGTTATTACCTCATAAAGGGACACTGGTCAGAATTGCAAAAAATGGCAAGGTCATGAAGGGGTTAATAGGCTTTAGGTCAGGGCTCATAGAAAGCCAC
The DNA here is from genome assembly GCA_033576555.1 of Oophaga sylvatica. Taxonomy (NCBI): domain Eukaryota; kingdom Metazoa; phylum Chordata; class Amphibia; order Anura; family Dendrobatidae; genus Oophaga; species Oophaga sylvatica. The sequence goes on from JARQOD010000001.1 coordinate 724,012,597, forward strand.
TTAACCCCTTCACCCCCAAGGGTGGTTTGCACGTTAATGACCGGGACAATTTTTACAATTCTGACCACTGTCTCTTTATGAGGTTATAACTCCGGAACGCTTCAACGGATCTTCGCGATTCTGAGATTGTTTTCTCGTGACATATTGTACTTCATGTTAGTGGTAAAATTTCTTCCATATAACTTGCGTTTATTTTTGAAAAAAACGCAAATATGGCGAAAATTTGAAAATTAGCAATTTTCAAACTTTGAATTTTTATTCCCTTAAAACAGAGAAATATGTAACACAAAATAGTTAAGAAATAAACATTTCCCACATGTCTACTTTACATCAGCACAATTTTGGAATCAAAATTTTTTTTGTTAGGAAGTTATAAGGGTTAAAAGTTGACCACGATTTCTCATTTTACAACAAAATTTACAAAGCCATTTTTTTTAGGACCACCTCACATTGAAGTCACTTTGAGGGTCTACATGACAGAAAATACCCAAAAGTGACACCATTCTAAAAACTGCACCCCTCAAGGTGTTCAAAGCCACATTCAAGAAGTTTATTAACCCTTCAGGTGCTTCACAGGAACTAAAGCAACGTGGAAGGAAAAAATGAATATTTAACTTTTTAGCCACAAAAATGATCTTTTACAAACTTTTTTTTTTATTTTCACAAGGGTAAAAGGAGAAAATGGACAGATAAGGTTGTTATGCAATTTCTCCTGAGTACCCCCAATACCCCATATGTGGGGGAAAACCACTGTTTGGGCACACGGCAGAGCTCGTAAGGGAAGGAGCGCCGTTTGACTTTTTCAAACTAAAATTGGCTGGAGTTGAGATTGGACGCCATGTCGCGCTTGGAGAACCTCTGATGCGCCTAAACAGTGGAAACCCCCCACAAGTGACACCATTTTGGAAACTAGACCCCCTAAGGTACTTATCTAGATCTGTTGTGAGCACTTTGAACCCCAAGTGTTTCACAAAAGTTTATAATGCCTGGTGTGAAAAAAAAAAAAAAAAAATTCCACAAAAATGATTTTTAGTCCTAAATTTTTGAATTTTCCCAAGGAAATTGGACCCCAAAAGTTGTTGTCCAATTTGTCCTGAGTACGCTGATACCCCATATGTGGGGGTGGAAAACTGTTTGGGCGCACGGCAGGGCTTGGAAAGGAAGTAGTAACGTTTTGGAATGCAGACGTTGATGGGGGTCATGTTCCGTTTGCAGTGCCCCAGATGAGCCTAAACAGTGGAAATCCCCCACAAGTGACCCCATTTTGGAAACTAGACCCCCTAAGGAACTTATCTAGATCTTTGGTGAGCACTTTGAACCCCCAAGTGCTTCACACAAGTTTATAATGCCCGGGCATGAAAATAAAAATCCTATTTTTTTCCCACAAAAATTATCTTTTAGTCACTAATTTTTTATTTTCCCAAGGGTATCAGGAGAAATTGGACCACATAAGTTGTTGTCCAATTTGTCCTGAGTACGCTGATGCCCCATATGTGGGGGGAACCACTGTTTGGGCGCACAGCAGAGCTCGGAAGGGAAGGAGCACCATTTGACTTTTTCCAACCAAAATTGGCTGGAATTGAGATTGGATGCCATGTTGCATTTGGAGAGCCCCTGATGTGCCTAAACAGTGGAAACCCCCCACAAATGACCCCATTTGGGAAACTAGACCCCTAAGGAACTTATCTAGATCTTTGGTGAGCAATTTGAACCCTCAAGTGCTTCACACAAGTTTATAACGTAGAGCCGTAAAAATTTAAAAATCATATTTTTTCCACAAAAATGATCTTTTCAACCCCAATTTTTATTTTTCCAAGGGTAACGAGACTCCAAAAGTTATTGTGCAATTTGTCCTGAGTACACTGATACCCCATATGTGGGGGTATACCACTGTTTGGGTGCATGGCAGAGTTTGGAAGGGAAGGAGCGCCATCTCACTTTTTCAACGCAGAATTGGCTGGACGCCATGTCGTGTTTGGAGAGCTCCTGATCTGCCTAAACAGTGGAAACCCCCCACAAATGACACCATTTTGGAAACTAGACCCCTCAAGGAACTTATCTAGATGTGTGGTGAGAACTTTGAACCCCCAGGTGTTTCACTAAAGTTTATAACGTACAGCCTTAAAATAAAAAATCCTTTTTTTTTTTTACAAAAATGATTTTTTCGCCCCAAATATTTTATTTTCACAAGGGTAACAGAAGAAATTGGAACCCAAAAGTTGTTGTCCAATTTGTCCTGAGTACGCTGATACCCAATATGTAGGAGAAAACTACTGTATGGGTGCACGTCAGGCTCGGAAGGGAAGTAGTGACGTTTTGGATTGCAGACTTTGATGGAATGGTCTGGGGGCGTCATGTCGCATTTGGAGAGCCCCTGAACGCCTAAACAGTGGAAACCCCCCACAAGTGACCCCATTTGGAAATAGACCCCACAAGGAACTTATCTAGATGTGTGGTGAGCACTTTGAACCCCGAAGTGCTTCACAGAAGTTTATAACGCACAGCCGTAAAAATAAAAAATCCTTTTTTTTTTTTTACAAAAATGATTTTTTCGCCCCCAATATTTTATTTTCACAAGGGTAACAGGAGAAATTGGACCCCAAAAGTTGTTGTCCAATTTGTCCTGAGTACGCTGATACCCAATATGTGGGAGAAAACTACTGTATGGGCGCATGTCAGGGCTCGGAAAGGGAAGTAGTGACGTTTTGGATTGCAGACTTTGATGGAATGGTCTGGGGGGCGTCATGTCGCATTTGGAGAGCCCCTGATGCGCCTAAACAGTGGAAACCCCCCACAAGTGACCCCATTTTGGAAAATAGACCTCACAAGGAACTTACCTAGATGTGTGGTGAGCACTTTGAACCCCGAAGTGCTTCACAGAAGTTTATAACGCACAGCCGTAAAAATAAAAAATCCTTTTTTTTTTTACAAAAATGATTTTTTCGCCCCCAATATTTTATTTTCACAAGGGCAACAGGAGAAATTGGACCCCAAAAGTTGTTGTCCAATTTGTCCTGAGTACGCTGATACCCAATATGTGGGAGAAAACTACTGTATGGGCGCATGTCAGGGCTCGGAAAGGGAAGTAGTGACGTTTTGGATTGCAGACTTTGATGGAATGGTCTGGGGGCGTCATGTCGCATTTGGAGAGCCCCTGATGCGCCTAAACAGTGGAAATCCCCAACAAGTGACCCCATTTTGGAAAATAGACCCCACAAGGAACTTATTAGATGTGTGGTGAGCGCTATGAAGCCCCAAGTGCTTCACAGAAGTTTATAATGTACAGCCGTAAAAACAAAAAAATCTTATTTTTTTTACAAAAATAATATTTTCGCCCCCAGTTTTTTATTTTCCCAAGGGTAACAGAAGAAATAGGACAAATTTCACAATAACTCTTGGGGTCCAGAGTACGCTGATACCCCATATGTGGGATAAACTACTGTTTGGACGCATGGCAGAGCTCAGAAGTGAAGGAACACCGTTTGACTTTTTCAACGCAGAATTGGCTGGAATGGAGATCAGACGCCATGTCACATTTGGAGAGCCCCTGATGTGCCTAAACAGCGGAAACCCCCCAATTCTAACTCCAACCCTAACCCCAACACACCCCTAACCCTAGTCCCAACCCTAATCCCAACCCTAACCCTAATCCTAACTCTAACCCTAATCCTAACTTTAGCGCCAACCCTAACCCTAACTTTAGCCGAAACCCTAACCCTAACGGGAAAATGGAAATAAATACATTTTTTTTATTTTATTATTTTTCCCTAACTAAGGGGGTGATAAAGGGGGGTTTGATTTACTATTTATAGCGGTTTTTATGATTGGCAGCTGTCACGCTAAAAGACGCTTTTTATTGCAAAAAGTAGTTTTTGCATCACCACATTTTGAGAGCTATAATTTTTGCATATTTTTGGCCCACAATGTCATGTGAGGTCTTAATTTTTGCGGGACGAGGTGACGCTTTTATTGGTACCATTTTTGAGCACGTGACATTTTTTGATCGCTTTTTATTTCGATTTTTGGGAGGTTAGAATGAACAAAAATCAGCAATTCATGAATTTCTTTTGGGTGAGGCGTTTTTATTGTTCCGCGTGTGGTAAAATCGATAAAGCAGTTTTATTCTTCGGGTCAGTACGATTATGGCGATACCTCATTTATATAATTTTTTTATGTTTTGGCGCTTTTATAGAATAAAAACAATTTTATATAAAAAATAATTATTTTTGCATCGCTTTATTCTGCGAGCTATAACTTTTTTATTTTTTCGCTCATGATGCTGTGTGACGGCTCGTTTTTTGCGGACAAGATGACGTTTTCAGCGGTACCATGCTTATTTATATCCGTCTTTTTGATCGCGTGTTATTCCACTTTTTGTTCAGCGGTATGATGATAAAGCACTGATTTTTTGCTTCGTTTTTATTTTTTATTTTTTAAGGGGTTCACAAAAGGGTTTAACTAGTGGGACAGTTTTATAGGGGGGGTCGTTACGGACGCGGCGATACCATATATGTGTACTTTTATTGTTTTATTTTTTTTATTTACAATAAGTAATGAATTTATTGGGGAATATTTTTTTTTTTTTTTTTTTTTTTTTTGGATTTTTTTTTACACATGTTTATTTTTACTTTTTTTTACTTTTTTACTTTGTCCCAGGGTGGGACATCACTGTATTTCATCAGATCGCTGGTGTGACAGTGTGCATAGCACTCTGTCACACCAGCGATGTGACAGGCAGTGCAGGACGCTTCCTCATGCCTGCTCTCAGCAGGCACTGAGGAAGCCGCCTCCCTCCAGGACCCCAGCGCCATCTTGGATCCGGGTCCTGGGAGGGAGGAAGCCCTCAGAGCAGCGCGATCACATCGCGCTGGTCTGAGGGTCTCAGGGGGGCGCGCAGGGAGCCCCCTGCCTGCGCGATCCTCCCCTGTGCCCCCAGTACAACCGCGATCATGTTTGATCGCGGTGTGCAAGGGGTTAATGTGCCGGGAGCGGTCCGTGACCGCTCCTGACACACAGTCACGGGTGTCAGCTGTGATAATCAGCTGACACCCGGCGGCGATTAGCTGCGCTCCCTCCGGGAGCGCAGCTAATCGCCTATGACGTACTATCCCGTCCATGGTCAGAATGGCACGGGTTTTATGGACGGGATAGTACGTCTAATGTCAGAGAGGGGTTAAGAATAGTCCAATGTTTTCCTCTTAGCCATTCTTGGGTGTTTTTAGCTGTGTTTTGGGTCATTATCCTGTTGCAAGACCAATGACCTGTGACTGAGACCAAGCTTTCTGACACTGCAGCACATTTCTCTCTAGAATCTTTTGATAGTCTTGAGAGTTCATTCTACCCTGCACAGATTCTAGACTCCCTGTGCCAGATGCAGCATAGAAGCCCCAGAACATAACAGAGCCTCCTCCATGTTTCACAGTAGGGACAGTGTTCTTTTCTTGATATGCTTCAATATGCAAGTCAATATTTGCAGTGTTGACCCTTCTTCAGGACCTCTGCAATTCTCCCTGGCAAGCTCTCAATCAACTTCTGGACCAAATCCTGACTGATAGCAGTTCATTCTTGCACAATCAATGCTTTCATTTTGTCAGAATTTTTAGGTTTTTGTTTGTCCACCCGTCTCTTGATGATTGACCACAAGTTCTCAATGGGATTAAGATCTGGGGAGTTTCCAGGCCATGGACCCAAAATCTCTATGTTTTGTTCCCTGAGCCATTTAGTTATCACCTTTGCTTTATAGCAAGGTGCTCCATCATGCTGGAAAAGGCATTGTTGATCGCCAAACTGCTCTTGGAGGGTTGGGAGAAGTTGCTCTTGGAGGACATTCTGGTACCATTCTTTATTCATGGCTGTGTGTTTTAGGCAAGGCTGAGAGAGCCAATTCCCTTGGCTGAGAAGCAATCCCACACATGAATGGTTTCAGGATGCTTAACAGTTGGCATGAGACAAGACTGGTGGTAGCGCTCACCTTGTCTTCTCCGAATGAGGCGTTTTCCTGATGTCCCAAACAATCGAAAAGGGGATTCATCAGAGAAAATAACTTTACCCCAGTCCTCAGCAGTCCACTGCCTGTACCTTTTGCAGAATATCAGTCTGTCCATGATGTTTTTTCTGGAGAGAAGTGGCTTCTTTGCTGCCCTCCTTGAGACCAGGCCTTGCTCCAAGAGTCTCCGCCTCACAGTGCGTGCAGATGCACTCACACCTGCCTGCTGCCATTCCTGAGCAAGCTCTGCACTGCTGGTAGCCCGATCCCGCAGCTGAAATACTTTTAAGAGACGGTCCTGGCGCTTGCTGGTCTTTGTTGGGCGCCCTGAAGCCTTTTTGGCAACAATGGAACCTCCCTCCTTGAAGTTCTTGAAGATGTGATAGATTGTTGACTGAGGTGCAATCTCTCTAGCTGCGATACTCTTCCTGTTAGGCCATTTTTGTGCATTGCAATGATGACTGCATGTATTTCTTTAGAGATAACCATGGTTAACAGAAGAGAAACAATGATGCCAAGCACCAGCCTCCTTTTAAAGTGTCCAGTGGTGTCATTCTTACTTAATCATGACAGATTGATCTCCAGCCATGTCCTCATCAACACCCACACCTGTGTTAATGGAGCAATCACTGAAAAGAGGTTAGCTGGTCCTTTTAAGGCAGGGCTGCAATGATGTTGAAATGTGTTTTGGGGGATAAAGTTCATTTTCTAGCCAAATATTGACTTTGCAAGTAATTGCTGTTAAGCTGATCACTCTTTATAACATTCTGGAGTATATGCAAATTGCCATTAGAAAAAGTGAAGCAGTAGACTTTGTAAAAATTAATATTGTGTCATTCTCAAAACTTTTGGCCATGACTGTAGTCACAGCAGCATCAAGCTTCTTGGAGATGGTCTTATAACTTTTACCTTTAACATGTTTGTCTATAATTTTCTTTCTAATCTCCTGAGACAACTCTTTCCTTCGCTTCCTCTGGTCCATGTTGAGTGTGATACACACCATGTCACCAAACAGCACAGTGAGTATCTGTAGCCCTCTATACTGGCCCACTCACTGATTCCAAGATTGTAGACACCTGTGATGCTAATTAGTGGACACACCTTGACTTAACATGTCCCTTTTGTCACATTATTTTCAGGCGTACCATCATTTCTGTCCAGGCCTATTTCCTGAAGTTTTTGTTTTGTTTGTTTTTTTTTTAATTCTGTGGAAGCATCGTTGATAAGCAATGTCTGGCTTTCATTTTTTCATTGATTTTTGATTTATTATTACTTTTGTCAGTTTAAGTTATTTCTGTCACCATTGTGGGTTTTTCTGTCATTAAATGAGGGGTACCAACAATTTTCACCACGTGTGTATAGGTTTTTCTGCTTTGCCCTTTTTAAACGCTAAAAACAATATTTTACCAAACTGAATTTGTTTTCGCACCATCATATTCTGAGAGCTTGTTTTTTGCTGGACAGTTTGGTGTTTTCATTTATACCATTTTTTTTTAACACAAGACTTTTGATTGCTTTTTATTCGCTTTTTTGTGAGTTCGTATGATGAAAAAGCAACATTTTTTGGCTTTTTTTTTATCTATTTTTTTATGGCATTCGTCAAATTGAATAGACAACGTGCCAGTTTTATAGCGCGGGTTGTTGCAGACGTGGCGATACCAATTAGGTGGACTTTTATCACTTTTTTTTTTTTACTTAGTTCCACTGTGGGACATGTATATTTTTTATTTTGATCACTTGTCTCATACACTGTGCAGTGCTCCTGTACAGCAGTGCATGAGAGCAGTCAGTGACTGACTGAGACTCCGCTTATATAGCTGGATCTCACAGGCCATCACATGACCTCAGGGTACCATGGTAGCCATCAGGACAGGCGATTCTCATTGCGGGGTTCAATGGTTGCTAAAGGGGTCTTGTGATCCCCTTGTAACAACTTAAATACCGCTGTTGTGATTGACATCAGTATTTAAGGAGTGAATACTCCCCGATTGGTCGTAAAATAAGCTGGGTCCGATACTGCAGGGTGTCAGCTGTCATGTACAGCGGACGCCTGCGAAAACGCTGCCACCAGATGGCACTATTCCCCATCACCGTTTTAAAACCGCAATGAGGGAATAAGGCCGTTTTAAATGCGCATCGGAAGTCGTTAAGGGGTTAATGCACAACAGGATACAGCAGACCCCATGATAAAGATCAAGATGGTAGGAGTACAGTCAAAGAGGGGGTTGTTGCCTAGTATAAATGCACATGGTTAAGGCCAAGATTATTTCATGAGTATTTTCCACCTGCGCTGCCTCGGCCTTTATCTTGGGGCCAGCTGCATCCTGGAGTGCATTAATATTGTGTCCTGGTATGGTAAATATGGCAGCCATTTTCTGTGATTTTTTTTTTCTCTAGTAACAAGTGGCATTGAGTGACAGTGTTGAGCAGCGGAAAAAAAAGGAAAGAGCGAGGAGCAGGCTGATCTTGTCATTTGTCAATTTGTACAAATATATGATCAAATTTAAAGGGATTGTCAGACTTTCCAATAAAAAAAAATTGAAAAAAGGAAGTGCATGTGATTAAGAAATAAAAAAAAATAGAAAAATATGTACACTAGCACCCTGATAGTGAGGGTACCGAGTATAGGAATGCAGCAGATACATAGACCCTGAGTGAAAGTCTGTGAGGTGAAGCTGAAAACTAATTATTAAAGAATCTGTCGCGCTGTCCACTCACTTCATTCCTAATTAGTTTCAGGGTTTTTTTTAAAGACACTACACTTTTACATTATTTTTTTACATGTTAGAAGCCCTTTAATTGTATGCCGATCGGTGTGGATCCATATTCGGCTCTCTTCAGCTCTCAGGCCACAGCTATACACGACTGCCTCTTGAGGTGCACACTACTAAGGTCTATTGGGAGACTGTGGGGGTCTCAGGACTCAAACATTGATCTGATCTTATCTAAAGGGCCTACGACATATAGAAATGTTATGCAAAAGTTTAGTTACTCTTTAAACCAATAACTATAAGAAAAAGCTAGCTCAAGGTGAGAAAAGTATTTTTGTTATGTTTTACTGTTATAGATGAGCTCATTATAATGGGGTTGTCGGGTACTTTATATTGATGACCTACCCTCGGAGTCATCAATATCAGATCGACGTGTGTATGACACCCAGGCACGGGCACCCCTGGCCATCAGCTGAGGAGCAGAGCTACACAGCTCCATCAACTTTATAGCAACAAGGTACTGCACATCCTCCATTAGTCAAACATTTATTTTTTACACTTAAAAGCCAATTGTTGTTTATGGTTTTTTTTGGTCCCCACTTCTATTATACACTGCCATAATTAAGACATCCTACTCAAATGCCGCTGTCAGAAAGTGACAGCAGGAACTAGCAGCGTATAGTGCAAGCTCTGCTCCTGTATGGGGTTAATAAAAGTGGCACATTATTATTAGCAAATATAAAGCAATGTGTTATCTGAATAACACTGCTTTCCATACTAAATGGTTAACACAAGTGCTATGAAATGGTTCCCAACAATGTACATAAAAAAAATAAGACTGTAAACTGCAATGAAGCGGGACGCTCTGGTTCCACAATCCATTAGTGTTAGCACAACAACTCTTGTAATGCGTCTTGGACGAAGACTGGTTCACACAAAGCATTTTTTCTGAAAATTTAAACACTGTTTTCCTTCAATTCACTATAAAAGACCCAACGTGTTTTGCAGGTTTTCCTCAGGTCAGGAATATTACTGCTGTCCCCGATGGGGCTCACAATCTAGCTTCCCTATCAGTATGTCTTTGGAGTGTGGGAGGAAACAGGAGAACCCGGAGGAAACCCACGAAAACACAGGGAGAACATACAAACTCCATGCAGATGTCTTATTTGGTGGGCTTTGTACCCATGACCCCAGCGCTGCAAACAGATCTAACCACTGAGCCCAGGGCTGCCATATGCATGCTGTAGGGAAGGCGATTTACCTAGAAGGCTTGAAAATGTCCTAAAAAACTAATGGGGTTTTAAAATCTGTCTTTCAAGCATTTTATCCCCAGGTAACAGGACAATTAGAAAGTCCGGAAATATACACAGAGCTGCCCTTCTAATGAAAGCGGACCTATTAATAGCGCAATTGTGATCCGAAGAGAGATCCGATGAAAAGGCGGTATTAATAATGTATACGTGGATACATAATGCCAATACTATACATTTCACTCCGGCTGGCACACATCTCTTATAAATGGGCACAGATCCAGAGATGAGCAGCAGATAGCTCTGCGGGGAGATAGGTGTGCACTAAATGGATGAGCCCAGGTAGAGATATATATCTATTAGTCAAATGTCTGCCTCTCAGCAGCACTGTATACAGCACTGTGGTATAGAGATGTTACACGCCACAAACAGCCATGTTTCCGTGGTTACTAATAAGCAGTTAGTGTGGTTAGGCCTGTTACCCAGACTCACAAACACTGCTGTCTTGTCAGAAGCTTGTGGGCCAGAGGCCATGTATAAGGTGAGCACGCACACTAGGAGGCGGCTATAATACAAAGTGACATTATAGTCACTGCTGACCTAAATGTGTCGCAGACAAGGAACTATATGCAGCCCGCTCGTCATGGCTACACAGGCCCACTGTATGGCACAGGCCACATGAGCCAGTCCGGGGCCACTCACATTTACTGCACAGCTACAGAGCGCAGCAACCAATCAGCACCCAGCTAGCACTTCTCCAGGGCAGGCTCAAAGATAAAAGCAGTGATGTGATTGGTTGCTAGGGAAGCCTGCACTAGTGATGATACAGGTGGCCAGCAATGTGTGCACCTCTCCTACAGCCCCTCATTAGTGAGAGGACCCCCATATCCAGACTCCCATAAGAGCATGAAAGGGGAGTGTGGAGACCCCAACAGCCTCAGTAGTGCAGCCCTGCGCTCACACACACACCTTCTAGCTACACTTCCCTCAGGTTTCTGCATTGCTCCTCTCCCACCCACTGCAGAACTTTCCACCCGTGGCAGAACCACAATCCCCCCCCCCCCTTGCCTCTCCCCATATTTTCCAGGTGACCCTTCACATCTTTTCTCATTCCAGCTCACCCTTAATTTCTGCCAGAAGCCCTCCGGGTGAAATTCGTGCAGGAAGGGGTTAAACGGGGTGCCCTCTTCCTCTTCGCCCTCCACTTTGTCCCGGGGCACAGCGGCATCCTCCATACTCACGGCTGCTGTACTGGCCTGGGCCCTGGTGGGAACGGCACCGAGGATGTGGGCGGAGTCACTCTTCCACCTCCCTCCTCTATTAACCCTATCGCTACTGGAGTCCTCACGCCGCCGTGTGCGGGAGACGACCACTGTCAGGGCTGAGCGGACTGGACGGACCCGTTCTGCTTCATGCATGGTTCTTATATACAGCCGGGCGGGGAGGGAGCGGCACCGGCACGTGCCCAGCTCATGGACGGGAAACTGGCTCTGATGGCTGCTGACCGCACTGTGTGACCTTCACCTTGTACCTATGAGGCTGCACCATGACAGCCCACCGGGATGTGCACACTGCCAGCGTCTTACATTTACCGCTGGTATTTACATGGAAGTGTTCAGGGGTTAGTGACCCCTACAGTTCTGTAATACACTGGTGGCCATAGAGCGGGACGTGCTGGTGGTCAGAGAGTGGGACGCTGGTGGTCAGAGAGTGGGACGCTGGTGGTCAGAGAGTGGGACGCTGGTGGTCAGAGAGCAGGACACGCTGGTGGCCATAGAGTGGGACGTGCTGGTGGTCAGAGAGTGGGACGCTGGTGGTCAGAGAGTGGGACGCTGGTGGTCAGAGAGTGGGACGCTGGTGGCCATAGAGTGGGACGTGCTGGTGGTCAGAGAGCGGGAACATTTACCTCTGGTATTTACATGGAAGTGTTCAGGGTTAGTGACCCCTAGGTCCCCTACAGTTCTGTAATACACTGGTGGTCAGAGAGCGGGACACTGGTGGCCATAGAGTGGGACGTGCTGGTGGTCAGAGAGCGGGACGCTGGTGGTCAGAGAGCGGGACACGCTGGTGGTTAGAGAGCAGGACACGCTGGGGCCATAGAGCGGGACGTGCTGGTGGTCAGAGAGCGGGACACGCTGGTGGTCAGAGAGCGGACACGCTGGTGGTCAGAGAGCGGACACGCTGGTGGTCAGAGAGCGGGACGCTGGTGGTCAGAGAGCGGGACACGCTGGTGGTCAGAGAGCGGGACGTGCTGGTGGTCAGAGAGCGGGACGTGCTGGTGGTCAGAGAGCGGGATGCGCTGGTGGTCAGAGAGCGGGACGTGCTGGTGGTCAGAGAGCGGGACGCGCTGGTGGTCAGAGAGCGGGACGTGCTGGTGGTCAGAGAGCGGGACGCTGGTGTCAGAGAGCCGGACTCTGGTGGTCAGAGAGCGGGACGCTGGTGGTCAGAGAGCGGGACGCTGGTGGTCAGAGCGGGACGTGCTGGTTGTCAGAGAGCGGGACGCTGGTGGTCAGAGAGCGGGACACTGGTGGTCAGAGAGCGGGACGTGCTGGTGGTCAGAGAGCGGGACGCTGGTGGTCAGAGAGCGGGACGTGCTGGTTGTCAGAGAGCGGGACGCTGGTGGTCAGAGAGCGGGACACTGGTGGTCAGAGAGCGGGACACTGGTGGTCAGAGAGCGGGACGTGCTGGTGGTCAGAGAGCGGGACGCTGGTGGTCAGAGAGCGGACGCTGGTGGTCAGAGAGCGGGACGCTGGTGGTCAGAAAGCGGGACGTGATGGTGGTCATAGAGCGGGACATTTATGGTCATAGAGTGGGACACTTATGGTCATAGAGCGGGACGCTGGTGGTCAGAGAGCAGGACGTGCTGGTGGTCAGAGAGCGGGACGCTGGTGGTCAGAGAGCGGGAAGCACTGGTGGTCAGAGAGCGGGACGCCTGGTGGTCAGAGAGCGGGACGTGCTGGTGGTCATAGAGCGGGACGTGCTGGTGGTCATAGAGCGGGACGTGCTGGTGGTCATAGAGCGGGACGTGCTGGTGGTCATAGAGCGGGACGTGCTGGTGGTCAGAGAGCGGGACGCTGGTGGTCAGAGAGCGGGACGCTGGTGGCCATAGAGTGGGACGTGCTGGTGGTCAGAGAGCGGGAACATTTACCTCTGGTATTTACATGGAAGTGTTCAGGGGTTAGTGACCCCTACAGTTCTGTAATACACTGGTGGTCAGAGAGCGGGACACTGGTGGCCATAGAGTGGGACGTGCTGGTGGTCAGAGAGCGGGACGCTGGTGGTCAGAGAGCGGGACACGCTGGTGGTTAGAGAGCAGGACACGCTGGTGGCCATAGAGCGGGACGTGCTGGTGGTCAGAGAGCGGGACACGCTGGTGGTCAGAGAGCGGACACGCTGGTGGTCAGAGAGCGGGACACGCTGGTGGTCAGAGAGCGGGACACGCTGGTGGTCAGAGAGCGGGACACGCTGGTGGTCAGAGAGCGGGACACGCTGGTGGTCAGAGAGCGGGACGTGCTGGTGGTCAGAGAGCGGACGTGCTGGTGGTCAGAGAGCGGGATGCGCTGGTGGTCAGAGAGCGGGACGCGCTGGTGGTCAGAGAGCGGGACGCGCTGGTGGTCAGAGAGCGGGACGTGCTGGTGGTCAGAGAGCGGGACGCTGGTGGTCAGAGAGCCGGACTCTGGTGGTCAGAGAGCGGGACGCTGGTGGTCAGAGAGCGGGACGTGCTGGTTGTCAGAGAGCGGACGCTGGTGGTCAGAGAGCGGGACACTGGTGGTCAGAGAGCGGACGTGCTGGTGGTCAGAGAGCGGGACGCTGGTGGTCAGAGAGCGGGACGTGCTGGTTGTCAGAGAGCGGGACGCTGGTGGTCAGAGAGCGGGACACTGGTGGTCAGAGAGCGGGACACTGGTGGTCAGAGAGCGGGACGTGCTGGTGGTCAGAGAGCGGGACGCTGGTGGTCAGAGAGCGGGACGCTGGTGGTCAGAGAGCGGGACGCTGGTGGTCAGAGAGCGGGACGCTGGTGGTCAGAAAGCGGGACGTGATGGTGGTCATAGAGCGGGACATTTATGGTCATAGAGTGGGACACTTATGGTCATAGAGTGGGACGCTGTGGTCAGAGAGCAGGACGTGCTGGTGGTCAGAGAGCGGGACGCTGGTGGTCAGAGAGCGGGAAGCACTGGTGGTCAGAGAGCGGGACGCGCTGGTGGTCAGAGAGCGGGACGTGCTGGTGGTCATAGAGCGGGACGTGCTGGTGGTCATAGAGCGGGACGTGCTGGTGGTCATAGAGCGGGACGTGCTGGTGGTCAGAGAGCGGGACGCTGGTGGTCAGAGAGCGGGAAGCACTGGTGGTCAGAGAGCGGACGCACTGGTGGTCAGAGAGCGGGACGCGCTGGTGGTCAGAGAGCGGGACGTGCTGGTGGTCAGAGAGCGGGACGTGCTGGTGGTCAGAGAGCGGGACGCTGGTGGTCAGAAAGCGGGACGTGCTGGTGGTCATAGAGCGGGACATTTATGGTCATAGAGTGGACACTTATGGTCATAGAGCGGGACGCTGGTGGTCAGAGAGCAGGACGTGCTGGTGGTCAGAGAGCAGGACGTGCTGGTGGTCAGAGAGCGGGACGCTGGTGGTCAGAGAGCGGGACGCTGGTGGTCAGAGAGCGGGACGTGCTGGTGGTCATAGAGCGGGACATTTATGGTCATAGAGTGGGACACTTATGGTCATAGAGCGGGACGCTGGTGGTCAGAGAGCGGGACGTGCTGGTGGTCAGAGAGCGGGACGCTGGTGGTCAGAGAGCGGGAAGCACTGGTGGTCAGAGAGCGGGACGCGCTGGTGGTCATAGAGCGGGACGTGCTGGTGGTCATAGAGCGGGACGTGCTGGTGGTCATAGAGCGGGACGTGCTCGTGGTCATAGAGCTGGACGTGCTGGTGGTCAGAGAGCAGGACGTGCTGGTGGTCAGAGAGCGGGACGCTGGTGGTCAGAGAGCGGGAAGCACTGGTGGTCAGAGAGCGGGACGCACTGGTGGTCAGAGAGCGGGACGCGCTGGTGGTCAGAGAGCGGGACGTGCTGGTGGTCAGAGAGCGGGACACTGGTGGTCAGAGAGCGGGACGTGCTGGTGGTCAGAGAGCGGGACGCTGATGGTCAGAGAGCGGGACGCTGGTGGTCAGAGAGCGGGACGCTGGTGGTCAGAAAGCGGGACGTGCTGGTGGTCATAGAGCGGGACATTTATGGTCATAGAGCGGGACACTTATGGTCATAGAGCGGACGCTGGTGGTCAGAGAGCAGGACGTGCTGGTGGTCAGAGAGCGGGACGCTGGTGGTCAGAGAGCGGGAAGCACTGGTGGTCAGAGAGCGGGACGCACTGGTGGTCAGAGAGCGGGACGCGCTGGTGGTCATAGAGCGGGACGTGCTGGTGGTCATAGAGCGGGACGTGCTGGTGGTCATAGAGCTGGACGTGCTGGTGGTCAGAGAGCAGGACGTGCTGGTGGTCAGAGAGCGGGACGCTGGTGGTCAGAGAGCGGGACGCGCTGGTGGTCAGAGAGCGGGACGCGCTGGTGGTCAGAGAGCGGGACGCGCTGGTGGTCAGAGAGCGGGACGTGCTGGTGGTCAGAGAGCGGGACGTGCTGGTGGTCAGAGAGCGGGACGTGCTGGTGGTCAGAGAGCGGGACGCTGGTGGTCAGAGAGCGGGACGCGCTGGTGGTCAGAGAGCGGACGCGCTGGTGGTCAGAGAGCGGGACGCGCTGGTGGTCAGAGAGCGGGACGCGCTGGTGGTCAGAGAGCGGGACGCGCTGGTGGTCAGAGAGCGGGATGCTGGTGGTCAGAGAGCGGGACGCTGGTGGTCAGAGAGCGGGACGCTGGTGGTCAGAGAGCAGGACGCGCTGGTGGTCAGAGAGCGTGACGCGCTGGTGGCCAGAGAGTGTGACGCGCTGGTGGCCAGAGAGCGTGAAGCGCTGGTGGCCAGAGAGCGTGACGCGCTGGTGGCCAGAAAGCGTGACGCGCTGGTGGTCAGAGAGCGTGACGCGCTGGTGGCCATAGTGGGACGTGCTTGTCTGAGTTCATTCGGATCTGTAAACGCTGTAAAGAGAAATAACTAAAACTCCAGGATTGTGTGTTTTTACTTTTAACACTGCAGCTCAAGCAAAATATTCAATAAAAGTGAACAAAGCTTCGTAGTTACCCTAAAATAGTATAAAAACAGCTCAGGGCGCAAAAAACAAGCCCTCACATTGGGGGACACAGGTTACCATGGTGTATGCTGCTGTCGCTAGGAGTCTGACACTATGCAAATAAGGAAAAAATAGCTCCTCCTCAGCAGTGTACACCTACCGACAGGCACAAAGCAACTCAGTTTTTGCTTAGTGTCTGTAGGAGGCGGACCTGGATCTAAGCCCAGATCAGCATTATTTTCCTTTACAGGTATTGTGTGTGTTTTTTAATCTTTTCCCTTTTGTTTTCCAGATTCATCACAGGTGCAATTCTCACCCTGTTTTCCCACATTATGCGACCGAGAGAGCAGTGTGGTGTAACCCACATCGCCCACTCTCGGACCCGCAGGCAGGATTTAGTCCCCTGTCACCCTTACGGGTGTTTCAGGGTGACTCTGGGTGGCCAGTCCTTGCCTTTCCCCTCCTCACCCCTCTCCTTGGAGACGGCTGAGAGGAAGACTGTGGTCACGGGTGGTGACCTCTCCCCTTACATTAGGGTTGATGCTGTCTTCTGCACCGTCCGGAGACTGTGCGGGAAGGGGTATCTTCACTTCCAGGACCCTCTATCGTCCGAGGGCTCCTGATGCGATCCTCACATCACCTCATCCCATCTCTGAAGAGGAGCTGAACATAATAGCAGGTGAGTATGGCCCTCCTCCCCCCTGCAGCAGTGCGCCTCCATTTCTAAGGCAATGGACAATCCTACCCTCCTCCTAGGACTCAGCCAGCAGTCGCCGTCTTTAAATTTTGCGCCATTTTTCTCTGAGCACGCGCATTTTTCCCTTTCTTCTTCCCCGGATGTCTCTCCTCCACCCAGCTTCTGCCGGTCATGCCCTCCTGCTGGGCGCGGTTAGCTCTCACCAGGCGTCCTCAGGCACGCCTGTTATGTTTCGGTAGGTGAGGAGAAATAGCAAAAATAGCCAAAGTAGCAATACACCACAGAGTGTTGTGAATGGGTTTGAGATGAGTTCTGAGCAGAGGCTCCCTCTGGTGGTTACAAGCGGTACTAGTGAAGATTGTGAGGACTGGGAATCAGGTGTTACTGACTGGTCTTATATAAGGGAGTCATTTTCCCATCAGGGTTGCCGGTGATCAATTGTTCTTGTCTGAATCCTTCATTCCAGTTTCCCTTGTAGCCTGCTGTGTCGTGTCTGCATCTCCTGCTACCAGATAAGATTTTTTCTTCTTTTGTGTTATTGCTATATTTTTGCATTTTGTCTTGCACTTCTTTGGGGCCTTTTGGGTCCCCTCCGGGGCTTCTGCCTTCTCAGTTTAGTTCAGCCACTGAGTTTTGTTCTTTTGCTTTTTCCTGTTTTTTCAGTGGCTGCTGTTTTGATTTTGTTACACCAGAGAGCTAATTTAGGTGGTAGAGGTCGTGTGATCTCAGGTGATTTTGAAATTAGTAGAGTTGGTGTTTTTCAGGGTTTTCTGGATTGCAGTAAGTACCCTTCCTGTCCTTTTCTTTTTAGATAGTTTGGGCCCCAGCGTTTGCTCATTCTATTTTCTTTCTGTGTCAGTATTTCCTCTTGTCTAACCGCCATTACATGTTTGGGGGCTTTCTATTATCTTTGGGTTCTGCTCCGGGGCAGATAGCTTTCCTATTTCTATCTTTAGGTGTAGTTAGTTTCTCAGGCTGTGACGAGGCGTCTAGGACCAACGTAGGAACGCTCCACGGCTGCCTCTAGTTGTGGTGGTTAGTCAGGGTACTGCAATCCCATAGATTCCAACTGCTCTGGTGTATTGCCTTTTTTTTTACCTGCACTCCTCAGCTACCGAAACATAACAGAGGCTAAAACTACTGGGTTGCAGAACCCCAAACTAACCGCAACACAAGAAGTAGCCGTGGAGCGTACCTACGGTGATCCTAGACGCCTCGTCACAGCCGGAGAGATAGCTACACCTAAAGGCAGAAAGATGAAAGCTAAAAGCCCTGTAGCAGAACCCCCAAAGAAATAGGAAGCCCCAAAACATGTAATGACGGTTAGACAAGAAGAAAATACGAACACAGACAGAAAATAGAATGAGCAAACGCTGAGGCCCAATTCTGTCTAGATAGAAAAGTATAGGAAAGAATTCTGACTGCAACCCAAAAAACCCTGACAAAAATACCAACACTTCTGATTAACAAAAAACCTGAGATCACACGATCTCTACCACCTAAATCAGATCTCTGGTGTAGCACACAGCAACTCAGCAAACAAAAAGCGACACAAGAACAGAGCAAAAGTGCAAACACAAACTGAGCACAAATGCAGCGCCATGCCCCAAAAGGGGACCAGGCTGAAGTCCACTGCAAGGCAGCAAACCAGCAAGGAAAATCCAACCAGAGGAAAAAAAAACAGCAATTCACTTATCTGAATGAAAGCAGGAATGCAAGCTGAGCTCCAACCAAGACCTGAAGAACAATTGATTACCGGCAAGGCTGATGGGAGTTCAGGTCACTTATATCAGACCATTCTGACCCAGCTGAAAGCCATTCAGCAATTGGTTCATTACTCTCAGCAACCACCGGAGGAAGCCCCAGCTCCGAAATCGCCTCCAACGTGTTCACAACACATGCCCCCCTTAGCCGGCATCTTGTTTCCCTCAGTTCCCGGTGCCGAGGACACGCCCCCTGCCGGCATTTTGGCCTATCGGGCTGCAGGTTTCATTTCCCTCGGCCGGCCTCGCCCTCTTCTTGCACGCCTGAGCCGACAGTCCAATCACAGGACGCCTTTCTCAGCCCTGTTTGCTCGGCGCTTTAGCCCCGCCCACTGCTCGTGTCGGCACATCGCGTGGCCTCAGCGTCTATATTAGCAGCCGAGCTGCAGCGCCTCAGTATCCCGGCGTGCTCATCTCTCCAGGCTCCAATGGGCATTTTTTCTGC
This sequence comes from Oophaga sylvatica, assembly GCA_033576555.1. Lineage (NCBI taxonomy): Eukaryota > Metazoa > Chordata > Amphibia > Anura > Dendrobatidae > Oophaga > Oophaga sylvatica. Next base: position 724,031,606 of record JARQOD010000001.1, read on the forward strand.
AGTCTACTTCGGGGGACACAGCTACCTGCGCTCTGCTGCTGATCGCCTGGCTCCTGGTAGGCTCTGCCCTCTACCCCCTGGCCACCTTTCCCCCTATCCACTCAGCAGTATCTCCCTTATAGCTCCTAGCTGCAGTTTCGAACAGACTCTTCCTATGTCTAACCCCGCAAGGGTCCCTGGTTGCTAACCCACAGTGATTCATTACGCTTGTGCCCGCTGTAAGAGAAAGTGGGCTTCAGGCCAGCCGTCACCCTTCGCCTGTCCTGCAGTCCTTCCTCCATGTCTGCCCCTCAGGAGAACCCCACCGCCCGGGATGAGAGCACACCCTCCCTCCGGAGTGGGCTGTTGACATGTCTCAGTCGGGGCTTCCGACCTAACTAAAATATCACAGTCCCTGGTACAGGCCCTGGAACGTATGCCTCATCTATCTGCCGCCACCAGTGCTCCGAACGCCTCTCACGGTGATTCGCACGCACCTGCCAACGACCTTCACAGGGACAGATCAGGAAAAAGATCTAGAAAGCGGACACTGTCTAGTTCCTCATCCAGCTCGCAGGGCCCCTCTGCAGCGTCCAGAGTGCCCCGCTCTGCCCGTTCCCCCCACCTCGGAGGCGGATGTCGGGTCGGATTTAACTTGTCAGTCCGAGTCTGACTCGGAAGTAGATCAGGCTTCTGGACGCAGGATATGGTAGATAGCCTTATCACAGCTGTCATTCAAACTCTCGAAATATAAAAGAACACGGTGCATCGGATATGGATAGGGAGGAAACAGACCGGACTGGTGAAATAAGAAAATAAAAATAAAAAGTGCAACGCATGCAATGGGTAAAAGAGTAAATCTTTATTCAGCAAATATGCAAAGACAAAATATTAAAACTACTAATTATAAAACACCAAGGACATCCAACAACTAGCCCAGGTGAAATAAGGCTCAAATTAATTAACCAGATGGTAAATAATACAGACAGAGTGACTACAGACCCCAAATATTAAACGTGCATTAACATTAAATCACATGTGACAATACAATAGAAACAATGTTTATAGTGCTAATAATGCGACCATTTAACACAAAAAATATATATAATCAATATACAGGCATCCAGTGCCAAAACAGACCTCTCATCTCCCAGGTTTCTCCAGGCCGTCTCTTCCCTCCTAAACTCTGGAGTGATCGTACACATCCCTTGCATGAATGGTTTTCCGGGTTTTACTCAAACCTGTTCGTAGTCCCAAAGAAAGACGGTTCACTCCGTCCGATCTTGGATCTCAAGCGTTTGAATCGCCACATATTCGCCACTTCAGAATGGAGTCCTTGCGCTCGATGATCGCCTCCATGAAGCCGGGAGAATATCTTTGCTCAGTGGACATACAGGATGCTTACCTGCACATTCCTGTCTGTGTTCAACACCAAAGTTTCCTTCGGATTGCCACACAGGAGCACCATTACCAGTTCACGGCTCTTCCGTTCGGCTTGGCCTCTGCTCCCAGGGTCTTCACGAAGGTCATGGCGGCAGTCATGGCCATCCTTCGTTCTAACTGGATTCTCATCCCTTATCTCGACGATCTCCTGGTCAAGGGCCCGTCTCGCCGGGACTGCGTCCAGAGTCTCCAGATCACTCTGGACACGCTGGTCCGTCTCGGCTGGATTGTCAACAAGGAAAAGTCTACCCTGATTTCGACCCAGCGTCTCGTCTTTCTGGGGATGGAACTCGACACCATTCAGCTCAGGTCTTTCTTCCAAAGGAAAAGTTCTCTCCCGCTGGGGATCAAAGCTCTAAAGCGCCCAGCCCCTCTTCCTCTGCGGTTCGGCATGAAGGTTCTGGGGAAGATGATTTCCTCCATGGAAGCAGTGCCTATGCCCAGTTTTACTCCCGCCCTCTCCAGCTGGCCCTCTTGTCTACCTGGGACAAGAGAGCAGTTTCCCTGGATTGTCCAGTGATTCTGCCTCTCAAGGTGAGACAGTCCCTCACTTGGTGGACGCTGACATCCTCCATCCTGTGCGGAAGGTCATTTCTTCCTCTCCGGTGGCAGGTCATCACCACCGATGCCAGTCTTCAGGTTGGGGAGCGGTCTTCCTCCATCTCAGCGCTGGGACGCGCAGGAAGTCCTCCTCCCAATCAATCTCTTAGAGATCAGGACAATCTTTCTTGCCCTCCGCTGGCAGTCCCTCCTCGCAGGCAAGCTGGTCCGCCTTCAGTCAGACAATGCCACGGCCGTTGCTTACATAAACCACCAGGGCGGGACTCGCAGCAAGCAAGTCATGGCCGAGGTGGCAAAGATTCTTCGGTGAGAGGAACACCATGTCCCTGCCATCTCAGCCGTTCACATTCCAGGGTGGACAACTGGGAAGCAGACTTTCTGAGTCATCAGGGGCTCGTATCTGGCGAGTGGTCGCTCAACCCCGCCGTCTTCCACCAAATTTGTCTGAGGTGGGCGTTCCAGACGTCGACCTAATGGCTTCTCGAACAAACCACAAGGTTCCCGAAGTACGTAGCCAGGTCCTGGGACCTGATGACACTGGGTTGCGACGCACTAGTGATCCCGTGGTCCCAGTTTCAGATGCGCTATCTTTTTCCACCTCTTCCCTTGATTCCAAGAGTCGTAAAAAAGATAAAGGCAGAAGGAGTTCCCATCCTGTTAATAGATCCAGACAGGCTGCGACGGGCCTGGTATGCTCTCGGACGCCCCCTGGAGGCTTCCAGCCCATCCGTATCTTCTCTCACAAGGGCCCCTCTTCCACCCGAGTTCTCAATCTCTAGCTTTAACGGCATGGGCGTTGAGGCCGCGGTCCTGAGGAACGCAGGTTTTCTGACGTCATTCAGACTATGATTAAGGCCAGGAAGCCAGCATCTTCCCGCATCTATCACAGGTGTTGGAAGGCCTTCTTCCGCTGGTGCGAGGAACGCAGTCTTTTTTCCTATGACCTTTTCTCTCCCCGCCGTTCTTGGTTTTCTGCAGACGGGGCTTGACTCGGGCCTTTCCCTCAGTACTCTGAAGGTCAGGTCTCTGCCCTGTCTATTCTCTTCCAGAATGATCTGGCCTCTTTTTCTCAGGTGAAGACTTTTCTTCAAGGCGTTGCTCACCTAGCGCCTCCTTACCACCCTCCGTCGATTCTTGGGATCTCAATCTGGTCTTAGGGCTCTCCAGCGTGCGCCTTTTGAGCGGATTCAGGACATTTTAATCTCCCTTATTTCATGGAAGGTGGCCTTCCTGTTCGCCATCACCTCCCTCAGAAGGTATCTGAATTGGCGGCATTGTCCTGCCGTTCCCCCCTTCTGATTCTGCATTAGGATAAGGTCCTCCGGCCTGTTTCCTTCCTTCCGAAGGTAATTTCTGCCTTTCACATCAACGAGGACATCGTCCTTCCTTCTCTGTGTCCTTCTCCAGTTCATCCCTTGGAAAGGTCTCTCCACAAGCTGGACTTGGTCAGGGCTATTCGAGTCTACCTTTCTAGGCCTGTTTCCTTTTGTCAGTCAGATTACCTGTTTGTCGTCTATGAGGGTCGTCGAAAGGGGCTCCCAGCTTCTAAATCCACCATCGCTCGTTGGATTCGTTCAGCGATTCTGAAGGCATACCGGACTCAGGACAAACAGCCTCCTCCAGGGTGAGGGCTTACTCTACCCGGGCTGTGGGAGCTTCCTGGGCCGTTCGTCACCAAGCTTCGGCCTTGCAGATCTGCAAAGCCGCAACCTGGTAGTCCCTTCACACCTTCGTGAAGTTCTACAAGGTGAATACTCACGCCTCTGTTGATGCAGGTCTGGGTAAAAAGGTACTGCAGGCGGCGGTTTCTCACCGGCCGACCTAAGTCCCTTTCTCTCTGCATACCTTTTCCCACCCTTGGGACTGCTTTTGGACGTCCCATGGTAACCTGTGCCCCCCAATGAAAAGAGAAAGAAAGTGGGATTTTTGGTACTCACTGTAAAATCTCTCTCTTGGAGCCTTCGTTGGGGACACAGCACCCTTCCTTAATGTTGTACCGTGTTGGCCATTGTGCCGTTGTTTTGGGTTGGTACATAGGTTGAGTCTTTGTTGTTTATTCTTGCTCCTACTACTGCTTTTGCACCGAGTTGCTTTGTGCCTGTCGGTAGGTGTATACTGCTGAGGCAGAGCTATTTTTTTCTTATTTGCATAGAGTCAGCCTCCTAGCGACAGCAGCATACACCCTTGGTAACTTGTGTCCCCCAATGAAGGCTCCAAGAAAGAGATTTTATGGGGAGTACCAAAATCCCACTTTGTTAATTTTTCGGTAGCTTGAATGGTAAATTGAATAGTGTCATTGAAAAGAAAAACTCCTCTTACGAAAACACAAGCTCGCGTACCATTACGGATAAAAAAAACGTTCAAGGCTCTTGAAAGAAGTGGAGGAAAAAATTAGAGCGCAAAAAATAGAAATTTGCCCTGTTTGGAAGGATTTATAGTATAAGTCCCGGTGTGTACATTAAACGGAGGCAGTAGACATGATGTGAACTGAACCTTCGTGACAATGGTAGCTCAATATATTCTTGTTAGAAGAGACCATTGTAAAAATAACATTTAGGGCTCCAAAGTAATTCTACTTTCCCACATAACGAAAAGCTGTTAGCATCAGGGTGCGAGACCATTAGTTCAGTATGCCGGCACAACGTGCAGTTTTTGGTTGTGCTTTTTCAGCCATATACCAGAGTAGATAGAAAACGAAAGCAAATTAAGATAAATTCTTGTGTCAGATTTGAGTAAAAAATTCTTTTCATGTGAGTGAATGGCGCTGGTTCTGCAGTGTGTCTATAATTTCTGCAAACCTCGTTCACATGTATGTGACAGGGAACCTGGAGGTCATTCATGCTGTCCAAGCCACCTTCTTCCATGTTTTACTTTGGCACATGGAGAAGTATATGGGTAAGAGAGAGAAGCGCCCACACATGTTCAGTATTTGCAATTAGAGGAAAAGTATAAAGAAACACGTCACCACTTCTGGATTTATCACTCACTCCTGGTTTTGGCTTACAAATACTGAGGTAAAATACTGACCAAATACTGAACGTGTGAACGTGAAAACGAATCACTGACCAAACTCTGATGAAAACCTGATCCAAAGCACTACTGTCAGCTACTTCGCAGATGTGAAAAATCATCTGAAAGAGCTGTAAGGCCTGCTTTACACAGTTGCAATTCACAGTCAGTGTGCAGACAGTGATGTCCAAACTACCCGCTGCTCTGATAACCCAAAGCGTATAACAAGTCCGATATTCATCTAGGAAAAAATGGACTGTTCTTCATCTCTATAGTTATTTTTTTATAGTTATTTTTTACAGCAGTAGTGAATAAAATTTACAAGACCAAATACAATTCCCTATGTTATTAAACCTGTATTTCTAATAATCGAATACTATGCGTTGACCCCAATGGGATCTGTTTGAGACTCGATCCATGGAAAAAGAAGCCTGCCATCTACCCTCAACTGAATAATTTTGTGCCTTGTGTGGTCTGTGTGATGTCTTTTTTTTTTTTTCCGCAGACAGTGCTCGATCTGAAAAGCTGGTCATCTAAACATATCCTAAAACTGACTGCACACTACGTGTAATACACTTGTCTGACAAGCCCGAAAGAAGCTTTATATGCCCGTTTTCCTTTCACTTTCCCGGTTCAGATTGGGCCAGTCTGGCGCATGAAGAGGTAGGACATTAGTGATAATAGGTAACATCCAAAATGAGGTCACCTTGTCGTGGTTGGATGCACCTGTACATTTATACTAAAAGTATTTGGGCCCTATTTTTGGGTTCCTTTTTTCAACATCAATTATGCTTAACATTGCAAGGTCCTTGTAAAAACAAGCATCTTTGCCATTTTTATCTATCAAGAACAGAGGAGTTTTTTAATTCCATTGTTTAAAGGGGTTGTCCACTACTCGGAAAACCCCCTTCTCAATCTGAGGTTTGCCCCCCGTTAAAATAAAAACACTTATACTCACCGCCGGTGCCATTCCATTGGTGTCGGCACTCGATCACGTGAGTTGTTACATCACGTGAGCCGTGCGCCCAGTCAGAGCTGGAATCACTGTCCTAGGCTTGCCTTCGGACATATTGAACACCAACAAGAAGTCAGAGAGCAGCTGCAGCCATTACAGCCTAATAATGTTCAGGACAGTGAAGCCAATTAGGCGCAGAGCTCCTGTGATATAACAACCTCACGTGAGCCCCGGAGAGAGTGCCAACACTGCTGGAATGGCGCTGGCACCGGAGGTGAGTATAAGTGTATATTTTAACGGGGGCAAACACTCAGATTGAGAAGGGGTTGAGCGAATAGTGGACAACCCCTTTAATGCTAATTTAATTGTCTAGGTTACCGACCAATGTTGCAGTCCAGCGAAGTGACCGTGTGTGAGTAGTGGCTGGAGCGCCATGCCTCTGCGCTTTGCCGATGCAGCTTCAGAGTGAGCACAGTTCGGGTCCACAGCACAACTACGATGCAGGTCTGGACTGTCAATGTTCAGGAGCGCATGCCCCTGGCAAACAGGAAGCCGGGAGCACAGGAAGGGTGCCTTCCCAAAGATTAAAGAGTTTGTCCACTACTTTATCATAGGTCATTAATGTCTGACTCCCACTGATCAGCTGTTCTCGGGGTAGGCGGTGTCGACCAGAAATGCTCAATTTGAAGAGTTGCTCCATCTTCTGACATTGGCTGAGGTTCAGGTTTACACATCCACCTGCTATTCACATCAATAGAGGCACAGTGATAGTGCCGCAGTCGGGAATGGATCAGAAGACAGATTAGCTCTGCAATTGAGCATTTCCTGCCATTGCCGTCGCCAACACCGAAAACAGCTAATCAGTGGGGGGGGTGTAGGGAGGTGGATCGGGCCCATGGAGCTCCTCTCATATCAGGGCCGGAACTGTTTGGGCTGTCACCATTGTTGCCAGAGGAACACTTTCTGACCTGGACCGAACTTTGCACCTGACTGCAGGGGGCAGATCGAGATAAAAGGGACGGAGCAGGGGAAAGCGGGGCTTTTGGCGGAAGACAAAGCGGCAGCAGGAGAAAGTTGACTCGCTCTCCTCAGCTTAACTCCAGAAAGCCAGGCCGCACTGACGACTCTACACACCCGCAGCCAGACTGTTTACAGTGTGTGACTGTTACCGCTCCAACCCCTGAGACGGAGAGACATTCCGTACTGACTGCTGATGGTGCCCGCTGTGGACTGGACTGGAAAGCCGACTCGGAGTTGGCTAGCTCATCCCTGTTTCTCCAGGCTCATGACCCTTCCACCCCGGGTCTCATATTCCTCCTCCGCTGAGACCCGCTCCGAAACCATCAGACCACGCTCAGGAGCACCAGGATACGTTGCGGCTGTCAGGAGCCAGTGCCTCACGTTCCTCCAGGTCCAGGCCAGAGTCTTCACGCGACACCTACGGCACCATCGTGAAACCTCCTCGCCTCCATCCCCTGGAAACATCTGACTGATAAGTGCATCGGTTTTATTTGAACACTTGTTCTTTGTTTGAACCCTGTCTTCCATTCCCTTATTACTATCTCCCTGAGTGGAGTATCCCTGTAATAAACCCCCGTTAACTCTTGTTCTGCCTACTGCGTGTCACTGCATCCCGCGTATCTCTGAAACCTTACAGGTGCCTGGTGTCAGACCCTGACCGATCAACATTGATGACCTAAGGATAGGTCATCAATGATAAAGTAGTGGACAACTTCTTTAAACTTGAGAACAGCTGTTCCCACAAGTATTGGGTGATTTTTTGATGTTGCAGATTTTCTGCACCTATTATGTGAATCAGGTTATGTCTGTTTTGTTCATTGCTTTTTTAGTGCGTTTTTTTTTTTTGTTACAGTTTTTTGCGTTTTTTGGTATGTCATGTTTAAATAAAGGTGCAATGTTTATGATACTTTACAAAATGTTATTGATACAGTCATGTGCGGATTACATGCGTTTCCGTACATGCTTTTTTTACCTGCAGTCTTTCTGCATCTAATGCACTTCTATGGGGAATATCTGCTGTAAGCTTTCAGGGGATATAGCTCTGGGATCGCCGTCCGGGTAGACGGAGTGGCACGGAAACAGTTCATTCACAGACAGCAGTTCTGGTAAAAACTGGCCGCAACCAGTTTTATTAAAGTCTACAGCAAACAGAACATAATCAAAGCCAAATCAAAACATAAGACCTGGGCTTGTCCAGCCACTTACTACACTTAGATAGATTTCCCTATCTACCTGGACCAGACTCTAACAGCCTGGGCCAAAACAACACATATGTTCAGCATTTACCAGCATGGAGTTTCACAGAGTCTCCTCCTTGTGTCTAAAGGCACCTTCAACGTCCAGACTTGAGAGAGCTCCCCTCCTATTCAGCAGCTAATCCGCATGGATTCTCACAGAGACTACTCCTGTGTCCGGGGTACATCGAGCACCCAGACTGAGACAGCTCATCAGGGCTGCCACTAGGAATTTCGGGGCCCCATACTGGCAAAATTTATGGGGCCCCCTTGAGACTCCGCCCAGGCTCCACCCCCAGCTCCGCCTCCACCCTAGCTCCTCCCCACCACGTGAAACCTCCCAAAATCCCTCCGCCCTTTCTGGAAAAACTCCCTTCTTGACTCAATGGTGACAAGAACGAGTGGAGTGCTGCTGCTTAACTCCGCTATGCAGTGCAGTCATTTTGACAGGGCAAAAATAAATATTGTGCGGACCATTTTTTTGGCCTGTCAAAATGATGAGTCCCTTAGATTGATTTCTGCCCTGGTTCCAGGAGAGGGATTCATGAGCCAACAAAGGTCTGTGGACAGAAGTAAGTGGGAAGCACCACATACACAGCAGAACAAGGGATACTGTCTAATAGTCATATGACAGGGAGAGGTTAAATCATATTAAGTAATTAATCTTTATTGGAAATAAAGAATTGCCTTTATTTATATCCCGTAACAAGTGATCTCCATACATATCACAGTATTCTCTATACCAAGAGCAATAATATACATACAAGGAACAAATACCACCACACCATGATCAGACCACATATTACCATCACAGTGACCAAAAAATACCACATACAAGGAATACATACCACCAATTCATGAAGATCATATATTAACCACTACATAGTACCATATTAAAGGGAGAGATATCATCATACCATGACCAGATCACATATTCCCACCACACAGTGGCCGAAAAATACACATACAAGGGACAAATACCATCACACCATGACTACACCACATAGATAAATACCGTAACACCATGACCAATCTAATCTATGAGAACATTGTTGAAGCTCTCATATACTTGCATTGAAGCTAATGACTAGAGATGAGCAAATTTTGTTCAGGTCCCCACTTATTCGTCAAGCTATAGCACTTACCGAATAAGCTACAGCGGGAACGCGGAAACATGGAGCGTGATGGCTGATGGGCACCGCAGCTGCATGTGACACAGTACATGGAAGGAAGCTCAACACACAGGCTCCCATGTAATGTGTTGTGACTGTAACACAGCCGCGATACATGCAGCTGTGCGCCAAACAGCTGATCATCGGGAGCGCTCCAGGTATCCGGTTACTGCTGCAGCTTAATCGTAAGCGCTACAGCCTGCAAAATAAGCAGGGACACAAAGAAATACGCTCAACTCTACTTAAGACATACTTCTGATTTCTTGCCAGTCAGAAGCTGCGCTTACAAGATGCACTGAAATACCAGAGTGATGCTGAAAATTGATATGTCGACGGTATGAGAGAGAACATTAGGTTTAAAGGGACTCTGTCAGCATAGAGTGACTGTTCTGTTCAAAAAAGTCCCTACATTCTGTTTCACATTGAGGCCAATCCTTTAAATCCACCTTGCCACCTGCTTGTTTTTCCCTCCATGTCCATCCCCTCTCCTTCAATAGACAGCTCTGGCTTCATATCAACAGAGAAGGATGGAGACAGAGGAAAATAAGCAGGTGGGAAGATGTATTTCAATGATTGTCCACTGTGAAGCACCAAGCACCTGAACTTGAACAGTCATTTTTTGCTGACAGAGTCCTTTTAAAGCAACACTCCAGTGATGGAAAAAATAAAAAACAAGCATAGAGACACCAGCTCTAAACAAAATGTTGCACCTTGATGGATCCACGGCAGGCTGGCAGCGCTTTTGCTTCACGGATACAGGTGCAGCTCCCCAGACATGCAGACTAGAGGAACCATTGGTGAACATCGGTCTGCACTTGGACCACTTTGCATGGACCGGCCACGGGTCTCCTGACCTGAACTCAGCAGCCTTACAGCATGTATGAGGAAGCTGGTCAGGAGATGGCGCCCAGTCGAGGCACTGCTGTCGAGCGCAGACTGGTTTCCCCCCCTTTCAAAATTACACTGCCATAATAATAAAGATTTTTCCCAATCATATATACTCACTTCCATCAATAATTCCTCACCCCCCTTCCAAACCCCAAACAAAACTTAGAAGCTACGGATTATCCTGAGCACTGCAGCCTGATGGTATAATTGGGCATTTGGTTTCCCAGCAGGTCAGGATCACCAGTAGCTTATATATACATTTGCTATTGGGTAGTCGAAGGGAAGGGGTAAGGAATAATTATACAATCATTCCTTACCCTCCCCCACTTTGACTCCTCAATAGCAATGTATATAAAAGTAGAATCACGTACTGAAATAGTGACAAACGAATACATGGACTTGTTATTTACTCACACAGCCGATGTTGCCACCGCGCCCACCACCCCAGTCAAGAAGAATTTAATGGTCGCTCACCCCTGCCCACCGCTGCCCTCGCCTTAGCCTGCCCAACAAATAAAAGGAAAGTTTATATTACAGCATATATAATCACTGAATATAACACTACAAAAAATTCTTTATTGGTATTTATTAAGCACCTATAAATTATAGAACATAAATACCTCAAAATGTAACTCTAAAGGGTATGCCACACTAAACAACATCGCTAACCGGATCGCTAAAAAACGTCACTATTTAGCGATCCCGTAGCGATATGTTCAGTGCGGCATCTGCCAGCGACGAGCTTCCTGCTGTGATCCGCTCGTCGCTGGAATCGTTCCGGACCCTATTTTCTCGTCGGCGCTCCCGCTGGGTAAGTATATATCGCTGTGTGCACCTTTTCTTAGCGATTTAGCGGTACTTTTGTACCGCTAAAGTCGTTAAGGGAGATCGCTAACCGCGATAGCGTCCTTAACGATATCGCTAAATGTGGCCGACACTAGCGATAAAGAAAACAATCCCGCTAGCGATCTCATTAGTATGCGACGCTAACGAATCGCTAGCGGATTGTGTAGTGTGGCAGTACCTTAAGTGATTATGTGAAAGAACAAAAATAAATAAATAAAATAGGAGTCAAGAGTAAAAGGGTGTTCATCCCATTTATTTATTTTACTCACTTTTATAGCAGTAATCTTTCCAAAACACTTTAGGTATGTTCCCCACAGTCACTAAATGCTACGTTAAAGTAGACTCTTACGGAACTTAATCTAGATGTGTGGTGAGGCACTTTGAACCCCCAAGTGCTTGACAGAAGTTTATAATGTAGAGCCGTAAAAATAAAAATTTTTCACAAAAAAATTTGTTTAACACCCCAATTTTTTATTTTCACAAGTGTAACAGGAGAAACTGACCCCAAAGTTATTGTGCAATTTGTCCACAGTGTGCTGTGGCCGGGGGCCCTGCTGCGGCCGTGTGCTGGTGGCCGGGCCCTGCTGCGGCCGTGTGCTGGTGGCCGGGCCCTGCTGCGGCCGTGCTGGTGGCCGGGGCCCTGCGGCTGTGCTGGTGGCCGGGCCCCTGCTGCGGCCGTGTGCTGGTGGCCGGGCCCTGCTGCGGCCGTGTGCTGGTGGCCGGGGCCCTGCTGCGGCCGTGTGCTGGTGGCCGGGCCCTGCTGCGGCCGTGTGCTGGTGGCCGGGCCCTGTTGCGGCCGTGTGCTGGTGGCCGGGCCCTGCTGCGGCCGTGTGCTGGTGGCCGGGCCTGCTGCGCCGTGCTGGTGGCCGGGGCCCTGCTGCGGCCGTGTGCTGTTGGCCGGGCCCTGCTTCGGCCGTGTGCTGGTGGCCGGGGCCCTGCTGCGGTCGTGTGCTGTGGCCGGGGCCCTGCTGCGGCCGTGTGCTGGTGCCGGGGCCCTGCTGCGGCCGTGTGCTGGTGCCGGGCCCTGCTGCGGCCCGTGGTGCTGGTGGCCGGGGCCCTGCTGTCGGCCGTGTGCTGGTGGCCGGGGCCCTGCTGCGGCCGTGTGCTGGTGGCCGGGGCCCTGCTGCGGCCGGTGCTGGTGGCCGGGGCCCTGCTGCGCCGTGTGCTGGTGGCCGGGCCCTGCGCGGCCGTGTGCTGGTGGCCGGGGCCCTGCGCTGTGCTGGTGGCCGGCCCTGCTGCGGCCGTGTGCTGGTGGCCGGGGCCCTGCTGCGGCCGTGCGTGGCCGGGGCCCTGCGGCTGTGCTGGTGGCCGGGCCCTGCTGCGGCCGTGTGCTGGTGCCGGGGCCCTGCTGCGGCCGTGTGCTGGTGGCCGGGGCCCCTGTTGCGGCCGTGTGCTGGTGGCCGGGCCCTGCTGCGGCCGTGTGCTGGTGGCCGGGGCCCTGCTGCGGCCGTGCTGGTGGCTGGGGCCCGTGCTGCGGCCGTGTGGCTGTTGGCCGGGGCCCTGCTGCGGCCGTGTGCTGTTGGCCGGGGCCCTGCTTCGGCCGTGTGCTGTTGGCCGGGGCCCTGCTTCGGCCGTGTGCTGGTGGCCGGGGCCCTGCTGCGGTCGTGTGCTGGTGGCCGGGCCCTGCTGCGGCCGTGTGCTGGTGGCCAGGGCCCTGCTGCGGCCGTGTGCTGGTGGCCAGGGCCCTGCGGCTGTGCTGGTGACCGGGGCCCTGCGGTTGTGCTGGTTGCCGGGCCGGGCCCTGCGGCTGTGCTGGTGGCTGGGCCAGGCCCTGCAGTGCTGCCTGATGGTGGCCGGGCCCTGCTGGTGGCCGGGCCGGCCCTGCTGCCTGCTGGTGGCCGGCCCTGCTGCCCGCTGGTGGCCGGGCCCCCCCGGGACAAACTACTCACCCGGCTGCTGCTCGCCGTCGCCTGCACGTCCCGACGGTCCCGGTCCGCCGCTCCTAGCCACGTGGCACGCACGCTGCTCGCTCTGCTCCGAATGAGGAAGTGGAGCAGAGCAGAGTGTGAGTCACGTCCGGCTGGCTGATGCACCTGGGCGGGCCATAGCTTCAAGCTACAGTGCCTGCCCAGCAGCCAGCCAGCCAGGCCCAGCCCAGGGGCGTTTCTGATTTTGTGTGGGGAGGGGAGGGACAGACAGTGAGTGGAGAGAGTGTGGTGAGGAATATTTAGCAGCGAAGTGCTGCGAGCCTGCGTGCGCTTCGCCTGGCTGCCAGCGACGCGTGCTGGGGGGGGGCGGCGCGGGCGGGCCCCCCTAAGTCACCGGGCCCGGGCGGGCCCCATACACTAGTAATGGCTGTAATGCCCTGATGGCGGCCCTGCAGCTCATACTCCTGGAGACTCCTTCTTGTGCCTGGACTCCTTGTCCAGACTAAGCAGCTCTCTGTCTGTGTTCGCAGACACCTACTTCTGGTCTCCTAATTAACAGCTGAATGGTTTCAGGCCTGAGCTGCAAGTGTGTACTGAATGTAAGGTGTAGTGACCTTTCTCTACCACTAGGTTTACAAAGCCATACATTTACCTTATACCAGTCAGCAAAGTATCTAGGTGAAATGTACACCCCATTCAACACACATACTCTCACTGTCTCACATATCCCCCCCCTCTTCTCCAGACCGAGGGCTGGTCATCCAAACCGGAGGCTGGTCAACAATCCAAAAGAGACAGTGAACTCTGGACCAGTCATGGCCTTCATCAGCTTCATCTTCACTACTGTCATCTGTATCTTCACCTGAGCCATAGCCAACATCAGCTTTCTCTTCATCTGAAGCATCCGCACTACCCTGTAACCCTCCCAGGCCTATGCTCTCTGCGGGCCTTGGGTATCCTGCACGTTTCATCTTGACCTTAGGGCCGGGCTCAGTTTCGATATAGTGCCTGGCCAGAGAAGTACGACCCGGCACATCAGAACACTTCTGCTGACTCTTCCTCAGAAACTTACGTACCTCCTGTCCTTGGTGCACTGACCATGTGTCACCAACTATCACAGAAGGTATAGGGGTTTTTTTACTTTTCTCTAGTTCCCCTTGAACCCTCTTTAGCACATCTATTTTCTTGAATATCGTGGACTCATAAAGTCTATTTCACAGACCTTAAGCCCTCTGCCATGGTCTCTGACCATTTTAAGCTACTCTGTTTCAAATGATTGGGACTGTAGAAGGAGCAGATCGTTTTTCTTTTGCAGTACACATAATTCATCCGCTAAGTCTCCAGCTGAATTGTAATGTTCTACTGTGACAACAGCATTCTTATATATAGCCTTAGACTTATTGAGCAGCATTTGCTCTTGCAACGAAGAGAATTCCCTGTATTCTTCCTTTACTTCATTGACTTTCTCACGAAGATGCTCATGGCTTTCATCACACTCCTTCATCACAGTTTGGAGTTTTATTCTGAGAAGTAATCAATTCATCTGGTACCTGTTGGACGTCCTTTATGTCTTCGGCCCCTTCTTCAGCTCTTCTGGTAGAAAATGCTCAGAACCCTACCGTCAGTCTTACATTCACCTCTTCAGTCACATCATTATGGTCTCCAATATCTCCATTTATTCCAGCTCTCAAGTTCTCCTTGATAGCGCATCTGTATACTCAAACCCGCGGATTCTTCTCTTCCACCACGTTTCGCATCCCATCTGAGCCCCGTTTGTCTGCAGCGGCAACGGAGTGACACACCGCTTTTCCCATTTGTTGGGACGTGGCTCCGATTAGACTCCATGAAAGTGCGCTTGAGCTCACCAATGCCAGCCTGAGTCTCAAATCTCATCTTGTGATTTATCCAGATCCTTGGTAATCCTCCGGGAACACTGCTGGGGCCCGGGCGCCGAACTTCCAGCCTGAGCTTCACAAGTTGCAGCTACTGACCGACCGTAACCCGTCCACGCCGCTGCTTTGGCAAAACAGATTCCTGGACAGAGTCATCCCCATAACTTCAGCTTGTCCTCACAGCTTCCTTGAGACC
>JARQOD010000001.1:724046769-724065727 GCA_033576555.1 Oophaga sylvatica
CACCAGGCACCTGTAAGGTTTCAGCAGATACGCGGGATGCAGTGACACGCAGTAGGCAGAACAAGAGTTAACGGGGGTTTATTACAGGGATACTCCACGCAGGGAGATAGTAATAAGGGAATGGAAGACAGGGTTCAAACAAAGAACAAGTGTTCAATAAACCGATGCACTTATCAGTCAGATGTTTCCAGGGGATGGAGGCGAGGAGGTTTCACGATGGTGCCGTAGGTGTCGCGTGAAGACTCTGGCCTGGACCTGGAGGAACGTGAGGCACTGGCTCCTGACAGCCGCAACGTATCCTGGTGCTCCTGAGCGTGGTCTGATGGTTTCGGAGCGGAGTCTCAGCGGAGGAGGAATATGAGACCCCGGGGTGGAAGGGTCATGAAGCACTGGAGAACACAGGGATGAGCTAGCCAACTCCGAGTCGGCTTTCCAGTCCAGTCCACAGCGGGCACCATCAGCAGTCAGTACGGAATGTCTCTCCCGTCTCAGGGGTTGGAGCGGTAACAGTCACACACTGTAAACAGTCTGGCTGCGGGTGTGTAGAGTCGTCAGTGCGGCCTGGCTTTCTGGAGTCAAGCTGAGGAGAGCGAGTCAACTTTCTCCTGCTGCACGCTTTGTCTTCCCGCCAAAAGCCCCGCTTTCCCATGCTCCGTCCCTTTTATCTCCGATCTGCCCCCTGCAGTCAGGTGCAAAGTTCGGTCCAGGTCAGAAAGTGTTCCCTCTGGCAACAATGGTGACAGCCCAAACAGTTCCGGCCCTGATATGAGAGGAGCGCCATGGGCCCGATCCACCCCCCTACACCCCCCCCACTGATTAGCTGTTTTCGGTGTTGGCGACGGCAATGGCAGGAAATGCTCAATTGCAGAGCTAATCTGTCTTCTGATCCATTCCCGACTGCGGCCACTATCACTGTGCCTCCTATTGATGTGAATAGCAGGTGGATGTGTAATCCTGAACCTCAGCCAATGTCAGAAGATGGAGCAACTCTTCAATTGAGCATTTCTGGTCGACAACCGCCTACCCCGAGAACAGCTGATCAGTGGGAGTCAGACATTAATGACCTATGATAAAGTAGTGGACAAACTCTTTAATCTTTGGGAAGGCACCCTTCCTGTGCCTCCCGGCTTCCTGTTTGCCAGGGGCACTGCGCTCCTGAACATTGACAGTCCAGACCTGCATCGTAGTTGTGCTGTGGACCCGAACTGTGCTCACTCTGAAGCTGCATCGGCAAAGCGCAGAGGCATGGCGCTCCAGCCACTACTCACACACGGTCACTTCGCTGGACTGCAACATTGGTCGGTAACCTAGACAATTAAATTAGCATTAAAGGGGTTGTCCACTGTTCGCTCAACCCCTTCTCAATCTGAGTGTTTGCCCCCGTTAAAATATAACACTTATACTCACCTCCGGTGCCAGCGCCATTCCAGCAGTGTTGGCACTCTCTCCCGGGGCTCACGTGAGGTTGTTATATCACAGGAGCTCTGCGCCTAATTGGCTTCACTGTCCCTGAACATTATTAGGCTGTAATGGCTGCAGCTGCTCTCTGACTTCTTGTTGGTGTTCAATATGTCCGAAGGCAAGCCTAGGACAGTGATTCCAGCTCTGACTGGGCGCACGGCTCACGTGATGTAACAACCTCACGTGATCGAGTGCCGACACCACTGGAATGGCACCGGCGGTGAGTATAAGTGTTTTTATTTTAACGGGGGGCAAACCCTCAGATTGAGAAGGGGTTGTCCGAGTAGTGGACAACCCCTTTAAACAATGGAATTAAAAACTCCTCTGTTCTTGATAGATAAAAATGGCAAAGATGCTTGTTTTTACAAGGACCTTGCAATGTTAAGCATAATTGATGTTGAAAAAAGGAACCAAAAATAGGGCCCACATACTTTTAGTATAAATGTACAGGTGCCATCCAACCATGACAAGGTGACCTCATTTTGGATGTTACCTATTATCACTAATGTCCTACCTCTTCATGCGCCAGACTGGGCCTACTCTGAACCGGGAAAGTGAAAGGAAAACGGGCATATAGAAAGCTTCTTTCGGGCTTGTTCAGACAAGTGTATTACACGTACGTGTGCAGTCAGTTTTAGGATACGTTTAGATGACCAGCTTTTCAGATCGAGCACTGTCTGCGGAAAAAAAAAAAAGACATCACACAGACCACACAAGGCACAAAATTATTCAGTTGAGGGTAGATGGCAGGCTTCTTTTTCCATGGATCGAGTCTCAAACAGATCCCATTGGGGTCAACCGCATAGTATTCGATTATTAGAAATACAGGTTTAATAACATAGGGAATTGTATTTGGTCTTGTAAATTTTATTCACTACTGCTGTAAAAAAATAACTATAAAAAAATAACTATAGAGATGAAGAACAGTCCATTTTTTCCTAGATGAATATCGGACTTGTTATACGCTTTGGGTTATCAGAGCAGCGGGTAGTTTGGACATCACTGTCTGCACACTGACTGTGAATTGCAACTGTGTAAAGCAGGCCTTACAGCTTTCAGATGATTTTTCACATCTGCGAAGTAGCTGACAGTAGTGCTTTGGATCAGGTTTTCATCAGAGTTTGGTCAGTGATTCAGTTTTCCACGTTCACATGTTCAGTATTTGGTCAGTATTTTACCTCAGTATTTGTAAGCCAAAACCAGGAGTGAGTGATAAATCCAGAAGTGGTGACGTGTTTCTTTATACTTTTCCTCTAATTGCAAATACTGAACATGTGTGGGCGCTTCTCTCTCTCTACCCATATACTTCTCCATGTGCCAAAGTAAAACATGGAAGAAGGTGGCTTGGACAGCATGAATGACCTCCAGGTTCCCTGTCACATACATGTGAACGAGGTTTGCAGAAATATAGACACACTGCAGAACCAGCGCCATTCACTCACATGAAAAGAATTTTTTACTCAAATCTGACACAAGAATTTATCTTAATTTGCTTTCGTTTTCTATCTACTCTGGTATATGGCTGAAAAAGCACAACCAAAAACTGCACGTTGTGCCGGCATACTGAACTAATGGTCTCGCACCCCTGATGCTAACAGCTTTTCGTTATGTGGGAAAGTAGAATTACTTTGGAGCCCTAAATGTTATTTTTACAACGGTCTCTTCTAACAAGAATATATTGAGCTACCATTGTCACGAAGGTTCAGTTCACATCATGTCTACTGCCTCCGTTTAATGTACACACCGGGACTTATACTATAAATCCTTCCAAACAGGGCAAATTTCTATTTTTTGCGCTCTAATTTTTTCCTCCACTTCTTTCAAGAGCCTTGAACGTTTTTTTTATCCGTAATGGTACGCGAGCTTGTTTTTTCGTAAGAGGAGTTTTTCTTTTCAATGACACTATTCAATTTACCATTCAAGCTACCGAAAAATTAACAAAGTGGGATTTTTGGTACTCCCCATAAAATCTCTTTCTTGGAGCCTTCATTGGGGGACACAAGTTACCAAGGGTGTATGCTGCTGTCGCTAGGAGGCTGACTCTATGCAAATAAGAAAAAAATAGCTCTGCCTCAGCAGTATACACCTACCGACAGGCACAAAGCAACTCGGTGCAAAAGCAGTAGTAGGAGCAAGAATAAACAACAAAGACTCAACCTATGTACCAACCCAAAACAACGGCACAATGGCCAACACGGTACAACATTAAGGAAGGGTGCTGTGTCCCCCAACGAAGGCTCCAAGAGAGAGATTTTACAGTGAGTACCAAAAATCCCACTTTCTTTCTCTTTTCATTGGGGGGCACAGGTTACCATGGGACGTCCAAAAGCAGTCCCAAGGGTGGGAAAAGGTATGCAGAGAGAAAGGGACTTAGGTCGGCCGGTGAGAAACCGCCGCCTGCAGTACCTTTTTACCCAGACCTGCATCAACAGAGGCGTGAGTATTCACCTTGTAGAACTTCACGAAGGTGTGAAGGGACTACCAGGTTGCGGCTTTGCAGATCTGCAAGGCCGAAGCTTGGTGACGAACGGCCCAGGAAGCTCCCACAGCCCGGGTAGAGTAAGCCCTCACCCCTGGAGGAGGCTGTTTGTCCTGAGTCCGGTATGCCTTCAGAACCGCTGAACGAATCCAACGAGCGATGGTGGATTTAGAAGCTGGGAGCCCCTTTCGACGACCCTCATAGACGACAAACAGGTAATCTGACTGACGAAAGGAAACAGGCCTAGAAAGGTAGACTCGAATAGCCCTGACCAAGTCCAGCTTGTGGAGAGACCTTTCCAAGGGATGAACTGGAGAAGGACACAGAGAAGGAAGGACGATGTCCTCGTTGATGTGAAAGGCAGAAATTACCTTCGGAAGGAAGGAACAGGCCGGAGGACCTTATCCTAATGCAGAACCAGAAGGGGGGAACGGCAGGACAATGCCGCCAATTCAGATACCCTTCTGAGGGAGGTGATGGCGAACAGGAAGGCCACCTTCCATGAAATAAGGGAGATTAAAATGTCCTGAATCCGCTCAAAAGGCGCACGCTGGAGAGCGCCTAAGACCAGATTGAGATCCCAAGAATCGACCGGAGGGTGGTAAGGAGGCGCTAGGTGAGCAACGCCTTGAAGAAAAGTCTTCACCTGAGAAAAAGAGGCCAGATCATTCTGGAAGAGAATAGACAGGGCAGAGACCTGACCCTTCAGAGTACTGAGGGAAAGGCCCGAGTCAAGCCCCGTCTGCAGAAAACCAAGAACGGCGGGGAGAGAAAAGGTCATAGGAAAAAGACTGCGTTCCTCGCACCAGCGGAAGAAGGCCTTCCAACACCTGTGATAGATGCGGGAAGATGCTGGCTTCCTGGCCTTAATCATAGTCTGAATGACGTCAGAAAACCCTGCGTTCCTCAGGACCGCGGCCTCAACGCCCATGCCGTTAAAGCTAGAGATTGAGAACTCGGGTGGAAGAGGGGCCCTTGTGAGAGAAGATACGGATGGGCTGGAAGCCTCCAGGGGGCGTCCGAGAGCATACCAGGCCCGTCGCAGCCTGTCTGGATCTATTAACAGGATGGGAACTCCTTCTGCCTTTATCTTTTTTACGACTCTTGGAATCAAGGGAAGAGGTGGAAAAAGATAGCGCATCTGAAACTGGGACCACGGGATCACTAGTGCGTCGCAACCCAGTGTCATCAGGTCCCAGGACCTGGCTACGTACTTCGGGAACCTTGTGGTTTGTTCGAGAAGCCATTAGGTCGACGTCTGGAACGCCCCACCTCAGACAAATTTGGTGGAAGACGGCGGGGTTGAGCGACCACTCGCCAGATACGAGCCCCTGATGACTCAGAAAGTCTGCTTCCCAGTTGTCCACCCCTGGAATGTGAACGGCTGAGATGGCAGGGACATGGTGTTCCTCTCACCGAAGAATCTTTGCCACCTCGGCCATGACTTGCTTGCTGCGAGTCCCGCCCTGGTGGTTTATGTAAGCAACGGCCGTGGCATTGTCTGACTGAAGGCGGACCAGCTTGCCTGCGAGGAGGGACTGCCAGCGGAGGGCAAGAAAGATTGTCCTGATCTCTAAGAGATTGATTGGGAGGAGGACTTCCTGCGCGTCCCAGCGCTGAGATGGAGGAAGACCGCTCCCCAACCCTGAAGACTGGCATCGGTGGTGATGACCTGCCACCGGAGAGGAAGAAATGACCTTCCGCACAGGATGGAGGATGTCAGCGTCCACCAAGTGAGGGACTGTCTCACCTTGAGAGGCAGAATCACTGGACAATCCAGGGAAACTGCTCTCTTGTCCCAGGTAGACAAGAGGGCCAGCTGGAGAGGGCGGGAGTAAAACTGGGCATAAGGCACTGCTTCCATGGAGGAAATCATCTTCCCCAGAACCTTCATGCCGAACCGCAGAGGAAGAGGGGCTGGGCGCTTTAGAGCTTTGATCCCCAGCGGGAGAGAACTTTTCCTTTGGAAGAAAGACCTGAGCATGAATGGTGTCGAGTTCCATGCCCAGAAAGACGAGACGCTGGGTCGAAATCAGGGTAGACTTTTCCTTGTTGACAATCCAGCCGAGACGGACCAGCGTGTCCAGAGTGATCTGGAGACTCTGGACGCAGTCCCGGCGAGACGGGCCCTTGACCAGGAGATCGTCGAGATAAGGGATGAGAATCCAGTTAGAACGAAGGATGGCCATGACTGCCGCCATGACCTTCGTGAAGACCCTGGGAGCAGAGGCCAAGCCGAACGGAAGAGCCGTGAACTGGTAATGGTGCTCCTGTGTGGCAAACGAAGGAAACTTTGGTGTTGAACACAGACAGGAATGTGCAGGTAAGCATCCTGTATGTCCACTGAGCAAAGATATTCTCCCGGCTTCATGGAGGCGATCATCGAGCGCAAGGACTCCATTCTGAAGTGGCGAATATGTAGGTGGCGATTCAAACGCTTGAGATCCAAGATCGGACGGAGTGAACCGTCTTTCTTTGGGACTACGAACAGGTTTGAGTAAAACCCGGAAAACCATTCATTCCAAGGGATGTGTACGATCACTCCAGAGTTTAGGAGGGAAGAGACGGCCTGGAGAAACCCTGGGAGATGAGAGGTCTGTTTTGGCACTGGATGCCTGTATATTGATTATATATATTTTTTGTGTTAAATGGTCGCATTATTAGCACTATAAACATTGTTTCTATTGTATTGTCACATGTGATTTAATGTTAATGCACGTTTAATATTTGGGGTCTGTAGTCACTCTGTCTGTATTATTTACCATCTGGTTAATTAATTTGAGCCTTATTTCACCTGGGCTAGTTGTTGGATGTCCTTGGTGTTTTATAATTAGTAGTTTTAATATTTTGTCTTTGCATATTTGCTGAATAAAGATTTACTCTTTTACCCATTGCATGCGTTGCACTTTTTATTTTTATTTTCTTATTTCACCAGTCCGGTCTGTTTCCTCCCCTATCCATATCCGATGCACCGTGTTCTTTTATATTTCGAGAGTTTGAATGACAGCTGTGATAAGGCTATCTACCATATCCTGCGTCCCAGAAGCCTGATCTACTTCCGAGTCAGACTCGGACTGACAAGTTAAATCCGACCCGACATCCGCCTCAGAGGTGGGGGGAACGGGCAGAGCGGGGCACTCTGGACGCTGCAGAGGGGCCCTGCGAGCTGGATGAGGAACTAGACAGTGTCCGCTTTCTAGATCTTTTTCCTGATCTGTCCCTGTGAAGGTCGTTGGCAGGTGCGTGCGAATCACCGTGAGAGGCGTTCGGAGCACTGGTGGCGGCAGATAGATGAGGCATACGTTCCAGGGCCTGTACCAGGGACTGTGATATTTTAGTTAGGTCGGAGACCGACTGAGACATGTCAACAGCCCACTCCGGAGGGAGGGTGTGCTCTCATCCCGGGCGGGGGGTTCTCCTGAGGGGCAGACATGGAGGAAGGACTGCAGGACAGGCCGAAGGGTGACGGCTGGCCTGAAGCCCACTTTCTCTTACAGCGGGCACAAGCGTAATGAATCACTGTGGGTTAGCAACCAGGGACCCTTGCGGGGTTAGACATAGGAAGAGTCTGTACGAAACTGCAGCTAGGAGCTATAAGGGAGATACTGCTGAGTGGATAGGGGGAAAGGTGGCCAGGGGGTAGAGGGCAGAGCCTACCAGGAGCCAGGCGATCAGCAGCAGAGCGCAGGTAGCTGTGTCCCCCGAAGTAGACTGCAGAAAAAATGCCCATTGGAGCCTGGAGAGATGAGCACGCCGGGATACTGAGGCGCTGCAGCTCGGCTGCTAATATAGACGCTGAGGCCACGCGATGTGCCGACACGAGCAGTGGGCGGGGCTAAAGCGCCGAGCAAACAGGGCTGAGAAAGGCGTCCTGTGATTGGACTGTCGGCTCAGGCGTGCAAGAAGAGGGCGAGGCCGGCCGAGGGAAATGAAACCTGCAGCCCGATAGGCCAAAATGCCGGCAGGGGGCGTGTCCTCGGCACCGGGAACTGAGGGAAACAAGATGCCCGGCTAAGGGGGGCGTGTTGTGAACACGTTGGAGGCGATTTCGGAGCTGGGGCTTCCTCCGGTGGTTGCTGAGAGTAATGAACCAATTGCTGAATGGCTTTCAGCTGGGTCCGAATGGTCTGATATAAGTGACCTGAACTCCCATCAGCCTTGCCGGTAATCAATTGTTCTTCAGGTCTTGGTTGGAGCTCAGCTTGCATTCCTGCTTTCATTCAGATAAGTGAATTGCTGTTTTTTTTCCTCTGGTTGGATTTTCCTTGCTGGTTTGCTGCCTTGCAGTGGACTTCAGCCTGGTCCCCTTTTGGGGCATGGCGCTGCATTTGTGCTCAGTTTGTGTTTGCACTTTTGCTCTGTTCTTGTGTCGCTTTTTGTTTGCTGAGTTGCTGTGTGCTACACCAGAGATCTGATTTAGGTGGTAGAGATCGTGTGATCTCAGGTTTTTTGTTAATCAGAAGTGTTGGTATTTTTGTCAGGGTTTTTTGGGTTGCAGTCAGAATTCTTTCCTATACTTTTCTATCTAGACAGAATTGGGCCTCAGCGTTTGCTCATTCTATTTTCTGTCTGTGTTCGTATTTTCTTCTTGTCTAACCGTCATTACATGTTTTGGGGCTTCCTATTTCTTTGGGGGTTCTGCTACAGGGCTTTTAGCTTTCATCTTTCTGCCTTTAGGTGTAGCTATCTCTCCGGCTGTGACGAGGCGTCTAGGATCACCGTAGGTACGCTCCACGGCTACTTCTTGTGTTGCGGTTAGTTTGGGGTTCTGCAACCCAGTAGTTTTAGCCTCTGTTGTTATGTTTCGGTAGCTGAGGAGTGCAGGTAAAAAAAAAGGCAATACACCAGAGCAGTTGGAATCTATGGGATTGCAGTACCCTGACTAACCACCACAACTAGAGGCAGCCGTGGAGCGTTCCTACGTTGGTCCTAGACGCCTCGTCACAGCCTGAGAAACTAACTACACCTAAAGATAGAAATAGGAAAGCTATCTGCCCCGGAGCAGAACCCCAAAGATAATAGAAAGCCCCCAAACATGTAATGGCGGTTAGACAAGAGGAAATACTGACACAGAAAGAAAATAGAATGAGCAAACGCTGGGGCCCAAACTATCTAAAAAGAAAAGGACAGGAAGGGTACTTACTGCAATCCCAGAAAACCCTGAAAAACACCAACTCTACTAATTTCAAAATCACCTGAGATCACACGACCTCTGCCACCTAAATTAGCTCTCTGGTGTAACAAAATCAAAACAGCAGCCACTGAAAAAACTGGAAAAAGCAAAAGAACAAAACTCAGTGGCTGAACTAAACTGAGAAGGCAGAAGCCCCCGGAGGGGACCCAAAAGGCCCCCAAAGAAGTGCAAGACAAAATGCAAAAATATAGCAATAACACAAAAGAAGAAAAAATCTTATCTGGTAGCAGGAGATGCAGACACGACACAGCAGGCTACAAGGGAAACTGGAATGAAGGATTCAGACAAGAACAATTGATCACCGGCAACCCTGATGGGAAAATGACTCCCTTATATAAGACCAGTCAGTAACACCTGATTCCCAGTCCTCACAATCTTCACTAGTACCGCTTGTAACCACCAGAGGGAGCCTCTGCTCAGAACTCATCTCAAACCCATTCACAACAGTACCCCCCCCTTGAGGAGGGGTCACCGAACCCTCATTTGAGCAACCAGGTCGGTCAGGATGAGTTCTATGATACGCACGGATAAGTCTCCTAGCATGGATGTCCGAAGCAAACACCCAAGAATTGTCTTCCTGACCATAACCTCTCCATTTAACCAAATACTGGAGTTTCCGTCTAGAAAAACGAGAATCCAATATTTTCTCAACCACATACTCCAGATTGCCCTCAACCAAAACAGGGTCAGGAGGCACAGCAGCAGGAACCACTGGCTCAACAAACCTCTTCAACAAGGACTTGTGGAACACGTTATGGATCTTAAATGTCCCTGGAAGAAGCAAACGAAAAGAAACAGGATTAATAATCTCCATGATCTTATAAGGTCCAATGAACCTAGGCTTAAATTTAGGAGATGCTACTCTCATAGGAATATTCTTTGAGGACAACCAGACCAAGTCCCCCACTTTAAACCGAGGACCATCAGTCCTATGCCGGTTAGCAAACCGCTGGGCCTTCTCCTGAGAGAGGGACAACCTCTCCACTACCTGGTCCCAAATCTGTTGCATACGCTCCACAACAGAGTCAACACCTGGACAGACAGAAGCCTCCGTCTGTCCTGAAGAAAATCGAGGGTGAAACCCAGAATTACAGAAAAACGGAGACATCAAAGTGGCAGAGCTAGCCCTATTATTAAGAGCAAACTCAGCCAAAGGCAAAAAAGAGACCCAGTCATCCTGATCAGCAGACACAAAGCATCTAAGATAAGTCTCCAATGTCTGGTTTGTTCTCTCAGTTTGACCATTGGTCTGAGGATGAAATGCCGAGGAGAAAGACAATTGAACACCCAGTTTAGAACAAAAAGTCCTCCAAAATTGGAAACAAACTGGACTCCTCTGTCAGACACAATGTTCTCAGGAATGCCGTGTAAACGAACCACGTGCTGAAGGAACAACGGCACCAATTCAGAGGAGGAAGGCAACTTAGGTAATGGCACAAGATGTATCATTTTGGAAAACCTATCACAAATTACCCAGATGGTGGTCATTCTCTGAGAAACAGGAAGATCGGAAATGAAATCCATAGAGATATGGGTCCATGGTCTCTTGGGCACAGGCAATGGCATCAACAAACCACTAGAGCGAGAGCAAGGCTTGGAGCGAGAGCAAGTCCCGCAGGACTGCACAAATTCCCTGACATCACGAGACAAGGTAGGCCACCAAAAGGACCGACTAACCAAGTCTCTGGTACCAAAAATTCCGGGATGCCCAGCCAATGCGGAACAATGAATCTCAGACATCACACTCTTTTTCCATTGGTCCGGGACAAACAATTTTCCAACAGGGCAGCGCTCGGGCCTATCCTCCTGACACCCCTCCAGAGCAAGTCTCAAATTGGGCGAGATGGCGGAAAGAACTACACCCTCTTTCAAAATAACAGAAGGATCAGATAACTCAGGAGAGTCCGCAAGGAAACTCCTCGAGAGGGCATCCGCCTTAACATTCTTAGTGCCAGGAAGAAAGGAAACCACAAAATTAAAACGTGTGAAAAACAAGGCCCACCTGGCCTGTCTAGGATTGAGTCGCTTGGCAGATTCCAGATAGACCAGATTCTTATGGTCCGTAAGGACCACCACCTGATGTTTGGCTCCCTCCAGCCAATGTCTCCACTCTTCAAAAGCCCACTTCATGGCCAATAACTCCCGATTACCCACGTCATAATTACGTTCAGTAGGAGAAAATTTTCGAGAGAAAAAGGCACAAGGGTTACTTTTAGAGGTCTCTGGATCTTTTTGGGACAAAACGGCACCTGCCCCAATTTCAGAGGCATCAACCTCCACCTGAAATGGCAGAGAAACATCAGGCTGCCGTAGAACAGGAGCAGAAGTGAATCTCTGCTTAAGTTCCTGAAATGCAGAGACTGCCTCAGGAGGCCAATTCACCACATCAGAACCCTTTCTGGTCAAATCAGTTAATGGTTTAACAATAACCGAGAAATTACCAATAAATTTACGATAAAAATTGGCAAAACCCAAAATCTCTGAAGAGCCTTTAATGAAGTAGGTTGGACCCAATCACAGATGGCCTTTAACCTTGACCGGGTCCATTTCAATAACAGATGGGGACAAAATGAATCCCAGAAATGAGATCCTCTGTACGCCAAAAAGACACTTTGATCCCTTCACATACAGAGCATTCTCTCTCAAAATCTGGAACACAGTTCGAACATGTTTCACATGAGAGTCCCAGTCATTAGAAAAAATCAAGATATCATCCAAATAAACAATCAGAAATTTGTCCACAAAATCCCTGAAAATGTCATTCATGAAGGACTGGAAGACGGAAGGAGCATTAGTGAGCCCAAAGGGCATCACTAGGTACTCAAAATGCCCTTCAGGGGTATTGAATGCCGTCTTCCATTCATCCCCGTGCTTAATGCGAATAAGGTTATACGCCCCCCTGAGGTCAAGCTTGGTAAACCAAGTAGCGTTTTTCACCCTGGAAAACAGGTCAGAAATCAAGGGTAACGGGTATTGATATTTCACAGTAATATTGTTCAAGAGACGATAATCAATACACGGCCTTAATGAACCATCTTTTTTGGCCACAAAGAAAAAACCGGCACCTAAGGGTGAAGAGGATGGTCTGATATGACCCTTCTCCAATGATTCCTTGATATAAGACCGCATAGCGTCATGTTCAGGTACAGACAAGTTAAAAAGGCGACCTTTAGGGAATTTACTACCCGGCACTAATTCAATAGCGCAGTCATAGCTCCTATGGGGAGGCAAGGATGCAGATTTACTTTCGCTAAACACATCAGAAAAATCAAACAAAAAGTCAGGAACATCCTGAGCCTGGGGGGAGGCAGAAAAAACAGGAGTGTTGGTATTAACACATTGGCAGCCCCAACTGGTTACAGACACAGATTCCAATCCAAAACAGGATTATGAGACTGAACCAAGGGAAACCCAGCACGATAATGTCATGCAGATTATATAGAACCAAAAATTTGCAGCACTCCTGGTGATCAGGTTCAACCCTCATTATCACCTGAGTAGAAAACTGGGGTTTATTCTCAGCCAAAGGGGTAGAATCGATCCCCAGTAGGGGAATAGACTTCTGTAGGGTATCAAGGGAACCCACAACGTTTAGCAAAATCATAATCCATCAGGTTAATAGCTGCTCCAGAATCAACGAAAGCCTGAGCAGAAAATGAGGACAGAGAGCATATCAGAGTGACAGTTAATAAAAACTTAGTCTGAACACTACCCAAGACAACTGAGCGTGCAAAACGTCTTCCCCGCTTAGGGCAGACTGAAATAGCATGAGAGGCATCACCACAGTAGAAACATAACCCATTGCGCTTTCGAAACTCATGACGCTGTGCCCCAGACACCACTCTATCACACTGCATGGTTTCAGAGCTGGTTCACAAGGCAACACCATTCCACGCATACTTCTCCGCTCACGCAAACGTCTGTCAATTTGAATCGCTAATGACATAGAATCATTGAGACCAGAGGGGACAGGGAATCCCACCATAACATCCTTTACATTATCTGACAGACCCTTCCGGAAAAGGGCCGCCAAAGCGTCGTCATTCCATTTGGTCAGGACTGCCCACCTACGGAATCTCTGACAGTATAACTCAGCGTCATCAAGCCCCTGATTTAATGCCAACAAGGCTTTTTCAGCTTGATCAGTGACATTAGGCTCATCGTACAATAACCCCAAAGCCTGAAAAAACGCATCAACATCACTCAAAACAGGATCCCCAGGTATCAGGGAAAAAGCCCAATCCTGAGGATCGCCGCGCAGGAGAGAGATGATAATTTGAACCTGCTGCGCTGCGTTTCCTGAGGACTTAGATTTTAAGGCAAAAAACAATTTACAATTATTTTTGAAATTCTGAAACTTAGCTCGATCCCCTAAAAACAAATCTGGCATGGGATCCTAGGTTCCACAACAGGCAACCAGCAAGATAGATAGCAATACTCCGAACCTCAGTGGCAAGCTGATCCACACGGCCAGACAACTGTGCAAACTCCATTGAGGAGAAAAGATCCTCCCCAGCACCCAGAGATACAGAGGGAAAAAAATAAAAAAAAATGCAACAAACAGAAAAATATCTCTGACAACTCTGACAACCTTTTTTCTATCACAATATTTTTTCCCTTCTGTGAGACATACAATTTTCTTTGGCCGGTGATACTGTTATGTTTCAGTAGCTGAGGAGTGCAGGTAAAAAAAAGGCAATACACAGAGCAGTTGGAATCTATGGGATTGCAGTACCCTGACTAACCACCACAACTAGAGGCAGCCGTGGAGCGTTCCTACGTTGGTCTAGACGCCTCGTCACAGCTGAGAAACTAACTACACCTAAAGATAGAAATGAGGAAAGCTATTGCCCGGAGCAGAACCCCAAAGATAATAGAAAGCCCCAAAATGTAATGGCGGTTAGACAAGAGAAATACTGACACAGAAGAAATAGATGAGCAAACGCTGGGGCCCAAACTATCAAAATGAAAGGATCAGGAAGGGACTATTGCATCCCAGAAAACCCTGAAAACACCAACTTACAATTTCAAAACACCTGAGATCACACGACCTCACACTATGTCATGGGTGTATCGCCACGAGGATCGTCGCGATTACACACTCTGACTTCTCACAGCTGAGTTGCTGTTTCTTTGTGTTTGGTAATGAGGGAGTTAATTTTACCTAGCTCTTTGCTAAGACTAGGTCCAGCCTCGCCCGGCTGCTTTTGATTATGTTCTAATTAGATTCCTTCATATACCTGCCAGTCTGCTTGTTAGATGCCGGTGAAAGCATTCATGTAGTCTAGCAGACTGGATGGTTCTGAGAATACTTAAGCTAAGAGCTCCTTAGTTGTTTTTACTCTTATAGCTTATAGTTTATCTCTGAGACCTTAGGTGTTCCTACTGTGTGTGAGTGTTGTATGTAAGACTTTATTTACTTTATTTCTTGTCTTTCTTGTATGTCTTTGTTCATTAACCGTTACCTGTTCATTCCCTTTGGTGGTAATCAGGGTCCTTCTTAGGACTAGATTACAGTTGGCAGGGATTGATAGGAGACAGGGTTTACGCTGGTGGCCTGGACCTCTGTACCTTTAACAGTACCTCCAGGTAGAGGGATTAGTTAGGACCCCAGTTTAGGGTCAGCATAGACCCCGGTCACCCTCTAGCCGGAGACAGCGTATAACGGATTCCGTATTGACCCACTGGACATTCTGTCAGGTAATTCTATGTTATCATATATCTATGCGCATGTTATATAGTATGTTGCCCTTTTGATATAGATTACTGTACAAAATCAATATATATATATATATTTTGCTATACAGCGTGACATTTTCACCGGCCCTACTAAAGATTCTCCCCAGCTGTCATGGATCCAGTAGCCCAGCTGGCCCGGCAGTTGCAGGGGTTGTCCATGGAGTTGGCAGACATTAAGTCCAAGGTTTTGTCCCCCCGGAGCAAACCAGATCTGAACTAAGGTTGCTCTCCGGACAGGTTCACTGGTGGGCGGGACAAATTTTTTACTTTCCGGGAGGCATGTAAATTGTACTTTCGGCTGCGGCCTCGGTCATCTGGGAGTGAAGAGCAGAGGGTGGGAATTGTTATCTCGCTCTTACAAGGGGACCCTCAATCTTGGGCGTTCTCTATTCCTCCAGGCTCCCCAGATCTCCAGTCAGTGGATCGATTTTTTACTGCCCTGGGTCTGGTATATGATGATCCGGATCGAGTTTCCCTTGCTGAAACAAAGTTACGTAAAATACGGCAAGGAAATCGTCCAGCGGAGGAATATTCTTCTGAGTTCCGTAGATGGGCAACAGATACTCAGTGGAATGACCCAGCTCTTAGGAGCCAGTTTTGTCAAGGGTTGTCTGACAAATTAAAAGATGTGTTGGCTCAGTATGATTCTCCTCCATCACTGGAGGCTGCTATGGCCCTCGCTATTCGCATTGATAGACGAATTCGGGGAAGACGCGAGGTAACTCCGCCTCCCGTGATGACTCCACCTACTACTAAAGTCCCTTATACTGAGGTTCCCCTGGTCTGTTCTGAGGAACCCATGCAGTTGGGAGGGACATCTTTTTGTAGGAGGGAATCGGCGGTGCACCGCAAGACTAGAAGGTGTTTCTTTTGCGGGAGAGAGGGACATTTTGTTGGGGGGTGTCCATCCCGGGCCTCTTTGAGCAAAGGAGTTAACCTGGGAGTGTGTATTTCGTCCCCAAATCCCTCTCAGTTTCTCGTGCCTGCGGAGGTGGTGATTGGTACTAGAACTGAGAGGATTTCTGTTTTTCTTGATAGTGGGTCCGGGGCTAATCTGGTGGACGCTCGGTTTGCCCAGGTGCATGGTATGCAACTGAGTGTATTGGCCAAACCGGTCCCTATAGTATCTATTGATTCTAGACCTCTCGGTCAAGGTAGCTTGGTACAAGCTGTTCATAACATAGATCTTCGAGTAGGGGCAATACATAAAGAGCAATTGTCTTGTTATGTGTTGGAGGGTCTACCCACTCCTATTGTGTTGGGACTTCCTTGGTTGGCTAAACATAACCCAGTGATTGATTGGCAATCCGGAAAGATAAGCCAGTGGGGTGAATTTTGCAGGAATAACTGCATGAGCACGGTCATCGGTGCGGTTGTGCCTAGGACTTTGTCTCCTTTTCTGGAGGACTTTGGGGAGATGTTCTCAGAGGAGGGGTGTAAAGAGTTACCTCCTCATCGCGCATATGACTGCTCAATAAAGTTGCTTCCTGATGCCTTATCTCGTACTTTCCCAGGGGCCGGGAAGACGGATGATCCGGTTCCTATTCCTCAGGAGGGAGTTGTAGTGTCAGCTGTATGCTCTGAGCTTGAGGGGGAAGTATTGGGGGCTCAGGGGGACGCCCCTGGGGGACTTCCAGGGAGACTGATAGTTCCAGATTGGTTAAGACTGAAGGTTACGGGGAACCGTTACAAACGGATGGCTGATAGGGGAGAGTTTCTGGTCTAGATCTGAAGGTGAACGATCTGGTTTGGTTGTCTACCAGGAATATAAAACTTAAAGTTTCCTCCTGGAGGTTGGGTCCCAGATTCATCGGGCCGTACAGGATCAGTTCCATAATTAATCCTGTGGCATTTCGTCTGGACCTCCCTCCTACGTTTAAAATTCATAATGTGTTTCACAAGTCATTACTTAAAAAGTATGTGGCACCAGTCATACCGTCACCTCTACCTCCTCCTTCAGTGGTGGTCAATGATAACGTGGAATTTCATGGGTCGAAAATCATTGACTCACGTCTCAGTCGCCGATCCCTTCAGTACTTGGTTCATTGGAGGGGGTATGGTCCTGCGGAGAGGACGTGGGTCCCTGCGTCTGATGTTAACGCAGATCGATTGGTTCGGACCTTTCACACAACTCACCCGGGCAGACCTGGCCCTGAGGGTCCGGAGTCCCCTCGTAGAGGGGGGGGTACTGTCATGGGTGTATCGCCACGAGGATCGTCGCGATTACACACTCTGACTTCTCACAGCTGAGTTGCTGTTTCTTTGTGTTTGGTAATGAGGGAGTTAATTTTACCTAGCTCTTTGCTAAGACTAGGTCCAGCCTCGCCCGGCTGCTTTTGATTATGTTCTAATTAGATTCCTTCATATACCTGCCAGTCTGCTTGTTAGATGCCGGTGAAAGCATTCATGTAGTCTAGCAGACTGGATCGGTTCTGAGAATACTTAAGCTAAGAGCTCCTTAGTTGTTTTTACTCTTATAGCTTATAGTTTATCTCTGAGACCTTAGGTGTTCCTACTGTGTGTGAGTGTTGTATGTAAGACTTTATTTACTTTATTTCTTGTCTTTCTGTTCATTAACCGTTACCTGTTCATTCCCTTTGGTGGTAATCAGGGTCCTTCTTAGAACTAGATTACAGTTGGCAGGGATTGATAGGAGACAGGGTTTACGCTGGTGGCCTGGACCTCTGTACCTTTAACAGTACCTCCAGGTAGAGGGATTAGTTAGGACCCCAGTTTAGGGTCAGCATAGACCCCGGTCACCCTC
The DNA here is from genome assembly GCA_033576555.1 of Oophaga sylvatica. NCBI lineage: Eukaryota > Metazoa > Chordata > Amphibia > Anura > Dendrobatidae > Oophaga > Oophaga sylvatica. The sequence goes on from JARQOD010000001.1 coordinate 724,064,407, forward strand.
TAGCCGGAGACAGCGTATAACGGATTCCGTATTGACCCACTGGACATTCTGTCAGGTAATTCTATGTTATCATATATCTATGCGCATGTTATATAGTATGTTGCCCTTTTGATATAGATTACTGTCATCACATACATATATATATATATATATATATATCTGCTATACAGCGTGACACTAAATTAGCTCTCTGGTGTAACAAAATCAAAACAGCAGCCACTGAAAAAACTGGAAAAAGCAAAAGAACAAAACTCAGTGGCTGAACTAAACTGAGAAGGCAGAAGCCCCCGGAGGGGACCCAAAAGGCCCCCAAAGAAGTGCAAGACAAAATGCAAAAATATAGCAATAACACAAAAGAAGAAAAAATCTTATCTGGTAGCAGGAGATGCAGACACGACACAGCAGGCTACAAGGGAAACTGGAATGAAGGATTCAGACAAGAACAATTGATCACCGGCAACCCTGATGGGAAAATGACTCCCTTATATAAGACCAGTCAGTAACACCTGATTTCCAGTCCTCACAATCTTCACTAGTACCGCTTGTAACCACCAGAGGGAGCCTCTGCTCAGAACTCATCTCAAACCCATTCACAACACTCTGTGGTGTATTGCTACTTTGGCTATTTTTGCTATTTCTCCTCACCTACCGAAACATAACAGGCGTGCCTGAGGACGCCTGGTGAGAGCTAACCGCGCCCAGCAGGAGGGCATGACCGGCAGAAGCTGGGTGGAGGAGAGACATCCGGGGAAGAAGAAAGGGAAAAATGCGCGTGCTCAGAGAAAAATGGCGCAAAATTTAAAGACGGCGACTGCTGGCTGAGTCCTAGGAGGAGGGTAGGATTGTCCATTGCCTTAGAAATGGAGGCGCACTGCTGCAGGGGGGAGGGAGGGCCATACTCACCTGCTATTATGTTCAGCTCCTCTTCAGAGATGGGATGAGGTGATGTGAGGATCGCATCAGGAACCCTCGGACGATAGAGGGTCCTGGAAGTGAAGATACCCCTTCCCGCACAGTCTCCGGACGGTGCAGAAGACGGCATCAACCCCTAATGTAAGGGGAGAGGTCACCACCCGTGACCACAGTCTTCCTCTCAGCCGTCTCCAAGGAGAGGGATGAGGAGGGGAAAGGCAAGGACTGGCCACCGAGAGTCACCCTGAAACACCCGTAAGGGTGACAGGGGACTAAATCCTGCCTGCGGGTCCGAGAGTGGGCGATGTGGGTTACACCACACTGCTCTCTCGGTCGCATAATGTGGGAAAACAGGGTGAGAATTGCACCCTGTGATGAATCTGGAAAACAAAAGGGAAAAGATTAAAAA
>JARQOD010000001.1:724065827-724094971 GCA_033576555.1 Oophaga sylvatica
TAAAAAACGGTGCTCGAAAATAGTCCCAAATAAAAACGTCAATCGTCCCGCAAAAAATAAGACCTCACATGACTCTGTGGGCCAAAATATGCAAAAATTATAGCTCTCAAAATGTGATGATGCAAAAACTATTTTTGCAATAAAAAGCGTCTTTTAGCGTGACAGCTGCCAATCATAAAAACCCGCTATAAATAGTAAATCAAACCCCCCTTTATCACCCCTTAGTAAAGGAAAAATAATAAAATTAAAAAAAGTATTTATTTCCATTTTCCCATTAGGGTTAGGGTTAGGGTGCGGCTAAAGTTAGGGTTAGGGTTGGCGCTAAAGTTAGGATTAGGGTTAGGGTTGGGATTAGGGGTGTGTTAGGGTTAGGTTTGTGGTTGGGGTTTGGGGACTAGGGTTAGGGGTGTGTTGGGTTAGAGTTGGAGTTAGAATTGGGGGGTTTTCGCTGTTTAGGCACATCAGGGGCTCTCCAAATGTGACATGGCGTCTGATCTCAATTCCAGCCAATTCTGCGTTGAAAAGTCAAACGGTGCTCCTTCACTTCTCAGCTCTGCCATGCGTCCAAACAGTAGTTTATCCCCACATATGGGGTATCAGCGTACTCTGGACCCCAAGAGTTATTGTGCAATTTGTCCTATTTCTTCTGCTACCCTTGGGAAAATAAAAAACTGGGGGCGAAAATATCATTTTTGTACAAAAAAATATTTTTTTGTTTTTATGGCTGTACATTATAAACTTCTGTGAAGCCTTGGGGCTTCATAGCGCTCACCACACATCTAGATAAGTTCCTTGTGGGGTCTATTTTCCAAAATGGGGTCACTTGTTGGGGATTTCCACTGTTTAGGCGCATCAGGGGCTCTCCAAATGCGACATGACGCCCCAGACCATTCCATCAAAGTCTGCAATCCAAAACGTCACTACTTCCCTTCCGAGTCCCAACGTGTACCCATACAGTAGTTTTCTCCCACATATTGGATATCAGCGTACTCAGGACAAATTGGACAACATCTTTTGGGGTCCAATTTCTCCTGTTACCCTTGTAAAAATAAAATATTGGGGCAAAAAAATCATTTTTACAAAAAAAAAAAGGATTTTTTATTTTTACGGCTGTGCGTTATAAACTTCTGTGAAGCACTTCGGGGTTCAAAGTGCTCACCACACATCTAGACAAGTTCCTTGTGGGGTCTATTTTCCAAAATGGGGTCACTTGTGGGGGGTTTCCACTGTTTAGGCGCATCAGGGGCTCTCCAAATGCGACATGACGCCCCCAGACCATTCCATCAAAGTCTGCAATCCAAAACGTCACTACTTCCCTTCCGAGCCCTGACGTGCGCCCATACAGTAGTTTTCTCCCACATATTGGGTATCAGCGTACTCAGGACAAATTGGACAACAACTTTTGGGGTCCAATTTCTCCTGTTACCCTTGTGAAAATAAAATATTGGGGGCAAAAAAAATCGTTTTTGTAAAAAAAAAAGATTTTTTATTTTTACGGCTGTACCTTAGAAACTTCTGTGAAGCACTTCGGGGTTCAAAGTGCTCACCACACATCTAGATAAGTTCCTTGTGGGGTCTATTTGCCAAAATGGGGTCACTTGTGGGGGGTTTCCACTGTATAGGTGCATCAGGGGCTCTCCAAATGTGACATGACGCCCCCAGACCATTCCATCAAAGTCTGCAATCCAAAACGTCACTACTTCCCTTCCGAGCCCTGACGTGCGCCCATACAGTAGTTTTCTCCCACATATTGGGTATCAGCGTACTCAGGACAAATTGGACAACAACTTTTGGGTTCCAATTTCTTCTGTTACCCTTGTGAAAATAAAATATTGGGGACGAAAAAATCATTTTTGTAAAAAAAAAAAAGATTTTTTATTTTACGGCTGTACGTTATAAACTTTAGTGAAACACCTGGGGGTTAAAAGTTCTCACCACACATCTAGATAAGTTCCTTGAGGGGTCTAGTTTCCAAAATGGCGTCATTTATGGGGGTTTCCACTGTTTAGGCAGATCAGGAGCTCTCCAAACACGACATGGCGTCCAGCCAATTCTGCTTTGAAAAAGTCAGACGGCGCTCCTTCCCTTCCAAACTCTGCCATGCACCCAAACAGTGGTTTACCCCCACATATGGGGTATCAGCGCACTCAGGACAAATTGCACAATAACTTTTGGAGTCTTGTTACCCTTGGAAAAATAAAAATTGGGGTGAAAAGATCATTTTTGTGGAAAAAATATGATTTTTAAATTTTACGGCTCTACGTTATAAACTTGTGTGAAGCACTTGGGGGTTCAAATTGCTCACCAAAGATCTAGAAAAGTTCCTTAGGGGGTCTAGTTTCCAAAATGGGGTCATTTGTGGGGGGTTTCCACTGTTTAGGCACATCAGGGGCTCTCCAAATGCAACATGGCATCCAATCTCAATTCCAGCAATTTTGGTTGGAAAAAGTCAAATGGTGCTCCTTCCATTCCGAGCTCTGCCGTGCGCCCAAACAGTGGTTCCCACCCACATATGGGGTATCAGCGTACTCAGGACAAATTGTACAACAACTTATGTGGTCCAATTTCTCCTGTTACCCTTGAGAAAATAAAAAATTAGTGACTGAAAGATAATTTTTGTGGGAAAAAAATAGGATTTTTTATTTTCATGCCCGGGCATTATAAACTTGTGTGAAGCACTTGGGGGTTCAAAGTGCTCACCAAAGATCTAGATAAGTTCCTTAGGGGGTATAGTTTCCAAAATGGGGTCACTTGTGGGGGGTTTCCACTGTTTAGGCTCATCTGGGGCACTGCAAACGGAACATGACCCCATCAACGTCTGCATTCCAAAACGTTACTACTTCCTTTCCAAGCCCTGCCGTGCACCCAAACAGTTCCCCCCCCCCACATATGGGGTATCAGCGTACTCAGGACAAATTGGACAACAACTTTTGGGGTCCAATTTCCTTGGGAAAATTCAAAAATTTGGGACTAAAAAATCATTTTTGTGGAAAATTGTTTTTTTTTTTTTTCACACCCAGGCATTATAAGCTTTTGTGAAACACTTGGGAGTTCAAAGTGCTCACAACAGATCTAGATAAGTACCTTAGGGGGTCTAGTTTCCAAAATGGTGTCACTTGTGGGGGTTTCCACTGTTTAGGCGCATCAGGGGCTCTCCAAACACGACATGGCGTCCAATCTCAATTCCAGCCAATTTTAGTTTGAAAAAGTCAAACGGCGCTCCTTCCCTTACGAGCTCTGCCGTGTGCCCAAACAGTGGTTTTCCCCCACATATTGGGTATTGGCGTACTCAGGAGAAATTGCATAACAACCTTATTTGTCCATTTTCTCCTTTTACCCTTGTGAAAATAAAAAAAAAGTTTGTAAAAGATCATTTTTGTGGCTAAAAAGTTAAATATTCATTTTTTCCTTCCACGTTGCTTTAGTTCCTGTGAAGCACCTGAAGGGTTAATAATCTTCTTGAATGTGGTTTTGAGTACCTTGAGGGGTGCAGTTTTTAGAATGGTGTCACTTTTGGGTATTTTCTGCCATATAGACCCCTCAAAGTGACTTCAAATGAGAGGTGGTCCCTAAAAAAAATGGCTTTGTAAATTTTGTTGTAAAAATGAGAAATCGCTGGTCAACTTTTAACCCTTATAACTTCCTAACAAAAAAAAATTTTGGTTCCAAAATTGTGCTGATGTAAAGTAGACATGTGGGAAATGTTATTTCTTAACTATTTTATGTGACATATTTCTCTGTTTTAAGGGAATAAAAATTCAAAGTTTGAAAATTGCAAAATTTTAAAAATTTTCGCCATATTTGCATTTTTTTCAAAAATAAACGCAAGTTATATCGAAGAAATTTTACTTCTAACGTGAAGTACAATATGTCACGAGAAAACAATCTCAGAATCGCGAAGATCCGTTGAAGCGTTCCAGAGTTATAACCTCATAAAGAGACAGTGGTCAGAATTGTAAAAATTGGCCCGGTCATTAACGTGCAAACCACCCTTGGGGGTGAAGGGGTTAAAAAAAAAAAAAAATTTTTTTTGAATTTCCCGCCGCGTCACTGCTGTGAACGGCGCGGCGGGGGTTTTTTGAATTTCCCGCCGCGCGTCACTGTTATGGACGGCGCGGCGGGCTGTTTTGAATTTCCCGCCGCGCGTCACGGCTATGGACGGCGCGGCGGGCGGTTTTGAATTTCCCGCCGCGCGTCACGCTATGGACGGCGCGGCGGGTTTTTGAAAATTCAGTCGTGCGCCGCTGTTGCAGCAGCGCGGCTGGGGTCGGGGGAGATCTCGCTCGGGGGGCGATGCAGCGGGGGATTATACTTACCTCCATCGGTCCGTGCGAGCGGGGGAAAAAAGGGGGCGGAGTCTCCACCACCGGAACCGGAAGTGAGACGCCGGCCGGCGTTTTTGAAAATTTTGGCGGCTGCATCATCGGACGGCGCCTGCTGTGGGGACGGCGGGGAGGTGCAGGGGGGCCGTGGGGCGGGGAGTAGGAGGGGGTGGACCCCTGGCCAGACCTGCTGATCCGGATATCCGGGGGAGGATATAAGGAGCCTAGGAAAGAGGTAAAGCGCTTCTGCCCCATTTTTTTACGATGGACACTGCAGAGGCTCCCTCGGTGCAACAGGAGAGCCAGCAGCAGCAGACAGAGCGCTCCTCTTCAATGGCCAGGAGCACCAGCCGCAGAAGTTCCGCAGCTGGGAAAAAGGCCCCTCCCCGTGATCCGGTACCTACTGCTGTACATTCTGGGTAAGAGATCGTCAGATTTAGAATACCCAGTAATACAGTTTTTTCCCCATTTTGTCTGTTACTAGGGGAAGAAGTGTTCGGTGAAAAGCAAGCACAGGGAATGTGCCTTTTGCGCTTGCCCTCTGCCTGACGCTTGCCCTAAGAGGTTGTGCCAGCCGTGCATGCAACAGACGGTAGGGCATTTTTAAGGGGTAGGGCAGGGGCATGGGATGACATAGTAAACCCCCCCCTATGCCCCTTCCCTTTTTAGATAGCGGAGGAGACTCCAGATTTCACCGAAAGCCTGAAGGAGATAATAAGAGCAGAGTTGAAAGCGTCCTCAAGACACGGAGAATTTTCCAGGCGTAGAAATGTACCAGTTTTATCTGATTCAGAGTCGCCTGCCGCCCATGATAGGGGTGAAGTTGTGTCAGGACCCTCCTCGCCTTCCTCTTCGGCTTCCTCCTCGTCTTCTACGGAAGACGCTACCCGTTTTTGTTTTCCCTTGGACCAGATGGACAAATTTGTCAAATCAGTTAGGTCCACCATGGGGTAGTAGAGGCGAAACCAGAGCCCTCAGTACAGGATCTGATGTTTGGTGGTCTAGATCCAAAAAAACGGAGATCCTTTCCACTAAACAGTAGCATCCAAGGCCTTATAGACAGAGAGTGGAAGAAGCCTGAAAAAAGAGGCTCCTTACCCCAAGCGTTTAAACGGAGATATCCCTTTGAAGATCCCTGACGGGTAAATGGGATAAGGCCCGAAGCTGGATGCAGCAGTGGCGAAGGCTTCTAAAAAATCCTCCATCCCATTTGATGATATGGGGTCTTTGAAAGATCCACTAGACAGGAAGGCAGATTCCTTCTTGAAAGGCACATGGGAGATGTCGGCAGGTGCCCTGAGGCCGGCAGTTGCAGCCACTTGCGCAGCCAGGTCATTGATGGTCTGGCTAGAACAGTTAGCTTCCCAGTTAACAGATGGAACCTCCAGGGGGACAATTCGGAAGACCTTGCCAATAATTCAGAATGCGGCGGCTTTCCTGGCTGATTCCTCAGCGGACTCAGTAAGAATGGCTGCCAGAGCGGCAGGGCTGTCTAATGCAGCACGAAGGGCATTATGGCTGAAATGTTGGCCGGGCGATATTCAAGCCAGATCTCGCCTCTGTTCCATTCCGTGTGACGGCGAATATCTTTTTGGCCCGGTCCTGGACGAACTTTTAGAAAAGGCAGGGGACGACAAGAAAAAGTTTCCCAGTCTATCAACCCCTTCCTATAAAAGACCTTTCAGCAGAAGGAGGTTCAGCTACCGAAGGTCGTCCAGGGAACGAGCCAAATGGGATGAAAAGAGGCGAAGAGGTACAGGGTTTATGTTTAGAGGTCCACCTAGGGAAACAAAAAAACCCTCGCAATGACTAGCGATGCCGGTAGGAGGCAGATTGAAGGCCTTCTACCCGGCCTGGTCGGAAATCTCAAACAGTAGCTGGATCCTTAACATCATAGCTACAGGGCTGCGGTTAGAATTCTCCTCGGTACCTTGGGATAACTTTAAAATTACCCCACTCAGGTCATCGCCATCGGAGCAGGCCGCTCTAGAGTTGGAGGTTCAGGAGCTTTGCGCTAAGAATGTCTTAGTGGAGGTGCCAGAAGCAGAGCGGGGTAAGGGGTTTTACTCCCTCTGTTTTTGATCCATAAACTGGATGGGTCTTTTAGAACAATTATTAATTTGAAAGCCCTCAATAAATTCCTGATTATTCACCCATTTAAAATGGAAACGGTCAGCTCAGCAATAAAGCTTCTGTTTGAAAATTGCTTTATGGTGGTGTTAGATCTGAAAGACGCTTATTACCACATACCGATCCATATGGAGCATCAGCGTTTCCTCAGAGTAGCAATCCAGATGGGGGAATCACTGCGACATTTTCAATTTAGCGCCCTTCCCTTTGGCTTGGCGGTTGCCCACGAGTATTCACTAAGGTTATGTCGGAGGTCATGGCCCACTTACGTGAATCAATATGCTTATAGTCCCCTACCTTGACGACTTTCTTATTATAGGAAAGACGGCAGAGCATTGCCTAGAGCAACTGAAAAGAGCGATTTCTACCTTAGAGCGGCTGGGATGGCTAATAAATACCAAAAAGTCTCGTTTGAATCCGATGAGGGTTCAGCAATTTCTAGGGCTAATTCTGGATTCACAAAATCAGAACTGTAGTTTACCGTCAGACAAGTTAATTCGTTTACGGTACCAGGTCCTAAACGCTTCCAGTAACCCCTCCATGTCGCTTAGGAAGGCTATGTCTCTTTTGGGCTCCCTCTCGTCCTGCATTCCCGCGGTTCGGTGGGCCCAATTTCACACAAGGGCACTGCAAGCTGAGGTCTTGCTGTATCAAAATTTGCTAGGTGGTTACCTGGAAGGCCAGCTATCCTTGTCCCAGGCTGCTATAAGATCCCTGGATTGGTGGAAGAATGAGACAAACCTGTCTAAGGGGGTTCCCTGGGAATATGACATATCCCGAATAGTCACAACAGATGCTAGCCCCTCTGGGTGGGGGGCTCATATGGGGGACGTTATGGTTCAGGGCTCATGGGAGCAGGATCAAATTCAAATGTCTTCTAATATGAAGGAATTAGCAGCGGTAGAGCTAGCGATTAAAAAACTCCTTGTCTATCTACAGGGTCACCACGTTCGAGTGCTCTCCGACAATCGGGTCACAGTCGCATACATCAACCACCAGGGTGGTACTCGTTCCGGTCCTCTCATGGAAGTGGCAAGGCGCCTACTTCAGATAGCAGAACGACACTTTCTTTCTCTAACGGCTCTACATATAAGGGGAGAAGAAAATACCAAGGCGGACTTCTTAAGCCGCAATCTCCTGAGCCAAGGAGAGTGGTCATTAAAGACTTCCATCTTCGACCTAATTGTGCGGAAATGGGGTCTACCGGAAGTAGATCTCTTTGCTACCAAAAGCAACAGGAAAGTGAGACAGTTCTGCTCTCTGAATCCCAAAGAACGCCCTCTGGCAGTGGACGCTCTTCTATTACAGTGGGATTTCAATCTAGCCTACGCCTTCCTCCCCTGTCCTTACTCCCCCTAGTATTGAGGAAGGTCAGGAAGGACAGGGCAAGGATAATATTAATCGCTCCTTTTTGGCCCAGGAGGGCATGGTTTTCATGTCTCAGAAACATGTCGATAGCCGACCCGTGGGTCCTGCCGGACATTCCCGATCTGTTCTCCCAGGGTCCAGTCTACCATCCTCGAGTAACGGGCCTCCACCTGACGGCGTGGATTTTGAACGGTCGCTGCTGACAGATAAGGGGTTTTCTGCTAATGTAATTAATACTCTCCTTAAAAGCAGAAAAGAGGTTGCAACTAGGATCTACGCTAGGATTTGGAAGAAATTTCTTCAGAGCTCGGCGGTTGTAGCAGGGGACACAACACCGATAACCCAGATTCTAGAATTCCTACAAAAGGGTCTGGACTTAGGTCTCTCCACAAGCACCCTTAAGGTGCAAGTTTCAGCTTTGGGGGCACTCTTTAGTTGCAACATCGCAAATAATTACTGGGTCAGTAGATTCATTAAAGCTGCGGGTAGGTCGAGACCCATAGTGAAGGTGAGAATCATGCCATGGGACTTAAATCTTGTTCTCACTGCTTTAACAGAGCCCCCTTTTGAACCTATATCAGCAGCGTCAATAAAAATTCTTTCCCTTAAGACCGCTTTCCTGGTAGCATTAACCTCGGCTAGGAGGGTAAGTGACATCCAGGCATTATCTAGACTATCTCCTTACACTCAGGTCCTGAATGACAGGATAATACTTAGACCGGATCCGGCATACCTACCTAAGGTGTCTTCCGCTTTCCACAGAACACAGGAAATTATTCTCCCTTCGTTCATCCCTAATCCATCTAATCAAAAAGAGATGAAACTTCATACTTTAGATGTTAGAAGATGTCTGCTGCAATATTTGGCAGTCACTGATCCCTGGAAACGGGACAATGCATTGTTTGTCTCTTTTCAAGGAATTAACAAAGGCCGTAGATTAACAAAGAGCTCATTGGCCAGATGGATTAGGGAAGCAATTTCTCTGGCATACACCTCGAGGGGCAAGCAGCCACCTGAGAGGCTAAGGGCGCATTCCACTCGAGCTGTGGCGACTTCATGGGCAGAAAGGGCAGAAGTCTCGATTGACCAGATATGTAAGGCAGCTACGTGGTCTTCTCCACACACGTTTTACACTCATTATAGATTAGATTTGGGTGCTTCCTCAGACCTTTCTTTCGGACTAAGGGTGCTGCAGGCAGTAGTCCCTCCCTAAGTAGTTATTACTCTCTGTAATTCTCTCTGTAGTGCTGTCATGGACGTTCGAATAAAGTCTAAGTTACTTACCGTTAACGGTATTTTTCGAAGTCCATGACAGCACCCTTACATTCCCACCCAGGTTTTATGTGCACTTCTTCCGCTTATGTAGTCCACATGTAATAAACAATTGATTAATGTTACTGTGTGATGCATGAAATTTTTTTGCTGTATACCATTTAACCTTGATGTCCTCTTATGCTCTGTAATCCAACTGATGTGTGGGAGAGGTGCCGCCCTTTTATATCTGTAGGTTTCCTGTTCCTAAGGGGCGGATCCCCTCTCTCTGTAGTGCTGTCATGGACTTCGAAAAATACCGTTAACGGTAAGTAACTTAGACTTTCAGCACTGGGGGCCCTTTTCAGCTGCAACATCGCCAGTAATTATTGGATTAGTAGGTTCATTAAAGCAGCGAGTAGGTCCAGGCCCATAGTGAGGGAAAGGGTCATACCGTGGGATTTAAACCTAGTTCTCACGTCCATGACAGAGTCCCCGTTTGAGCCCATCTCCTCGGACTCAATAAAATTTTTTCCCTGAAAGTAGCCTTCCTGGTGGCATTAACATCGGCACGAAGAGTAAGTGACATCCATGCATTCTCTAGGCTTCCTCCTTACACTTAAATCCAGGACGATAGAGTAATACTTAGGCTCGATCCAGTATACCTACCCAAAGTATCTTCCAGTTTCCACAGGACGCAAGAAATAGTTCTTCCATCCTTCATCCCTAATCCAACAAATCAGAAGGAAATAAAACTCCACACCTTAGACGTTAGAAGACGTCTCCTAGAGTACTTAGCAGTTACTGACCCCTGGAAAAGGGACAATGCCTAGTTTGTATCCTTTCAGGGCATCAGGAAGGGATATAGAGTAACAAGAAGCACACTGGCTAGATGGATTAGGGAGGCTATTTCACACCTCGAAGGGCAGGCCGGAGACTGAGGGCGCATTCCACCCGAGCCATGGCGACCTCATGGGTGGAGAGGTCGGAAGTCTCCATTGACCAGATATGTAAGGCGGTCACGTGGTCTTCTCCGCACACGTTTTACAAACATTAAATCATTATAGATTAGACTTGGGTGCTTCCTCAGACCTCTCCTTTGGGGTAAGGGTGCTGCAGGCTGTAGTCCCTCCGTAAGTAGTTATTACTCTCTGTAATTCTCTCTGTAGTGCTGTCATGGACGTTCGAATAAAGTCTTAGTTACTTACCGTTAACGGTATTTTTCGAAGTCCATGACAGCACCCTTAGATTCCCGCCCATTTTTTCTGTGCACTTCCTCTTATATAATCCACATGTAATAAATAATTAAATGATAATACTATATGATGCATAATTTTTTTGTGTGCCATTAACCTTGGTAGTCCTCTTATGCTCTGTAATCCAACTGATGCGTGGGAGAGGTGCCGTCCTTTTGTATCTGTAGGTTTCCTGTTCCTAAAGGGCGAATCCCCTCTCTCCGTGGTGCTGTCATGGACTTCGAAAAATACCGTTAACGGTAAGTAACTAAGACTATTCCTCCTAGCAGCTTTCAGAATTCGGTGATCGGGGTGATGCAGGCACAATTTCAGTATCTAATCTGCATAAAGAGCAACAGCTACAACCGCGCCTCCAGCACTGACAGACAGCCGGCCTTAATGCTGAGCTGCTGTCAGTCACTACGGGGGGCGCAGTTACAGCCGTCACGCTCTATACACAGAGCGGTCACTGAAACTGCGCAGGCACCACCCCTATGATTGAATGCCGGGAGAAACTTAAGTACCAACACCGGGCAGGTTGACAACGCTATTAACTTGCATATTAACCCCATATCTGCAGGTTAATAGCGTTTTTTTCACATGAGAGGTTCCCTTTAAGTTGCATACCATATTTTACACTTCGTAATATTGATAAAACAATAAAATATTGGAAAGCGAAAAGGTGGAATATCGGCCAGTGCTAGACTTTGGACTGAATTGAATGCTTGTACTCATTGTGTTTTATTACAGTCCCCCAATATATGGTATATGCCTCTGCTGATGGCATTATCCCAGTTTTTCACTTAGTGATTTGGTGTAAGAAGTAAGCATTAACCCCTTCACCCCCAAGGGTGGTTTGCACGTTAATGACCGGGCCAATTTTTACAATTCTGACCACTGTCTCTTTATGAGGTTATAACTCTGGAACGCTTCAACGGATCTTCGCAATTCTGAGATTGTTTTCTCGTGACATATTGTACTTCACGTTAGTAGTAAAATTTCTTTGATATAACTTGCGTTTATTTTTGAAAAAAATGCAAATATGGCAAAATTTTGAAAATTTTGCACTTTTCAAACTTTTAATTTTTATTCCCTTAAAACAGAGAAATATGTCACACAAAATAGTTAAGAAATAACATTTCCCACATGTCTACTTTACATCAGCACAATTTTGGAATCAACATTTTTTTTCTTAGGAAATTATAAGGGTTAAAAGTTGACCAGCGATTTCTCATTTTTACAACAAAATTTACAAAGCCATTTTTTTTAGGGACCACCTCATATTTGAAGTCACTTTGAGGGGTCTATATAGCAGAAAATACCCAAAAGTGATACTATTCTAAAAACTGCACCCCTCAAGGTACTCAAAACAACATTCAAGAAGTTTATTAACCCTTCAGGTGCTTCACAGGAGCTGAAGCAACGTGGAAGGAAAAAATGAATATTTGTCACGCTGTCTAATGATATGTATACAATGTCAGTAAACTATTAATACAGGAACAACACTCTATACAACAACTAGTATAGCAACATCAGCATGTAAGTATAGAATAGATTTACCTGACACGATATCTGCTGAACTCAGGGTTAATCTTGAGGACTTGATGAGCTGAAACAGGAAAGAGGTGGACCGGGATCTAACCTGACCCTAAACTGGGGTCCTAACTAATCCCTCACCTTGGAGGTACTGATAATGGTTCAGAGGTCCAAGTCACCAACCTAACCCTGTCTCCTATCAGACCCTGAACCCTGTAATCAGTCCTAAGAAGGATCCTGACTACCACCAAAGGGATATGGGCTGATCTTAGCTAAATACACAGATTAGACATATAAGACAGACAGGATAACACTCGCTTGCATACACACTCAAACACCAAAGGAACATAAATGGTCTGGGAAATAAACTCTAACCAAGTTGAGCTTAGAACAACTAAGGAGCTCACAACTAAAGTCTATACAGAATCATTCCTATCTGTGGTCTGCATGAAGGTTTCACTGGCAACTCCCCAAGCAGACAACCAGGAATTTAAAGGAAACCAATCAACAAATAATCAATTGCAGCCGGGAGAAACTGCACCCAGCACCGAGCACAGACAGAATTAACTCCCTAGCTGCCAAACACAAAGAAACAGCAGCTCAGCTGTGAGAAGTCAAAATGTGCAACCGCGACGATCTTCGTGGCAATGCACACATGAACAATATTTAACTTTTTATCCACAAAAATGATCTTTTACAAACTTTTTTATTTTCACAAGGGTAAAAGAAGAAAATGGACAGATAAAGTTGTTGTGCAATTTCTCCTGAGTACGCCAATACCCCATAAGTGGGGGAAAACCACTGTCTGTGCGCACAGCAGAGCTCATAAGGGAAGGAGCGCCGTTTGACTTTTTCAAACTAAAATTGGCTGGAATTGAGATTGGATGCCATGTCGCGTTTTGAGAGCCCCTGATGTGCCTAAACAGTGGAAACCCCCCACAAGTGACACCATTTTGGAAACTAGACCCCCTAAGGAACTTATGTAGATCTGTTGTGAGCACTTTGAACCCCCAAGTGTTTCACAAAAGTTTATAATGCCTGGGTGTGAAAAAAAAAAAAAAAAACAATTTTCCACAAAAATGATTTTTTAGTCCCAAATTTTTGATTTTTTGCAAGGAAATTGGACCCCAAAGTTGTTGTCCAATTTTTCCTGAGTACGCTGATACCCAATATGTGGGGGGGAAACTGTTTGGGCGCACGGAAGGGCTTGGAAAGGAAGTAGTAACGTTTTGGAATGCAGACGTTGATGGGGGTCATGTTACGTTTGCAGTGCCCCAGATGAGCCTAAACAGTAGAAACCCCCCACAAGTGACCACATTTTGGAAACTAGACCCCCTAAGGAACTTATCTAGAGCTTTGGTGAGCACTTTGAACCCCCAAGTGCTTCACACAAGTTTATAATGCCCGGGCATGAAAATAAAAAATCCTATTTTTTTCCCACAAAAATTATTTTTACTCACTAATTTTTTATTTTCTCAAGGGTAACAGGAGAAATTGGACCACAAAAGTTGTTGTCCAATTTGTCCTGAGTACGCTGATACCCGATATGTGGGGGGGAACCAATGTTTGGGCGCACGGCAGAGCTCGGAATGGAAGGAGCACCATGTGACTTTCCAACCAAAATTGGCTGGAATTGAGATTGGACGCCATGTTGCATTTGGAGAGCCCCTGATGTGCCTAAACAGTGGAAACCCCCACAAGTGACCCATTTGGGAAACTAGACCCCTAAGGAACTTATCTAGATCTTTGGTGAGCAATTTGAACCCCCAAGTGCTTCACACAAGTTTATAACGTAGTCGTAAAATTAAAAAAATCATATTTTTTCCACAAAAATGATCTTTTCACCCCAATTTTTATTTTCCCAAGGGTAACAAGACTCCATAAGTTATTGTGCAATTTGTCCTGAGTACGTTGATACCCCATATGTGGGGGTAAACCACTGTTTGGGTGCATGGCAGAGTTTGGAAGGGAAGGAGCGCCGTTTGACTTTTTCAACGCAGAATTGGCTGGATGCCATATCGTGTTTGGAGAGCTCCTGATGTGCCTAAACAGTGGAAACCTCCGACAAATGACACCATTTTGGAAACTAGACCCCTCAAGGAACTTATCTAGATGCGTGGTGAGCACTTTGAACCCCCAAGTGCTTCACAGAAGTTTAGAACGTACAGCCGTAAAATAAAAAATCTTTTTTTTTTTTTTTTACAAAAATGATTTTTTCGTCCCCAATATTTTATTTTCACAAGGGTAACAGGAGAAATTGGACCCCAAAAGTTGTTGTCCAATTTGTCCTGAGTACGCTGATACCCAATATGTGGGAGAAAACTACTGCATGGGTACACGTTGGGGCTCGGAAGGGAAGTAGTGACGTTTTGGATTGCAGACTTTGATGGAATGGTCTGGGGGCGTCATGTCGCATTTGGAGAGCCCCTGATGCACCTAAACAGTGGAAACCCCCCACAAGTGACCCCATTTTGGAAAATAGACCCCACAAGGAACTTATCTAGATGTGTGGTGAACACTTTGAACCCCGAAGCGCTTCACAGAAGTTTATAACGTACAGCCGTAAAAATAAAAAATATATTTTTTACAAAAATTATTTTTTTCGCCCCCAATATTTTATTTTCACAAGGGTAACAGGAGAAATTGGACCCCAAAAGTTGTTGTCCAATTTGTCCTGAGTACGCGGGTACCCAATATGTGGGAGAAAACAACTGTATGGGTACACGTTGGGGCTCGGAAGGGAAGTAGTGACGTTTTGGATTGTAGACTTTGATGGAATGGTCTGGAGGCGTCATGTCGCATTTGGAGAGCCCCTGATGCACCTAAACAGTGGAAACCCCCCACAAGTGACCCCATTTTCGAAAATAGACCCCACAAGAAACTTATCTAGATGTGTGGTGAGCGCTATGAAGCCCCAAGTCCTTCACAGAAGTTTATAACGTACAGCCGTAAAAACAAAAAAAATCTTTTTTTTGTTTTAAAAATTATATTTTTGCCCCCAGTTTTTTTATTTTCCCAAGGGTAACAGAAGAAATAGGACAAATTGCACAATAACTCTTGGGGTCCAGAGTACGCTGATACCCCATATGTGGGGGTAAACTACTGTTTGGGCGCATGGCAGAGCTCAGAAGTGAAGGAGCACGGTTTGACTTTTTCAACGCAGAATTGGCTGGAATTGAGATCAGACGCCATGTCACATTTGGAGAGCCCTTGATGTGCCTAAACAGCGGAAACCCCCCAATTCTAACTCCAACCCTAACCCCAAACACACCCCTAACCCTAGTCCCAACCCTAACCACAAACCTAACCCTAACACACCCCTAACCCTAATCCCAACCATAACCCTAATACTAACTTTAGCGCCAACCCTAACCCTAACTTTAGCCGCAACCCTAACCTTAACCCTAACCCTAATGGGAAAATGGAAATAAATACATTTTTTTAATGTTATTATTTTTCCCTAACTAAGGGGGTGATAAAGGGGGGTTTGATTTACTATTTATAGCGGGTTTTTATGATTGGCAGCTGTCACGCTAAAAGACGCTTTTTATTGCAAAAAATAGTTTTTTGCATTGCCACATTTTGAGAGCTATAATTTTTGCATATTTTGGCCCACAGAGTCATGTGAGGTCTTATTTTTTGTGGGATGAGGTGACGTTTTTATTGGTACCATTTTTGAGCACGTGACATTTTTTGATCGCTTTTTATTTCGATTTTTGGGAGGTTAGAATGAACAAAAATCAGCAATTCATGAATTTCTTTTGGGGGAGGCGTTTATACCGTTCCGCGTGTGGTAAAATTGATAAAGCAGTTTTATTCTTCGGGTCAGTACGATTACGGCGATACCTCATTTATATCCTTTTTTTTATGCTTTGGCGCTTTTATAGAATAAAAACAATTTTATATAAAAAATTATTATTTTTGCATCGCTTTATTCTGCGAGCTATAACTTTTTTATTTTTTCGCTGATGCTGTATAGCGGCTCGTTTTTTGCGGAACAAGAACAAGATGACGTTTTCAGCGGTACCATGATTATTTATATCGGTCTTTTTGATCGCGTGTTATTCAACTTTTTGTTCGGCGGTATGATGATAAAGCACGGATTTTTTGCTTTTTTTTTTTTTTTTAAGGGGTTCACAAAAGGGGTTAACTAGTGGGACAGTTTTATAGGGGGGGTCGTTACGGACGCGGCGATACCAAATATGTGTACTTTTATTGTTTTTTTTTTTTTATTTACAGGAAGAAATGAATTTATTGGGGAATATTTTTTTTTTTTTTTTTTTTTTATTTTGGATTTTTTTTTTACACGTTTATTTTTATTTTTTTTACTTTTTTACATTGTCCCAGGGTGGGACATCACTGTATTTTATCAGATCGATGGTGTGACAGTGTGCACAGCACTCTGTGAGACCAGCGATCTCACAGGCAGCGCTGCATGCTTCTCAGTGCCTGCTCTCAGCAGGCACTGATGAAGCCGCCTCCCTCCAGGACCCCGGCGCCATCTTGGATCCGGGTCCTGGGAGGGAGGAAGCCCTCAGAACAGCGCGATCACATCTCGCTGGTCTGCGGGTCTCAGGGGGGCGCGCAGGGAGCCCCCTCCCTGCGCGATGCTCCCCTGTGCCCCCGGTACACCGCGATCATGTTTGATCGCGGTGTGCCAGGGGTTAATGTGCCTGGCACACAGTCCCGGGTGTCAGCTGTGATAATCAGCTGACACCCAGCGGCGATTAGCTGCGCTCCCCCCGGGAGCGCAGCTATTCGCTATGACGTACTATCCCGTCCATGGTCAGATTGTCACGGGTTTCATGGACGGGATAGTACGTCGGATGTCAGAGAGGGGTTAAAGAGGTTGTTCACTACTTTTTATTAGCTGAATAATGGGCCCCTGGAAGGTCTCATAAAAAAACACATACTCGCCTACAGTACCCCGGCAGCTCCTCTGTACAGCTGCCAGTGTCCCTTCTGGTCTCCTGACTTCATCATTCTTTCTGGTGAACATATGGCAACAAATTTATTAACTAATTACCATAAGACCTGCTTAATTGACAAAACTATATTAAATGGAAACTTAAACGTTGTAGATAAACTGCTCCGTTTATAGCACAGCGGTCATAATACGTTGATATTATTGTAATCAAATGGTAAAAAGAAATGATAATTTACTGTAGTGAAAGAATTTATTATTGGTGGAGAAAGGTTGAATTTGATGGACCTTGGCCTTTGATGCATCAGAGGAGGCTGTGCTTTCCTTTGTTTCCACTAGAGGGAGCAATGGCCTCATTCCAAATGAACCCTTATTTTGTGTGCACAAAATTGAGATCAGAGATGTCTAAAACTAGCTCCTCCCTGATAGGCGACAGAAAACCTCCTACAGTAATAAGGCCTGCCTTTTATGTGGAGACCTGCCTCAAGCTGATCACCACAGAGGAACCTGACGTCCAAAGATTATATATTTACCAGGATACAGAGTGCAAGTAGGTCCTCAAAGCTGATCCTAAACAATCTACTGATTGCCCTCTGCTTATTGTCTGCCATAGAGGCTTAACTTGCAGCTCCTGAGCCCCTGAAAACCGTCCCACACCTTCCAACATCGGTTATATGTAACCCTGATGGCTGGTTATGGCTGTCCCCCTCAGGCACTGGGTGAATGCTACCTCTGCACTCTACGGCCAGGCTCCTGGCTCTTCCAGATGGGCCAGGGTTAGAATACGTCGCTGCAGATTTAAAGCATGACCTTCTGCAATAAGGTATAAATGCTACTCATGGGCAATGAAGTACTATCTAATGACCACTAATATTCAGGTTGGTCTGTTCTTCATTTGCTCGAAAGTTGAATTCATTCTTTTGTCCCTGTTATCAGCCATTTTAGACTGTATGGAGGCGGAGTGTAGTATTCTTTAATTGAGTGAGGGTCCCTATACACATTAGGGCTCATTCAGACATCAGTTTTTCTTGTAAAAGTTGAATTTGTGGTTTTCACGGATAGAACTTATACCTATCAAAGTTTATGGGGTAGTTCACGTCTGTATTTTTGTTAACCGAGTGATCCACACAAAAACATGGAGACATGTCCGATCTTGAGTCAATTCTCAAATCAAAATTGCCAATGCAAGTCTATGAGTTCCATGAAAGAATAAAAAATCGTCCCTCACTCAGATGCTATTCATTTTGAATGGAGCCTTAGAATAAAGTCAGTCGAACCCATCTATATCAGTAGGATTGGTGGACGGTCTAAGGGTGGGTTTCCACGGTCAGGAAACGCTGCGTGTTTGGCGCTGTGCGCTGGCGCAGCGCCAAACACGCAGCGTCCAGATGTTACAGCACAGTGGAGGGGATTTCAAGAAATCCCGTCTCCACTATGCGTAACAACACGCAGGCGGAAGACCTGCGTATCCGGACATGCTGCGCGTCTTTTCAGACCGCAGCATGTCCTAGCGTATTGCGGCGACACTGCGTCGCCGCAACGGAATTTAGCACAGGGCTATGTAGCCCTGCGTTCTTTCCGGAGGTGTCCTGAACACCTCCGGAAAGAACGCGTGTCAGAAAGGGGGCGGGACTTAGACGGAGCGGAATTTCCGCTCCGTCAAATGCGCTGTGTTTCCTGACGGTGGAAACACAGCCTAATGTGCGTGTGGGCCTCCTGACTCGGGTAGTTTGAATTTTAGCATCTGACATTTTTGCTCTTCCGTTAACAAACCACCGCCAGAGGCTTTTTCTGCTCTTTGCTTTGAAACACACAAATGCTCCACCGAACCAAACATTCATATACAGTGGGGAAAAATATGCATTTGATACACTTCTGATTTTGCAAGTTTTCCCACCTACAAAGAATGGAAAGGTCTGGAATTTTTATTGTACCTACACTTCAACTGTGAGAGTCAGAATCTAAAAATAAAAACCAGACATTCACATTATTTGATTTTTACATAATACATTTTCATTTTATTTCATGAAATAAGTATTTGATACAATATAAAAACAGAACTTAATATTTGGCACAGAAACCTTTGTTTGCAATTACAGAGGTCAGATGTTTCCTGTAGTTCTTGACCAAGTTTGAACACACTGCAGAAGGGATTTTGTCCCAATCCTCCATACAGATCTTTCAGGTTTCGGGGTTGTTGCTGAGCAACATTGAATTTCAGCTCCCTCCAAAGATTTTCTATTGGGTTCACGTCTGAAGACTGGCTAGGCCACTCAAAGACCTTGAAATGCTTCTTACGGAGTCACTCTTTAATTGGCCTAGCTGTGTGTTTCAGGTCATTGCCATTCTGGAAGACCCAGCCACGACACATCTTCAATGCCCTTACTGAGGGAAGGAGGTTGTTGGACAAAATCTTGCTATACATGACCCCGTCCATCCTTCCTTCAACACAGTGCAGTCGTCCTGTCCCCTTTGCAGAAAACCACCCCCAAAGTATGATGTTTTCCCTCACCATGCTTCACGGATGGGACAATGTTTATGGGGTTGTACTCATCCTTCTTCCTCCAAAGACAGCAAGTTGAGTTGATACCAAAAAGTTCTAGATTGGTCCCATCTGACCACATGACCTTCTCCCATGCTTCCTCTGGATCATCCAGATGGTCATTGGCAAACTTTAAATGGGCCTGGGCATGTGCTGGTGTGAGCAGGGGGACCTTGCGTGCCCTGCAGGACTTTAATCCATGACTGCGTAGTGTATTACTAATGCTAATGTTTGAGACTGTTGTCCCAGATCTCTTCAGGTCATTGACCAGGTCCTCCCGTGTAGTTTTGGGCTGATTCCTGACCTTTCTCAGAATCATCCTTACTGCCAAGGCGAGATCTTCCATGGAGCCCCAGACCAAGGAAGATTGACAGTCATCTTCTGTTTCTTCCATTTTCTAGTAATTGTGCCAACAGTTGTTGCCTTCTCACCAAGCTGCTTGCCTATTGTCCTGTAGACCATCCCAGCCTTGTGCAGCTCTAGAATTTTGTCCCTGGTGACCTTAGACAGCTCTTTGGTCTTGGCCATGGTGGAGAGGTTGGAGTGTGATTGAGTGTCTGGACAGGTGTCTTTTATTCAGGTAACCAGTTAAAACAGATGCAATTAATAGGTAATGAGTGCAGAGTATGAAAGCTTCTTCAAGAAAAACTAACAAGGCTATGAGAGACAGAATTCGTACTGGTTGGTAGGTGATCAAATACTTATATCATGCAATTTAATTATTTAAAAAATCATACAATGTGATTTTCTGGCTTATATTTTTAGATCCTGTCTCTGTTTGGTCTTGGCCATGGTGGAGAGGTTGGAGTATGATTAAGTGTGTGAACAGGTGTTTTTTATACAGGTAACGAGTTCAAACAGGTACAATTTATACAGATAATGAGTACAGAGTAGGAGGGTTTCTTAAAGAGATTGTCCACTACTTTAAATTAACCCCCTAATGTACCCCGGGGCCCCTAATGAATTTTGTAAATACCTCATGTTGCCTATACTGCCTGTGAGCGGCGCTATCGCTGTCCGCTCACAGGCATCACGTGACCCCCGGCTGCAGCCGGCTCTTGCTTCCGCTGACGTCCCGACAAGTGCTGGCAGCAGCCGGGGGTCCCTCTTCCTCCTTCCTCGCTGGCTGCCAGGCTGTGGGCAGGGTTATCCCCCCGCGTCACACCCGGCATCCACCGCGCGCCCATTCATTGAGAAAGCGCACGGTGGATGCTGGGTGTGACACTGGGAGTAACCCCGCCCACAGCCTGGCAGCCACCGCGGGGACCCAGCGTTGAGTCACGTCTCACTTGTCGTGACGTCAGCGCTGGATCATGTGCTGCCTGTGAGCGGCCACGGATAGCGCCGCTCACAGGCCGTATAGGCAACATGAGGTATTTACAAAATTCATTAGGGGCCCCGGGGGGATACATTGGGGGGGTTAACTTAAAGTAGTGGACAACCCCTTTAAAGACAAACTATCATGTCTGTGAGAGCCAGAATTCTTGCTGGTTTGTAGGTGATCAAATAATAATAATAATCTTTATTTTTATATAGCGCTAACATATTCCGCAGCACTTTACAGTTTGCACACATTATCGTCGCTGTCCCCGATGGCGCTCACAATCCAGATTCCCTATCAGTATGTTTTTGGAGTGTGGGAGGAAACCGGAGAACCCGGAGGAAACCCACACAAACATGGGGAGAACATACAAACTCCTTGCAGATGTTGCCCTTGGTGGGATTTGAACCCAGGACTCCAGCGCTGCAAGGCTGCAGTGCTATCCAAATACTTATTTCATACAATAAAATGCAAATTAATTATTTAAAAATCATGTGATTTTCTGGTTTATATTTTTAGATTCTGTCACAGTTGAAGTGTACCTCCCCATTCTTTGTAGGTGGGAAAACTTGTAAAATCGGCAGTATATCACATACTTATTTTCCCCACTGTATATGGAGAATTCTGGAGAAAATATCTGATGGCTGAGTGTTCATTTGGCTCTCGTATGTGTCTGGCTAGCTTTAGTGATATGAAGACTTGAAGAATATTTGCCTTCACGATCGATATTTTAAAGGCAGCCT
Organism: Oophaga sylvatica; assembly: GCA_033576555.1. NCBI lineage: Eukaryota > Metazoa > Chordata > Amphibia > Anura > Dendrobatidae > Oophaga > Oophaga sylvatica. The sequence continues at coordinate 724,087,200 of JARQOD010000001.1, forward strand.
GTTACGTTGTACATCAAGTCTGATCTGTGGACAGCACAGTGTAGAGAAGGAGAAGCTGAGCAGAGTGATCTATAGGTTTGTTGGAAAATATTCAGTGTAACTTGTATTTTATTCATTGATATCCCAAGTGTTTTTATGTATATATGTCCAGTGGGCGGTATTACTAGTGATTGACAGCTACATCTGTATGCACAGTCATACAGGGAAGACTATCAATCACTGGATAGGGCCGCCCGCTGGACATATTTACATACAAACATCAAGGATTTCAATCAATGAAATGAAAGTTATAAAAAAAAAAATACATCATTCTTACCAGCTCCTTCTGCGCTATAACTTCTTACCTGCAAATCAAATACCATCATATATCACCAGGCCCGAGCACCTCCAGAAACGTTTGCATATTTTCATATTGTGTGTATGACAATGATTGTTATATTGTGATATTTATTAAAGAACATGTGAATTGTGACAACTTTTGATAATTTCGATACAGATCAAGGTACAACATGTGTTTTGTGTATGTGCTAGTACAACAATCAATGCCCACTATTCCTAATATTTGAAACGAGGAAAGCTTAGATGCATACACATTAGATGGCTGTTGGCCGAACGATGGTTCGGCCAATATTTTAGCTGGCACCTTTCTCGTTTGACATAGCGTTCCTGTGTTTTCTATGAGAGAGCCGCTGCCAGACGTCTCTGGTGGCGGCTTATCTCATGGATGAAAAAAAAGAACTCCGACATCACACATACCGTGTGTTTAACTCCCCCCCCCCCCAACAGTCGGTTGCCTGGGACTGTCATACATATTAGACTGTTGACCAAACCCGTCGTTACCGGTGGATTTGACTAACGTTAGTCAAATTTGTATGCACGGGCTTAAGAGCCCATATACACTAGACGACCGGAGTTGTTAAACAAATGGCAATCGTCGGTCATTTAATAGCCTGCTTAGACAGGATGATCAAAATTCAATGCGTATAGAATGATCGCAATTACGTTCTGTACGTGTGGAAGATCATTGCTATCGGCTGTACATCATCTTTTTATACAGGACAATGTGTTGCTGAGAATGATGATGTTATTGCCGACATGAAAGATCCAATCACTCGATGAGCAAGCGTTTTGCTTGTTCGTTTTGTGATTGTCACCATGCTTACACAAGCCAGTAAACGACAATTGGCCTTAAAGGGGTTATCCGGGACCATTTTATTTTTTTTTTTTTCTTATGGGCCTAAGAATTTGCAGAAAGTTGCTAACTGCCTGCCCGTTCTGCCCAGCGCTGATCTCTAAGGGCTCAGAGCAGTCAGGGACTGCTCTTGTCGGCAATTCTGTGGTTACCGGTGGCATCACCAAGTAGCATCTTCTATGCTATGATGTCATATTGATTGACAGCTGGCTTAACACTGCCTAAGGGCCCCGTCTCACATAGCGACGCACCAGCGATCCGACAATGATATGAACTTGTCAGGATCGCTGGTGTGTCGCTACATGATCGCTGGTGAGCTGCCAAACAGGCAGCTCAGGCAGCGATCAGGACAGCGACACTGCGGGTAACGTCGCTTAGTAACCCGCAGTGTACGTTGGATACCAGCCCGCTGATGCAGGGAGCTGGTAACCAAGGTACACATCGGGTTTCCAGGCGCTGCGCGGTGCCTGGAAACCCGATGTGTACCTTGGTTACCAGCTCCCCTGCAGCAGCGTACTGGTATCCAACGTACACGTCGGGTTTCCAGGCACAGCCCCGCGCCTGGATACCCGATGTGTACCTTGGTTACCAGCTGATCACTGGTCTCCTGCCTGCCACACGCAGCGATGCATGCTGGCTAGCAGAAGACCAACGATCAAAAAAAAGTCCAGACATTTCTGACACGACCAGCGATTCACAGCAGGGGCCTGATCGCTGGTACGTATCAGACATAGCGAGATCGCTGTTGCGTCAAAAAAAATTGTGACTCAGCAGCGATCTCGCTATGTGAGACAGGGCCCTAATTGCGGAGAGGCGGCTGTTAATAAGCATGACATTAACTGTCACGCCAGTTGACAGAGCAGCCTGAAAGAGGAAGTCCTGTTCTGTTGACGTAAGGTCAATTGAAGCAGTAGACTCGTGACCAGAGTCGTCCGTGACTGCTCTTAGCCGGTGCCGGGCGGGACAGACAGGTAGTTAGCAACTACCTGCCAGTCAGTTCTTAGCCCTATGAGAAAAAAATAAAATAGTCCCAGATAACCCCTTTAACTATTTTTGGTTAGAAAATACTAGTCCGCTTCACTTTAGGGTGCACTTATATGTGCAGATAATCATTTAGACAATGAACTATGGAATCGTAAGGGTATGTGCACACGTTGCAGATTCACTTGTGGATTTTTCCGCGTGGATTTGGCTAAATCTGCAGGTAAAGTGACTTGCGTTTTACCTGCGGATTTAGTGCGGATTTACTGCAGATTTTCTGCAGATTTCCCCTGCGTTTTTACACTTGCGGATTTCTATAATGGAGCAGGTGTAAAACCGCTGCAGATTCCGCATAAAGAATTGACATGCTGCGGATTCAAATCCGCAGCAAATCCACGCTGTAACATCCGCAGCATGTGCACAGTGTTTTTTTTTTACATAGATTAGATTGGTACTGTACAACGCAGCAGAATCCGCAACATGTGCACAGACCCTTACTCACGACTAACAAACTATGTTAGATAAGTGTTTACACAGTAGGAGAATCGTGAACGAAATGGTTGAAGCTGGAAGCGATCGTTACATCTTAACATCGAACATCTTGCACTGTGTTAACACAGACAAATAATCTGAGGCTCAGACACTAATTATTGTGAATACATGAATTCAGAAACTTGTTCACAAACATCTCCGTTGATATCGTAAAAAGAATATTTAATCAAATTAACCTAGCTCAAAATTTTTGCTATCTTTCTTTCACTGATTATGAATATCTACTCGCTCCATCAGTGAACATGTGCTGGTTCAACCAATGCTTCAACTAAGGGCTCATACTCGCATGCGAGAAACTCGAACGAGTCTCGCACGTCAATACCCGGCACTGCCGCCGGCACTCGGATCGGAGCGTTCAGCTGCATAGAAATACATGCAGCCGCACACTCCTGTCCGAGTGCTGTTGGCAGTGCCAGGTGTTATGTTTCGGTAGCTGAGGAGTGCAGGCAAAAAGGCAATACACCAGAGCAGTTGGAATCTATGAGATTGCAGTACCCTGACTAACCACCACAACTAGAGGCAGCCGTGGAGCGTTCCTACGTTGGTCCTAGACGCCTCGTCACAGCCTGAGAAACTAACTACACCTAAAGATAGAAATAGGAAAGCTATCTGCCCCGGAGCAGAACCCCAAAGATAATAGCAAGCCCCCAAACATGTAATGGCGGTTAGACAAGAAGAAATACTGACACAGACAGAAAATAGTATGAGCAAACGTTGGGGCCCAAACTAACTAAATAGAAAAGGATAGGAAGGGTACTTACTGCAATCCCAAAAAACCCCTGAAAAGCACCAACTCTACTAATTTCAAAAACACCTGAGATCACACGACCTCTACCACCTAAATTAGTTCTCTGGTGTAACAAAATCAAAACAGCAGCCACTGAAAAAACTGGAAAAAGCAAAAGTACAAACATCAGTGGCTGAACTAAACTGAGAGGGCAAAAGCCCCCGGAGGGGACCCAGAAGGCCCCCACAGAAGTGCAGGACAAAATGCAAAAATCAAGCAAAAAAACAAAAAGAAGAAAATGTCTTATCTGTTAGCAGGAGATGCAGACACGACACAGCAGGCTACAAGGGAAACAGGAATCAAGGATTGAGACCCGAACAATTGATCACCGGCAACCCTGATGGGAAGGTGACTCCCTTATATAAGACCAGTCAGTAACACCTGATTCCCAGTCCTCACAATCTTCACTGAACAGACCAGTACCGCTTGTAACCACCAGAGGGAGCCTCTGCTCAGAACTCATCTCAAGCCCATTCACAACAGTACCCCCCCCCCCCCTTGAGGAGGGGTCACCGAACCCTCATTTGAGCAACCAGGTCGGTCAGGATGAGTTCTATGATACGCACGGATGAGTCTCCTAGCATGGACGTCCGAAGCAAACACCCAAGAATTGTCTTCCTGACCATAACCTCTCCACTTAACCAAATACTGGAGTTTCCGTCTAGAAAAACGAGAATCTAATATTTTCTCAACCACATACTCCAGATTGCCCTCAACCAAAACAGGGTCAGGAGGCACAGCAGCAGGAACCACTGGCTCAACAAACCTCTTCAACAAGGACTTGTGGAACACGTTATGGATCTTAAATGTCCCTGGAAGAAGCAAACGAAAAGAAACAGGATTAAGAATCTCCATGATCTTATAAGGTCCAATGAACCTAGGCTTACATTTAGGAGATGCTACTCTCATAGGAATATTTTTTGAGGACAACCAGACCAAGTCCCCTACTTTAAACCGAGGACCATCAGTCCTATGCCGGTTAGCAAACCGCTGGGCCCTCTCCTGAGAGAGGGACAACCTCTCCACTACCTGGTCTCAAATCTGTTGCATACGCTCCACAACAGAGTCAACACCTGGACAGACAGAAGCCTCCGTCTGTCCTGAAGAAAATCGAGGGTGAAACCCAGAATTACAGAAAAACAGAGACATCAAAGTGGCAGAGCTAGCCCTATTATTAAGAGCAAACTCAGCCAAAGGCAAAAAAGAGACCCAGTCATCCTGATCAGCAGACACAAAGCATCTTAGATAAGTCTCCAATGTCTGGTTTGTTCTCTCAGTTTGACCATTGGTCTGAGGATGAAATGCCGAGGAGAAAGACAATTGAACACCCAGTTTAGAACAAAAAGTCCTCCAAAATCTGGAAACAAACTGGACTCCTCTGTCAGACACAGTGTTCTCAGGAATGCCGTGTAAACGAACCACGTGCTGAAGGAACAACGGCACCAATTCAGAGGAGGAAGGCAACTTAGGTAATGGCACAAGATGTATCATCTTGGAAAACCTATCACAAATCACCCAGATGACGGTCATTCTCTGAGAAACAGGAAGGTCGGAAATGAAATCCATAGAGATATGGGTCCATGGTCTCTTGGGCACAGGCAATGGCATCAACAAACCACTAGAGCGAGAGCAAGGCTTGGAGCGAGAGCAAGTCCCGCAGGACTGCACAAATTCCCTGACATCACGAGACAAGGTAGGCCACCAAAAGGACCGACTAACCAAGTCTCTGGTACCAAAAATTCCGGGATGCCCAGCCAACGCGGAACAATGAATCTCAGACATCACACTCTTTTTCCACTGGTCCGGGACAAACAATTTTCCAACAGGGCAGCGCTCGGGCCTATCCTCCTGACACCCCTCCAGAGCAAGTCTCAAATTGGGTGAGATGGCGGAAAGAACTACACCCTCTTTCAAAATAACAGAAGGATCAGATAACTCAGGAGAGTCCGCAAGGAAACTCCTCGAGAGGGCATCCGCCTTAACATTGTTAGTGCCAGGAAGAAAGGAAACCACAAAATTAAAACGTGTGAAAAACAAGGCCCACCTGGCCTGTCTAGGATTGAGTCGCTTGGCAGATTCCAGATAAACCAGATTCTTATGGTCCGTAAGGACCACCACCTGATGTTTGGCTCCCTCCAGCCAATGTCTCCACTCTTCAAAAGCCCACTTCATGGCCAATAACTCCCGATTACCCACGTCATAATTACGTTCAGTAGGAGAAAATTTTCGAGAGAAAAAGGCACAAGGGTTACTTCTAGAGGTCTCTGGATCTTTTTGGGACAAAACGGCACCTGCCCCAATTTCAGAGGCATCAACCTCCACCTGAAATGGCAGAGAAACATCAGGCTGCCGTAGAACAGGAGCAGAAGTGAATCTCTGCTTAAGTTCCTGAAATGCAGAGACTGCCTCAGGAGGCCAGTTCACCACATCAGAACCCTTTTTGGTCAAATCAGTTAATGGTTTAACAATAACCGAGAAATTACCAATAAATTTACAATAAAAATTGGCAAAACCCCAAAATCTTTGGGTCCAACCTACTTCATTAAAGGCTCTTCAATCACAGATGGCCTGAACCTTGACCGGGTCCATTTCAATAACAGATGGGGACAAAATGAATCCCAGAAATGAGATCCTCTGTACGCCAAAAAGACACTTTGATCCCTTCACAAACAGAGCATTCTCTCTCAAAATCTGGAATACAGTTCGAACATGTTTCACATGAGAGTCCCAGTCATTAGAAAAAATCAAGATATCATCCAAATAAACAATCAGAAATTTATCCACAAAATCCCTGAAAATGTCATTCATGAAGGACTGGAAGACAGAAGGAGCATTAGTGAGCCCAAAGGGCATCACAAGGTTCTCAAAATGCCCCTCCGGGGTATTGAATGCCGTCTTCCATTCATCCCCGTGCTTAATGCGAATAAGGTTATATGCCCCCCTGAGGTCAAGCTTGGTAAACCAAGTAGCGTTTTTCACCCTGGAAAACAGGTCAGAAATCAAGGGTAACGGGTATTGATATTTCACAGTAATATTGTTCAAAAGACGATAATCAATACACGGCCTTAATGAACCATTCTTTTTGGCCACAAAGAAAAAACCGGCACCTAAGGGTGAAGAGGATGGTCTGATATGACCCTTCTCCAATGACTCCTTGATATAAGACCGCATAGCGTCATGTTCAGGTACAGACAAGTTAAAAAGGCGACCTTTAGGGAATTTACTACCAGGCACTAATTCAATAGCGCAGTCATAGCTCCTATGGGGAGGCAAGGATGCAGATTTACTTTCGCTAAACACATCAGAAAAATCAATCAAAAAGTCAGGAACATCCTGAGCCTGGGGGGAGGCAGAAAAAACAGGAGTGTTGGTATTAACACATTGGCAGCCCCAACTGGTTACAGACACAGATTTCCAATCCAAAACAGGATTATGAGACTGTAACCAAGGGAAACCCAGTACGATAATATCATGCAGATTATACAGAACCAAAAATTTGCAGCACTCTTGATGATCAGGTTCAACCCTCATTATCACCTGAGTAGAGAACTGAGGTTTATTCTCAGCCAAAGGGGTAGAATCGATCCCCAGAAGGGGAATAGACTTCTGTAGGGGTATCAAGGGAAACCCACAACGTTTAGCAAAATCATAATCCATCAGGTTAATAGCTGCTCCAGAATCAACGAAAGCCTGAGCAGAAAATGAGGACAGAGAGCATATCAGAGTGACAGTTAGTAAAAACTTAGTCTGAACACTACCCAAGACAACTGAGCGTGCAAAACGTCTTCCCCGCTTAGGGCAGACTGAAATAGCATGAGAGGCATCACCACAGTAGAAACATAACCCATTGCGCTTTCGAAACTCATGACGCTGTGCCCCAGACACCACTCTATCACACTGCATGGATTCAGAAGCAGGTTCACAAGGCAACACTATTCCACGCATACTTCTCCGCTCACGCAAACGTCTGTCAATTTGAATCGCTAATGACATAGAATCATTGAGACCAGAGGGGACAGGGAATCCCACCATAACATCCTTTACATTATCTGACAGCCCCTTCCGAAAAAGGGCCGCCAAAGCGTCGTCATTCCACTTGGTCAGGACTGCCCACCTACGGAATCTCTGACAGTATAACTCAGCGTCATCAAGCCCCTGATTTAATGCCAACAAGGCTTTTTCAGCTTGATCAGTGACATTAGGCTCATCGTACAATAACCCCAAAGCCTGAAAAAATGCATCAACATCACTCAAAACAGG
>JARQOD010000001.1:724095071-724192356 GCA_033576555.1 Oophaga sylvatica
TAGTGACGTTTTGGATTGCAGACTTTGATGGAATGGTCTGGGGCGTCATGTCACATTTGGAGAGCCCCTGATGCACCTATACAGTGGAAACCCCCCACAAGTGACCCCATTTTGGCAAATAGACCCCACAAGGAACTTATCTAGATGTGTGGTGAGCACTTTGAACCCCGAAGTGCTTCACAGAAGTTTCTAAGGTACAGCCGTAAAAATAAAAAATCTTTTTTTTTACAAAAACGATTTTTTTTGCCCCCAATATTTTATTTTCACAAGGGTAACAGGAGAAATTGGACCCCAAAAGTTGTTGTCCAATTTGTCCTGAGTACGCTGATACCCAATATGTGGGAGAAAACTACTGTATGGGCGCACGTCAGGGCTCGGAAGGGAAGTAGTGACGTTTTGGATTGCAGACTTTGATGGAATGGTCTGGGGGCGTCATGTCGCATTTGGAGAGCCCCTGATGCGCCTAAACAGTGGAAACCCCCCACAAGTGACCCCATTTTGGAAAATAGACCCCACAAGGAACTTGTCTAGATGTGTGGTGAGCACTTTGAACCCCGAAGTGCTTCACAGAAGTTTATAACGCACAGCCGTAAAAATAAAAAATCCTTTTTTTTTTTGTAAAAATGATTTTTTTGCCCCAATATTTTATTTTTACAAGGGTAACAGGAGAAATTGGACCCCAAAAGATGTTGTCCAATTTGTCCTGAGTACGCTGATATCCAATATGTGGGAGAAAACTACTGTATGGGTACACGTTGGGACTCGGAAGGGAAGTAGTGACGTTTTGGATTGCAGACTTTGATGGAATGGTCTGGGGGCGTCATGTCGCATTTGGAGAGCCCCTGATGCGCCTAAACAGTGGAAATCCCCAACAAGTGACCCCATTTTGGAAAATAGACCCCACAAGGAACTTATCTAGATGTGTGGTGAGCGCTATGAAGCCCCAAGTGCTTCACAGAAGTTTATAATGTACAGCCATAAAAACAAAAAAATATTTTTTTTTGTACAAAAATGATATTTTCGCCCCCAGTTTTTTATTTTCCCAAGGGTAGCAGAAGAAATAGGACAAATTGCACAATAACTCTTGGGGTCCAGAGTACGCTGATACCCCATATGTGGGGATAAACTACTGTTTGGACGCATGGCAGAGCTGAGAAGTGAAGGAGCACCGTTTGACTTTTTCAACGCAGAATTGGCTGGAATTGAGATCAGACGCCATGTCACATTTGGAGAGCCCCTGATGTGCCTAAACAGCGGAAACCCCCCAATTCTAACTCCAACTCTAACCCCAACACACCCCTAACCCTAGTCCCAACCCTAACCACAAACCTAACCCTAACACACCCCTAATCCCAACCCTAACCCTAATCCTAACTTTAGCGCCAACCCTAACCCTAACTTTAGCCGCAACCCTAACCCTAACCCTAATGGGAAAATGGAAATAAATACTTTTTTTTAATTTTATTATTTTTCCCTTACTAAGGGGGTGATAAAGGGGGGTTTGATTTACTATTTATAGCGGGTTTTTATGATTGGCAGCTGTCACGCTAAAAGACGCTTTTTATTGCAAAAATAGTTTTTGCATCATCACATTTTGAGAGCTATAATTTTTGCATATTTTGGCCCACAGAGTCATGTGAGGTCTTATTTTTTGCGGGACGAGTTGACGTTTTTATTGGTACTATTTTCGAGCACGTGACGTTTTTTGATCGCTTTTTATTTCGATTTTTGGGAGGTTAGAATGAACAAAAATCAGCAATTCATGAATTTCTTTTGGGGGAGGCGTTTTATACCGTTCCGCGTGTGGTAAAATTGATAAAGCAGTTTTATTTTTCGGGTCAGTACGATTATGGCGATACCTCATTTATATCATTTTTTCATGTTTTGGCGCTTTTATAGAATAAAAACAATTTTATATAAAAAATAATTATTTTTGCATCGCTTTATTCTGCGAGCTATAACTTTTTTATTTTTTCGCTGATGATGCTTTATGACGGCTCGTTTTTTGCGGGACAAGATGACGTTTTCAGCGGTACCATGTATTTTTATATCGGTCTTTTTGATCGCGTGTTATTCCACTTTTTGTTCGGCGGTATGATGATAAAGCATTGATTTTTTGCTTCGTTTTTTTTTTTTTTTTTTTTTAAGGGGTTCACTAAAGGGGTTAACTAGTGGGACAATTTTATAGGGGGGGTCGTTACGGACGCGGCGATACCAAATATGTGTACTTTTATTGTTTTTTTTTTTTATTTACAGGAAGAAGTGAATTTATTGGGGAATATTTTTTTTTTATTTTTTATTTTTTGGATTTTTTTTTTACACATGTTTATTTTTACTTTTTTAACTTTTTTACTTTGTCCCAGGGTGGGACATCACAGTATTTTATCAGATCGCTGGTGTGGCAGTGTGCACAGCACTCTGTCACACCAGCGATCGCACAGGCATAGATGCAGGCTTCTCAGTGCCTGCTCTCGGCAGGCACTGAGGTAGCCGCCTCCCTCCAGGACCCCGGCGCCATCTTGGATCCGGGTCCTGGGAGGGAGGAAGCCCTCAGAACAGCGCGATCACATCGCGCTGCTCTGAGGGTCTCAGGGGGGCGCGCAGGGAGCCCCCACCCTGCGCGATCCTCCCCTGTGCCCCCAGTACACCGCGATCATGTTTGATCGCGGTGTGCTAGGGGTTAATGTGCCGGGAGCGGTCCGTGACCGCTCCTGACACACAGTCATGGGTGTCAGCTGTGATAATCAGCTGACACCCGGCGGCGATTAGCTGCGCTCCCCTCAGGAGCGCAGCTGATCGCCTATGACGTACTATCCCGTCCCCGGTCATACGGGCCCAGGTACCATGGACGGGATAGTACGTCCGATGGCAGTAAGGGGTTAAAAATCACGGCTGCACCCTCAAGAGGCCCCCACCATGACAGGACCACAGGAGAGGACAGGGAGAAGGCATCGGGACCAGGGAGAGGGGGGGGAATACTTACCTACCGGCGCTGGCTGGGAGACAGAGATCCTCTGGATACTGCTCCACCTGCTCCGCACACTGCCGTGGAATCCTACCCGGACCCACCGTGGCGCTTCCAGGGGCTCCGCACCGGCCGAGGTAGGAGATTCCCCCCCGCTACCTGGGTCGACCGGCCGGCCTGGGTCCTCCTGAAGATCTTCATCTGTAGGAAACCCGTCCTTTAGGAACAGGAAACCAACTGATGTGTGGGAGAGGTGCCGCCCTTTTATATCTGTAGGTTTCCTGTTCCTAAGGGGCGGATCCCCTCTCTCTGTAGTGCTGTCATGGACGTTCGAATAAACCTGTACTATAAGGGTACTTGTAGAAAGGCCCAAGTCCAGCCCCTTTTGTAGGAATTCCAGGATCTGAGCTATCGGAGTTGGATCTCCAGCTACAACTCCTGAACTCAGTAAAAAAAATTTCCAGGTTCTAGCGTAAATTCTGGTTGTGATTTATTTTCTGCTTTTGAGGAGTGTATTTATCAGATTAGGGGAAAACCCCTTATCCCTCAGCAGCGACCGCTCAAAATCCACGCCGTCACATGGAGGCCAACCACCTGAGGATGGTAGACTGGGCCCTGGCCAAGCAGATCTGGAATGTCCGTCAGGATCCAAGGATCAGATACAGGCATGGTCCTGAGGCATGAGAACCATGCCCTCTTGCGCCAAAAGGGAGCGATCACTATTATCCTAGCTCTGTCTTTCCTGATTTTCCTCACCACTAGGGGAAGTAAAGACAAGGGAGGGAAGGCGTAGGCCAGATCGAAGTCCCATTTGATCAGGAACGCGTCCACTGCCAGAGGGTTTTCTCTGGAATTTAGCGAACAAAGCTGTCTTACTTTCCTGTTGTTTTTGGTGGCTAAGAGATCTATCTCCGGTTGCCCTCACTTCCGTACAATCAGATCGAAGATGGTAGTGTTTAAAGACCATTCCCCTTGTCTCAGAAGATTGAGGCTTAAAAAGTCTGCAGTAGTATTTTCTTCTTTTATATGCAGCGCTGTTAATGATAGAAAATGCTGTTCTGCTAGCTGGAGTAAGCGTCCTGCTACTTCCAACACAAGACCGGAATGAGTACCACCCTGGTAGTTGATATAAGCCACTGTGACCAGATTGTCGGAGAGCACTCGCACGTGGTGACCCTGTAGATACACAAGGAGCCTCTTAGCCGCCTGTTCTACGGCTGTTAACTCTTTCAAATTGGAAGACATTTCTATCTGATGATGCTCCCTTAAGTCCTGAACTATAATTTCCCCCATATGCGCCCCCCAACCCGTAGGGCTTGCGTCTGTGGCGATTATTCGGGTTATCTCATATTCCCAGGGAACCCCCCCTGGACAAGTTCCTCTCATCCCACCACCATTCCAGAGATTTTATAGTGGCCCAGGATAAAGTCAGCTGGCTTTCTAGGCAACCCCCGAAAAACTTCTGATGTGATAAAACATCGCCCTGCAACTTTCTTGTGTGAAACTGTGCCCACTGAACCGCGGGGATGCAGGACAAGAGGGAACCCAAGAGAGACATGGCTTTCCTGAGCGACATGGTGGGGTTATTAGAGGCATTTAGGACTTGATAACGTAGACGAATCAATTTTTCAGGTGATAGACGACAGTTCTGATTCTGTGAGTCCACAATTAAACCTAAAAACTGCTGAACTCTCATGGGCTGTAAACGGGACTTCTCGACATTTACCAGCCACCCCAGTTGTTCCAGGGCCGACACTGCTCTTTGCAACTGCTCTAGGCAATGATCTGCTGTTTTGCCAATGATAAGGAAGTCGTCAAGGTAGGGGACTATAAGCATATTAGCTTCGCGTAGGTGGGCCATGAAATAACCTTAGTGAATACCCGTGGGGCAACCGCAAGGCCAAAGGGAAGGGCGTTATACTGAAAATGACTAACTGATCTTTCTAACTGGACTGCCACTCTGAGGAAACGCTGAAGAGACACATGAATGGGTACATGGTAATAAGCGTCTTTCAAATCTAACACCACCATGAAACAGTTTTCAAACAATAGCTTTATTTCTGAGTTGATGGTTTCCATTTTAAACGGGTGAATAATGAGAAATTTATTAAGGGCTTTTAAATTAATTATCATCCTAAAAGAACCATCAGGTTTACGGAGTAAAAACAGAGAGGAGTAAAAACCCTTACCCCTCTCTGCCTCCGGTACCTCCACCAGGACTTTTTTGGTACAAAGCTCCTGCACTTCCAACTCCAGAGCAGTCTGCTCTGACGAGGAAGATCTGAGGGGGGTAATCCTAAAATTATCCTGAGGTACGGAGGAAAATTGTAAATGTAGCCCTGTAGCTATGAGATTCAGAATCCAGCTACTATTTGAGATCCAGGACCAGGCTGGGTAGAAGGCTGTCAGTCTACCTCCTACCGGTATTGCTAGTCATTGAGAGGGTTTTTTGATTTCCCGAGATGGACCCCCAAACATAAACCCAGTACCTTTCCTCCTTCTTTCATCCCATTTAATTCGCTCCCTGGACGACCTTCTATGGCCAAACCTTCTCCTGCTGAAAGGCCTTTTGTATGAAGGAGTCGATAAACTGGGAAACTTCTTTTCATCGTCCCCTGCCTTTTCTAAAAGTTCGTCCAGGACCGGGCCAAAAAGGTACTCGCCATCACATGGGATGGAACAGAGATGGGATCTAGCCTGAATATCCCCCGGCCAACACTTCAGCCACAGCGCCCTTCGTGCCGCATTAGATAGTCGGGCCGCCATTCTCACTGAATCTGCTGAAGCGTCAGCCAAGAAAGCCGCTGCGTGCTGAATCATTGGCAGAGTTTTCAAGATAGAACCCCTAGGGAGGCTTTCTTCTACCTGGGATTCCAATTGATCCAGCCAGACCATCATAGATCTGGCTGTGCAAGTAGCTGCTACTGCTGGTCTTAGAGCGCCGGCTGACATCTCCCATGCTCCTTTAAGGAAGGAATCCGCCTTTTGTCCAGCGGATCCTTCAAAGAACCCATGTCGTCAAAGGGGATGGAAGATCTCTTGGAGGCCTTAGCTATGGCTGCGTCAAGCTTCGGGGCCTTATCGCATCTATCCGTTAGGGGATCCTCAAAGGAATATCTTCGCTTGAATGCCTGGGGTAAGGAGCCTCTTTTTTCCAGCCTCTTCCACTCCCTGTCTATTAGGCCTTGAATCCTGTTAGTTAGTGGAAAAGATCTACGCTTTTTTGGATCTAAACCACCAAACATTAAATCTTGCACTGAAAGCTCTGGCCTCGTCTCCTCTATCCCCATGGTGGACCTCACTGACTTAACTACAGTCATGGCCAAAAGTTTTGAGAATGACACAAATATTATATTTTCACATGATCTGCTGCCCTCTGGTTTTTATGTGTGTTTGACATATGTTTTTATAACAGACAGAAATATAATAATTGCAAACATATGAGTAACAAAAGCTTATATTGACAGTTAGAATGAGTTAATGCAGCAAGTCAATATTTGCAGTGTTGACCCTTCTTCAGGACCTCTGCAATTCTCCCTGGCATGCTCTCAATCAACTTCTGGACCAAATCCTGACTGATAGCAGTCCATTCTTGCACAATCAATGCTTTCATTTTGTCAGAATTTTTAGGTTTTTGTTTGTCCACCCGTCTCTTGATGATTGACCACAAGTTCTCAATGGGATTAAGATCTGGGGAGTTTCCAGTCCATGGACCCAAAATCTCTATGTTTTGTTCCCTGAGTCATTTAGTTATCACCTTTGCTTTATGGCAAGGTGCTCCATCATGTTGGAAAAGGCATTGTTGATCGCCAAACTGCTCTTGGAGGGTTGGGAGAAGTTGCTCTTGGAGGACATTCTGGTACCATTCTTTATTCATGGCTGTGTTTTTAGGCAAGACTGTGAGAGAGCCGATTCCCTTGGCTGAGAAGCAACCCCACACATGAATGGTTTCAGGATGCTTAACAGTTGGCATGAGACAAGACTGGTTGTAGCGCTCACCTTGTCTTCTCCGAATGAGGCGTTTTCCTGATGTCCCAAACAATCGAAAAGGGGATTCATCAGAGAAAATAACTTTACCCCAGTCCTCAGCAGTCCACTGCCTGTATCTTTTGCAAAATATTAGTCTGTCCATGATGTTTTTTCTGGAGAGAAGTGGCTTCTTTGCTGCCCTCCTTGAGACCAGACCTTGCTACAAGAGTCTCCGCCTCACAGTGCGTGCAGATGCACTCACACCTGCCTGCTGCCTTTCCTGAGCAAGCTCTGCACTGCTGGTAGCCCGATCCCGCAGCTGAAACACTTTTAAGAGACGGTCCTGGCGATTGCTGGTCTTTCTTGGGCGCCCTGAAGCCTTTTTGGCAACAATGGAACCTCTCTCCTTGAAGTTCTTAATGATGCGATAGTCAACAATCTGAGGTGCAATCTTTCTAGATGCGATACTCTTCCCTGTTAGGCCATTTTTGTGCATTGCAATGATGACTACACGTGTTTCTTTAGAGATAACCATGGTTAACAGAAGAGAAACAATGATGCCAAGCACCAGCCTCCTTTTAAAGTGTCCAGTGGTGTCATTCTTACTTAATCATGACAGATTGATCTCCAGTCATGTCCTCATCAACACCCACACCTGTGTTAATGGAGCAATCACTGAAAAGAGGTTAGCTGGTCCTTTTAAGGCAGGGCTGCAATGATGTTGAAATGTGTTTTGGGGGATAAAGTTCATTTTCTAGCCAAATATTGACTTTGCAAGTAATTGCTGTTAATCTGATCACTCTTTATAACATTCTGGAGTATATGCAAATTGCCATTAGAAAAAGTGAAGCAGTAGACTTTGTAAAAATTAATATTTGTGTCATTCTCAAAACTTTTGACCATGACTGTAGTTTGTCAATCTGGTCCAGGGAAAAACAAAATCGGGTAGCGTCGTCCTCTGAAGAAGGGGAAGAGGGCCCTGAGGAATCTTCACCCTTAGGGATAGACGGGGAATCTGAATCGGAAAACGATGGTACAGTCCTACTCCTCCGTCTAGAAGATTCTCCCTGAGATAGGGACTTAAAGGAATCCTTCACCTCCGCTCTTATTATTTCCCTCAGGCTCGTGGTAAAATCCAGAGTCCCCTCTGCTATCTAAAAAGAGAGGGGGGGTTTACTACCTTAGCCCGAGCTAGGAACCCTCCTTTTCCGTTTCAATGCCCTACAGTCTGTCGCATATACGGCTGGCATAACCTTTTAGGTTAAGCGTCTGGCAGAGGGCAAGCACAGAGGGCACACTCCCTATGCTTCGACTTCCCAGAACACTTCTTTCCCTAGTAATAGAAAAAAAGAATTGGGTAACACTGCATCACTGGGTGTCTTAGCCTAAAGATCTCTTACCCAGTCCACAGTAGTAACAGGTACCGGATCACGTGTGTGGTTCACTTGAGGAACTCTTGCGACCAGATTGGTTACTCGTCCAGCTTCGGACCTTCAGCTGAGGTATCACCCACGGCCTGAGAGAGGTACGCTCCAGCTCTTGCTGGTCATCCTGCTGCACCGTGGGAGCTTCTGAGGGTTACATTATGCACAATGAAACAGAAGCGCTCCTTGCAGCCTCCCAAACCACTATATGGCCCTTCCCCCGGATATCCGGGTCAGCAGGTGCGGCCAGGGGTCCACCCCCTCCCCCTGGGATCCTTTTCACCTCCCATTGTGTAGGTCTACAATTTTGTCCCTGTTGTCCTTAGACAGCTCTTTGGTCTTGGCCATGGAGGAGAGGTTGGAGTGATTGATTGTGTGGACAGATGACTTTTATACAAGTAATGAGTTCAAACAGGTGCAAATAATACAGGTAATGAGTGCAGAGTAGGAGGGCTTCTTAAAGATAAACTAACAGGTCTATGAGACAGAATTCGTACTGGTTGGTAGGTGATCAAATACTTATTTCATGTAATTTAATTATTTTAAAAAAATCATACAATGCAATTTTCTGGTTTATATTTTTAGATCCTGTCTCTCACAGGTGAAGTGTACCTACGATAAAAATGACAGACGTCTCCATTCTTTGTAGGTGGGAAAACTTGCAAAAGCGGCAGTGTATCAAATACTTATTTTTCCGACTGTAACCATTCACAAGCATATTAGGCACACATATAGAAATTATGCACATGCTACAGTACAAACATGCACATTACACCTGCAGAAATCACAACATTTTTGTCATGCAATTGTTCTGATGAACAATTTCTTTTGCGCATTCATTCATAGCGGTAACAGTACGCTACAGGAGTTCTTATTTTTATGGGATAGTAACCGTAGTTTTTTTTTTATAAGTGTAATTTTAGTTGACACCTATAAAATTTACATTTCTGTTCTTTATTATAGGTTTAATGGAGAGAAACAAAACACTACTTTTTATGCCATTTACAGATCACTGTAAATAATCTTTTCACAGTTTTGTAAAGGGATGTTACAATTACAGGGATGCCAAATATGTTCATGTTGCTGATTTGTAACGTTTAGATTTAAAAATAGATTGTTCCCACTGTAAAAAGAGGTCTCCGATTACTCGTACTGAAATTCCGTGGTAGATATTTCTGCAACACAATCTGAAGGATTATTTAAAAGGCTAGTTATCCAGAGAAACTCATCATCTGCTATGCCCAATACCCCTGGTTTTGACGAGAGGTGTAACAGACAGCAAGATAAACCTAAAATGATCCTTTAATCTGTGTCAATATAGGATTTATTTTAGAACATGCTACGTAACTTTAAAAATCCAGAGAAAGGTTCTCTCCAACTACGAACCTCCTCCAATTGCCGCTGATCCAGACATTCTGGAACAGTTTTCCTTTTCCTTCTAGGACTTTCTGTTCCAAAGTTATTCACCCCAGTAATAAAGATGCAGATTTTCCATTTAATCTACAGAGCGCAGACATGCACCAAAAACAAGGCTGTAAATTTGGGATACCAACGTGCACTCGAGGAAAGAATTTCAGATTTTAAAAACCATTCCTTACACCTATTTCTCACCTTTTTGGCATCTGTAAATTGCATCAGGAATTAAAACATTGCATGTACCCAAAATAATGCTAATAAATAGCTCACCAAGCAAAATACACCCTCATACAAGTCCATCAATGGGAAACAAAATTAACCCCTTCATGACCTTGGTTTTATTTGGACATTCGGCTTTTTCCTCCCCTTATTCCAAGAACCATAACTCTTTATAATTTTCCATCTCCATAGCTGTATGAGAACTTGTTTTTTGCGGGACGAGTTTGACTTTTGAATGGCTCTATCGATTTTATCATGTGATGCACTGGAAAATGGGAAAAAAAAAAAAGTTCTAAGTGCATTGATATTGAAAAAAAAAAAGTGCAATCCCACAATTTTTTTTTTTTGTTTACCATGTTCACTATACGTTAAAATTGTCCTGTTAATACGATTCCATAGGTCAGTACAAGTACGCAGATACAAAACAGGTACGGTATAATATATATATTTTTTTGTTATTTTTTTTAATTTAAGTGATGACATTTTAATTTTTAAATTTGTAAGAAAAATTTTGTTTGCTTATGTCACCATTTTCCGGATACCCATAAGGTTTAAATTTTTCGGGATAAGGGGTTGTGTGCAGGGCTGTGAGGTCAACGTCTAAAAGACAGATTTTGGTAAGAACTTACCTGTAAAATCCTTTTCAGCGAAGGAAGGAAGGGAGACACACTGGTCATTACTAGTGGGTAGGCGGAGCCCAGATGGGATAGACACCTAAGATTAAAAAGTGTTGACCGGCCCCTCCAGCTCGGGCTCCTCCTACTCCAGCTCTCCAGTCGTACACAAGCTAAGGAAGAGCAAATATCACCAGCGGAGCAACATAACCCCTTCTGAAGGACTTCAGAGAAAAGACAAGAATACAGGTTATGCATGTAACAGGAAAAAAAACACACAGTTCCAGGTACTACTCACTGAACCTGACCACTGCGATGAGCTGGCGATGCTGGAACAGAGCCTTAGCGCGCCGACCTCAGCCCAGATAATCGCTATCAGAGAAGGGTCACGCCGCATCTGAAAACACAACAACACACTTCTGCCATGGGAGGGAGCTGTGTCTCCCTTCCTTCCTTCGCTGAAAAGGATTTTACAGGCAAGTTCTTACCAAAATCCGTCTTTCAGCAGCAGATGAGAAGGAAGGGAGACACACTAGTCATTACTAGTGGGACGTCCCAAAGCAGTCCAAAAATTATGGGTTGGAAAAAAAAAAAAAAAAAAGGCAGATCCCAACAACCTAAGTAAATGCGCAACTAGCGCTAAACACAAGTTAACGGAAAAACTTTAAATTGCAGCCGCCTGTAGGACCCTTCGTCCTAAGGCCGCATCAGCGGAAGCACTGACGTCCACCTTATAAAATTTTGTAAACGTGTGGACGGAGCGCCAGGTCGCCGCCCGGCAGAGCTGAGCTGCCGAGGCCCCTTGATGAAAGGCCCACGATGAACCCACAGCTCTCGTTGAGTGAGCTCGAATCTTAACCGGGCAAGGTTCGCCCTTAAGACGGTAAGCCTCTAAAATGGCCGACCGAATCCAACGAGCTATAGTGTACTTGGAAGCTCGTTGACCACGCCGACGACCTGCTGGAATCACAAATAGAGAGTCCGACTTCCGAAAACTTTGAGTAATAGACAAATAGAACTTCAAAGCCCGCACCAAATCCAATGTGTGCAAGGCCCGTTCCTTTGCATTCCTCGGCACCGGACAGAGCGAGGGCAACACAATATCCTGGTTAACATGAAATTGCGACACAACCTTAGGTAGGAAGTCGCCCCGTGTGCGAAGCACTACACGATCCGGGTGAAACTCCAGGAAGGGAGGCGAACAAGAAAGAGCCGCCAACTCAGAAACCCTTCTCAAAGAGGTGACCGCCACTAGGAAGGCAACCTTCCAAGAAAGCAAAGAAAGGTTAACAGAGTCCATAGGCTCAAAAGGTCCATGTTGAAGAGCCTCCAAAACAAGATTGAGCCGCCAAGGAGACACAGGCGCCTTCCGCGGCGGAAACTGACGGGTTACTCCGCGAAAAAAGGAACGTACGTCCCTACGCGAGGCGATAGCCTTCCGAAACAGCAAGGACAGAGCAGAAACCTGACCCTTCAGGGTGCTAACTGCCAAACCCTTGTCCAGCCCGAATTGCAGAAAAGCCAACAAATTGGGAATGGAAAAAATCCTCGGGTTCCTTGAAGAACCCGAACACCACGAAAAGAAGGCTTCCCAAGTCTTGTGGTAAATCCTAGTAGTAGCCGGACCTCTGGCAGCTCGCAAAGTGGCAATGACTTAGGCTGAAAAACCTCGACGGGTCAAAATTTCGGTCTCAAGAGCCACGCCGTCAAACGCAGAGACTTCAGGTCCGGATGACGAACGGGCCCTTGGGTTAACAGGTCCGGGCGAAGAGGAAGTGGAAATGGAGGCGCTGCCAGAAGCGACACCAGTGTCGAGAACCACGTCCTCCTTGGCCAATCTGGGGCTATCAACATAGCCGAGATTCTCTCCAGCCTGATCCGACGCAACACCAGAGGAAGTAAGGATATCGGCGGGAACACATAGATCAGCTCGAAATGGTCCAACGGAGCCACCAGAGCATCCACTGCCACAGCCTTCGGGTCCTTGTACCTGGACATGAAAGTCGGTAACTTGGCATTGAACCTGGATGCCATCAAATCCACTTGGGGAGTTCCCCAACGGGAGCACAGCAGTGCAAAAATTTCCAGATGAAGACTCCATTCTCCGGGATCCATCTTCTCGCGACTGAGAAAGTCCGCCGTTATATTCTGAACTCCTGGAATGTGGATCGCAGAGATGGCTGGCACTCTGGTCTCTGCCCATACCAGGATCCGAGATACCACCACCATGAGCTTGGAACTCCTTGTCCCGCCTTGGTGGTTGATATATGCGACCGCCGTCGCATTGTCTGTCTGCACTCGGACTGGCCGACCGCTTAAAGGGACCGTCCAGTGTTGGAGGCAAAGGAAAATCGCCCTCAATTCCAGGATGTTGATCGGCAAGACAGACTCTTCCGACGACCATACTCCCTGAATCCAGAGATCGTTCCAGACACCCCCCCAGCCCGTCAGGCTGGCATCGGTGGTTATGACCGACCACTTCGGAGGGAGGAAAGACTTCCCCAGGGATAATGCTTCTGGACGTAACCACCATCCTAGCGACTCTCGTACCCTGTGGGAGATGATGACCCTGCAATCCAGCGAAGCCTGCGATCGATCCCAACGGCTCAGAATGAGCCTTTGGAGGGCCCGGAATGAAACTGGGCAAACGGAAGTGCCTCCATGGACGCCACCATCAAACCCAGAAGGCGCATACAGCTTCGAAGGGACATTGCTGTCGAAGACTTCATAACCTGTGCATGTCGAAGGAGACATGCTTGCTTGTCTGGAGGCAGAGACACCACTGCTCGTACCGTGTCGAAATGCATCCCCAAAAACAGGATTGACTGCGACGGTTCCAGAGACGACTTCTCCCAATTGACCAGCCACCCGAAGTCCTCCAGGAGCTGAAGGGATAGATCGCGAGCAGTCATCGCCTCCTCCTTTGAAGACGCCACAATCAGAAGGTCGTCCAGGTAGGGAAGAATCGTAACCCCCTGCCTTCGAAGAATCGCCATGAGGGGCGCCAGAATTTTTGTAAAAACTCTGGGCGCTGAGGCCAACCCGAATGGCAAAGCCACAAACTGGTAATGGTCCTGACCTATGGCAAAACGAAGGAAGCGTTGGTGGGCCCTTCCGATTGGAACGTGCAAATAAGCGTCGTGAATGTCGATTGACACCAAAAAGTCGCTCTGCGACAAGGCTGCCACAACGGAGGAAGCGACTCCGTGCGGAATTTCAGGGTGTGGACATGCCGATTCAATCTTTTGAGATCCAGGATGGGGCGAAATTTGTCCTCCTTTTTGGGGACCACAAAGAGGTTGGAATAAAACCCTCTTCCCCGATCCTCCGGCGGAACCGGTACCACCACACCCTTCTGCAGAAGGGAATCGACCTCTCGTAGTAGAGCGGCAAATAGCTCGGGCTTTGACGGAATGCGAGATTGGCAAAAGCTGTCTGGGGTCGAGAAGAAAACTCTATGAAGTAACCTGCCGACACAACCCGCGTCACCCAGGCGTCCGAAACGCGGGACACCCAAGTCGATTAGAATTGAATCAGGCGACCCCCCACTCGAGAGCCCTCGAGTGGGACCCTGGCATCAGTCCGCCTTAGCGGGCTTTTTGTCCGCTTCCCGCTTGTCGTGACGGAAACTCTGCTTCCAGGGAGTGCGGGGTTTCTGAGCGGTCTTTTTTCCTGAAAAAGAGGGACAACCCGATCCCCAAGAGGGCTGACCGAACCGTCCCCTGGGCCGAAAGGACCGCCGACCACTACCGGCACTAGGCCTGCCAGACGCAGAAGCCACAGCTCTTCTCTGCGGTAAAGCCGTTTCTTTTGCCTTTGCCTTGGCAATCAGCTCCGTGAGATCAGATCCAAACAGCTGACCACCCTTGTAAGCTAAAGAAAGCAAACCTTGCTTGGAAACCGCGACCCCGGTCCACTGTCTAAGCCACAGAGCTCTTCTGACTGTGACCGCCGAGGATTGTGTCCTGGACAGCAGTGACGCAGTGTCCAGACCTGCATCATAGCCATATCGGACTGCATTCTCCAAAAAATTGAGAAGCCCCTCTACCTCGGATAAAGGGGATCCATTTTGCCAGGCCGTCCGTAGACGGTCCAACCAGCTCAGGAAGCTTTACAAGCACACATGGATCCTAGTACTGCTCTGAATCCATGACCTGCGGCCTCGTAGATGGATTTTGCCGCCATCTCCGTTTTTCTGTCCAGCGGGTCCTGCAGACTCGCCTTCCTTTAACAAGAAGAAATGAAGATTTGCTAAGCTGAGATAAAGGGACATCCACTTCAGGAGAAGGAATCCAATTATCAATCAACTCCGTAGCACACGGATACAGTGTCTCAAAAAGCCGTGTCCCCTGAAAACGTTTGTCTGGACACAGACGCTCCTTCTCCACTGCCTCATTAAGCTCATCCAGGGATGGTAAGGTCGAACGCGACCTATGCGACTCCTGAAACATCCGGGCCGACTTACCAGGACGTCTAGTTACTTCCTCCGGTAACTAACGCCTCCCTCATAGCTTCAATAAAAGCTTCTGCACGGCCCGAAAAATAGGCAGAGTGTCCCTGCCGATCCTCCTTATCCGAATCGGACATCTCTCCCTCCGAACTTGAAGGGGAACCCTCCATACCAGAGATCTCCGAGTCGCTACGCGGGAAGGAAGGCACCGGCCTGTGTCGCTTCCTGCCATGAGAGGATCTAGCTGACACCCAATAGCCTATAAGGTCAGACAGGCCATCAATAGAAAGAGTGAGGGCCTCCATTTTGACATCACTGAGACCTCCGACTGCTGCGCTTGACGCCGTCGAGGTCTGCGTGTCAGATACGCGAGACTGATCCTGTAGGGGATCTGGGAGACGGTCCGCACCTTCTGGACCCTGATCTGACATGTCCTCACACCGTATGTCAGGTTAAACCTGTCAGTAACTAGAACAGTGTGGCTTCTTAAAGAAGAAAATGAACGCTGAAGGGTTAAAGCTCTAAAAGTGAGAGCTACCCCAGCTGTCCCCCAATTAAGAGTTAACCGCCTCAGAAGGGGTTAATGTCACAGACTCCCCACAACCTCTGTTTATAAAGGTGTGCGAGCCCCAGGTGCCTCTTATGAGGTAGCAGGTGTAAAACAGTACAGTCCTCAAGGTATGCCACACTAAACAAAAAAACGCTAATCGCTAAAATATTGCGCTGTCTTGCACACCGCAATGCCCTTACAACGATCACAAAAACGATCGCAATAATTGCGTCGCTATCGTGACCTTTAGCGGCGTTCCGTGTGGCAGTACCCCAGGAAAGTGCCCTGCGCTGTGGGGGTGAGGGGGGTAAGCTTCTGCCCTAAGAGGCAGAAGCGACTCACTCAGCTGGTCGCGGTGCTGTTCTTCTTCGGTTAGTAGGGAGGAGCGGAGAGTGAGGAGCCCGAGGCTAGCAATGGCCGCTGCGCTGAAGGAGAGAGCCGGAAGAGAAGAGGCAGAGGAAATCTCGTGCCCAGAGCGCTTCCTGCCCGGGAAAGCGCGAAGCCACGCCCCCCGCCGGCTTACAAAAAAAGGTGCGGGACTCCTCCGTTCCTGCCCCGTTCCCATGTCCTGCAGGCATCCACCTGCGGACAAAAAAAAAAAAAAAAAAAAACCACACAGTCACCAGTCATGTACATGTAGCAGCGGCTGCCGCAGCAGTCGCTGAAGCACTCATACACATCAAAAATGCAGAGTACTCACCCAGCCGAGCGCCACAGGGACCCCCAGGGATTTGTGGCGCTATGCCCATCGCTTCCCCCAGGGCGGGGAACGCAGTGACCCCAGAAGCGCGGTTTGCGTCCCCGCCAGGGAAGCCATCCTCATCCCCCAGGGCCGGCAGGGTTCTGCAGGGACCACCTTAAAGGGTAATACAGATCCGCCAAGGGAGAGGTGGGGGTCCAGCAGCGCTGAGACCCTAGACTCTGAGTCCAAGTCTCTGTCCGATAAAAATAAAAAAATCTTCTGAGGAGCTGCTTCAGCAGCGACTATCCTCTGAGACCTCAAATTTTAGACTGGAGAGCTGGAGTAGGAGGAGCCCGAGCTGGAGGGGCCGGTCAACACTCTTTTTAATCTGAGGTGTCTATCCCATCTGGGCTCCGCCTACCCACTAGTAATGACTAGTGTGTCTCCCTCCTTCTCATCTGCTGCTGAAATATCTAATATATTGAGTCCAGTAGTTCAGCGCTGAATGTGCTGTAAAAGTTTCCATAATAATTTAAGTTATGAAACTACAATACCCAGAGAGATGAGCAAAATTAGGATTATTTAGTCTAGAAAAAAAGAAGACTGAGGGGCAATCTAATAACCATGTATAAGTATATAAGGGGACAATTATTATATTATACATTTATATAGCGCCATTTATTCCATGGCGCTTTACATATGAAAAGGGAAAATATAGACAAGTACAATAAGCATGTGCAGGATCTGTTTATACCAAGGAAGGTGACTGTCACAAGGGGCATTCTTTGCGTCTGGAGGAGAGAAGGTTTTTCCACCAACATAGAAGAGGGTTCTTTACTGTTAGGGCAGTGAGAATCTGGAATTCCTTGCCGGAGGAGGTGGTGATGGCGAACTCAGTCGAGGGGTTCAAGAGAGGCCTGGATGTCTTCCTGGAGCGTAACAATATTGTATCTTACAGTTATTAGGTTCTTTAGAAGAACGTAGATCTGGGGATTTACTGTGACGGAATATAGGCTGAACTGGATGGACAAATGTCTTTTTTCGGCCCTGCTAACTATGTTACTATGTAAATGTCCTATAAATGTCTGTTCTTTTCCTGATCTAAGGATCTCGCCTTTTAGGGGAGATGAATCTGTGCTCAAAGTTGGGAGTCAGGGAAATTGAGGAATCGGAGGTTTGGCTTACAGACTCCACAGCCCTGGTTGTGTGAGGGCTTATTTTTATTTTTTGCGCCCTGCACTGACATTTTTATCAGTACAATTTTGAGGTAGATACAATGTCTTTATCGCCTCTTATTGCAGTGTTGCGTTGGGAAAAAAAAAAAAAACTGTAATTTTGTCGTTTTGATTTTTTATCGTCACCACGCCGTTTACCAATTGGACTAATTTATTTTATATTTTCAAAGATCAGATAATATTTCTGAAATTAGCGCTATCAAATAGGTCTTTTTTTGGTTTTATTTTTAATTGGGCAAAAAGGGGGCGGGAGAGAGTTTGAACTTTTTTTTCATATTTTTAAAAACTCCCCCCCATCACTTTTTACTGTATTAAATAGTCCTCATAAATAGTCCTCATAGGGGACTTGAAGCTGCGATTGTCTGATCGCTTGCACTATACATAGCAGTGCTATGTATAGCAGAAATCATGATCTCCTATGACCACCGGCTACAAGGCGACATTCACAGAAGGATCGTAATGACAGAAACAGGGGTCATCAGCAGACCCCTGGCTGTCATAACAACCCATCATGTGGAAAGAAAAAGTGGAAAATTCTGTACTGCTAGTAGATGGTAACAAGTCCAGGTCCACACTAGAATAATAGGAGATTTTTTTATTTTGTCTTTGTTTCAAAGTACCATACTTCTTCCTCAGCACAAAAAAATATGTCTTTTTTGTCCTGATGAAGTATGGTACCTGGATTTGTTACCATCTACCGGCAGCACAGAATATTCCACCTATTGCTACTCGGTCTTTGGACCCGTGGACCTGCTGCAGCTGGGATTACATGCTCATTTAAATGTTGTGTGAACACATCATTAGCAGGTTAGTATAACCTACAGTCATGGCCAAAAGTTTTGAGAATGACACAAATATTAATTTTTACAAAGTCTACTGCTTCACTTTTTCTAATGGCAATTTGCATATACTCCAGAATGTTATAAAGAGTGATCAGCTTAACAGCAATTACTTGCAAAGTCAATATTTGGCTAGAAAATGAACTTTATCCCCCAAAACACATTTCAACATCATTGCAGCCCTGCCTTAAAAGGACCAGCTAACCTCTTTTCAGTGATTGCTCCATTAACACAGGTGTGGGTGTTGATGAGGACATGGCTGGAGATCAATCTGTCATGATTAAGTAAGAATGACACCACTGGACACTTTAAAAGGAGGCTGGTGCTTGGCATCATTGTTTCTCCTCTGTTAACCATGGTTATCTCTAAAGAAACACGTGCAGTCATCATTGCAATGCACAAAAATGGCCTAACAGGGAAGAGTATCGCATCTAGAAAGATTGCACCTCAGTCAACAATCTATCGCATCATCAAGAACTTCAAGGAGAGAGGTTCCATTTTTTGCCAAAAAGGCTTCAGGGCGCCCAAGAAAGACCAGCAAGCGCCAGGACCGTCTCTTAAAAGTGTTTCAGCTGCGGGATCGGGCTACCAGCAGTGCAGAGCTTGCTCAGGAATGGCAGCAGGCAGGTGTGAGTGCATCTGCACGCACTGTGAGGCGGAGACTCTTGGAGCAAGGCCTGGTCTCAAGGAGGGCAGCAAAGAAGCCACTTATCTCCAGAAAAAACATCATGGACAGACTGATATTCTGCAAAAGGTACAGGCTGTGGACTGCTGAGGACTGGGGTAAAGTTATTTTCTCTGATGAATCCCCTTTTTGATTGTTTGGGACATCAGGAAAACGCCTCATTCGGAGAAGACAAGGTGAGCGCTACCACCAGTCTTGTCTCATGCCAACTGTTAAGCATCCTGAAACCATTCATGTGTGGGGTTGCTTCTCAGCCAAGGGAATCGGCTCTCTCACAGTCTTGCCTAAAAACACAGCCATGAATAAAGAATGGTACCAGAATGTCCTCCAAGAGCATCTTCTCCCAACCCTCCAAGAGCAGTTGGGCGATCAACAATGCCTTTTCCAGCATGATGGAGCACCTTGCCATAAAGCAAAGGTGATAACTAAATGGCTCAGGGAACAAAACATAGAGATTTTGGGTCCTTGGCCTGGAAACTCCCCAGATCATAATCCCATTGAGAACTTGTGGTCAATCATCAAGAGACGGGTGGACAAACAAAAACCTAAAAATTCTGACAAAATGAAAGCATTGATTGTGCAAGAATGGACTGCTATCAGTCAGGATTTGGTCCAGAAGTTGATTGAGAGCATGCCAGGGAGAATTGCAGAGGTCCTGAAGAAGAAGGGTCAACACTGCAAATATTGACTTGCTGCATTAACTCATTCTAACTGTCAATATAAGCTTTTGTTACTCATATGTTTGCAATTATTATATTTCTGTCTGTGATAAAAACATCTGTCAAACACACATAAAAACCAGAGGGCAGCAGATCATGTGAAAATATAATATTTGGTCATTCTCAAAACTTTTGGCCATGACTGTATAGCTTTTCTCTCTCTCTTCATTTTCAACGACAACCCTTCGGCGCCCTGTGATCACTTGACGGGGCGCAGATGGGTGGGATGAATGACGTGCTTTTGGACGGCGAGTGTTAAATCTCGCTGTCAGTGATTGACAGCAGGATTTAACTGGTAACAGCAGCACGCGGAGCACCACTTTACCCGTAGCTGTTAGAGGCATATGATGGCTGATTAAATCAGTCATCATGTGCGGGAAAAAGAGGAGGGCTCGGTGTGAGAGCCCACATCAGAGGTACGGACATGACCATTGACGTAAATGTACGTTAAAGGTCATGAAGGAGTAAAAAAAAAAAAAAAAAAAAAAAAAAAAAGTGTTACAGGTCAGTGAATTTTTTACTTACCAATTTCTGACTTTTTTTTTCCCCATTCCTACTGCCCAATGAATACCCAAAAAACAAAGGGAGAATTGTGGTTGTTGTCAATTGTTCACCATACTTGGATTTTTTTTCGTATATTTCGGTACATTGCATGGTATAGTAAATTGGGTTGTTCAAAACTATAATTATGCCTCCAAAAAACATCCTTCATATCGATCAAGTCGAAAAAAAAAAAATTGTACAGGTGCACTACCCCATGGAATAACATGAGGACAAGAGCTATCCGTCAAAACCACGGACACCACTCGTCCGAGTTACACGGTTGTCTGCACGAGCCCCAAGCACAATCATATCCATTTACATCCATATTTCAGTGATTGTACAGCAGTGGCCATTTTTTGTGCATATACACCCTTCCTATTAGAGTACTTCCTACT
The DNA here is from genome assembly GCA_033576555.1 of Oophaga sylvatica. Taxonomy (NCBI): domain Eukaryota; kingdom Metazoa; phylum Chordata; class Amphibia; order Anura; family Dendrobatidae; genus Oophaga; species Oophaga sylvatica. The sequence continues at coordinate 724,115,777 of JARQOD010000001.1, forward strand.
AGGGAACTTCCTGAATGTTTTCACCTTTGCAATTTGGATTTTTCCAACAATCTTCCAAAACTCGAGCATTCACATAATCCAATTCATCCAAACACCATAACGGATCCATGGCTGGCAAATGCAAGAAAAGCCACAGAAATAAAGTTCAGGAAAAAATAAAAAAAAAAAAGTATTTGCAAATAACTGTAAATTTTAATTTTATAGAAAAAAAATAATATTAATCTTCCTCTAAATATGAGGCAACAAGAAGTTTTGGCAAAATAAATAATCACAATTCTGAATCGGCATTATAAATACAACTACAGCTGGTAAAACAAAAGAGAGCAAAATAATAAGGGAATAGCGCAAACGTCAAGCAGTAAGGAATGTGGCCACGTGTTACAGGAAACCATTCTAGGGCGTTAGAAAATTAATGGCATTGTACCAGATTAGTGCAGCTTAGAAGAGTCGGTGTTATAACCCTGGAAGAGTTTATTCTTCACCACAGAACGTGGGGCGCAGCGAGTGATGCTACTGCCTTCATGTCCCCAATTCACAGCATCGAGGATAGGTCCCGCTGTCCTGCAGTTACTCGCTCTGCGGTCTGTACGCCACTGTTGCACTGGCCTGAGTGCTTGGTCCTTGAGGCTTACCATTCACCAGCAACCGGACGGGGGAGTCGATGCGAATGCTTTGAAACACAAATGTCTAGTAATAAAATGACACACATGGTTAGAAAAAGGGAAACTATAGTGTATGACTTACCGCCCCCCACCAGTTCTCCATCCATGTCCTGGTTTATGTTTGGCTGCAGCTAATCACCAACAGTGCTGCAGTCAATCACTGAGCTTAGATGCTTTGCATGTGTAGACAACACAAGCCATTGAGCTTAGATATTAGCTGCATTGCTGTCAATTGTTGTTTGGCTGCAGGCATAACATCACAACAGGGGGCAGCGGTGAAGAGTAATACTCAGTTTTCTAAAAAGAGGACAACCCCTTTAAAGGGAATGGACACCAATGGTGCCATAAAACCTGAAAACCACAATCTGCAGTAATATAAGTCATTAAATTATCGCTGTGTAAAATGTCCAGCCCGAACACCCAAGCATCCGACAGATTTTCTATCAGGCATTGACTAGAAACTCACCTGGCCTTTATGCTGAATATTATGTTGCTTCATGTGGGGTTCAGGGATGGTAACAGCGTCTGCAATGAGCACTCCCCAGCTTTCCACCATATTGTAAACCATTATAGCGTAACAATTTCCATCTGCATCTACAAGTCCAAATGTGCTAAAAAGGAAAAAAAGAAAAAAGAAATAAAATTAGGAAAAAAAACAAAAAACAAAACCCCAAAACATAGTATGTAGTAGTAAAAGCAGAATTAAGGGGCTTTTCCAAGGGTTGTATATGGTATGAATGTGTGAAGCGTCAATATCACACACATCCTGTGAAAAGGTGTGGCACCATTTTTGGTAATAAAACAGTTATGTTTTACTATTTCTGGCAGCCCCTTTAACCTTTACTGATAGTTTGACTAAGGAGAACAAAATGATAATTATGGTTATAGATTAAAATGATCTTGCTAATGTGATTATGATACAATCTGAGAAAGATTGGATCAGACTAATAGAAGCCTGCCTGTGGATGGAGCCCGCAGTGAAATACTTAACAGCTGCTTTCTTCCTCTGTTATCAGCGTTGCTCCGGTCGGTCTTGTTGTGTCCAGCCGGATCACGCCACTGTTTTCTGGGCGATCCAGAAGTCTCTACTCAATAGAAGTCTATGAGAGCCAGAACAAGGCTCTCAGACCTACAATGACCGCTTGTGATTGACCGCAGCGGCGCCAGGAGGATTAGAAGAGGGCGGCTGGTAAGTATATTAGTAAGAGCCAGGGAACTTGCTTTATTGATAGCACTCCAGCAGTGAAGAAAAAAAAAAAAAAAAAAAAAGCAACCCTCTTATGCTTTCTATATGGGCATGAAGGTCATTAAGAGTCGATTAAAATGATGCCTTCATATCTGTGATCCAATGCTTTATTCCTGAGAAATCCATGTTTCTCAATATGTAAATGAGCTGTTAAGATTTATGGGCAGGACATGCATTTCCCTGAAAATCTACCTCCAGAGATTATTTGAAATGAAAGTTACCAGTGTGAGACATGTAGATCAGGAGAGCAAACTGCTTGTCATTACTTGTCTCACTCTGCTAATGCCCCCTTTTATTTAATACTAGCTGTAGTACCCGGCTTCGCCCGGGTTAATTAATAACTGCTGTTAGCTGTAACAAAATAGACTATGTTAACAAAAATTTATTCTGCACATAAAAATCACACACCAAAACGTGCGGGGTTAAAATTTCTATTCAACACATAGCCTATGATGCTCCTGGGGTTGAGATGTGCGGGCATGCAAAATTTCATGCCCGTAAGTACAACGGTGCAGATTCCTATCCCGGGCCAAAATTATTTGCCGATTTGGAATGCGCGGGGTTAAAATTTTGACTCAAAACCTAGCCTATGACGCTCCCGGGGTCGAGACGTGCGGGTGTGCAAAATTTCATGCCCGTAAATGCAGATTCCTATGCCGGACATACACACAAGCATTCAGCTTTCTCCCCATTATGTAGATAGGGCCAAAATTGTTTGGCGATTTGGAACGCGCGGGTTAAAATTTCAATTCAAAACATAGCCTAGGACGCTTTCGGGGTCGAGACGTGCGGGCGTGCAAAATTTCATGCCCTTAAGTGCGACGGTGCGGATTCCAATCCCGGACAAACATACCCACATACATACACACATACATACATTCAGCTTTATATATTAGATGAAAAATGTGGGAAGGGGGAAGAGGAGCGGTTGAATGCGGTATTGCAGCTCAATGCCATCAAAGTGAATTTAAAAGGCCTATGATGAGGCAAGAAAAAAAAAAATCCTATTCTCATCTGCTTGACTGGTTCCAATCCTCTGACACTGTCGGGTTTCGAGCATCAACATCTGGAAAGGGGCATCACATGACCAGTACAGCTAATCAGCGGCTGATGATCCATCCGAATGAAGCTGATCAGCGGCCACTGATTGTCATTTAGTGCCCCATGCAGATGTTTAGGCCCTGAGACTGGCAGGAAACACAGTAATGAGAGCAGAGAACTGGCGCCCGTCTGTTAGAGTAGGAATTTTTTTTTTTTTTTCAATCTCTCCATCCTTTCCCAACGACAAGAGCTGTTACAATAGGGGAGAATGTCACTAAAGTGATTTACCTGGTAAGTCAGTGAACATTTTGCTCAAATTCTGTTCATATTTGTGTCATGGTTTTCATTTTAAACATAAAACCATAATAAAATGTCAAGTGTCGCTCGACAGACACCAAAAACTTGCAATGGCGATTACTGGGTTCCATCATTTACATGGGAAGACAGTACTGCATGCATTTGACACAGATGTGAACACAGCCTTAGTACGGAGATGTACATTTGCAGTAAAATACTACAGACCGGTAATATCTTGTACCTAGCAAAGACAAAACACAGAGCAGCCAGTCTGATGTGGGAGCATTCCTAGGTTCCAAAACTTGTATCTATTCAAAAAAGGGATGGACAACAAGCCCACCAACAAAAGGTCATTGTTCACTTCTTCCAATTATTCAGAATGCTGCTCCTTCAAGAAATAATGTCATTCTTTTTTAAATAATGTCTTGTAACTTATACTATACTGGGAATAGCTCTTAGAAAACAAAACTAGCCGAGTATAATTGCAAAAAAACAAAAACAAACAAAAACAACCCTAAGTATTCCTGCAATTATCACTGAAGTCTCACAGTGTTGGGGTCCTGGGTTCAAATCCCACCAGGGATAACATCCTGCAAGGAGATTGTATGTTCTCCCCGTGTTTGCGTGGGTTTCTGGTTTCCTCCCAGACTAATATTAAAATATATATCCTCATTCATGATCGCTCCTCGATTTGTCTGACTGTTAGTAACTCTAGCGTCAGTTTGCATAAAAGGTGTAGGATATTACTCACAATGGCACTCGCTCCTCGGGAACTAGGCTGAATACGACCCTCCCCAGCACCACACAGCCAGGGTTTTTTCCTGACTGCAGAGCACTTAAGGCCTTTAGCTCTAGTCCACCAGGACTTCCATAATGGCCCAAAAGCCCTGGATTTAAACTATTCAGCATGTTCTGCAGTCTTTTACCACGGATCTTTCCCTGTATGAGCAGATATAAGAAGAAACAAATAATACATCAAGCTGGCACAGTGAGACAATTAAATCTTTATAAAATGGAACAATTGCCTATCTTAATTCAAGGTGTTGGTTATATGGCGACTTTTACAAGTCCTCTATACCGAGACACATAAGAAGGTGAGAAAGCGTAAGAAATGTGCTATTAGTATTAAAGGTCTGCTGGCAAATGCAAGAAGTCTCGCAAACAAAATGAATGAACTGGCGACTATTATACCATCACAGAACACGATGTGGTGAGCATTACGGAAATCCCACTTGAAGAAAGCCATGACTGGATGACAAACATAGAGAGTTATACTACATTTAGAAAGGACAGAAAAGGTGGCGGGGTGTGTATTTTTAATAAGTCCAACTTTAGACCTGTGCTCAATGGCAACATTGGGGGGAGCTGCGACAATGTAGAGTCAATATGGGTAATTGTACTTAGGGATGGCAATAATGGAAAGCTGCTAACTGGAGTTTGCTACAAGCCTCCTAATATAGATGAGCAGGTAGAGGATGAAATGCTGCAACAAATTAAAAAGGCAGCAGATAATAGGGTCCTTAGTATGGGGGATTTTAACTATCCAGATATTCAATGGGACATAGAATCTTCTGGCTGTGCTAAAAGCTGCAAGCTCTTATCCGCAGTTCAGGACAACTTCTCTCAGCTGATAGATGAACCGACCAGGAGAGGTAATCTGCCAAATCAGATTCTTCTGACTAATAAACCAGATACAATTTAAGATCTACAGGTCAGGGAGCACTTGGGAAACATTTAAAAGGGGCAATGCAAAAACCTGGAACTTTAGGAAAGCTGATGTCAACAAATTAAGGGGAGAGCTTAATCGTGTAGACTGGGACCACGTCATGGTAACTGGGGTACCGAGCATAAATGGGCCGTGTTTATGGATGTACTACTAGAATCCTGCAAAAAACTTATACCCTCTGGTAATAAAATGTCCAGGAATAAAAAGAAACCATTATGGATGAATAAGACAGTACAAAGTTTAATCAGAAAGTCCCCCTCTCGGCTTATATTCGAGTCATATATCAGGGGGTCGACGGGGGAGACTGAGCGCAGCTGTGCTATATACTCACCCTCCCGCCGGCGCGTCACTGTAGCCCCTGCTCTTCTCCCACGGTCTCCGGCACCTGTGTTCAGCCATCAGTGGTACCGCTCATTTAAGTCATGAATATGCACATATTCATGACTTTAACCCCTTAATGTCCAATGACGTGCAGAGTCCGTCATGACAAGGTGCCAGTTCCGGCACCAGGACGGACTCTGCACGTCATGCCTTTGATCTACCACTGCGTGTAAACACGCAGTGGTAGATCAGTGCCGACAGCTGTCACAGACAGCTGACAGGCACGGCAAGCGGTGCGGGGACCTTTGCCGTCGGTCCCCGCACTCACAGCGCTGTGGTTGGTCAGTCAATCTGACTGACCAAACACAGCAGCGATCGCGCAGGAGAAGCTGAAATTTCAGCTTCCCCAGCGCGATCAGTGCAGGAGCCGGCGCTGCAGTGGCCAGGTTTCCTGCACTGACAGCCAGGAGCGGCGCCCCCACCGCCCCTGGCTGTTAACCCCCTGACTGCTGCGATCGAGCGCGATCGCAGAGCTCAGGGGGGGAGGCAGAGGGTCGGGAGCTCCCTCTGCCTCAGATCAGCGTCCCAGCGATGTAATCGCAGGGCCCGATCTCTGCCTTGATGACCCGGGGGTTGTCATGACAACCTCCGGGTCATTTAGCTACGGGAAGCTGCTGTGATCATGTCACAGCAGCTTCCACTATAGTTGCAATGCATTGCAATGCCAGAGCATTGCAGTGCATTGTAACTGCAATCAAAAGTAAAAAAAGTGAAAGTCCCATAAAGGGACAAGTTGAAAAAAATCATTTTTTTAAAAAATTGTAAAAAAAAATATTAAAAAATAATTTAAAAAAAATCCCCTAAAAAAATACACATTTTTATGTAATAAAAAACAAAAAAAATACACATGTTAGGTATCGCCATGTCCGTAAAAATCCCATCTATAAAAGCATAACCCTAGTTAACCCCTTCAGTGAAAGCCGTAAAAAAAAAAAAAAAAAAAAAAAAAAAGTAGTAAATTATACTTTTTCCAAGCGGTATCATTATACCGCTTGGAAAAAGTGTAATAACACGCGATCAAAAAGTCAGATATAAATAATCATGGTACCGCTGAAAACGTCATCTTGTCCCGCAAAAAACAAGCCGCTATATAGCATCATCAGCGAAAAAATAAAAAAGTTATAGCTCGCGGAATAAACTGATGCAAAAATAATTATTTTTTCTATAAAATTCTTTGTGTAAAAAACGCCAAAACACAAAAAAAAATATATAAATGAGGTATCGCTGTAATCGTAGTGACCCGAAGCATAAAGCTGCTTTATCAATTTTACCACACGCGGAACGGGGGAAAAAAAATTAAAAAAAAAAACAATTCCTGAATTGCTGGTTTTTGTTCATTCTGCTTCCACAAAAATCGGAATAGGAAGCGATCAAAAAAACGTTATGTGCCCGAATATGGTACCAATAAATACGTCAGCTCGTCCTGCAAAAAATAAGCCCACAGATAACTCTGTCGGCCGAAATATGGAAAAATTATAGCTCTCAAAATACGGCGATGCAAAAAATTCTTACAAAAAATTATTCAAAAAAAAAGCATCTTTTAGTGTGTGACAGAAGCTAAACATGAAAAAAGGGTGTAAATCTGGTATCGCTGTAATCGCACCGATCCGAGGAATAAAGTCGCCTAATCACTAATATCGCACGAGGAACGGCGTAAAAAAGAAAACCAATTCTTCACCTTTGGTAGATTTGTTCATTGTGCCTCCCAAAGATCGCAGTAAGGCGATCACAGTGGTTCCCCCCGCATATGGGGTATCAGCGTACTCAGGACAAAATGCACAATAGCTTTTGGGGTCCTATTTCTCCTGTTACCCTTATAAAAATAAAAATTTGGGGGCAAAAAGGTCATTTTTGTGGAAAAAAATATGATTTTTTTATTTTCACAGCTCTACGTTATAAACTTCTGTGAAGCACTTGGGGGTTCAAAGTGCTCACCACACATCTAGAAAAGTTCCTTGGGGGGTCTAGTTTCCAAAATGGAGTCACTTGTGGGGGGTTTCTACTGTTTAGGCACATCAGGGGCTATCCAAACGTGACATGACACCCACAGACCATTCCATCAAAGTCTGCATTTGAAAAAGGCGCTACTTCCCTTTCGAGCTCTGCCATGCGTCAAAATAGTGGTTTCCCCCCACATATGGGGTATCAGCGTACTCAGGACAAATTGCACAATAACTTTTGGGGTCCTGTTACCCTTTGGAAAATAACAATTGGGGGTGGAAAGATCATTTTTGTGGAAAAGATATGATTTTTTAATTTTACTGCTCTACGTTATAACCTTCTGTGAAGCCCTTGGGGGTTCAAAGCTCTCAACACACATCTAGATAAGTTCCTTGGGGGGTCTAGTTTCCAAAATGGGGTCACTTGTGGGGGGTTTCCACTGTTTAGGCACACAGGGACTCTCCAAATACGACATGGCATCCAATCTCAATTCCAGCCAAAAAAGTCAAATGGCGCTGCTTCCCTTCCGAGCTCTGCCATGCGCCCAAATAGTGGTTTACCCCCACATATGGGGTATCAGCGTACTCAGGACTAATTGCCCAATAACTTTTGGGGTCCTTTTATCCTTTGGAAAATAATAATTGGGATGAAAAGATCATTTTTGTGGAAAAAATATGATTTTTTAATTTTACGGCTCTACGTTATAACCTTCTGTGAAGCCCTTGGGGGTTAAAAGCTCTCACAACACATTTAGATGAGTTCCTTGAGGGGTCCAGTTTCCAAAATGGGGTCACTTGTGGGGGGTTTCCACTGTTTAGGCACACAGGGACTCTCCAAATGCGACATGGCGTCCAATCTCAATTCCAGCCAAAAAAGTCAAATGGCGCTGCTTCCATTCCAAGCTCTGCCATGCGCCCAAATAGTGGTTTACCCCCACACATGGTATATCAGTGTACTCTGGAGAAATTGTACAACAAATATTGTGGTTCATTTTCTCCTGATACCCTTGACAAAATTTAAAAAAATTGTGTCGAAAGAAAAATTTTGGGAAAAAAAGTTAAATGTTCATTTTTTCCTTCCACATTGCTTCAATTCTTGTGAAGTACCTAAAGGGTTAATAAACTTCTTGAATGTGGCTTTGAACACGTTGAGGGGTGCAGTTTTTAGAATGGTGTCACTTTTGGGTATTTTCTGTCATATTGACCCCTCAAATTCACTTCAAATGTGAGGTGGTCCCTAAAAAAATGGTTTTGTAAATTTTGTTGGAAAAATGAGAAATTGCTGGTCAACTTTTAACACTTATAACTTCGTAACAAAAAATTTTGGTTCCAAAATTGTGCTGATGTAAAGTAGACATGTGGGAAATGTTATTTATTAACTAATTTTTGTGACATATCTCTTTGATTTAATGGCATAAAAATTAAAAGTTTGAAAATTGCAAAATTTTCAAAATTTTTGTCATATTTCCATTTTTTTCATAAAAAAACGCAAGTTATATTGAAGAAATTTTACCACTATCATGAAGTACAATATGTCACGAGAAAACAATCTCAGAATCGCCAAGATCCGTAGAAGCGTTCCAGAGTTATAACCTCATAAAGAGACAGTGGTCAGAATTGTAAAAATTGGCCTGGTCTTTAACCTACAAAATGGCTTGGTCATTAAGGGGTTAATGAGCGGTACCACGTGACCGCTGAACACTGGCGCCGGAGACCGCGGGAGAAGAGCAGGGGCTGCAGAGACCGTGCCGGCGGGAGGGTGAGTATAAGGGATATTCACCTGTCCCGTTCCACCGCTGCTAGCTGCTGTGTCCTCGCGGCCTCTCTAGCTGTGAATGTTCTGCCTGAGCATTGACTGCTGGAGGACCCGGAAGACAGCGGCGCTCAGCGGTGGAACAGGTGACAGGTAAATATCTCAGGTGCCGGGCCCTGAGCGAGCGGTAACACCGGCATCTGTCCCCCATAGCGCGCAGGTGTCCCCGCCTGCTCAGGACACGGCACCTGGCCCCCAGCGACGAGAGGCGAGTATGTCTTTTTTTTTTTTTTCGGTTGCAGCAGCTGCGGCCGCATAAGGCGACCTATACTATGGAGCATCTATGGGGGCATAATCTATGGAGCATCTATGGAGCATCTAGGGGGGCACAATCTATGGATCATCTATGGGGGCATACTCTGTGGAGCATCTATGGGGGCACAATCTATGGAGCATCTATGGGGGCATACTCTGTGGAGCATCTATGGGGGCACAATCTATGGAGCATCTATGGAGGCATAATACATGGGCAGCATATGGGGCACAATCTCATTTTCCACCCTAGGCTTATACTCGAGTTGATAAGTTTTCCCAGTTTTTTGTGGCAAAGTTAAGGGGGGGGGGTCGGCTTATACTCGGGTCGGCTTATACTCGAGTATATAAGGTAAGTAAAAAAGGTAAAAAAGAAATCAAGCTGGCAAAGTTATCTACAGAGAAACAAAAATCGCCAGCAACATTAAAATAAATCCCCCAAATTTTAATAAATACATCAATGCAAAAAAAATAAATGCAGAAGGTATCGGCCCCTTAAAAGAGGACCATAAAATAATTTTTGAGAACAAAGAAAAAGGCTGAGATATTTAACAAGCACTTTTCACCCATGTTCACCAATGACCTGTCTGTTCCAGTGATCATTCAACAAGGCAAAAATCAAAGTTTACCACCTGATATAACTAGTTTAACACAAGAATTAAACTTTACCAAATCCCATGGCCCAGAAGGCATTCATCCACGGATACTGAGGGAATTGAGCTCAGTAATTGAGAAACCGCTGTCTCTTATATTCTTAGACTCTCTTGTAACAGAGGTGGTGCCACAGGATTGGAGGATGGCTGATGTGGTACCGATATTTAAGAAAGGTAAGAAGGTGGATGCAGGCAACTACCATCAGGTAAGCCTGACATCAGTAGTGTGCAAAGTTTGTGAGGGCATCATAAGAGAAGACCTGCAGAGATATATTGTAGATAATATAATAAGCCAGCATGGATTCATGAAGAATAAGTAGTGTCTAACATGTTGGGTTTCTATGTGGAGGTGAGTACAAATGTGGATGTAGGTTATGCGGCTGATGTGATTTATCTGGACTTTGCAAAGGCATTTGATACTGTACAACATAACAGCCTTATACTGAAGCTACAGAAGCAAGGACTGGGGAAAACTATATGTAGAAGGGTAAGGAATTGGCTAAATGACCAGAAACAAAGTCTCAAATTCTACATTCTCCAAATGGGATGTAGTCAGCAGTGGGGACCGCAGGGATCTGAGCTAGGACCTTGTGGATGGGATTGAAAGTAAAGTGTCAGTCTTTGCCGACGACACCAAACTATGTAGGATACCTTGACAGTACAATACTGCAAAATGATCTAGATAAAAGAGGTCAGAATGGGCAAACACTTGGCAAATTAGGTTTAATGTAGATAAATGTAGAGAAATGCACCTAGGATGGAGTAATCCTATTGTTGCATCACATTACATGGGACCATACTTGGGACTACAGAACAGGGAAAGGACTTGGGTATTCTGGTTACAAGTAAGCTGAGCAGCAGTACTCAATGTCAAGCAGCAGCTGCAAAAGCAAACAAGATTTTAGAGTCTATAAAAAGAGAAATAAAATCAAGAGATCCAGAAATCTAAGAGCATACTAAGGACCACGGGTGCACTCATTATGGGTGGAAGAAAGGCGATTCTGACAGCTAAATAAAAAAAGGGTTCTTTACAGTAAGAGCAGTCAGACTGTGGAATGCCGACCACAAGAGGTAGTAATGGCAGACACTATAATAGCATTTAAAAACAGGCTGGATGATTTCCTCAATACACATAACTCTATAGTTAAATTAGTGACAAAATGTACAATTGGTGAAGAAAGGTTGAACTTGATAGACCTAGATCTTTTTTTCAACCTATATAACTATATCTCTCACCTACCCACTTCACACCAAATAGCCTCCACGATATCCCTCATTCTACACCAGCCCCACTCACCTAGATCTTCTAGCTTACATCCATAATTATATCACAGAAGCAGAAAGATGTCCAGGGGGTTTATACCTTGTTGTTGAGAAGAGCATACAACTTGCTCAGATAATCAAGCAACTGTTCTTCCCTCATCACAGGTTCAGTCCAAGAAGGCTCTAGGGCAGCTGCTCGAGAAAACCCATCCAACGCTCCTTGGTAGTTCTCCTCGTACTTGGACAACTGAGTGGAAGACAGTGCCATTACAAGGGGCTTTGTGCTGCATGCTACACATTACCTGCTGAACCTTGCTTATATAGTTTCTGTTACATTCATGAGATTTTTGGACAAGCTGCTCATATTGAATGGGGGAGCACTAGTGGCAACGTGTGCCAATTTCTTCAGATCGCCAAGGGTTCAGCGTGTACCCCAAGAGTTCCAGATGCAATAAACATTATAATGAAAATAATCAGCAGGGAATGTACACTGAAAATAAGTACCTGGTGACAGGTGATTATAAAACCAAAGACATTATCAAAGCTAAAAATTACAGCTATTTCCTACAAATGATGACAAGAGTATTCTTAGAGCGATAATTTTCTGGTTAGCCAATAAAGGTATGTTTGCAAGCTTTCAGAGCACAGGGGCTCCTTCTTCAGGCAAGATTACAAATAGATTAATAAGAAAAACGGTACCACAATATAATTTATTATTGTACAGCTATTTCTTACTAATGTAAATTGATTTCCTGGATATTCAACCTTATCACTTACCGTTGCTCGATTGAGGTGCAAATCTGGATTACTGGAAGCAGTCTTGTCCACCCTCTCCTACGATATAAGAAGTTTTTGTGAATCGGTAATTCATGAACTCTTTGGATAAAGAACATAAGCTTCTATTCTTTCATGACGTTTTCCATATCATTATAACATTTAATTTCCTTAGAGCAGGTCTACCTTTAAAACATCATTTCTAATGGCATTTCAGTTTTATTTCAGTTGTCCAGTGTAGCTTCCAATACAAAGAATGCACAAGTTTTAAATGTAAATTCCCATAACAAAAATGAATGGCACATCACACTGGAATTTTTACTGATCTTAAGATTATAGACGCCGCTTTGTGGTGCAGTAACTGTTTTCACAGCAGCACTTGTCCACCTGGCTGTGTAGATAACTGCACAATTATATGACTGGAGCAATGCTGCACTTCCCATCCACTGGGCATAGAAAGACTGAAGGAACAGCAGCTCTCAATTAGTGCCGCTTACCCTTCATCAATAGGATTGATAATGTTCTACAGGTCAGATGAACATAAATCATAATGTGGTGGCAATATGCTATTACTTTGTGAGATGGCAATGCTTGTTGTGACAAAGTCACTGATAAAGTGCTGGAAGGGAGATATGTTTCACTGCGCTTAATAGTGTCAGTGATATAAAACCCAGAGGTTTTCCTCCACCACACTAAGTGCGGTGAGGGGTAAAGCCAATTTGTTATAATGGGCTGAGTTTTACTTGGACATTCATAGAGCGGGTGGAAGGATGTCCACCTTATCTCCACCCCAGGGCGTGGTTTGGGGCTTAAGTGGCTGGCCTCCAAAGGCAGCAGTGTTCAGTGTCTGGAGAGGAACACTCCAGGGAAGTGTTTGTGCCCTGTGCTTAAGGACCTGAACCGTGGACAATGCTAGCCCTGAGCAGGCTGATCCCCGCTAGGTGTTTTGTTTTGCCCAGAGGGCCGTGTTTACATTTTTCCAGCTTGGTTTATGCTGCAGTTAATAAACCCAGGACGTTCTTAAAGAGAGTGTTCCGTTTCTATCTCTGTGTCCAGCCGAGTAAGCCGATCTACCACACCATTTACCTAATGAAAGCGATTTAAAACTGGTCTATAGCAGCAATCGTTGTATTACATTTTTAATTTTACAGCCGCTACGGTTTTTAAAACTGATCTAACATACTTAAAATAAAATCACACAAATCTCCTTTTCAAATAACAATAAGATAATGTAAGCAGTAGTAATACCCCAAGTTCCCTAACAGATGCAGGAGAATTGCTACAAATGTAGTGTATGGAATTTCACAATTAGTTGGTATAGGAAAGATGTGTATCTTCGTACCGTGTTAGCCAGTAGATAGAAAAATATTTATACTTGAGAGTCCTCAGTGGTTGATACCTTTTATTGGCTAACTGAAAAGATGGTAACAAATTGCAAGCTTTCGAGACTACTCAGGTCTCTTCATCAGGCAAAGACTAAAACAAAAGCTGAAGAATCACATATTTATACACAGCACAGAAATAATGCAATAAGATAAGACAAGTGACGTGAAGCAGAACTGTCATTATGGCAGAGGGATGAACATAAATATTGGAACAGTTCATAGATAAGGAGTGTGAAAGTTTTATTGCCCTCTGATTGGAGTCTGCTATTGTGTTTTGATGCCCCTAGAAGGTCAGAGAAGCAGATTCCTTAATTGATGTAGAAGGACATGAATCCTTGGGATATATTCATTCCAGCACTAAGAGTGTCAAAGGTCATCATAGCTTATATTCCCAAACCTTTCTATCTCTCTCAGATTTAAAGTTAGATTTTAATACAAGTAATTTCATGTCCATCATGCTATGACCGGGCATACAAAAGTGTTTTGCCACAGGTAGATCCATTCTTCTTTCTCTTATGTGTGGCGATGGGAATTCATCCTTGTTCTCAGTTTTTGCCCTGTTTCCCCCACATACAGACCCCGAGTTGGACATTTAGTACACATAATTAGGTACACCACATTAGATGTGATGCAGCTGAAAGTACCTGGGATCTTGAAGTCCTGATGGGAGTTGGGGATCTTTATCTTGTCCGTGGTCATTATAAATGGTCATTATAGATGCACATGTTTTACACTTCTTCTGTTTGCAAGGAAAGGTTCCTGCAGCTGTTGGGGAGGACAGGGAGCTTCTGACAATGATGCTTCTTAGATTTGGGGCTGCCTAAAACACAGTAGTGGGGGGTCTGGAAATATGGATTGTAATCGGGCATCTTTTTGTAGTAAAGGTTGTAGTTTCCATGCAGCTCCCCTTAGCACCTCCAGATTTGGATTGTAGGTGACCACTAGAGGCACCCGGTTATTTTCTTGTTTAGCTTTGTAATGTAGCAGGTGATTCCTTGATATTCTGGTGGCTCTTGTAATTTGGTTTTCAATTGTTCTTGGATGGTAGCCCTGGTTCAAAAAGGTCTTTCTGAGGCAAATAAGGTGTTCATCTCTATCCATGGGGTTGGAACATATACGATTGTATCTGATGGCTTGGCTGTAGACAATAGAGTTTTTTATGTGTTTTGGATGGAAACTGTCACCAATCAGAGGGCAATAAAACTTTCCCTCCTTATCTATGAACTGTTCCAATATTTATGTTCATCCCTCTGCCATAATGACAGTTCTGCTTCACGTCACTCGTCTCATCTTATTGCATTATTTCTGTGCTGTATTGTGTATAAATATGTGATTCTTCAGCTTTTGTTTTAGTCTTTGCCTGATGAAGAGACCTGAGTAGTCTCGAAAGCTTGCAATTTGTTACCATCTTTTCAGTTAGCCATTAAAAGGTATCAACCACTGACAATTAGTTGGAGCATTAACCACAAATAAGACTCTTACTACTGGTATATCAGAAGCACCAGGCTATTAAAGCAGAAAGGACAAAAAGTAACCATGAACCACCAATGAGGTTAAAAACGATCATTTATTGAAATATTACATGTTAAAAAATTATTACCATTGAATACAAAAAGGAGTCCACTAAGAAGGAAAGAAAATGGGCAGCTACACTGAAATCCAGTACATCAAGCAGCACATAGTATGCAAAACACAGAAGCACCCTGTCTCAATGCGTAAATAGACTGATGCCGGCCAGGTGGCCATAAACACAGATTGAGACAAAGGGTGATTAGAAAACTAAAGTGTTACTTACCCATGGTTAGGGAGGCATCAGTGAAGCCCACCAGCGAAGCACCAGGCCTTTGTAGATTGTCGTAATTTATTACTATTACTAGAGTTGAGCAAATAGATTGGTGCTTCCCTGGTCCAGAATTCAGCCTGGTCCTCTCTAGCAGCTAGATGAGGGCAGTCTACAATTCTTCGGCTGGCATCTGTGGGTCTTCTGTTACTAGACCCCACAAAATCACGAAGTCACATTCCAACACACATCATGACGCTTGGCGACTAGCACACATTTCTTACAAGAAGAAAAGGTAGCACTGTAGCGCTATAGCTTGCAAACACGAAATATGAAAAATATGAAAAATGAATTGCATCATTACCTTAGAAATATGAAAAATTGAGAAGTCTTAGCGCATAAGATGGCCAAATTATGTGAGCCTGATAGCCACGTCAAGGCTCTTCTCGTATATCAGGTCCTAACTAATGCCTATCCTCGCTTAGAAAAGTCTGTCTGCATGGGAACCTATGAATCCTCTCTTCAGACTAAAATCTACATCTCTGTGGAGGGGTGATGAACCTGTTGTAATTAAAAAGCCTGTGACCACCAGGTGGAGTGCTCAGGCAGAAGGTAAATGAATACATATCAAAAAAACTGACCGGCACATCCAAACATAGATTCAGTGTGAACAGGTGCTAAACCTAGAGTCACCAACTCATATACATACAAGAAGAAAAGGTAGCACACTGTAGCGCTATAGCTTGCAAACACGAAATATGAAAAATATGAAAAATGAATTGCATCATTACCTTAGAAATATGAAAAATTGAGAAGTCTTAGCGCATAAGATTCACACTGAATCTATGTTTGGATGTGCCGGTCAGTTTTTTGATATATAGCACACATTTCTTGTCACAAGCCCTAGAGAATAGCCCATACTTCTTGTCACAAGGTCTAGTAAGCGCAAGAAATGCCTGGGATATCAGTTCAAAAATGCCAGCTGCAGAAGTGAAGATTGGACTGGACCAGCTTAAGGCAAATTTTTTCACTGAGCTCTAATTTTTTAGTAATAAAGCTAAATTAAGTTGATCCACCTTTTATCACTTGTGGTGACACATAACTTATAATCTGAATTTGGATTGATTTTTTTTGTCTTGATGACCATTTCATTTCTACTAAACCAACAACCACTTGCATACATTCTGGTTAAAATTTTACAATAACTCATTTTTAATGTGCTCTGAATGATATCTACATCACTTCTCTACTAAAATAAGCAATGAGGTTTCATTGCATAGTGTCCCCATAAATTCTGCAAACCAAAGAAAATTGGTTGCATGGTTCCTCACTGAACCTTACCAGATGGTAAGTACACGATCTAGACTAGAGGCATTAAATTCAGTGATTAACTAAGCGACCACTAATATATCAAGAACTGTAAGGAGGAAGAGAGTCTGCACTCCAACAGGCACTAATGATGACCATCAAAAACAGGGTGGGTGCCAGATATGGTGACAGATGCTATTGACCTAAATGTGCTAGAAAACAAATGGTGGCTGCTGAATATACTCATTCCTACAAGACTGCACATGTGCGGATCAAAAATATGATGTGTTCCTGGTCTCTCGTGCACTGCAGAGGCGACATTAGCGACTGCAGTGGATACACAGCCATGGAACCAAGGAGGGTTATTCAATTACAGTGTACTTTTTTTTTTCTACAGCTACTGGACCATGAGGGAAGAAGATTGCTGAAAATGAAATCCCCCTTTAGTTGTTCCATAGTGGCTTGTTACCTTTCCTGTAAGATACGTAAGGAGTCTATGCAATAAATGTTGGCCTTATGGGATTCAAATAACTCACCGCTTGGACATATGCATTTAGAGCCTGCTGGGAAATTTTGGGATTTTGTCCAGTACAGAAGAAGAGAGAGAGATATGCATTGCCTAGGATATCTGGAAAAGCAATGAAAAGAAAATTTACAATGCAGAATCGAGGACACACAACTACATGATACATCCAAAACTTGTGGGCTCTAGTGTACAGTAAGAAACAAATAGGGTCATTCCCACTGGAGCACACAGGTAGGGAGTAGAGATGAGCGAATATGTTCAGAAAACGATCACCAAACAAATTCGGCACGAATATGGAACATTCAGATTTGTGATTAACACGAGCATTTTTCTTAAAATTGGGAAAAGTCGGTAACATTTGGTAAAAGATAGAATAAAAGTCGGCAACTCATGTGCCGCGTTCAGTAAAATCACACTGACAGGTTAGAATAGATAGAATAGATATACACACTTAGAATACGGATATATAGATGTCAGTGACACACACACATACTTACTAAATATATATATAATATATATATATACAAATATATTATAATATATATAATATATTAATATATATATATATAATATACACACACACACACATATAGATAGAAGAAAAGCAGACAATTCAGCAGTCGATAGGAGAGAAGAGATGGATTACACAGTAAATACAAATAGAATAGGTAGATATATAGAGGTCAGTGACAAATACAATTAGTACAGTGTGTGCAGCTTACTGTACATTAGACCACAAAAAATCCCAAATTGGAATAACAATCAAAATAGAAACTCTATATAACATGTAACGCAAACCCCATAGAAGAAAAACCGGGGGTCAAGAGTTATTTTATAAAATTCTAAATTTTAATAAATAATAAGTAAAATACAAAATCTCAATAAACAGAGTATCACAAGTAGCGCAGGTCAAAAGAATAGGACAATTTTTCACCCAATATGTTAGTACACACCATACAAACTGTACATAATGTGCAGAACTAGGTAGTTTTAATCCCAAAAAAATTATACATGAGGCTGCACAAGTACATATAGTACGGCCCTATAACATTATCATCCGTACAAAATAAATAAATAAAGTGCTTATGTGCAAAGAGATGGCAATGTTAGCAACAGCATTATGAATATAAATGGTGCATAAGAAAATCGGATCAATAAAGTGCAAATGCCAGAATATACATAATGCTGCACAAGTACATATAATGCGGCCCTATAACATAATCATCCATATGAGATAAATAAAGTGCTTATGTGCAAAGAGATGGCAATGATAGCAGCAACAGCATTATGAATATAAATGGTGCATAAGAAAATCAAATCAATAAAGTGCAAATGCCAAAATCTAAACTTACATAAGGGTGAAAGTCCTGACCTCAGCCTGCCGCCCCAACGCGCGTTTCGCCGCGTTTAACCTGCGCTACTTGTGATACTCTGTTTATTGAGATTTTGTATTTTATTTATTATTCATTAAAATTTAGAATTTTATAAAATAACTCTTGACCCCTGGTTTTTCTTCTATGGGGTTTGCGTTACAGCTTACTGTACATGTATTTAATAAAATAGGGATTTTTGTGAGTACTCACAGTAAAATCCTTTTTTCTGAGTCACTCACTGGGGTACAAAGGACCATGGGTGTTATGCTGCTGCCACTAGGAGGCTGACACTAAGTTAATACAAAAAAGTTAGCTCCTCCTCTGCAGTATACACCCTCATGCTGGCTCCAAGAGAACCAGTTCGGTGCCAAAGCAGTAGGAAAAAACAATAACAACATACAAGAGTACAACATGGCAACCCAAAGAACAGGCCAAACTATTAGGCTAACAGGGTGGGTGTTGTGTCCCCCAATGAGTGTCTTGAAGAAAAGGATTTTACGGCGAGTACTCACAAAAATCCCTATTTCTCCTACGCCTCATTGGGGGACACTGGACCATGGGACGTCCCAAAGCAGTCCCTGGGTGGGATAACAACATAAAAGATTAGGCTTCATGTAACAACAGCCTAGATGTGCGCAATCGCAGTCTGCAGAATTCTTCTGCCCAGACCCGCATCCGCGGAAGCCCGAGAGTGAATATTATAATGCTTTCAGAACGTATGTAGGCTGGACCAAGTTGCAGCCTTACAGACCCGTTCTGCCGACACCTGATGTCGAATGGCCCAAGAAGCTCCCACCGCTCGAGTGGAGTATGCACTGATCCCCGCTGGAATGGGCTGGCCTCTGACACGGTAGGCCTCCTGCATGGAGGAGCGAATCCACCTGGCAATCGTGGCCTTTAAAGCGGCGAAACCCTTCCTATGACCCTCGGGAATCACGAACAAAGCATCCATCCTTCTGAATGATGCCGTCCTCGAGACATATCTTCTCAGAGCCCTGACCAGTCCAGAGTGTGGAGAGCTCTTTCCACCCGGAGAACGGGAGCTGGACAAAGTGAAGGAAGAACAATGTCCTCGTTTAGATGAAAGGACGAAATGACCTTACGCAAAAATGTTAGGGAAGGCCGGAGGGCAACCTTGTCCTGATGGAAGTTGAGGAAAGGCGCCTGACAGGACAGAGCAGCCAGCTCTGAGACTCGCCGGACAGACGTGATTACCACAACGAAGGCGACCTTCCAGGACAAGAAGGTCAGCGAAATGTCCTGGAGTGGTTCAAAGGGGGGGTTCTTGTAGGACACTCAGTACCAAGTTGAGGTCCCACGACTCTAAGGCATGCGATAGGGGGTACCAGGTGTGAAACCACCTGCACGAAGGTTTTCACCTGAAGTCTAGTCGCGATCTTCCTTTGGAATAAGACCGATAGGGCGGAGATCTGGCCCTTGAGAGAGCTGAGCGCCAGGCCCGAGTCCAGACCGGCCTGTAAGAACTGTAAAATGGTGGGAATAGAGAAGACAAGAGGGGGGGGGGAACCCCGATTCCTGCACCAAGCAAAAAATGTCTTCCAAATTCGATGATAGATGCGCACCGACGCTGGCTTACGAGCACGGACCATTGTGGAAACAACCTGTTTAGAAAAACCAGCCTGGGTCAGAATCCAGGATTCAACGGCCACGCCGTAAAACGCAGAGCCCCTGAGTTCTGGGGCAAATCAGACCCTGGGAGAGCAGATCTGGATGGTCTGGCAGCCGCCAGGGAATGTCGGCGACGAGATGCACAAACTCCACGAACCACGAGCGGCGTGGCCAATCTGGAGCGATCAGAATCACAGGGACTCCCTCCACCTTGATCTTCCTGATGACTCTCGGAAGTAAAGGTAGCGGGGGGAAAAATGTATGGGAGGCGGAACTGTCGCCAAGGAAGGACTAGAGCATCCGCTCCAATAGCTCTTGGGTCTCGAGACCGAGCTATGAACTGGGGAACTTTGGAGTTCAGTCTGGACGCCATCAGATCTACGTCTGGGGTGCCCCAATGACGACAGAGCAGCAGGAACACTTCCGGATGAAGTTCCCATTCCCACGAGGTGAGACCTTGGCAGCTGAGGAAGTCTGCCGTCCAGTTTTCTATGCCAGGAATGTGGACCACTGAAATTACCAAATGTTTTTTCTCTGCCCATCGGAGAATGTGAGAGACTTCAGATATGGCCGCCCTGCTGCGGGGTACCTCCTTGGTGGTTGATGTATGCCACGGCATTGTCCGATTGAATGTGGATGGGGTGGACCGCTAGGAGATAATGGAAATGGAGGAGGGCAAGCCATATAGCACAGATCTCTATGATGTTGATTGGGAGCTTCGATTCTCGAATCGACCAGCGGCACTGAGTGGTGTGATGACGAAAGACTGCTCCCCAGCCCAGAAGGCTGGTATCGGTAGTCACTACTAGCCATTGGACCGGGAGAAAAAGACTTTCCCTGACTGAGATGAGGTTGATGTCAACCATCTGAGGACCTGCCTGACCCACAGGGATAAACGGCACTGTCGGTCGAGGGAGAACGGGTCCCTGTCCCAAACCCACAGAAGAGTATGCTGCAGGGGACGAAGGTGCAGCTGCGCAAAGGGAATTGCTTCCATTGCTGCCACCATTTTTCCCAGTACCCTCATGGCAAACCGGATGGAATGAAGAGGATGATTGACAGAGGGCCCGGGCTCCTTGCTGAAGGGCTAGGACTTTGTCTTGAGGAAGAATTACCAACCCTCGAGGTGTCCAGGGTCATCCCTAAAAAGGATATCTGCTGGGCTGGGATGGGGGAGGATTTGTTGAAGTTTATCAGCCAGCCCAGGTGAGAAAAGGTATCGCAAGTAATGCGAACGGAGTCCTCGCAGTAGTGGAAAGATGGCCCTTTGACCAATAGGTCGTCCAGGCAGGGCAGAAGGACCACGCCCCGAGAATGTAAGATGGACATGACAGTCACCATGACCTTTGTGAACACTCTGGGGGCAGTGGCGAGGCCAAAAGGCAGGGCTGTAAATTGGAAGTGTTGGTCTAGAATGGCGAAACGCAGGAATCTCTGGTGGGAGGATATGCAGGTAAGCATCTCGAATGTCGATGGATGCCAAGAACTCTCCCTCTTCCAAAGAAACGATGACTGAACGTAGAGATTCCATGAGAAAATGACGAACCTCGAAAGACTTGTTTAGAAGTTTGAGGTTTAGAATGGGTCTCACCTTTACGTCCTTCTTTGGGACAACAAAAAGATTTGAGTAGGAACCCTGAAACCTTTCGTACTCCGAGACGGTAACAATGATGCATCTATGGCTTGGGAAAAAGACTTTGCCCTAGCCTCTGACAATGGAGTACGGAAGGGAAGAAACATGTTGGGGGAGGGGGGCGCACAAAGAAAATTCTATCTTGTATCCGGAGGACACCAGATCCCTGACCCACTCGTCGTGGACGACGGAAAGCCAGACCTGACTGAACAGAAGTAGGCGGCCGCCTACCCTGCCGGTGTCGACCGGACAACTCCAGGAGTCAGCGGGCGGGAAATCTCTGAGACCTAGGTCCTCTAGGTCTCGAGGGTTTGGGGCAAGATTTCCATTGCCGGTCAGGTCTGTAGGAGGGCTAAGAATCTCTGTCCCTGCGAGGAGAGCGCCCTGATCCGGGAGAGGTAGTGGTAGTGGACCAACCCGGGTTGGAGCGAAAGGATTAGAAATGGAACTGTTGTTGTCTACGAAAAGGACGCCTAAGCCTCTGTTGGGGAAGAAATTTGCCCTTTCCCCCGTGGCGTCAGAAATAAGCTGATCCAGCTTCTCTCCGAATAAGCGGCCACTCTGATAGGGAAGAGAGTCCGTTTTCCATTCCCTAAGCCATATAGCTCTTCTGATCGTGATGGCATTTTCTGTCATCAGTGCAGAGCAGCCAGCTGCATCCAAAGAAGCGTGTACTAGGTAATCTGCAGCCTGTGAGATTTGACTGGCAAGATGTACTGCCTCCGGGGGAAGATTACAGCTCTGAATGGATTGGGCAAGGGCATCCACCCAGAAGACTATTGCCTTAGCAACCCATGCTGCAGCAAATGAAGGGCAGAGGGCCGACCCCAAGGCCTCAAAGACAGATCGAGCCAAATGTTCTATTTGACGGTCTGTGGGATTTTTAATGGATGACCCATCAGGCACAGATAGATGGGTTTTGGATGCCAGGGAGACACTGGAGGGTCTACGACCGGGGATTCAGCCCAATCTTTCCTCTGCTCAGCTGAAAAGGGATATTTCGCTTTGAGAGGTTTTTGTCCTGTGAAGCGTTTGTCCAGACGCTCCCTGTGCCGATTAACTATGGCCGTAAACTCAGGGTGAACGGCAAATGTCCAGTGAGGGCATTTAGTCCTCTTAAAGGACATGGCTTGATCCGGAAAGGAGTCTGATTGTTGTTCAACTATTAGAGTCATATTGACCGCCTCAATCAATGAATCCACAGTTTTCTGGAAGTCTGGCGAATCCATTTCCAAAGAGCAGGAACGATTCATACTCAGAATCGCGTTCGCTACTGACCCCAGGAGAGGGTGAGCGAGAAGCAGAGCTCGCGGACGAACAGGCACATGATTGCTCTGGAGACGTGCTGCGGATCTTTTTCCTAGACACCTGTAGGCTTATAGAGCCCTTTCGGCCTCTGCTAGCCGACTGTCCCTGTATGGGGGAGAATTCTTCCATATCAGACCTGAGCACACTCTGATCCCCAAGGGGATCATGGAGGGATTCAATCGCTTTCTCCAGAGAAGCCATGGATTGTGACAGTGACGAAGCCCACTCGGGTGGCTAGGCACACTGGGCTCGGAGGCGGCGGAGGCTCCTGGGTGCATTTGGGGGTCACAGGCATTGCAGAGCGGGGAACTCTGAGCCTTGGGAAACGCAGACTGGCAGAGAGTGCATGAAGTGAAAATGACTGCAATAGTCTTGTTAGCCTTTTTAGATGCTTTAGTTTGGGAGATTGTACACATCTATGTGTCCCCCTTTAAAATAGGGGATTCCTGCCGTGAAAGGGTTACAGCAGGGAGAAAGAGGGTGGTCTAGTGCAGCACTCCCTTACTCAGATCCTGGGTCACCAGGTCCTTCTCTGTGGTGCTGTAGCTGCTGACGCCTGCGGGCCTATAGAATGCCTCAGTGACCGCTGCCAGATGCCAGTGTGTGTCCGGAAGGTCCGTAAGGAGGAGAGGAGATGGCTGCCGAGATTAGGAGATGCACTTCTCATCCTGTACGAGAAGCGCCAGAAAGGTGGGCGGAGCCTCCGGAACACGTCATAGTGTGGGCAGGGTTACAGGATGCGGCCTGCAGAAGGCCGAAGCCGGGGACTAAATTAATCAGCGTCAGTCGGAGCCGATGCAAAGAGGACCAGGGAGCGCCGCCGCTGCTAGGAAGAGCCTCCCTTATGCCAGTGCCGCCCCAGACCGCTTGCCTAGACCCCTCCAGCCCCAACATTTACCTGGAGTAGCTGCCGGGTGGCAGGTAAGCCAACGATATGCGGCGGGAACATGGCCTCCTGCTGCCACTGCTGGTCTTGGACGATGCAGGGATAAAGAGATCATCCTCAATGCACCATCCCTTTAATAGGGAGGTGGAGAGGGACCATCCGCCTCCTGGCACCATTCGCTTTAACAGTGGTGGTGCAGTGGGGGCAGCACAACGCCATAAAGGGGCCTCTGTACATCCAAAGGGTTAAATCCCCTAGGATGGGACAGGGCTAATGTCCGGCATTAGGCCTGGCTTCGGAAGAGGATACATGGAGAAGACACTCCATGTGCTCGTCCGTAAGGATGCGGGGAGATTGGTGCCCTTTAATGGACCCGTCGTCCCTAAAAAACAGCACAGGCATGACATCCCACGTTGCAGGAGAGGATACGGGGAGGCGACACTCCCCGTGCTCGCCTGTTGATGGTTCGGGGAGATCGGAACCTTGAAAGCATCCGTCGCCCCCTTCGTCCATGGAAAAGTAAAAATCAAAAAGGTAAAAAGTTAAAAATTGAAAAATAAAATAAAAATTAGCTTTCGGTCTGAAGACCAGACCCGTGTGCCTCCTACTGACACTAAGCAAGAACTGGTTCTCTCTGAGCCAGCATGAGTGTGTATATTGCAGAGGAGGAGCTAACTTTTTTCGTATTAACTTAGTGTCAGCCTCCTAGTGGCAGCAGCATAACACCCATGGTCCTGTGTGCCCCAATGAGGCGAAGGAGAAAGATTATTTATCTGCAAAAAATTGGCGTGGGCTCCCTTGCAATTTTCATAACTAGCAAATAGAAAGCCGACGGCTAGGGCCCGATGTTTATAGCCTGGGAAAGGGGTAATACCCATAGAGCTTCCCAAGCAATTAATATCAGCCTACAACTGTATAATTGGCTGGGAACTCGCAGGACCTGTCTGATGGCACACCAAGCAGCAGAGTCTGTGTTTTTTTACAATATGACTATGGGGTTAGGTTAGTAATGGGGGTGTCTTATTGACGCCTCTCCATTACTAACCTTGGGGCTTGATGTCACCTGACAATGCAAAGGTGACATCAATCCTCCCCACCTATCACCCCACTTGCCACTGCTACAGGACAAGTGGGAAGAGCCGGGCAAAGAGCCAGAATTGGCACATCTCATAGCTGTGCTTTTTCTGGGCAGCTTGCAAGCTATTTTTTAGGCTGCGGGGGAATAATATCCATGGCCCCTTACCAGCCTGAGAATCACAGCCCCCAACTGTCTGGTTTAGCAGGGCTGGTTGTCAAAAATGGGGTGGACCCCACGCAGTTTTTTTTTTTTAATTATTTATTTAAATAATTAAAAATACAGTGTTGGGACCCCTCTATTCTTGATAACCAACCTTGCTGAATCTGACAGCTGAGGGTTGCAGCCCCCAGCTGTGAGTTTTGCCTGGATGGTTATCAAAAATGCGGGGGGAACCTATGCAGGTTTTTTTTTTAATTATTTATTTACAGCGCAGGAGCGGCAGATAAATACTCCTATGCGCCGTCCCTGCTCTCACTGTTATTAGCGGCAGCAGGTGTCGGATGATGGGAGCTGTAGTCCTATCAGGTGACACCAGTGACCAGAGATAAACTTTATACCTCCGATCACAGCTAAGCGCTCACGCTGTCTTTTGACAGTGTGGGAACCATGGCTCTCTGACCAGCGGGGAGGATTTCACCACCGATCAGAAGCGCTACGCCAGTGTTTTCCACGCTGTCACACAGTGTTGGAAACACCGTTTTTTGCGCTGCGTATGTTCGGCTATATTCGTCGATCTAATCGACGATTAAATCGGCGAATATTGCAAATTCGGTGATCATCAGCCGAACATTGAAATATTCGCTCATCAATAGTAGAGATGAGCGAATTTGTTCGGATCGTGGCCTTGAATCTGATTTTGACATATTTGAACCATATTCGAACACTATTTGTGCCGAATGTATGTCTTATGATTCGGTAATTTCTACTCCCTCTGACTCTAATGATGTTCGGCTGTGTTCGACGAATATTGCAAAAATAATATTCGATTCCGATCATATTCGGAACCCAATCCGAACAAATTCGCTCATCTCTAATCTCTAGTAGGGAGCAGTATAACACATTTATCAAAGATAGAGAGCAGAGTAATACATCCATCTTCATAATCTACATCAAAGAGGCGCTACTACATAGCGAGGGAGTGCAAGCCTCTAATGCAATGTGTTGGGCCACAGATAAAAATAAATGTGGGTCCAAGAAATGATAAAGGTCTGTACACAACGTTCTAGCACATGCAGTGGTCAAATAAAAAAAAAAATAAAAAAAAAAAAATCATGTGCTGTACATCTTGTTTTACTCTTTTGGTCATTTGATTGTTGCAGCCAATAAATGATCAGGTGTCGTAAGAAAAAAAAAAAAAAAAAAACACACAACAACAGGAGACCATCGCGGGGACCTGTGCAGTGATACGAGAGAAAGAAATTTGGCTAATATGTCTGGCGATTTAAAAAAAAGAAAATAGATGTGGACAACCCTTTGGAGATAACTATAAGGCTGCAGTCACACTAGCGTATGGCATTCTGTTTGAGAGCATGGGATGTTATATGTTAACGACACTCGGCTTCTTCTCTGCTGCGGCCAGGAGCCGAGTGTCAGCGCTCTGTGCTCCGATCCTCTGGTATGAGAGAATCGAAGCACAGGTGAGGAGGAGACGGAGAAAGTAATTTCTCCATCTCCTCCATTGTCAGCGTCCGCAGGAATCTAACTGCACTCAGCTGATATCCGAGTGCAGTGCAATGTTTCACATGCACCCATAGATTTGTATGGTTCGTGTGAACCTATTCTCGCAGCCATTTGGTGAATGCCAAAACGGCATGAGAAAATCACAGATGTGAGCTTCCCCATAGAATAACACTTGGCTGTGTGCAATTCGATATTATAGCGGATTGCACTCGTCTGATTTATTCGCTAGTTTGAGCGATCCCTTAAGAGGCTGAATGTACAGTACTTACACCAGGAGGTACCGTCTCTCGTGTCCATTTGTACGGCTCGCTTGGCTTGCTTTACACTGTCCATAATATTCCGAGAGTTTTCATCAGGGTCCTGCAAGCGCTGTTGTCTCATCACCATCGAGAGGTTTCGCAGCGAAACTTTGTTCTTACACTTTAATACCAAACATGAAATTAAAATAGGATGTACATCTACAGGACTGGAGACAGAACATCACTACAATTGGTCTGTGTGTTATCAAAGCTTACGTGATTCAATGCACCCAAAAAGCAAGTCTTTGCTGCGGTCACATCCATTTTCTTCCAGTATACTTCTCCGAGCTGATTCCAAGCTTCTACTAGTCCTGGATCCAATTTTACCGCCTTAGAAAGCGCATCTTCTGCTTCTAGGCAATAGTTGGGACTAACATTCAAAGCCCTTCCTTTCAGCATTAAAAAGAAAGCCTTGTTCTTCCAGGCATCTACGAAATAAGACATAAAAAAAGTGGTGACGTCCAGTCCACTCTTACTCCATGTTCACACCTGCGTTCGTCTGTTCCATTTTTAGGAATATACTGAATGTCAAAAACAGATCTGTTGCATGACTAATACAAACGGAATCATACAGGCCCCTATATATGTCAGTTTTTGGAACGATAGAGAAAATGCATCATGCAAAATAGTTTTTGTTTGTTCTAGAACCTCAATTCCAAGAAAGCTGGGACGCTGTATAAAATGTAAAGACAACAAGACTGCAATGATCTGTAAACCTGAACCACATTTTATCCAGGGCAGAGAAGAACACCGATCAGACAACGAAAGTTACGACCCCATTTTATTTGAAAAATTAACTCATTTAGGAATTACTGGCAGCAACAACTTGAAAAGTTATCACGTGCCATGTCTACCATTGAGTAGCATCCCCTTTTTAATCCCCATTTGAGGTGTTCTGATAATAATATTTTGGTGCACAAGGGCAGGATTGTATACTGGGTCTTCTCCACCCTGTCTGCGATTCCCATCCCCTCTGCCAGCCTCCAATGTTTGAAGACAGGATTTTAAAAAGACGAAAAAGCTGTGACCTGTCACTCACAGATCGGTGGCAGGCTGATGGGCTGCGGAATCACAAACAGGAAGGAGACAACCCAATGCACCGTCCGGATTCTGTGCACCGAAATCTAACTAGAAGAAAACTTCAAATGGTGATTAAAGAAGAACAACAAATTGAATTTATTGACCAATGGTATCAATTTAATCAGTATTACATCCCCATCTTTACATTACAAACTCGTGCGGATGAGTTACCTTTATCTTGTATTTTTGGACTGCACCATGAACTGTGTGTGTATTCCTGAGTCCATTCAGTGATTTGCATGACTGAATCAAGACAGTTTTTAATTCAGTGTCAACTGACAACCCATTAGATAACAAGTACCCAACATTAACCTTGTCCCTTATGCACATGGCTTTCTCCAGCATCTCAATCTTTTTCTGATATTATATGGTTGGACATTCAAAGACTTTGCAATTTTATATTGAAGAACATTTTTTTCAAACTGTTACAGAATTTTCAATGCAATTATTCAGACTGGTGTCTCTGACCATCTTTGCTTCTGAGAGACTCTGCCTCTCCAACATGCACCTTTTATATACAGTCAATTGACTTAGTTGAAAATTGACCCACCGGCTGTTTTTCATTTGCACCACTTTTTGTCAACCTTATCACAACTTAGGCTGGTTTTACACTTACCATGTATTTGCGGCCCGTTTTTGCAGCCCCAATGCATTTCTATGGAGCCACAAAAATTCCACTGAGGGCGGTGCGCCGTTTGACAGTGAGGGCCGTATATACAGCCGTGAAAAAATATGGAGCTTGCTCGATATATTTCACAGCTAACTGACACGGCCCCCATAGAAAATTAATGACTTCCGTAACTTCCGGTTTTGTGGAGTGCCGCTTTTTTCTTTCCATTACTTTTCTATAGTATTGGAAACGGCGATCCGCAAGTTTTTTTGAGGTCCGTTATTGCGGCAGACATTCAAAATTGCGGTGATACGGCCCGCAAAAAAAGGCCCGCAATAACGGGCCGCAAAAATCACGGCAAGTGTAAAAGAAGCCTTATTTGAGATGTATTGCTGCCGTCAATTTCTAACGTAACGGAGTTATTTTTTTTCAATTGAAGTGGAAGAAAAAGAAATCTGACTTTCACCTTCCACTCTGTTTTATTTTCTGTTTTGAATAAAATATTGCTATAAGATTTCCAAATACCGTAATCGTATTCTTGATTTCTTTACATTTACCAGAGTGTCCCAACTTTTTTGGAATTGGGGTTGTAAGAACGGACATAACAGAACCAAGATGTTTCTTGATAATCAATGGGGCTTCTCTGCTTCCGCTTGCATCAGTTAGGGAACGGATTCATTTTTAACATTAATCCCTCTTGTAGGTTTCAAAAAAGGAACATACAAGTGGAATATGAAAACACCAGGGTGTACATACCCTAAAGTGTTTAAAAAATACAGCAAAAAAAAAACAAAAAAAAAACACACTAGTCCAGAAGCATTACAAAGTTTTGCGTTACCATCAAGCTCATCCATTAAAAAGATTGTTTGATCCATTTCTTCCTTCACGTCATATTGTTTCCGGATAGCATCTTCCACACTATGGGCTTCAAAATAATGGTCCCGGAAATGATAAAGTTTGTCTACTAGTTCCTACAATAGAAAAGGAGCTGCTAAAAGACACACGCACTAAGATATTCATCACTGTTTTAGGCTATTTGCAGTCGGTGCGGATTCTGCTGTGGAATTTTCTGCGCAGATTTTGGTAAATCCGCGGGTAAAACGACCTGGGTTATACCTGCGGATTTAGTGCGGATTTTCCGCGTTTTCTGTGCGGATTTCCCCTGCGTTTTGAGACCTGCGGATTTCTATTTAAAGCAGGTCTCACAACGCTGCGGAACTGCACAAAAGAAGTGACATGCTGCGGATTTAAATCCGCACAGAAAAATCCGCAGCATGTGCACTGCGTTTTTTTTTTCCATTGATTCTAATGCTGCTGTACATCACTTGCACTTCTGCTGCAGATTTGCAGCGGCGGTTCTGCAGCAGATACCGCTCCATGTGCACAGACCCTTAGCCTTTGTCAAGTTAGATCCTGGGGGGTTCACATTATAGCATGAAATGCTGCAATATTATTCCCAAGAGCGCACAAACCGCAAAATTTTGGAGCAACTTGTACTTGTGCAAAAATGTTGCAACTTTTCATGTTGTAACACAAATCGCATGGATCAGGAAGGGTCGTAGCAGCTATGACCCCTCCTGATGTGTAAAAACATGAAAAGTTGCAACATGCCCGACCTTGTTCTCTGGTCTCCATCCATTATCTATGGGAATAGCGGAAATAGCCGAGGGCTGGATACAGACCAGAGAACAAGGTCGGGCATGCTCACCTCTGCTCCATCCATTGTCTATGGGATTAATGGAAATAGACGAGGGCCGGATACAGACCACAGAACAAGGTCGGGCATGCTCACCTCTGCTCCATCCACCGTCTATGGGACTAGTGGAAATAGCCGAGGACTGGATACAGACCACAGAACAAGGTCGGGCATGCTCACCTCTGCTCCACCTATTGTCTATGGGACTAGCGGAAATAGCCGAGGGCTGGATACAGACCACAGAACAAGGTCGGGCATGCTCACCTCTGCTCCATCCACCGTCTATGGGACTAGTGAAATAGCCGAGGACTGGATACAGACCACAGAACAAGGTCGGGCATGCTCACCTCTGCTCCACCTATTGTCTATGGGACTAGCGAAATAGCCGAGGGCTGGATACAGACCACAGAACAAGGTCGGGCATGCTCACTTCTGCTCCATCCACTGTCTATGGGACTAGTGGAAATAGACGAGGGCTGGACAAAGACCAGAGAACAAGGTCGGGCATGCTCACCTCTGCTCCATCCACTGTCTATGGGACTAACAGAAATAGCCGAGGGCTGGACACAGACCAGAGAACAAAGTCGGGCATGCTGACCTCTTTTCCATCCATTGTCTATGGGACTAGCGGAATAGACGAGGGCTGGACACAGACCAGAGAACAAGGTAGGGCATGCTCACCTCTTTTCCATCCATTGTCTATGGGACTAGAGGAAATAGACGAGGGCTGGACACAGACCAGAGAACAAGGTCGGGCATGCTCACATCTTTTCCATCCATTGTCTATGGAACTAACAGAAATAGCCGAGGGCTGGACACAGACCAGAGAACAAAGTCGGGCATGCTCACCTCTTTTCCATCCATTATCTATGGGACTAGCAGAAATAGACGAGGACTGGACACAGACCAAAGAACAAGGTCCGGCATGCTCACCTCTGCTCCATCCACCGTCTATGGGACTAGCGGAAATAAACGAGGACTGGACACAGACCAAAGAACAAGGTACGGCATGCTCACCTCTGCTCCATCCACCGTCTATGGGACTAGCGGAAATAGACGAGGACTGGACACAGACCAAAGAACAAGGTCGGCATGCTCACCTCTGCTCCATCCATTATCTTATGGGACTACGAAATAACCGAGGGTTGGATACAGACCAGAGAACAAGTCGGGCATGCTCACCTCTGCTTCCATCCACCGTCTATGGGACTAGCAGAAATAGACGAGGACTGGACACAGACCAAAGAACAAGGTCGGCATGCTCACCTCTGCTCCATCCATTTCTATGGGACTAGCGGAAATAACGAGGGTTGGATACAGACCAGAGAACAGGTCAGGCATGCTCACACTTTCATCATCCACCGTCTATGGCAACTAACAGAAATAGCCGAGGGCTGGACACAGACCACAGAACAAGGTCTGGTATGCTTACTCTGCTCCATCCACTATCTATGGGACTAGGAAATAGACGAGGCTGGATACAGACCAAAGAACAAGGTCTGGTATGCTCACCTCTGCTCCATCCACGTCTATGGGACTAGCGGAAATAGCCGAGGGCTGGATACAGACCAACAGAACGAGGTCAGGCATGCTCACCTCTGCTCATCCACCGTCTATGGCACTAACAGAAAAGCCGAGGCTGGACACAGACCACAGAACAAGGTCTGGTATGCTACCTGCTCCATCCACTATCTATGGGACTAGTGGAAATAGACGAGGGCTGGATACAGACCAGAGAACGAGGTCAGGCATGCTCACCTCTGCATCATCCACCGTCTATGGCACTAACAGAAATAGCCGAGGGCTGGACACAGACCACAGAACAAGGTCTGGTATGCTTACTTCTGCTCCATCCACTATCTATGGGACTAGTGGAAATAGACGAGGGCTGGATACAGACCACAGAACAAGGTCTGGTATGCTCACTTCTGCTCCATCCATAGTCTATGGGACTAGCGGAAATAGCCGAGGGCTGGATACAGACCACAGAACGAGGTCAGGCATGCTCACCTCGGCTCCATCCATTATTTGTGCGACTGGCGGAAATAGCCGAGGGCTGGACACAATTCTCGTCACTCTCCAGATGACAGGCAGCGATCAGTAAGTGTCACCTATCCCATGGATGAGGAGCAGCTCATCTTTAGGAATACCCCTGTAAGTGTCTGTAGGTGACAATGTGGGCTATTCATTACACCTAGTACAAGGGGAGGAGGTGACTCAGCAGCTCAGGAGCAGTCCCTGATTGGTTTCTGGGTGCAGGGTGACACGTTTGGCACCCCTATACTACACACCCCTGTACTACACACCCCTATATACTACACACCCCTATACTGACAACAGTAGCGTTTGCTCCTACATCACAAGCTCCAGTTACAGTGCACAACCACACAGCGCGCGACAGTCGGGGTTGCTATAGCAACAAACAATGAGGGAAGAAAAAGTGACAGGAGAGAAACTGTGCAGCAAGATATGGCCGGGACGCCAGTGCTGCCGCGTGTGCCGCGTGCCCCGCACAGCCGGCTAATATACGGGGTCAGTCTGTGAGCGGCCACACTGCGCAGCGTCCACTACTCGTCCTGGCGCCACAGCGCTCTCTGCCCGCAGCCCCGCACCTACCTGCAGTCTGTCCCTCACTTCAGCCTCTGTCTCCACTCCCCCTTCTGCCATAGTATCGGAAGTGTAGACACCAAACTCCTACTGGGCTAAAGGACCTTTGATGATGTCATGAGGCGGACCATGTGATCAATCACGTGTGGGGGAGGAGCTTCGTGGTGTGTTTTGTTATGATGTGAAAGTGCACTACACAAGATTCAAGATTCAAAGAAGCTTTATTGGCAGGACTGAATACACATTAGTTTTGCCAAAGCACTACTACACTAAAATACTGCTCTGTACAGTGTACTACACACCCCTATACTACACACCCCTACACTACACACCTCTATACTACACACCCCTAACTACACACCCCTACACTACACACCCCTACACTACACACCCCTATACTACACACCCCTACACTACACACCCTATACTACACACCCCTATACTACACACCCCCTACACCTACACACCCCTACACTACACACCCCTACACTACACACCGCTATACTACACACCCCTACACTACACACCCCTATACTACACACCCCTATACTACACACCCCTACACTACACACCCCTACACTACACACCCCTATAACTACACACACCCCTATACTACACACCCCTAACTACACACCCCTACACTACACACCTCTATACTACACACCCCTATACTACACACCCCTACACTACACACCCCTACACTACACACCTCTATACTACACACCCCTATACTACACACCCCTATACACTACACACCCCTACACTACACACCCTATACTACACACCCCTATACTACACACCCTATACTACACACCCCTACACTACACACCTCTATACTACACACCCCTACACTACACACCCCTACACTACACACCCCTAACTACACACCGCTATACTACACACCCCTAACTACCACCCTATACTACACACCCCTATACTACACACCCTATACTACACACCCCTACACTACACACCCCTACACTACAACACCCCTACACTACACACCCTATACTAACACACCCCTATACTACACACCCCTATACTACACACCCCTATACTACACACCCCTACACTACACACCCCTATACTACACACCCTACACTACACACCCTAACTACACACACCGCTTATAAACCTACACTACACACCCCTACACTACACACCGCTATACTACACACCCCTACACTACACACCGCTATACTACACACCCCTACACTACACACCCTATACTACACACCCTACACTACACACCCCTACACTACACACCCCTACACTACACACACCCTACACTACACACCGCTAACTACACACCCTAACTACACACCCTATACTACACACCGCTATACTACACACCCTACTAAACCTATACTACACACCGCTTAACTACACACCCTACACTACACACCCTAACTACACACCGCTATACTACACACCCTATACTACACACCCCTACACTACACACCCCTACACTACACACCCCTATACTACACACTCCTACACTACACACCCACACTACACTACACACTCCACACACACACCGCTATACTACACAGAAAAAAAAAAAAGAAGGAAGCCAGCGCAGCACGTAATTAGCATGGAATAATTTAAGTGCATCTGCACATAATTCTAACTGTTTTTTAAAATTGAGACATTTAGCAAATAATTGATCAATTCTTTGAGCTACCCCGCCACGACAAGGCATTCTCATATGGGGCAGTACCTACTCTAAGTTTATCATATCACTGTGCCATAGCGGCCTCCTGAATAATTAAAAGCAATAACTGCAAAAAACTGTAAAGCAGGACTGCATACACTGCAAGCGGTACCTTAAGCATAACTGAATCACCCCCGGGTGCCAGTCAGACAGATGCAGGTAAAAGGCCGACCAGGTCCAAGAATGGACATGTCAGATCTGACCTCCAATCGCAAACCAGCAACCACAGATAAAGAGTGAGACAGGCACAGGCACAGGTGCACAATTATATATAGTCTGGGGCAGGGCAGGGCTGCTGTATATGTGTATAGCAGCCTAAGTCAATTATAAGAAAGAAAAAAAACAGATAAAATAGCATGCATAACACAGCGCGCACGGCAACCAGTGGTGGTTAGCCACTTACCAATACAAGGAAAAAAAAAGAAGGAAGCCCTGCCCTGCCCCAGGCTATATATAATTGTGCACCTGTGCCTGTGCCTGTCTCACTCTTTATCTGTGGTTGCTGGTTTGGCGGATGTGGAGGTCAGATCTGACATGTCCATTCTTGGACCTGGTCGGCCTTTTACCTGCATCTGTCTGACTGGCACCCGGGGGTGATTCAGTTATGCTTAAGGTACCGCTTGCAGTGTATGCAGTCCTGCTTTACAGTTTTTTGCAGTTATGCTTTTAATTATTCAGAGGCCGCTATGGCAAGTAGAAACTAAGTAGTACGCCCTAAGATGCCTGCGTGGCGGAGCTCAAGATTGATCATATGCTAAATTCCAATTAAACATTGTATGGTCACGTCCGAACATAGCGCTTTGACGAGCGAATCGCTCCGCAAAGCCCGCCCTTTGACGCGCCATTCGAGGGTTCAGACCTCCGGACACCTCGAAGAGCGCAGCTCTAGCCTGTGTATATTCGGGACGCACGTCGCCGAACGCGAGACAGCTGCGGCTGAAAAGACCGCCGCATGTCGATACGCAGGTTCCACTGCGTATTTTGCATAGAGAGGATTTCTTAAACCCCAATGCTGTAACATGACGGCTTTGGGCGGCCACGCACAGCGCCAAACACGCATTTTCTGACCGTGGAAACCACCTAATTATGTGCAGATGCACTTAAATTATTCCATGCTAATTACGTGCTGCGCTGGCTTCCTTCTTTTTTTTTTTTCCTTCGCTATACTACACACCGCTATACTACACAGCGCTACACTACACACCCCTACACTACACACCGCTATACTACACACCACTATACTACACACCCCTACACTACACACTGCTACACTACACACCCCTACACTACACACCCCTACACTACACACCCCTATACTACACACCCCTACACTACACACCCCTACACTACACACCCCTACACTACACTACACACCCCTACACTACACACCGCTATACTACACACCGCTATACTACACACCGCTACACTACACACCCCTACACTACACACCCCTACACTACACACCGCTATACTACACACCGCTATACTACACAGCGCTACACTACACACCCCTACACTACACTACACACCCCTACACTACACACCGCTATACTACACACCCCTACACTACACACCCCTACACTACACACCCCTACAATACACACCGCTATACTACACAGCGCTACACTACACACCCCTACACTACACACCCCTACACTACACACCCCTACACTACACACCCCTATACTACACACCCCTACACTACACACCCTACACTACACACCGCTATACTACACACCGCTATACTACACACCGCTATACTACACACCCCTATACTACACACCCCTATACTACACACCCCTACACTACACACCCCTATACTACACACCCTTATACTACACAACCCTACACTACACACCCCTACACTACTGTGATGATACTGCAAGCTTCATTTCTTGTGCTGTTTCCAGAACTTTCCCCATAGTACTACAACCCCCACCGGTTGCAAGCACAGGGCAAAGTTACCCCTCCCTCCTTTTCTCTGCAGCTACTGCATTCATTAGGCTTTGCAGCCTGTGGGCTTCCCCCCCCCCTTCAGCTCACTACACACTCTGTGTAATCTGATTCCAGGTGGCTAGCCCCCACAGGGAGGCTGGCTGAAAGCGGCTAACAAGCCACATGGTCTGTTCCTTTGTTGCATGGTAGTTATTCAAGATCAAAAATCTTGGCTCCTGTGTATGTTATAAGTATGAAATTTTCATATCTGCCAATTCATCGGTGAATCCAGGGATCAGTGAAGTTTCTAAGCGCTGGCACCAGCAAACCTAAGAAACAGATTTCTGCTTAGTCGATCCACCCAGGCACTCTGCGTTTAGACTTAAATGCACGCCAACATCTTGCGGAGTACAATGGTATGCTCTGCATCGCTGTAAGAGACTCCATCTCTTATTTATGAAAGTTTTGAGTTTTCTGAACTAAGAGTAACCCTTAGAGCAAGAGGAGGACCCTGGTAACTCCACCCCGTTTATTATGTCACGGCCACAGGTCTATAAGGTAGGGGTCAGGTATTCTGGCTCAGATCTGCCCTGGACACCAGACTTATAGCAGCTCTGTGATGCATTGTGATGTCTCCCCTCCCCCGACCGCATGGCTTGCCTACTATGATCTAAGAACTGTAAGTTGATCTTCCTTATGTTAACCCCTTTTATTTTCTAATTGTTTTGTACATAACGATATTGTCTCAGTTTGTTCCATCTTTTTATATTGTATAAGCACTGCCTGTCTTTTTAAGGAATAAACCTATAAATTTATTAGTTTGTTTCTCCTGCTCTATAAACGAATTCGCACGCGCCTGAAGTACTACGCTACTGTTTTGGGGTTGCTACGGACCCTCTTGATAAATTGTTTCAAGTAAACCATGGCTGGTGGCAGCTATAAAGAAGGGGTGTAAAGTGTTGACCTATGGGGTGGCGTTGGCGGTGACGGAGCGGGTTTTATAACTGTATTACCCGGCTGCGGCTCGGAGTAACTATAATTCCCTCACTGCAGCGTGCCCAATAGCCAGCACTGTTGTGAATGGGTTTGAGATGAGTTCTGAGCAGAGGCTCCCTCTGGTGGTTACAAGCGGTACTGGTCTGTTCAGTGAAGATTGTGAGGACTGGGAATCAGGTGTTACTGACTGGTCTTATATAAGGGAGTCACCTTCCCATCAGGGTTGCCGGTGATCAATTGTTCTGGTCTGAATCCTTGATTCCAGTTTCCCTTGTAGCCTGCTGTGTCGTGTCTGCATCTCCTTCTAACAGATAAGACATTTTCTTCTTTTTGTTTCTGTGCTTGATTTTTGCTTTTTGTCCTACACTTCTGTGGGGGCCTTCTGGGTCCCCTCAGGGGGCTTTTGCCCTCTCAGTTTAGTTCAGCCACTGATGTTTGTACTTTTGCTTTTTCCAGTTTTTTCAGTGGCTGCTGTTTTGATTTTGTTACAC
Organism: Oophaga sylvatica; assembly: GCA_033576555.1. Lineage (NCBI taxonomy): Eukaryota > Metazoa > Chordata > Amphibia > Anura > Dendrobatidae > Oophaga > Oophaga sylvatica. The sequence goes on from JARQOD010000001.1 coordinate 724,153,839, forward strand.
CAGAGAGCTAATTTAGGTGGTAGAGGTCGTGTGATCTCAGGTGTTTTTGAAATTAGTAGAGTTCGTGCTTTCAGGGTTTTTTTGGGATTGCAGTAAGTACCCTTCCTATCCTTTTCTATTTAGTTAGTTTGGGCCCCAACGTTTGCTCATACTATTTTCTGTCTGTGTCAGTATTTCGTCTTGTCTAACCGTCATTACATGTTTGGGGGCTTTCTATTATCTTTGGGGTTCTGCTCCGGGGCAGATAGCTTTCCTATTTTCTATCTTTAGGTGTAGTTAGTTTCTCAGGCTGTGACGAGGCGTCTAGGACCAACGTAGGAACGCTCCACGGCTGCCTCTAGTTGTGGTGGTTAGTCAGGGTACTGCAATCTCATAGATTCCAACTGCTCTGGTGTATTGCCTTTTTGCCTGCACTCCTCAGCTACCGAATCATAACAGTATCACCGGCCCAAAAAAATTGAAAATTGTATGGTACTCACAGAAGGGAAAAAATATTGTGAAAGAAAAAAAAAAAAGGGTTGTCAGAGTTGTCAGAGATATTTTTCTGTTTGTTGCATTTTTTTTTTTTTTCCCTCTGTATCTCTGGGTGCTGGGGAGGATTTTTTTTTTCTCTCAATGGAGTTTGCACAGTTGTCTGGCCGTGTGGATCAGCTTGCCACTGAGGTTCGGAGTATTGCTACCTATCTTGCTAGGTTGCCTGTTGTGGAACCTAGGATTCCCATGCCAGATTTGTTTTTAGGGGATCGAGCTAAGTTTCAGAATTTCAAAAATAATTGTAAATTGTTTTTTGCCTTAAAATCGAAGTCCTCAGGAAACGCAGCGCAGCAGGTTCAAATTGTCATCTCTCTCCTGCGCGGCGATCCTCAGGATTGGGCTTTTTCCCTGACACCTGGGGATCCTGTTTTGAGTGATGTTGATGCATTTTTCAGGCTTTGGGGTTATTGTACGATGAGCCTAATGTCACTGATCAAGCTGAAAAAGCCTTGTTGGCATTAAATCAGGGGCTTGATGACGCTGAGTTATACTGTCAGAGATTCCGTAGGTGGGCAGTCCTGACCAAGTGGAATGACGACGCTTTGGCGGCCCTTTTTCGGAAGGGGCTGTCAGATAATGTAAAGGATGTTATGGTGGGATTCCCTGTCCCCTCTGGTCTCAATGATTCTATGTCATTAGCGATTCAAATTGACAGACGTTTGCGTGAGCGGAGAAGTATGCGTGGAATAGTGTTGCCTTGTGAACCTGCTTCTGAATCCATGCAGTGTGATAGAGTGGTGTCTGGGGCACAGCGTCATGAGTTTCGAAAGCGCAATGGGTTATGTTTCTACTGTGGTGATGCCTCTCATGCTATTTCAGTCTGCCCTAAGCGGGGAGGACGTTTTGCATGCTCAGTTGTCTTGGGTAGTGTTCAGACTAAGTTTTTACTAACTGTCACTCTGATATGCTCTCTGTCCTCATTTTCTGCTCAGGCTTTCGTTGATTCTGGAGCAGCTATTAACCTGATGGATTATGATTTTGCTAAACGTTGTGGGTTTCCCTTGATACCCCTACAGAAGTCTATTCCCCTTCTGGGGATCGATTCTACCCCTTTGGCTGAGAATAAACCTCAGTTCTCTACTCAGGTTATAATGAGGGTTGAACCTGATCATCAAGAGTGCTGCAAATTTTTGGTTCTGTATAATCTGCATGATATTATCGTACTGGGTTTCCCTTGGTTACAGTCTCATAATCCTGTTTTGGATTGGAAATCTGTGTCTGTAACCAGTTGGGGCTGCCAATGTGTTAATACCAACACTCCTGTTTTTTCTGCCTCCCCCCAGGCTCAGGATGTTCCTGACTTTTTGATTGATTTTTCTGATGTGTTTAGCGAAAGTAAATCTGCATCCTTGCCTCCCCATAGGAGCTATGACTGCGCTATTGAATTAGTGCCTGGTAGTAAATTCCCTAAAGGTCGCCTTTTTAACTTGTCTGTACCTGAACATGACGCTATGCGGTCTTATATCAAGGAGTCATTGGAGAAAGGTCATATCAGACCATCCTCTTCACCCTTAGGTGCCGGTTTTTTCTTTGTGGCCAAAAAGGATGGTTCATTAAGGCCGTGTATTGATTATCGTCTTTTGAACAATATTACTGTGAAATATCAATACCCGTTACCCTTGATTTCTGACCTGTTTTCCAGGGTGAAAAACGCTACTTGGTTTACCAAGCTTGAACTCAGGGGGGCATATAACCTTATTCGCATTAAGCACGGGGATGAATGGAAGACGGCATTCAATACCCCGGAGGGGCATTTTGAGTACCTTGTGATGCCCTTTGGGCTCACTAATGCTCCTTCTGTCTTCCAGTCCTTCATGAATGACATTTTCAGAGATTTTGTGGATACATTTCTGATTGTTTATTTGGATGATATCTTGATTTTTTCCAATGACTGGGACTCTCATGTGAAACATGTTCGAACTGTATTCCAGATTTTGAGAGAGAATGCTCTGTATGTGAAGGGATCAAAGTGTCTTTTTGGCGTACTGAGGATCTCATTTCTGGGATTCATTTTGTCCCCATCTGTTATTGAAATGGACCCGGTCAAGGTTCAGGCCATCTGTGATTGGGTCCAACCTACTTCATTAAAGGCTCTTCAAAGATTTTTGGGTTTTGCCAATTTTTATCGTAAATTTATTGGTAATTTCTCGGTTATTGTTAAACCATTAACTGATTTGACCAAAAAGGGTTCTGATGTGGTGAATTGGCCTCCTGAGGCAGTCTCTGCATTTCAGGAACTTAAGCAGAGATTCACTTCTGCTCCTGTTCTACGGCAGCCTGATGTTTCTCTGCCATTTCAGGTGGAGGTTGATGCCTCTGAAATTGGGGCAGGTGCCGTTTTGTCCCAAAAAGATCCAGAGACCTCTAAAAGTAACCCTTGTGCCTTTTTCTCTCGAAAATTTTCTCCTACTGAACGTAATTATGACGTGGGTAATCGGGAGTTATTGGCCATGAAGTGGGCTTTTGAAGAGTGGAGACATTGGCTGGAGGGAGCCAAACATCGGGTGGTGGTCCTTACGGACCATAAGAATCTGGTTTATCTGGAATCTAAATAATGCTGAAAGCGAAAAGGGCAAAATGCATACATACGTACAAATGGTGATCAAACATTGGATCACCAAAAGATATGCAATTGCCAAATGGACAGTAATAGACCGACTGCTAAAGAGCAAGCAAAAAAAAGGGGGGAGAGAGAGACAACAGTCTAATGGTCATAAAATGTGAACTTTATTAATAATAATGGTAATAGTAACAGGTATTAGCAGCCAAGGGGGAATGTACCCCTAAGTAACATGATCAAAACCAAGGGGCCAGGAGACAGAATGGACCACTAACATATAGCATCCCGCCAATTAGGCATAATATGAGCCATATAGGAAAAATAATCGAGTGTCCCAGTACATATACATGCAGGTGCTATTAAATCATGGTAAATACCGATATATACATACATATAGCTGACAAGGGATACACATATGGCTACAGGGATGATGGGCAGAAATAATTACCCAAATAATGCAGCGGTCCACGATCGCCTAGCCCACCCCGACGCGCGTTTCGGAGCGGTAAAGCTCCTTCCTCAGGGGGCATAGAGAAAAACAGTGACCACGCTAGTATATATATAAAAATAAAACCGGAAATGCCGCGTGTATCCAGCGCACATCCCGGGACGTCACATCCGGAAATGACGTGGGGCCCCACGTGATCCGAACATGTGACGTCACCAGAAGTGACGCAGGAGCGCGGAAAAAGAGGGGACGGCGCATGTGCAAAACCGCCCTGGTTAGGGAACCAGGAACAAAGATGGAGACACCAGTGTGAGCGCCATAAAGGGGTAAAAAATGAAAACAAAAATAACACAAATAATAACACAGTGTACTAATAATAGATAGCGAATAGATCAGAAGTGTAAGGACACATATAAAACAATAATATAAGTGAAGGAATATACAAGACACATATAGAGCAATAATATACAGCAGCAAAATAAAAAAATGAAAATAAACAAAATAAATAAGGAAATATACAAGGCACATATAAATAATAATACATAGAACAATGGTGTATAACAATAACTCAATATAATAACAGAATAACTACTGTGAGCTAAGCAAAATAACAGTCCAAAACACTATAATGACAGAAGAATCCATGAAGTAACATAGGCATTCATCACCGGAATTCACTAGAAAGTCTTCAATTCAATGAAACAAAAACATCGGTAAACAACAAGGGACACTGAAAAAAGAAAAACAACGTGTTAAAATGAATAAAAACAAAGATCATGCAGATAAGGGATACAAAATGATGTTCAAATGAGGAGATCACAGGAAGGGGACAAATGACATATTCTCATTAAGACCGTGTGGGTGAATAGTTTTCAATGTCCATATCCATTTCGTCTCAGCCTGGGCCAGCCTCCTGGACAAATCGCCACCACGAATATTAATGTTAAGGGCAAAAATCCCTTTAACTTTTAGCAATGAACTGTCACATTGGTGGAATTCAGCAAAATGACGTGGTAGAGTTTTTAATGTAGCAGTGTCAGTGCAGGTTGATGCAGCTGCAATGCCTAGCACATGCTCACGTACTCTAACTTTAAGTTGTCGAGTGGTAAGACCCACATAGGACAAACCACATGGACAACTGGCACAATAGATGACATATCTTGTCATACATGAAATTCGCTGTTTGATAACAAATTGTTTTGTGCCGTTAGAATTAGTGAATGTAGAACTCCGTACGATATTAGGGCATGCAACGCATCTCCCACATGGAGCACAGCCATTGGCAGCAGGAACATTATCCAAGAAGGTTGGAACATGCTGGCTAGGATAATGACTAGAGGTTAGATGGTCTCGTAGATTTCTAGCACGCCTGTATGAAAAATAGGGTCTATCCGGAAGGAATTTGCCAATGATAGGATCCACTTGTAGGATGGGCCATGCCCTTTGAACGGCTGCCCGCATCCTATGATGTTGAGGATGAAAGGTAGTAATGAATCTTACCATATTTGGATCATTCGGTCTGGCAGAATTATTCGCATACAGTAAACCATTGCGAGAAGAATATTTAGCTCTATGATAAGCCCTTTTGATAGAACGCCTGCTGTATCCCCTCGCCAAAAAACGTGAACTAAGTTCTTTAGCTCTAGTCTCAAAATCTGATTCTGTGGAGCAGATCCGCCGTATACGGAGAAACTGCCCCACAGGAACCGCCCTCATGACATGAGACGGGTGGCAGGAGGTAGCATGTAACACACTATTCGTTGCAGTTTCTTTACGAAAGATATCTGTCTGAATGACACCTGATCCGTCCTTCTTAACAGTGACATCCAAAAAATTGATGGCAGTAGAGTCCCACACCAGAGTAAGATGTATATTGAAGTCATTGCTATTCAAAGAGGCGACAAATTGCACAAGGTCGGTGGATGTGCCCTGCCAGACAAAGAAGATATCGTCAATATAACGAACCCAAAAGGGAACGCAATGAATTGACCCCTGTTTGTCCGTCAGGAACAGGTCCCTCTCCCACAGCCCCAGGAAAAGGTTGGCATAGGCTGGCGCGAAGGCCGCACCCATTGCCGTCCCCTGGAGCTGTAGGTAGAAGGACCCTTTAAATACAAAAAAGTTGTGAGTGAGGGTGAACTCTAATAACTCCAGGATGAGGTCCCTTAAACCAGTTGTAAGTGTGGTGGTCCCAAGAAAAAACCGGACCGCGGCAATGCCGTCAGAGTGTCTAATGTTAGTGTACAGGGATTCAACATCCAATGAAGCTAGTAGAGAATCACCCTCCAAACACAATCCATCGACCTTGCGCAACAACTCGCCGGTATCTTTGAGGAAAGAGGGGAGGTTGGCAACCAGTGGCTGAAGATGATGATCAATCCACTTATTTACGTTCTCCAAGAGGTTCCCCCTCCCAGACACGATAGGCCTGCCAGGCGGAGACGAGAGGCTCTTATGGACTTTGGGTAAGAGGTATTGTCTCGACCCGCCACCACAATTGTGGATTACCAGGGCAATGGGGTACTCAGAGCCGAGCCCGTAGAAGTCTATGGGATTGTCACAGGTAGCGGTGGCTCGGTCTGTGGCCCTGGCGGTCTGGCGTATGTTGGGGGGAATATTTACAGGGGATAGATTTATATACAGTTCGTGACGCCACCTGTAGTCTTCTGGTAATTTGTACCAGCGCTGCTGTAGATCTCTGAGGGGATGGTGAGGCAGCTAGATGTCAGGTCCCCTACAGGTGGGACTGGTCCCTCAAAGTCTATGAAGTTAGTGAAGTCGGGTGCAGATAAATAACACAGTCTCACACGGTCAGCGTCTTTCCATACCTTTACTTGTAAGATGTTCAGGCAGGTCCCAGGGAGGCTGATCCAAGGAGAATGTATTTTGAGATAGCAGCTGGACAAGTTAGGGGCCTCCTTTACTTTCAACACGATGAGTACAACCAGCCTGAAGCGTAGTTCCCTCTATAACTCCAGCTATTCCATAGCTGTACTGCCCAGTCAGTTTTGTGGTAGGAGCCTTCCTGTGAGAGAGCTGAATTCCTATCTTGTCCTGCAGAGACTCAAGGTCCTCACTCCCCCTGACCCCAGTTACGTACTGACTATTTGGGGCTGTTTGCCGCGACCTAAGGTCCGGTAAATCTCTGGTTTTCTTACCACTATGCTTGAAGCTAATAGTGATCCTTCGGTCCCCAGTGACCGGTTACAATGTGCAGGACTTCTTCAATCCAAAAGCACTTTTCAAATATTCCTTTCCACTGTGCCTTTCGCCTTGTCCTCGCTGGTAGCATAAACACTCACACTTGCAAAAAGTCATGTAATCACTCCCTTCTTCTCTTCCTTTAGAGTTAGTTCCAGACTCTCAGTTATCCACTAGGCAGGAGCACGTCTCTGAACCTTTCACTGTCCTTGAGACAGGTGACTGAAGTATTTCTGTACTAAGCTCTTCTTTCTTAATCAGTGTCTTCAAGTGAGGTACAGCTCTGACCAGGCTGAGGTGATCTATATCTCGCCCTTACTGGCCTCCACTTGCTGAACTGCTGATAGAGCAGGCTGGACTGCTTCCTCCCTCCAAGTCCCAGCTAGACTCCACACGTCTGCTCTGTCCGAAGACAGGAAACTGACTACTCTAATCACTCAACGAATACACCCTGACCACTCCCTCACAAGTGACTACACTACCCTAAGGGTGTGTCTAGTGTATGTTGAGTGAATGGGTATTGAGCATTAAACTGCTATCTCTCCACACATTCTCCAGGGTACTGCGTGTGCCTAACACCAGGGCTACACAGTATAGCGTGGCAATAGTCGGTTCCCTGATTTTTAGTGCCGAAGCCAGCCCACTGGTGATAACATTGGTATCAACTGCTTTTTTTAAAATGTCATCTAATTTAGCAGAATAGGCCGAAAGGGGATTGTAAGTGAGTTTACGGTAACACACCGTGTTATGCAGCTGTCGAAATGCCTCCCTTTCATAAGCAGACTTAGGCCAAATTACCACGTTACCACCCTTGTCGGCTGGCTTCAGCACAACATCAGGCAAACCGTGTAGAAATTTTAAACGATTTCTCTCATCTCTGGTGAGATTATCAACACCTCTACCCAACGGAATCCTAGAGAGATCCTCCGCAACCACCCGTACAAACAAATCGATACTGGGACAAGTAGAAAACGGGGGGAACCTCTTGGAGCGAGGTCGAATAGAAGGAGGGATCTTACCTCCATGGTCATCATGTTCTAATGCCAACTCCTCCAAGATCCTTAATGCCTCCTGTTCCTCTTCTGTTGGGAAAAGATGTGAAGTATCACCATTATAAAAATACCTTTTGAATAGCAATGACCTTGCAAAAATATGCAGATCTTTAACACCCGTGAAAGGATCATATCTGGTGGTGGGAGAGAAGGACAGACCCCTGCCAAGCAAAGAGATATCCGCATTAGATAATGTATAATTACTGAGATTGATCACCTTATTATCATTATGAGGTACTTCAGAGCCATGGGTAGGGCGTCTCTTATATGGGTGGTAGGCATGATCACGTAACCTATGTATTTCCCCATGGGATGTCGTAGACACGGATGATATGTCAGAAACATCACTCGAGGAGGACATACTGGATAGACCCCTAGAGAAATTAGGGCCATTCTTCTTCCTCCATAAATACACTCTTTTACCATGATAATCTTTGGTATCTCTGGTGTATTTTTTGACTTGATTCTCTTGAATAGTTTTAGCAAGTTGATCTATACATTTATCCATATCTTGCTCAAATTTATTAATCCTTTCTGAAGTACAACCATGGCGGATCTCAGTTAATAGAATATCAATATTACTATCAAGTTCAGAAATTTGTTTGGAATTCAGATTGATCAAAAGATGCATTAAGGAGAACGAACAATTGTCACAGGACTCCTCCCACTTGGACATGAATAGTTCATCATCAATAGGAAAAGCCGGTATAACGCGAACCCTAAGGCCGCGTGGAATCATTTTGTTCGTAGTATATTTTTCTAAGAAAAGCTTATTCCACCACAGTCTTGATCTTTTAAGAAGCATAGTTTTAACATTCAAAAATTTGTTATCCCAACTTGGATCTCCAACATTTGAAACATCACCCCCAGTATTGCCAAAAACCTGATCCAATTGGGAGAGCCAAGCCTTCTCTTTGGCTCGATAGTCCATATTAATCGCTGAAATTGGAGAACCTGTGCATAACACAGAAATACAAAGGTAAATAATGCTGAAAGCGAAAAGGGCAAAATGGTGATCAAACATTGGATCACCAAAAGATATACAATTGCCAAATGGACAGTAATAGACCGACTGCTAAAGAGCACTGTCCATTTGGCAATTGTATATCTTTTGGTGATCCAATGTTTGATCACCATTTGTACGTATGTATGCATTTTGCCCTTTTCGCTTTCAGCATTATTTACCTTTGTATTTCTGTGTTATGCACAGGTTCTCCAATTTCAGCGATTAATATGGACTATCGAGCCAAAGAGAAGGCTTGGCTCTCCCAATTGGATCAGGTTTTTGGCAATACTGGGGGTGATGTTTCAAATGTTGGAGATCCAAGTTGGGATAACAAATTTTTGAATGTTAAAACTATGCTTCTTAAAAGATCAAGACTGTGGTGGAATAAGCTTTTCTTAGAAAAATATACTACGAACAAAATGATTCCACGCGGCCTTAGGGTTCGCGTTATACCGGCTTTTCCTATTGATGATGAACTATTCATGTCCAAGTGGGAGGAGTCCTGTGACAATTGTTCGTTCTCCTTAATGCATCTTTTGATCAATCTGAATTCCAAACAAATTTCTGAACTTGATAGTAATATTGATATTCTATTAACTGAGATCCGCCATGGTTGTACTTCAGAAAGGATTAATAAATTTGAGCAAGATATGGATAAATGTATAGATCAACTTGCTAAAACTATTCAAGAGAATCAAGTCAAAAAATACACCAGAGATACCAAAGATTATCATGGTAAAAGAGTGTATTTATGGAGGAAGAAGAATGGCCCTAATTTCTCTAGGGGTCTATCCAGTATGTCCTCCTCGAGTGATGTTTCTGACATATCATCCGTGTCTACGACATCCCATGGGGAAATACATAGGTTACGTGATCATGCCTACCACCCATATAAGAGACGCCCTACCCATGGCTCTGAAGTACCTCATAATGATAATAAGGTGATCAATCTCAGTAATTATACATTATCTAATGCGGATATCTCTTTGCTTGGCAGGGGTCTGTCCTTCTCTCCCACCACCAGATATGATCCTTTCACGGGTGTTAAAGATCTGCATATTTTTGCAAGGTCATTGCTATTCAAAAGGTATTTTTATAATGGTGATACTTCACATCTTTTCCCAACAGAAGAGGAACAGGAGGCATTAAGGATCTTGGAGGAGTTGGCATTAGAACATGATGACCATGGAGGTAAGATCCCTCCTTCTATTCGACCTCGCTCCAAGAGGTTCCCCCGTTTTCTACTTGTCCCAGTATCGATTTGTTTGTACGGGTGGTTGCGGAGGATCTCTCTAGGATTCCGTTGGGTAGAGGTGTTGATAATCTCACCAGAGATGAGAGAAATCGTTTAAAATTTCTACACGGTTTGCCTGATGTTGTGCTGAAGCCAGCCGACAAGGGTGGTAACGTGGTAATTTGGCCTAAGTCTGCTTATGAAAGGGAGGCATTTCGACAGCTGCATAACACGGTGTGTTACCGTAAACTCACTTACAATCCCCTTTCGGCCTATTCTGCTAAATTAGATGACATTTTAAAAAAAGCAGTTGATACCAATGTTATCACCAGTGGGCTGGCTTCGGCACTAAAAATCAGGAACCGACTATTGCCACGCTATACCTCTTACCCAAAGTCCATAAGAGCCTCTCGTCTCCGCCTGGCAGGCCTATCGTGTCTGGGAGGGGGAACCTCTTGGAGAACGTAAATAAGTGGATTGATCATCATCTTCAGCCACTGGTTGCCAACCTCCCCTCTTTCCTCAAAGATACCGGCGAGTTGTTGCGCAAGGTCGATGGATTGTGTTTGGAGGGTGATTCTCTACTAGCTTCATTGGATGTTGAATCCCTGTACACTAACATTAGACACTCTGACGGCATTGCCGCGGTCCGGTTTTTTCTTGGGACCACCACACTTACAACTGGTTTAAGGGACCTCATCCTGGAGTTATTAGAGTTCACCCTCACTCACAACTTTTTTGTATTTAAAGGGTCCTTCTACCTACAGCTCCAGGGGACGGCAATGGGTGCGGCCTTCGCGCCAGCCTATGCCAACCTTTTCCTGGGGCTGTGGGAGAGGGACCTGTTCCTAACGGACAAACAGGGGTCAATTCATTGCGTTCCCTTTTGGGTTCGTTATATTGACGATATCTTCTTTGTCTGGCAGGGCACATCCACCGACCTTGTGCAATTTGTCGCCTCTTTGAATAGCAATGACTTCAATATACATCTTACTCTGGTGTGGGACTCTACTGCCATCAATTTTTTGGATGTCACTGTTAAGAAGGACGGATCAGGTGTCATTCAGACAGATATCTTTCGTAAAGAAACTGCAACGAATAGTGTGTTACATGCTACCTCCTGCCACCCGTCTCATGTCATGAGGGCGGTTCCTGTGGGGCAGTTTCTCCGTATACGGCGGATCTGCTCCACAGAATCAGATTTTGAGACTAGAGCTAAAGAACTTAGTTCACGTTTTTTGGCGAGGGGATACAGCAGGCGTTCTATCAAAAGGGCTTATCATAGAGCTAAATATTCTTCTCGCAATGGTTTACTGTATGCGAATAATTCTGCCAGACCGAATGATCCAAATATGGTAAGATTCATTACTACCTTTCATCCTCAACATCATAGGATGCGGGCAGCCGTTCAAAGGGCATGGCCCATCCTACAAGTGGATCCTATCATTGGCAAATTCCTTCCGGATAGACCCTATTTTTCATACAGGCGTGCTAGAAATCTACGAGACCATCTAACCTCTAGCCATTATCCTAGCCAGCATGTTCCAACCTTCTTGGATAATGTTCCTGCTGCCAATGGCTGTGCTCCATGTGGGAGATGCGTTGCATGCCCTAATATCGTACGGAGTTCTACATTCACTAATTCTAACGGCACAAAACAATTTGTTATCAAACAGCGAATTTCATGTATGACAAGATATGTCATCTATTGTGCCAGTTGTCCATGTGGTTTGTCCTATGTGGGTCTTACCACTCGACAACTTAAAGTTAGAGTACGTGAGCACGTGCTAGGCATTGCAGCTGCATCAACCTGCACTGACACTGCTACATTAAAAACTCTACCACGTCATTTTGCTGAATTCCACCAATGTGACAGTTCATTGCTAAAAGTTAAAGGGATTTTTGCCCTTAACATTAATATTCGTGGTGGCGATTTGTCCAGGAGGCTGGCCCAGGCTGAGACGAAATGGATATGGACATTGAAAACTATTCACCCACACGGTCTTAATGAGAATATGTCATTTGTCCCCTTCCTGTGATCTCCTCATTTGAACATCATTTTGTATCCCTTATCTGCATGATCTTTGTTTTTATTCATTTTAACACGTTGTTTTTTCTTTTTTCAGTGTCCCTTGTTGTTTACCGATGTTTTTGTTTCATTGAATTGAAGACTTTCTAGTGAATTCCGGTGATGAATGCCTATGTTACTTCATGGATTCTTCTGTCATTATAGTGTTTTGGACTGTTATTTTGCTTAGCTCACAGTAGTTATTCTGTTATTATATTGAGTTATTGTTATACACCATTGTTCTATGTATTATTATTTATATGTGCCTTGTATATTTCCTTATTTATTTTGTTTATTTTCATTTTTTATTTTGCTGCTGTATATTATTGCTCTATATGTGTCTTGTATATTCCTTCACTTATATTATTGTTTTATATGTGTCCTTACACTTCTGATCTATTCGCTATCTATTATTAGTACACTGTGTTATTATTTGTGTTATTTTTGTTTTCATTTTTTACCCCTTTATGGCGCTCACACTGGTGTCTCCATCTTTGTTCCTGGTTCCCTAACCAGGGCGGTTTTGCACATGCGCCGTCCCCCTCTTTTTCCGCGCTCCTGCGTCACTTCTGGTGACGTCACATGTTCGGATCACGTGGGGCCCCACGTCATTTCCGGATGTGACGTCCCGGGATGTGCGCTGGATACACGCGGCATTTCCGGTTTTATTTTTATATATATACTAGCGTGGTCACTGTTTTTCTCTATGCCCCCTGAGGAAGGAGCTTTACCGCTCCGAAACGCGCGTCGGGGTGGGCTAGGCGATCGTGGACCGCTGCATTATTTGGGTAATTATTTCTGCCCATCATCCCTGTAGCCATATGTGTATCCCTTGTCAGCTATATGTATGTATATATCGGTATTTACCATGATTTAATAGCACCTGCATGTATATGTACTGGGACACTCGATTATTTTTCCTATATGGCTCATATTATGCCTAATTGGCGGGATGCTATATGTTAGTGGTCCATTCTGTCTCCTGGCCCCTTGGTTTTGATCATGTTACTTAGGGGTACATTCCCCCTTGGCTGCTAATACCTGTTACTATTACCATTATTATTAATAAAGTTCACATTTTATGACCATTAGACTGTTGTCTCTTCTCCCCCCCCTTTTTTTTGCTTTATCTGGAATCTGCCAAGCGACTCAATCCTAGACAGGCCAGGTGGGCCTTGTTTTTCACACGTTTTAATTTTGTGGTTTCCTTTCTTCCTGGCACTAAGAATGTTAAGGCGGATGCTCTCTCGAGGAGTTTACTTGCGAACTCTCCTGAGTTATCTGATCCTTCTGTTATTTTGAAAGAGGGTGTAGTTCTTTCCGCCATCTCACCCAATTTGAGACTTGCTCTGGAGGGGTGTCAGGAGGATAGGCCCGAGCGCTGCCCTGTTGGAAAATTGTTTGTCCCGGACCAGTGGAAAAAGAGTGTGATGTCTGAGATTCATTGTTCCGCGTTGGCTGGGCATCCCGGAATTTTTGGTACCAGAGACTTGGTTAGTCGGTCCTTTTGGTGGCCTACCTTGTCTCGTGATGTCAGGGAATTTGTGCAGTCCTGCGGGACTTGCTCTCGCTCCAAGCCTTGCTCTCGCTCTGGTGGTTTGTTGATGCCATTGCCTGTGCCCAAGAGACCATGGACCCATATCTCTATGGATTTCATTTCCGACCTTCCTGTTTCTCAGAGAATGACCGCCATCTGGGTGATTTGTGATAGGTTTTCCAAGATGATACATCTTGTGCCATTGCCTAAGTTGCCTTCCTCCTCTGAATTGGTGCCTTTGTTCCTTCAGCACGTGGTTCGTTTACACGGCATTCCTGAGAACATTGTGTCTGACAGAGGAGTCCAGTTTGTTTCCAGATTTTGGAGGACCTTTTGTTCTAAACTTGGTGTTCAATTGTCTTTCTCCTCGGCGTTTCATCCTCAGACCAATGGTCAAACTGAGAGAACAAACCAGACATTGGAGACTTATCTAAGATGCTTTGTGTCTGCTGATCAGGATGACTGGGTTTCTTTTTTGCCTTTGGCTGAGTTTGCTCTTAATAATAGGGCTAGCTCTGCCACTTTGATGTCTCCATTTTTCTGTTATTCTGGGTTTCACCCTCGATTTTCTTCGGGACAGACGGAGGCTTCTGTCTGTCCGGGTGTTGACTCTGTTGTGGAGCGTATGCAACAGATTTGGGACCAGGTAGTGGAGAGGTTGTCCCTCTCTCAAGAGAGGGCCCAGCGGTTTGCTAACCGGCATAGGACTGATGGTCCTCGGTTTAAAGTGGGGGACTTGGTCTGGTTGTCCTCAAAAAATATTCCTTCGAGAGTAGCATCTCCTAAATTTAAGCCTAGGTTCATTGGACCTTATAAGATCATGGAGATTCTTAATCCTGTTTCTTTTCGTTTGCTTCTTCCAGGGACATTTAAGATCCATAACGTGTTCCACAAGTCCTTGTTGAAGAGGTTTGTTGAGCCAGTGGTTCCTGCTGCTGTGCCTCCTGACCCTGTTTTGGTTGAGGGCAATCTGGAGTATGTGGTTGAGAAAATATTAGATTCTCGTTTTTTCTAGACGGAAACTCCAGTATTTGGTTAAGTGGAGAGGTTATGGTCAGGAAGACAATTCTTGGGTGTTTGCTTCGGACATCCATGCTAGGAGACTCATCCGTGCGTATCATAGAACTCATCCTGACCGACCTGGTTGCTCAAATGAGGGTTCGGTGACCCCTCCTCAAGGGGGGGGGTACTGTTGTGAATGGGTTTGAGATGAGTTCTGAGCAGAGGCTCCCTCTGGTGGTTACAAGCGGTACTGGTCTGTTCAGTGAAGATTGTGAGGACTGGGAATCAGGTGTTACTGACTGGTCTTATATAAGGGAGTCACCTTCCCATCAGGGTTGCCGGTGATCAATTGTTCTGGTCTGAATCCTTAATTCCAGTTTCCCTTGTAGCCTGCTGTGTCGTGTCTGCATCTCCTTCTAACAGATAAGACATTTTCTTCTTTTTGTTTCTGTGCTTGATTTTTGCTTTTTATCCTACACTTCTGTGGGGGCCTTCTGGGTCCCCTCAGGGGGCTTTTGCCCTCTCAGTTTAGTTCAGTCACTGATGTTTGTACTTTTGCTTTTTCCAGTTTTTTCAGTGGCTGCTGTTTTGATTTTGTTACACCAGAGATCTAATTTAGGTGGTAGAGGTCGTGTGATCTCAGGTGTTTTTGAAATTAGTAGAGTTGGTGCTTTCAGGGTTTTTTTGGGATTGCAGTAAGTACCCTTCCTATCCTTTTCTATTTAGTTAGTTTGGGCCCCAACGTTTGCTCATACTATTTTCTGTCTGTGTCAGTATTTCGTCTTGTCTAACCGCCATTACATGTTTGGGGGCTTTCTATTATCTTTGGGGTTCTGCTCCGGAGCAGATAGCTTTCCTATTTTCTATCTTTAGGTGTAGTTAGTTTCTCAGGCTGTGACGAGGCGTCTAGGACCAACGTAGGAACGCTCCACGGCTGCCTCTAGTTGTGGTGGTTAGTCAGGGTACTGCAATCTCATAGATTCCAACTGCTCTGGTGTATTGCCTTTTTGCCTGCACTCCTCAGCTACCGGATCATAACACAGCACACATCCAAGTGACCCGTCTGGCGACTAATTATCCTAGGTGCAGTTCCCTGACTGACCTGAGGGTAAGGGGGGCGCCAGAGAGTTGCAAGTTCCTAAGTGGAAGTGGGATAATTATAAATCCCTGCAGTTTACTGGGTCGGACGGCAGCAGCCGTCGTGTGTGTGCACCGTTTCATCACATATTGGTGGCAGAGCGGTGGGATTATAGAGCATTAGTGATCTGGTTTGAGCAATCATTCCATTCACTAAAAAAAACTTGCACGGTTCTTCAGCGACCCTGCAGCTAAAGTTTTGGAGAACAGACTCAGTGTTTATTAGTCCTGAGACAATTGTGTGTACTTGCGGTTACCCCTCCCTTCTCTTTGTTTTTCTATCCTATCTTTTATTTGGCAACCATGGCTACGAGGGGATACGACTGGTATAATCGGAATAGCAAGGAAGCTCTTCTTGCCATGTGCGAGTGGAGGGAGATTGTCCCCATGGCCCAAACCAAGGCCGAAGTGATCCAGGCCCTGATGGCACGGGACCACGCTCGGAGCGAGGAGGGCGCAGGAGCCGGCCCAAGCCAAGTTGGTGCCGCAGGAGCCGAGGCCCAACCCCTGACTGCTTACACCCAGGGCGGGATGGACCCTCACCTGCAGGCGGCCCTGGAGGGACTCCCCACCGACGACCGGGAGGAGCGCCTGAAGCTGATCCAGCAATACCAGCAGGAGGCCCGAGCTGAGCGCCAAGCCAAGCGGGAGGCTGAGAGAGCCGAGCGGGAGGCTGAGAGAGCCGAGCGGGAAGCTCAAAGAGCCCATGAACTGGAGCTGCTCAGACAAGGGGCAATGCCTTCCACAGCCCAGAGCAGTGTGCCCAGCAGCGCTCAGAGTCCCAAGCCCCGGCCGGAGCACTTTCCCGTGATGGAAAAGGACGGAGACTTGGACACTTTTCTGCGGGCCTTTGAGAAAGTCTGCAGACAGTACCGGCTGCCTGACAACCAATGGGCCAGGTACTTGACCCCCGGGCTAAAGGGCAAAGCTCTGGAGGCGTTTGCTTCACTCACGCCGGATCAAGATGACAACTATCAGGCCATCAAGCAGGCCCTGATCACCAAGTACCAGCTAACCCCTGAGGTATACCGAAAGAAGTTCCGGAACCTCCAACGTGGCCCACTCGACAGTTATAGCGATGTGGTGCAAGGACTCAGGAACCACTTTGACCAGTGGATCCATGGACTGTCAGTTGACACCTTTGAGAACCTGAGGGACCTGATGATCAAAGACCAGTTCCTGCATCTGTGCCCAGCTGAGGTCCGACAGTTCATCCTGGACCGAGAACCGGAGGACGCGGTCAGAACAGCACGGATCGCCGACAGCTATGAGGCCAACCGGAAAACCGAGGTGCGGAAGCCCGTCACCACCCGCTGGGGAGGGGGTAAGCCTGCAACCAACCCCAGTGCCCCTGCCAGCCGTCCCTCTGGAGGCACTATCCCCTTCGCCAGCGCCAGGCCTACATCAGACCCCCGCCAGTGTTTCTCCTGTAAACGGACAGGACACATCAGCGCCACTTGTCCGGAGAGGCAGAAGAACCCCCCAGCCAAGGCTTCCGGGCCCAACACCTCGGTTCTTTTGGTGGGTGGTGTGGTGGGGAGGGTTGATGACAACGTGCAGCCCGTCCGCTGGGGGCCCGTCTTGCTACAGGCCTCAAGGACACCGGGGCTGAGCGAACCCTCATCCGACCCGAACTGGCGGCCCTGAAGAGGTGATTCCGGGGAAAACCTTAACTGTCACCGGGATTGGGGGCGTCCACTACCCCTTGCCGATAGCCCGAGTTTTCATTGACTGGGGTGCCGGGAGCGGGGTGAAGGAAGTGGGGGTGTCCAAAAACCTGCCCACTGATGTTTTATTGGGGACTGATCTGGGGTGGATGGTGGCGTACTATGTCCCTGACACCCCTCCCCAATCTGATAATAAGGTTAATGTTATCCATGATGATGATGTTGATGATGATGGGAAACTGAATGTGTTACCTGCCAATGCTTTGCGAAGTGATTATGCAACCGATAACCTTTCTTTCCCTAGGAATGATGTTGATAGTGATGTATCTGTGCCATCTGAATCTGTTAACCCTTTCTCTGAAGTGGTAGATGTGTCCACAGGTACAGGAGCGTTCAGTCCCGTCGCTCTGCGGAGTGAGACGGCTGAGGAACCCCTAGCAGGAGCAAGCGACAGTGCTCAAGGAAATGGGGAGGTGCATGGGAACCGGGAGGAAGGTGACGCCATGACACTGACCAGTGCCACCAAGGAAGGTAACTGGCCCATAAGTAGCACTGCTCCTGAAGTGTTGGGGGTGGATGGGGAGGTAGAGCCCATAGCAGCGCAGGCTGATGGGTCTATAGAAACCCCCGGGGAGACGGCATATGTAGCTGCTGTCACCCGCAGTCAGAGTGCCCAGATCGCAGGTAGCGCCCTACCATCTGGACCCTCCTCCGCTACAGGAGAGACTGAACCAGAGTTGGACCCAGAGCCGGTCCCAGAGAGTCCCAGTGAGGAAGGAACCCTGACGTCACTTCTGGCTGCCTCCAGCCAGGAGTTCCAGGCCGCTCTGCACTCAGATGCGAGCCTGGAGAACTTGAGGCACCTCGCCGAGACGCCCACCTCCGTGACTGATAAGGAGAGGGTGTTCTGGGAACGAGGAAGGTTGTACCGGGAGACAGTACCCGGAGATTCCCAAAAGGAGTGGTTGAGGGAAAAACAGCTGGTCGTCCCGCACCAGTTCCGAGTTGAGTTGTTGAGGATTGCCCATGAGATTCCACTCGCTGGACACTTGGGGATCAGC
Organism: Oophaga sylvatica; assembly: GCA_033576555.1. NCBI lineage: Eukaryota > Metazoa > Chordata > Amphibia > Anura > Dendrobatidae > Oophaga > Oophaga sylvatica. The sequence continues at coordinate 724,172,346 of JARQOD010000001.1, forward strand.
AAAACTAAGGCACGGCTGTCTCAACACTTCTATTGGCCCAAGATGGGGACAGATGTGACTAACTACTGCCGCTCCTGTATCACCTGTCAAAGAGTGGGGAAGGCGGGGCCTGCTCTTAAGGCTCCCCTGATCCCATTGCCAGTGATAGAGGAGCCTTTCCAGAGGATCGCGGTGGACATTGTGGGCCCGCTGGCCGTCCCCAGCAGCTCTGGAAAGCAATACATCCTTACTGTGGTAGACTACGCTACCCGGTACCCGGAGGCAGTAGCTCTGTCCTCAACTAGGGCAGATAAGGTGGCGGATGCACTGGTGACCATCTTTTCACGGGTAGGATTTCCCAGGGAGATGCTTACCGATCAAGGGACCCAATTTATGTCTCGCCTAATGAAGGCTCTCTGCAGCAAAATGCAGGTGACGCGTAGGGTATCGAGTGCGTATCACCCACAGACCAATGGTTTGTGTGAGCGCTTTAACGGTACCCTCAAACAGATGCTCCGCATGCTGGTTGAGACCCAGGGACGCGATTGGGAGCGGTACCTCCCACACCTGCTATTTGCCTACAGAGAAGTCCCGCAGGCCTCGACGGGGTTCTCCCCCTTCGAGCTCCTGTATGGTAGGCGAGTCCGGGGACCCCTTGGGTTGATAAGAGAATCCTGGGAAGATGAGCCAAACCCCACGGAAGTGTCCATCGTGGATTATGTCATGCGCTTCCGCGACAAGATGCAGACCTTGACGCAGTTGGTGCATGACAACATGACGCAGGCTCAGGCTGACCAGAAGCACTGGTACGACCAGAACGCCCGGGAGCGGACCTACCAGGTGGGTCAAAAGGTGTGGGTGCTGGTCCCCGTACCAAAGGATAAGCTTCAGGCAGCCTGGGAAGGCCCGTACGTCGTGCACCAACAGCTCAACCCAGCCACCTACGTGGTCACGCTTGACCACACTCGGGGTAGGCGCAAGGCCTTTCACGTCAACATGATGAAGGCCCATCACGAACGTGAAGCCTGCGTCCTACCGGTCTGCAATCTGCCCGAGGACGGGGAAGAGGATCCCCTCCTGGACATGCTGGCCCAAGCCCAGGCCAATTGGTCCATTGAGGACATGGAGGTAAATGCCTCGCTATAACCGTCTCCCAGCGGTTGCAGTTGCTGACCACTCTGGAACCCTTCCGGGCCGAGTTCACAAACCGACCCGGAAGGACCAAGTTGGCAGTCCACGAGGTGGACACCGGGAATCGCGCCCCGTTACGGCGGACACCTTATCGGATCTCTGAGGAAGTGCAGCAGATTATGCGCCAGGAGATCCAGGAGATGTTGCAGCTGGGGGTGATCCGGCCGTCCAAAAGCGCGTGGGCCTCACCTGTAGTTCTCGTGCCAAAAAAGGATCGGACCACCCGGTTCTGCGTGGACTACAGGGGGCTCAACGCCATCACTACCTCTGATGCGCACCCAATGCCACGCATCGAGGATCTGCTGGAGCGGTTGGCGAATGCCAAGTACATATCCATCATGGATTTGAGCCGGGGATACTGGCAGATTCCCCTGAGCCCTGAGGCGCAGGAGAAATCCGCCTTTATCACCCCTTTTGGACTGTACGAGTCCACGGTCATGCCTTTCGGCATGAAGAATGCCCCTGCCACTTTTCAGCGGATGGTCAACCACCTGCTTCAGGGACTGGAGGAGTACGCTGTGGCGTACCTGGACGACATTGCCGTCTTCAGTTCCACCTGGGAGGAACACCTTCAGCATCTCCAGGAGGTGCTCAAGCGTATTCACCAGGCAGGTCTGACCATCAAGCCGGGAAAATGCCAGATGGGCATGAGGGAGGTCCACTACCTGGGGCACCGGGTAGGCGGGGGTTCCATGAGTCCAGAGCCCGAGAAAGTGGACGCGATCGTGTCCTGGCCCACCCCCAGGACCAAAAGGCAGGTGAAGTCCTTCCTGGGCACTGCAGGGTACTATAGGCGTTTCGTACCGAACTATAGCGCCATTGCAAAACCCTTGACGGACCTCACCAAGGGCGGTCTACCCCAGTCAGCTGGACAGATGGCTGTGAGGCGGCATTCCGAGCTTTGAAAACAGCCCTGTGCAGCTCTCCGGTGTTGAGAGCCGTCGACAGCAGTCGGCCCTTCCTGGTACAGACTGACGCCAGCGAATTTGGCCTCGGTGCTGTACTCAGCCAGGTTGATTCGGGGAACCAGGAGCACCCCGTGTTGTACCTGAGCCAGAAACTTCTGCCAAGGGAAGTGGCATACTCCACCATCGAGAAGGAGTGCCTGGCCATGGTCTGGGCACTGCAACGTTTGCAGCCCTACCTGTACGGGCGCACCTTCAAGGTGGTCACCGACCACAACCCTCTGAGCTGGCTGCACACAGTGTCCGGAACCAATGGTAGGTTGCTACGCTGGAGCCTTGCCCTGCAGCAGTATGATTTTGCCGTACAACACAAGAAAGGCAGTGATCATGGGAATGCTGATGGGTTGTCCCGACGTGGCAAACCCGCTGAGGTGCGCATGGCGGATTACCGAGAGGTCATGCCTCCGTAGCGCCCTCTAAGGGGGGGAGGTGTGATGATACTGCAAGCTTCATTTCTTGTGCTGTTTCCAGAACTTTCCCCATAGTACTACAACCCCCACCGGTTGCAAGCACAGGGCAAAGTTACCCCTCCCTCCTTTTCTCTCCAGCTACTGCATTCATTAGGCTTTGCAGCCTGTGGGCTTCCCCCCCCCTTCAGCTCACTACACACTCTGTGTAATCTGATTCCAGGTGGCTAGCCCCCACAGGGAGGCCGGCTGAAAGCGGCTAACAAGCCACATGGTCTGTTCCTTTGTTGCATGGTAGTTATTCAAGATCAAAAATCTTGGCTCCTGTGTATGTTATAAGTATGAAATTTTCATATCTGCCAATTCATCGGTGAATCCAGGGATCAGTGAAGTTTCTAAGCGCTGGCACCAGCAGAACCTAAGAAACAGATTTCTGCTTAGCCGATCCACCCAGGCACTCTGCGTTTAGACTTAAATGCACGCCAACATCTTGCGGAGTACAATGGTATGCTCTGCATCGCTGTAAGAGACTCCATCTCTTATTTATGAAAGTTTTGAGTTTTCTGAACTAAGAGTAACCCTTAGAGCAAGAGGAGGACCCTGGTAACTCCACCCCGTTTATGATGTCACAGCCACAGGTCTATAAGGTAGGGGCCAGGTATTCTGGCTCAGATCTGCCCTGGACACCAGACTTATAGCAGCTCTGTGATGCATTGTGATGTCTCCCCTCCCCCGACCGCATGGCTTGCCTACTATAATCTAAGAACTGTAAGTTGATCTTCCTTATGTTAACCCCTTTTATTTTCTAATTGTTTTGTACATAACGATATTGTCTCAGTTTGTTCCATCTTTTTATATTGTATAAGGACTGCCTGTCTTCTTAAGGAATAAACCTATAAATTTATTAGTTTGTTTCTCCTGCTCTATAAACGAATTTGCACGCGCCTGAAGTACTACGCTACTGTTTTGGGGTTGCTACGGACCCTCTTGATAAATTGTTTCAAGTAAACCGTGGCTGGTGGCAGCTATAAAGAAGGGGTGTAAAGTGTTGACCTATGGGGTGGCGTTGGCGGTGACGGAGCGGGTTTTATAAGTGTATTACCCGGCTGCGGCTCGGAGTAACTATAATTCCCTCACTGCAGCGTGCCCAATAGCCAGCACACATCCAAGTGACCCGTCTGGCGACTAATTATCCTAGGTGCAGTTCCCTGACTGACCTGAGGGTAAGGGGGGCGCCAGAGAGCTGCAAGTTCCTAAGTGGAAGTGGGATAATTATAAATCCCTGCAGTTTACTGGGTCGGACGGCAGCAGCCGTCATGTGTGTGCACCGTTTCATCACAACTACACACCGCTACACTACACACCGCTATACTACACACCCCTATACTACACACCGCTATACTACACACTGCTATACTACACACCGCTATACTACACACCCCTACACTACACTACACACCCCTACACTACACACCGCTATACTACACACCGCTATACTACACACCCCTACACCACACTACACACCCCTACACTACACACCCCTACACTACACACCCCTATACTACACACCGCTATACTACACACCGCTATACTACACACCCCTACACTACACTACACACCCCTATACTACACACCCCTATACTACACACCGCTATACTACACACCGCTATACTACACACCCCTACACTACACTACACACCCCTACACTACACACCCCTACACTACACACCGCTATACTACACACCGCTATGCTACACACCGCTATACTACACACCCCTACACTACACTACACACCCCTACACAACACACCCCTATACTACACACCGCTATACTACACACCGCTATACTACACACCCCTACACTACACTACACACCCCTACACTACACACCCCTATACTACACACCCCTACACTACACACCGCTACACTACACACCGCTATACTACACACCACTATACTACACACCGCTATACTACACACCCCTACACTACACTACACACCCCTACACTACACACCCCTATACTACACACCGCTATACTACACATCGCTATACTACACACCGCTATACTACACACCCCTACACTACACTACACACCCCTACACTACACACCCCTACACTACACACCCCTATACCACACACCCCTACACTACACACCCCTACACTACACACCGTTATACTACACACCGCTATACTACACACCCCTACACTACACTACACACCCCTACACTACACACCCCTATACTACACACCCCTACACTACACACCCCTACACTACACACCCCTACACTACACACACCCCTACTACACACCCCTACACTACACACCCCTACACTACACACCCCTACACTACACACCGCTATACTACACACCCCTACACTACACACCCCTACACTACACACCCCTATACTACACACCCCTACACTACACACCGCTATACTACACACCCCTACACTACACACCCCTACACTACACACCCCTATACTACACACCCCTACACTACACACCGCTATACTTGAGACCCCTACACTACACACCCCTATACTACACACCTCTATACTACACACCCCTATACTACACACCCCTATACTACACACCCCTACACTACACACCGCTATACTACACATCGCTATACTACACACCCCTATACTACACACCCCTACACTACACACCCCTATACTACACTGTGACGAAAACGCGCACACACAAAATAATCTGCAGGGATTTATAATTATCCCACTTCCACTTAGGAACTTGCTGCTCTCTGGCGCCCCCTTACCCTCAGGTCAGTCAGGGAACTGCACCTAGGATAATTAGTCGCCAGACGGGCCGCTTGGATGTGTGCTGGCTATTGTGCATGCTGCAGTGAGAGAATTATAATTACTCCGTGCCGCAGCCAGGCAATACCCTTATAAAACCCGCTCCGTCACTGCCAACGCCACCGAATAGGTCAACACTTTACACCCCTTCTTTTAGCTGCCACCAGCTACGATTTACTTAATGAACAATTTATCAAGAGGGTCCGTAGCAACCCCAAATCAGTAGCGTAGTACTTCAGGCACGTGCAAATTCGTTTATAGAGCAGGAGAAACAAACTAATAATTTTATAGGTTTATTCCTAAGAGGCAGGCAGTGTTATACAGTTTAAAAAAGATGTAACAAGCTGAGACAATACAGTTATGTACAATACAGTTAAAAATAAAACAGGATTAAAGGTGAGAACTTACATGTCACTTAGGCAGTTACAGGCAAGACAGGCTGGGGGAGGAGCCACACGTCATAGTTCATTGCAGGTCTGTTAGTCACGTCATCACAGCCTGGAATGGCTAAGGGGGGCTCACTGCAAGACTTATACATGTGGGCTTGTGACCTCACAAAAGGGGATGGTTTTCTGGCCACCTCCCTGGGCTAGAAGTTCTAGCTTTAAGTTCTGGAAGATCATAAGGACCATACCTCATCCTGGGAACCTAGCAGAATAATGGCAGACCTATCAGTGATCTTACTTTGAAATGACTGTTCAAATGAGCCCAAACTTGGGTGAGATAGTTCATGGTGCATCCGAGAATTCCATTTCTCGGGTTCTGTTGGAGTTACGGGTTCACCAGTACCATGGGAACGACGCCTGATGGACGCCTGATTCAAAACCGTAGCTTGCGTGTTTCTAACGAAAGCTCACACCGTGTTATGATCAAAAGAATGAATTCTCATGATATGTATGGGACCTTCCTGCAGGGTTTTGAGACAAAGGAATTCCTGAGGTGGGCGACAGGAAGGAGTGAACTGCAGAGCGAGAGGGAGGGGGAATTTCAAGCTGTGGGCTGTCAGCAGCAAGGATGAGGACTGATTTTCAGTCCGGCTCTGTACTGGCCAAATATGCTGGGGGTTGTAGTTCTATGTGGAAAGTTCTAGAACAGCACAAGAAATGGAGCTTGCAGTATCATCACACCTCCCCCTCTTAGAGGGCGCTAAGGAGGCATGACCTGTCGGTAATCCGCCATGCGCACCTCAGCGGGTTCGCCACGCCGTGACAACCCATCAGCATTCCCATGATCGCTGCCTTTCTTGTGTTGTACGGCAAAATCATACTGCTGTAGGGCAAGGCTCCAGCGTAGCAACCTACCATTGGTTCCGGACACTGTGTGCAGCCAGCTCAGAGGGTTGTGGTCGGTGACCACCTTGAAGGTGCGCCCGTACAGGTAGGGCTGCAAACGTTGCAGTGCCCAGACCACGGCCAGGCACTCCTTCTCGATGGTGGAGTATGCCACTTCTCTCGGCAGAAGTTTCCGGCTCAGGTACAACACGGGGTGCTCCTGGTTCCCCGAATCAACCTGGCTGAGTACAGCACCGAGGCCAAATTCGCTGGCGTCGGTCTGTACCAGGAATGGCCGACTGCTGTCGACAGCTTTCAACACTGGAGAGCTGCACAGGGCTGTTTTCAAAGCTAGGAATGCCACCTCACAGCCATCTGTCCAGCTGACTGTTTGGGGTAGACCGCCCTTGGTGAGGTCCGTCAAGGGTTTTGCAATGGCGCTATAGTTCTGTACGAAACGCCTATAGTACCCTGCAGTGCCCAGGAAGGACTTCACCTGCTTTTTGGTCCTGGGGGTGGGCCAGGACACGATCGCGTCCACTTTCTCTGGCTCCGGACTCATGTAACCCCCGCCTACCCGGTGCCCCAGGTAGTGGACCTCCCTCATGCCCATCTGGCATTTTCCCGGCTTGATGGTCAGACCTGCCTGGTGAATACGCTTGAGCACCTCCTGGAGATGCTGAAGGTGTTCCTCCCAGGTGAAACTGAAGACGGCAATGTCGTCCAGGTACGCCACAGCGTACTCCTCCAGTCCCTGAAGCAGGTGGTTGACCATCCGCTGAAAAGTGGCAGGGGCATTCTTCATGCCGAAAGGCATGACCGTGGACTCGTACAGTCCAAAAGGGGTGATAAAGGCGGATTTCTCCTGCGCCGCAGGGCTCAGGGGAATCTGCCAGTATCCTCGGCTTAAATCCATGATGGATATGTACTTGGCATTCGCCAACCGCTCCAGCAGATCCTCGATGCGTGGCATTGGGTGCGCATCAGAAGTAGTGATGGCGTTGAGCCCCCTGTAGTCCACGCAGAACCGGGTGGTCCGATCCTTTTTTGGCACGAGAACTACAGGTGAGGCCCACGCGCTTTTGGACTGTCGGATCACCCCCAGCTGCAACATCTCATTGATCTCCTGGCGCATAATCTGCTGCACCTCCTCAGAGATCCGATAAGGTGTCCGCCGTAATGGGGCATGATTCCCGGTGTCCACCTCGTGGACTGCCAACTTGGTCCTTCCGGGTCGGTTAGTGAACACGGCCCGGAAGGGTTCCAGAGTGGTCAGCAACTGCAACCGCTGGGAGACGGTTAGCAAGGCATTTACCTCCATGTCCTCAATGGACCCATTGGCCTTGGCTTGGGCCAGCATGTCCAGGAGGGGGTCCTCCTCCCCGTCCTCGGGCAGGTTGCAGACCGGTAGGACGCAGGCTTCACGTTTGTGATGGGCCTTCATCATGTTGACGTGAAAGGCCTTGCGCCTACCCCGAGTGTGGTCAAGCGTGACCACGTAGGTGACTGGGTTGAGCCTTTGGTGCACGACGTACGGGCCTTCCCAGGCTGCCTGAAGCTTATACTTTGGTACGGGGACCAGCACCCACACCTTTTGACCCACCTGGTAGGTCCGCTCCCGGGCGTTCTGGTCGTACCAGTGCTTCTGGTCAGCCTGAGCCATGTTGTCATGCACCAGCTGCGTCAAGGTCTGCATCTTGTCGCGGAAGCGCATGACATAATCCACAATGGACACTTCCGTGGGGTTTGGCTCATCTTCCCAGGATCCTCTTATCAACCCAAGTGGTCCCCGGACTCGCCTGCCATACAGGAGCTCAAAGGGGGAGAACCCCGTTGAGGCCTGCGGGACTTCTCTGTAGGCAAATAGCAGGTGTGGGAGGTACCACAACCAATCGTGTCCCTGGGTCTCAACCAGCATGCGGAGCATCTGTTTGAGGGTACCGTTAAAGCGCTCACACAAACCATTGGTCTGTGGGTGATACGCACTCGATACCATACATGTCACCTGCATTTTGCTGCAGAGAGCCTTCATTAGGCGAGGCATAAATTGGGTCCCTTGATCGGTAAGCATCTCCCTGGGAAATCCTACCCGTGAAAAGATGGTCACCAGTGCATCCGCCACCTTATCTGCCCTAGTTGAGGACAGAGCTACTGCCTCCGGGTACCGGGTAGCGTAGTCTACCACAGTAAGAATGTATCGCTTTCCAGAGCTGCTGGGGACGGCCAGCGGGCCCACAATGTCCACCGCGACCCTCTGGAAAGGCTCCTCTATCACTGGCAACGGGATCAGGGGAGCCTTAAGAGCAGGCCCCGACTTCCCCACTCTTTGACAGGTGATACAGGAGCGGCAGTAGTTAGTCACATCTGTCCCCATCTTGGGCCAATAGAAGTGTTGAGACAGCCGTGCCTTAGTTTTGCTGATCCCCAAGTGTCCAGCAAGTGGAATCTCATGGGCAATCCTCAACAACTCACTTCGGAACTGGTGCGGGACGACCAGCTGTTTTTCCCTCAACCACTCCTTTTGGGAATCTCCGGGTACTGTCTCCCGGTACAACCTTCCTTGTTCCCAGAACACCCTCTCCTTATCAGTCACGGAGGTGGGCGTCTCGGCGAGGTGCCTCAAGTTCTCCAGGCTCGCATCTGAGTGCAGAGCGGCCTGGAACTCCTGGCTGGAGGCAGCTAGAAGTGACGTCAGGGTTCCTTCCTCACTGGGACCCTCTGGGACCGGCTCTGGGTCCACCTCTGGTTCAGTCTCTCCTGTAGCGGAGGAGGGTCCAGATGTCAGGGCGCTGCCTGCGATCCGGGCACTCTGACAGTGGGTGACAGCAGCTACATATGCAGTCTCCCCGGGGATTTCTACAGACCCATCAGCCAGCGCTGCTATGGGCTCTACCTCCCCATCCACCCCCAACACTTCAGGAGCAGTGCTACTTAGGGGCCAGTTACCTTCCTCGGTGGCACTGGTCAGTGTCATGGCGTCACCTTCCTCACGGTTCCCATGCACCTCCCCATTTCCTTGAGCACTGTCGCTTGCTCTTGCTAGCTGTTCCTCAGCCGTCTCACTCCGCAGAGCGACGTGGCTGAACGCTCCTGTACTTGTGAACACATCTAACACTTCAGAGAAAGGGTTAACAGGTTCAGATGGCACAGATACATCCCTATCAGCATCATTCCTAGGGAAAGAAAGGTTATCGGTTGCATAATCAATTTGCAAAGCATTGTCAGGTAACACATTCAGTTTCCCATCATCATCAACATCAACATCATGGTTAACGTTAACCTTATTATCAGATTGGGGAGGGGTGTCAGGGACATAGTACGCCACCATCCTCCCCAGATCAGTCCCCAATAAAACATCAGTGGGCAGGTTTTCGGACACCTCTCTAGGTGGCGCTGATGTGTCCAGTCCGTTTACAGGAGAAACACTGGCGGGGGTCTGATGTAGGCCTGGCGCTGGCAAAGGGGATAGTGCCTCCAGAGGGACGGCTGGCAGGGGCACTGGGGTTGGTTGCAGGCTTACCCCCTCCCCAGCGGGCGGTGACGGGCTTCCGCACCTCGGGTTTCCGGTTGGCCTCATAGCTGTCGGCGATCCGTGCTGTTCTGACCGCGTCCTCCGGTTCACGGTCCAGGATGAACTGTCGGACCTCAGCTGGGCACAGATGCAGGAACTGGTCTTTGATCATCAGGTCCCTCAGCTCCTCAAAGGTGTCAACTGACAGTCCATGGATCCACTGGTCAAAGTGGGTCCTGAGTCCTTGCACCACATCGCTATAACTGTCGTGTGGGCCACGTTGGAGGTTCCAGAACTTCTTTCGGTATACCTCAGGGGTTAGCTGGTACTTGGCGATCAGGGCCTGCTTGATGGCCGCATAGTCACCATCTTGATCTGGTGTGAGTGAAGCAAACGCCTCCAAAGCTTTGCCCTTTAGCCCGGGGGTCAAGTACCTGGCCCATTGGTCCTCAGGCAGCTGGTACTGTCTGCAGACTTTCTCAAAGGCCCGCAGAAAAGTGTCCAAGTCTCCGTCCTTTTCCATCACAGGAAAGTGCTCCGGCCGGGGCTTCGGACTCTGAGCGCTGCTGGGCACACTGCTCCGGGCTGTGGAGGGCATTGCCCCTTGTCTGAGCAGCTCCAGTTCATGGGCTCTCTGAGCTTCCCGCTTGGCTCTCTCAGCCTCCCGCTCGGCCTCTCACTGGGCTTGGCGCTCGGCTCGCTGGTCGGCCTCTCGCTGGTCAGCTATCTCTTGAGCTTGCTGGATCAGCTGCAGACGTCCATCACAGTCATCGGCGGGGAGTTCCTCCAGGGCCGCCTGCAGGTAAGGGTCCAACCCGCCCTGGGTGTAAGCATTCAGGGTTTGGGCCTCTGCTGCAGCACCACCTTGGCTTGGGCCGGCTCCTGCGCCCGCCACGCTCTGAGGCTCGTCCAGTTCCTTCAGGGCCTGGACCAGTTGGGCTTTGGTTTGGTTCTTGTGGTCAAGGCCGTGGTACATGCAGATTCCCACAAGAGTGTCCTTGCTCTGCTTTTCGTACCAACTTGCTCCTCTTGTAGCCATGTTTGCCAAATAAAAGATAGGATAGAAAACAAAGAGAAGGGAGGGGTAACCGCAAGTACACACAATTGTCTCAGGACTAATAAACACTGAGCTTGTTCTCCAAAACTTTAGTAGCAGGGTCCCTAAAGAACCGTGCAAGTCTTTTAGTGAGAGGAATGATTGCTCAGACCAGATCACTAATGCTCTATAATCCCACCGCTCTGCCACCAATGTGATGAAAACGCGCACACACGACGGCTGCTGCCGTCCGACCCAATGTGTCAGGAATAATCTGCAGGGATTTATAATTATCCCACTTCCACTTAGGAACTTGCAGCTCTCTGGCGCCCCCCTTACCCTCAGGTCAGTCAGGGAACTGCACCTAGGATAATTAGTCGCCAGACGGGCCGCTTGGATGTGTGCTGGCTATTGGGCACGCTGCAGTGAGGGAATTATAATTACTCCGGGCCGCAGCCAGGCAATACCCTTATAAAACCTGCTCCGTCACTGCCAACGCCACCCAATAGGTCAACACTTTACACCCCTTCTTTTAGCTGCCACCAGCTACGATTTACTTAATGAACAATTTATCAAGAGGGTCCGTAGCAACCCCAAATCAGTAGCGTAGTACTTCAGGCACGTGCAAATTCGTTTATAGAGCAGGAGAAACAAACTAATAATTTTATAGGTTTATTCCTAAGAGGCAGGCAGTGTTATACAGTTTAAAAAAGATGTAACAAGCTGAGACAATACAGTTATGTACAATACAGTTAAAAATAAAACAGGATTAAAGGTGAGAACTTACATGTCACTTAGGCAGTTACAGGCAAGACAGGCTGGGGGAGGAGCCACACGTCATAGTTCATTGCAGGTCTGTTAGTCACGTCATCACAGCCTGGAATGGCTAAGGGGGCTCACTGCAAGACTTATACATGTGGGCTTGTGACCTCACAAAAGGGGATGGTTTTCTGGCCACCTCCCTGGGCTAGAAGTTCTAGCTTTAAGTTCTGGAAGATCATAAGGACCATACCTCATCCTGGGAACCTAGCAGAATAATGGCAGACCTATCAGTGATCTTACTTTGAAATGACTGTTCAAATGAGCCCAAACTTGGGTGAGATAGTTCATGGTGCATCCGAGAATTCCATTTCTCGGGTTCTGTTGGAGTTACGGGTTCACCAGTACCATGGGAACGACGCCTGATGGACGCCTGATTCAAAACCGTAGCTTGCGTGTTTCTAACGAAAGCTCACACCGTGTTATGATCAAAAGAATGAATTCTCATGATATGTATGGGACCTTCCTGCAGGGTTTTGAGACAAAGGAATTCCTGAGGTGGGCGACAGGAAGGAGTGAACTGCAGAGCGAGAGGGAGGGGGAATTTCAAGCTGTGGGCTGTCAGCAGCAAGGATGAGGACTGATTTTCAGTCCGGCTCTGTACTGGCCAAATATGCTGGGGGTTGTAGTTCTATGTGGAAAGTTCTAGAACAGCACAAGAAATGGAGCTTGCAGTATCATCACACCTCCCCCTCTTAGAGGGCGCTAAGGAGGCATGACCTGTCGGTAATCCGCCATGCGCACCTCAGCGGGTTCGCCACGCCGTGACAACCCATCAGCATTCCCATGATCGCTGCCTTTCTTGTGTTGTACGGCAAAATCATACTGCTGTAGGGCAAGGCTCCAGCGTAGCAACCTACCATTGGTTCCGGACACTGTGTGCAGCCAGCTCAGAGGGTTGTGGTCGGTGACCACCTTGAAGGTGCGCCCGTACAGGTAGGGCTGCAAACGTTGCAGTGCCCAGACCACGGCCAGGCACTCCTTCTCGATGGTGGAGTATGCCACTTCTCTCGGCAGAAGTTTCCGGCTCAGGTACAACACGGGGTGCTCCTGGTTCCCCGAATCAACCTGGCTGAGTACAGCACCGAGGCCAAATTCGCTGGCGTCGGTCTGTACCAGGAATGGCCGACTGCTGTCGACAGCTTTCAACACTGGAGAGCTGCACAGGGCTGTTTTCAAAGCTAGGAATGCCACCTCACAGCCATCTGTCCAGCTGACTGTTTGGGGTAGACCGCCCTTGGTGAGGTCCGTCAAGGGTTTTGCAATGGCGCTATAGTTCTGTACGAAACGCCTATAGTACCCTGCAGTGCCCAGGAAGGACTTCACCTGCTTTTTGGTCCTGGGGGTGGGCCAGGACACGATCGCGTCCACTTTCTCTGGCTCCGGACTCATGTAACCCCCGCCTACCCGGTGCCCCAGGTAGTGGACCTCCCTCATGCCCATCTGGCATTTTCCCGGCTTGATGGTCAGACCTGCCTGGTGAATACGCTTGAGCACCTCCTGGAGATGCTGAAGGTGTTCCTCCCAGGTGAAACTGAAGACGGCAATGTCGTCCAGGTACGCCACAGCGTACTCCTCCAGTCCCTGAAGCAGGTGGTTGACCATCCGCTGAAAAGTGGCAGGGGCATTCTTCATGCCGAAAGGCATGACCGTGGACTCGTACAGTCCAAAAGGGGTGATAAAGGCGGATTTCTCCTGCGCCGCAGGGCTCAGGGGAATCTGCCAGTATCCTCGGCTTAAATCCATGATGGATATGTACTTGGCATTCGCCAACCGCTCCAGCAGATCCTCGATGCGTGGCATTGGGTGCGCATCAGAAGTAGTGATGGCGTTGAGCCCCCTGTAGTCCACGCAGAACCGGGTGGTCCGATCCTTTTTTGGCACGAGAACTACAGGTGAGGCCCACGCGCTTTTGGACTGTCGGATCACCCCCAGCTGCAACATCTCATTGATCTCCTGGCGCATAATCTGCTGCACCTCCTCAGAGATCCGATAAGGTGTCCGCCGTAATGGGGCATGATTCCCGGTGTCCACCTCGTGGACTGCCAACTTGGTCCTTCCGGGTCGGTTAGTGAACACGGCCCGGAAGGGTTCCAGAGTGGTCAGCAACTGCAACCGCTGGGAGACGGTTAGCAAGGCATTTACCTCCATGTCCTCAATGGACCCATTGGCCTTGGCTTGGGCCAGCATGTCCAGGAGGGGGTCCTCCTCCCCGTCCTCGGCAGGTTGCAGACTGGTAGGACGCAGGCTTCACGTTTGTGATGGGCCTTCATCATGTTGACGTGAAAGGCCTTGCGCCTACCCCGAGTGTGGTCAAGCGTGACCACGTAGGTGACTGGGTTGAGCCTTTGGTGCACGACGTAGGGGCCTTCCCAGGCTGCCTGAAGCTTATACTTTGGTACGGGGACCAGCACCCACACCTTTTGACCCACCTGGTAGGTCCGCTCCCGGGCGTTCTGGTCGTACCAGTGCTTCTGGTCAGCCTGAGCCATGTTGTCATGCACCAGCTGCGTCAAGGTCTGCATCTTGTCGCAGAAGCGCATGACATAATCCACAATGGACACTTCCGTGGGGTTTGGCTCATCTTCCCAGGATCCTCTTATCAACCCAAGTGGTCCCCGGACTCGCCTGCCATACAGGAGCTCAAAGGGGGAGAACCCCGTTGAGGCCTGCGGGACTTCTCTGTAGGCAAATAGCAGGTGTGGGAGGTACCACAACCAATCGCGTCCCTGGGTCTCAACCAGCATGCGGAGCATCTGTTTGAGGGTACCGTTAAAGCGCTCACACAAACCATTGGTCTGTGGGTGATACGCACTCGATACCATACACGTCACCTGCATTTTGCTGCAGAGAGCCTTCATCAGGCGAGGCATAAATTGGGTCCCTTGATCGGTAAGCATCTCCCTGGGAAATCCTACCCGTGAAAAGATGGTCACCAGTGCATCCGCCACCTTATCTGCCCTAGTTGAGGACAGAGCTACTGCCTCCGGGTACCGGGTAGCGTAGTCTACCACAGTAAGAATGTATCGCTTTCCAGAGCTGCTGGGGACGGCCAGCGGGCCCACAATGTCCACCGCGACCCTCTGGAAAGGCTCCTCTATCACTGGCAACGGGATCAGGGGAGCCTTAAGAGCAGGCCCCGACTTCCCCACTCTTTGACAGGTGATACAGGAGCGGCAGTAGTTAGTCACATCTGTCCCCATCTTGGGCCAATAGAAGTGTTGAGACAGCCGTGCCTTAGTTTGCTGATCCCCAAGTGTCCAGCAAGTGGAATCTCATGGGCAATCCTCAACAACTCACTTCGGAACTGGTGCGGGACGACCAGCTGTTTTTCCCTCAACCACTCCTTTTGGGAATCTCCGGGTACTGTCTCCCGGTACAACCTTCCTTGTTCCCAGAACACCCTCTCCTTATCAGTCACGGAGGTGGGCGTCTCGGCGAGGTGCCTCAAGTTCTCCAGGCTCGCATCTGAGTGCAGAGCGGCCTGGAACTCCTGGCTGGAGGCAGCTAGAAGTGACGTCAGGGTTCCTTCCTCACTGGGACCCTCTGGGACCGGCTCTGGGTCCACCTCTGGTTCAGTCTCTCCTGTAGCGGAGGAGGGTCCAGATGTCAGGGCGCTGCCTGCGATCCGGGCACTCTGACAGTGGGTGACAGCAGCTACATATGCAGTCTCCCCGGGGATTTCTACAGACCCATCAGCCAGCGCTGCTATGGGCTCTACCTCCCCATCCACCCCCAACACTTCAGGAGCAGTGCTACTTAGGGGCCAGTTACCTTCCTCGGTGGCACTGGTCAGTGTCATGGCGTCACCTTCCTCACGGTTCCCATGCACCTCCCCATTTCCTTGAGCACTGTCGCTTGCTCTTGCTAGCTGTTCCTCAGCCGTCTCACTCCGCAGAGCGACGTGGCTGAACGCTCCTGTACTTGTGAACACATCTAACACTTCAGAGAAAGGGTTAACAGGTTCAGATGGCACAGATACATCCCTATCAGCATCATTCCTAGGGAAAGAAAGGTTATCGGTTGCATAATCAATTCGCAAAGCATTGTCAGGTAACACATTCAGTTTCCCATCATCATCAACATCAACATCATGGTTAACGTTAACCTTATTATCAGATTGGGGAGGGGTGTCAGGGACATAGTACGCCACCATCCTCCCCAGATCAGTCCCCAATAAAACATCAGTGGGCAGGTTTTCGGACACCTCTCTAGGTGGCGCTGATGTGTCCAGTCCGTTTACAGGAGAAACACTGGCGGGGGTCTGATGTAGGCCTGGCGCTGGCAAAGGGGATAGTGCCTCCAGAGGGACGGCTGGCAGGGGCACTGGGGTTGGTTGCAGGCTTACCCCCTCCCCAGCGGGCGGTGACGGGCTTCCGCACCTCGGGTTTCCGGTTGGCCTCATAGCTGTCGGCGATCCGTGCTGTTCTGACCGCGTCCTCCGGTTCTCGGTCCAGGATGAACTGTCGGACCTCAGCTGGGCACAGATGCAGGAACTGGTCTTTGATCATCAGGTCCCTCAGCTCCTCAAAGGTGTCAACTGACAGTCCATGGATCCACTGGTCAAAGTGGGTCCTGAGTCCTTGCACCACATCGCTATAACTGTCGTGTGGGCCACGTTGGAGGTTCCAGAACTTCTTTCGGTATACCTCAGGGGTTAGCTGGTACTTGGCGATCAGGGCCTGCTTGATGGCCGCATAGTCACCATCTTGATCTGGTGTGAGTGAAGCAAACGCCTCCAAAGCTTTGCCCTTTAGCCCGGGGGTCAAGTACCTGGCCCATTGGTCCTCAGGCAGCTGGTACTGTCTGCAGACTTTCTCAAAGGCCCGCAGAAAAGTGTCCAAGTCTCCGTCCTTTTCCATCACAGGAAAGTGCTCCGGCCGGGGCTTCGGACTCTGAGCGCTGCTGGGCACACTGCTCCGGGCTGTGGAGGGCATTGCCCCTTGTCTGAGCAGCTCCAGTTCATGGGCTCTCTGAGCTTCCCGCTTGGCTCTCTCAGCCTCCCGCTCGGCCTCTCACTGGGCTTGGCGCTCGGCTCGCTGGTCGGCCTCTCGCTGGTCAGCTATCTCTTGAGCTTGCTGGATCAGCTGCAGACGTCCATCACAGTCATCGGCGGGGAGTTCCTCCAGGGCCGCCTGCAGGTAAGGGTCCAACCCGCCCTGGGTGTAAGCATTCAGGGTTTGGGCCTCTGCTGCAGCACCACCTTGACTTGGGCCGGCTCCTGCGCCCGCCACGCTCTGAGGCTCGTCCAGTTCCTTCAGGGCCTGGACCAGTTGGGCTTTGGTTTGGTTCTTGTGGTCAAGGCCGTGGTACATGCAGATTCCCACAAGAGTGTCCTTGCTCTGCTTTTCGTACCAACTTGCTCCTCTTGTAGCCATGTTTGCCAAATAAAAGATAGGATAGAAAACAAAGAGAAGGGAGGGGTAACCGCAAGTACACACAATTGTCTCAGGACTAATAAACACTGAGCTTGTTCTCCAAAACTTTAGTTGCAGGGTCCCTAAAGAACCGTGCAAGTCTTTTAGTGAGAGGAATGATTGCTCAGACCAGATCACTAATGCTCTATAATCCCACCGCTCTGCCACCAATGTGATGAAAACGCGCACAACACGACGGCTGCTGCCGTCCGACCCAATGTGTCAGGAATAATCTGCAGGGATTTATAATTATCCCACTTCCACTTAGGAACTTGCAGCTCTCTGGCGCCCCCCTTACCCTCAGGTCAGTCAGGGAACTGCACCTAGGATAATTAGTCGCCAGACGGGCCGCTTGGATGTGTGCTGGCTATTGGGCACGCTGCAGTGAGGGAATTATAATTACTCCGGGCCGCAGCCAGGCAATACCCTTATAAAACCTGCTCCGTCACTGCCAACGCCACCCAATAGGTCAACACTTTACACCCCTTCTTTTAGCTGCCACCAGCTACGATTTACTTAATGAACAATTTATCAAGAGGGTCCGTAGCAACCCCAAATCAGTAGCGTAGTACTTCAGGCACGTGCAAATTCGTTTATAGAGCAGGAGAAACAAACTAATAATTTTATAGGTTTATTCCTAAGAGGCAGGCAGTGTTATACAGTTTAAAAAAGATGTAACAAGCTGAGACAATACAGTTATGTACAATACAGTTAAAAATAAAACAGGATTAAAGGTGAGAACTTACATGTCACTTAGGCAGTTACAGGCAAGACAGGCTGGGGGAGGAGCCACACGTCATAGTTCATTGCAGGTCTGTTAGTCACGTCATCACAGCCTGGAATGGCTAAGGGGGGCTCACTGCAAGACTAAAGCCCCCGTCTCACACACTAGTTTTGTGACTCTGCAGCGATCTCCCCAGCGATATCGCTGTGTGTGACTGTAATGTATGTAGTACAGTTCATATAGCGTCTTGTGCTTGGGTGCGATGAAAACACAGGAGTCACAGGTTTGATATAGAAAAGTCCTGTATTACGTCATACAAGTTGGCAGAAATAGTCACACAGTTTGCAGACACAGAAACAGGAGACACAGCAGGCCAGAGTAATCCAAGCTCAGCAATCACTCTCCAATACAGATTCAGGATCTTCTTCTCTGTTACCGTAAGTCCATGCAAACGTGGGTCTTTCAAAGAGCAGGGTTCAGAGTCCACAAGTGCTTCAGAGTTCCTCAGTAGGAATAGCTGGAGTACAAGGTCCAAGGCTTACAGGAGTCAAGTCACAGGTTCACTGCAGGCTAGATTCTGAAGCACTGATTGCTCAGCTGTGGCTGCTTAAGAAGCAAAGGAGAGAATCAGGGCGGGAACATGCAAGCTGGAAACTCCATTTTGACTGAGGGCAAGATAGCTGCAGCAAGACAGAAAGTAAAATGGCTGACGAACAAACTGAGTTTCAGGAATATATACATAGAACCTTACATTACTCCCCCCTTAAGGACAACCTCCGGATGACCTCAGACCAGGCTTGTGTGGGTACCTCTGATGAAACTGACGGAGCAAGCGAGGAGCATTAACGTTATTGACCGGTTCCCATGAGTTGTCCTCCACTGGGTAGCCCTGCCATTTAATCAGATATTGTAACTGATTTCTATACAACCTGGAATCTAAAATCCTTTCCACCACAAATTCTTCCTGACCATCGACTAGCACTGGGTCAGGGCAAGGAGAGGAACGTCCAGGAAACGTATTGGGTGTCGCAGCCTTTAGTAGGGATACATGAAAGACAGGGTGGATTCTCATAGTTCTGGGCAGTTGAAGACGACAAGCAACGGCACTTATAATTTTACTGATTTTATAGGGTCCAATGTACTTATGTCCCAACTTAGACGATGGAATCCTTAACTTAAGATTTCTGGTTGACAGCCAGACCAAGTCTCCTACCTTGAAAGCTGGTGCAGGTTTACGAAATTTATCTGCTGCTTTCTTGTACCTTTCTTGAGCCGATTCCAGATTTTCCTTTAGAAGATCCATATTCTTCTGTAAAGACGTGATTCTTTCAGCCACTGCTGGTAAAGGCGTTTCTATGGGAAATCGTGGTAGAATGTTAGGATGATAACCTAGATTAGAGTAAAAAGGAGACTGTTTAGTGGAGGCACTCTGAGAGTTGTTATACGAGAACTCAGCTAATGGAAGTAGATCCACCCAATCATCCTGTAGGTGGCAGATAAAGCAGCGGAGATACTGCTCCAGGGTTTGATTGGTTCGTTCGGTCTGTCCATTAGTCTGGGGATGAAAAGCAGAAGAAAGGTTTACTTTAATGTCCAATGCTGCACAGAAATTTTGTCAAAACCTAGAAGTGAATTGCACCCCTCGATCCAAAATAACCTCATCCGGTACTCCATGTAAGCGAAACACATCTTTAATCATCAAATCTGATGTCTGTTTTGCAGTGGGTAAGCCGACACAAGGGATAAAATGAGCTGCCTTTGTTAGACGGTCAACCACCACTAGAATGGTGTTCTTCCCCTGAGAGGTTGGTAACTCCACAATGAAGTCCATAGAAATGGATCCCCACGGGCAGGACGGGGTGGGAAGAGGCTGTA